>JBAIZL010000005.1:269017457-269127457 GCA_036971475.1 Prosapia bicincta
AAACACTAGGAAGTGGCAGCCATTCTAAGAGATGACGCAAAAACGATGAAGAACGTCCGGGAAAGACTTCGTCAATGGATGTCATTAGGCGAATATAGGTTTTAAAACGAAGTAATGTAAAATGGCATATTATTCATAGTTCACCAATAAAGGTATGTTCTCTGTATGTCTTATTTTTTCTGTACCTACCTTTTAAAATTAGGGAGGTTTTATTGCCGAACCCTGTATTTGATAAATGTAGGCTTTTTGTAGTTTTAAGGTGTTCAGTCAGCACGTGAGAAGGGTAAGGGAGGGTAGATGGAATAAGTAGATAGAAAGGGCATTATGTTCCCTTGAAGACTGAAAACAGGGAAGATTCAAACTAGAAACATGAAAACCCTAGTAGGGAGTAAACATGGAGCACATCATCCCTTGTGCGGCATGCTTAAACTGAAGTAAACCCGCTGTCTACCGCAGTCATAAACCCTTCCACTTAATTAAAAAACGAAGGAAAGAGCGCTAGATGCAATAAGTGGGGCTAAGGAAGGAAAAAGGGGTAGCTTACACATTGTGAATAGGAGGAATTTAAGGTAGAGACTTGAAAACCCCAGTAGGCAGTGGCGTAGTCACTTTGAACGTTTTGACCCTAGAAATTATATTTTATGATATTTTGGTACTTTCTAATAAGTATTTTCTAATTTTACTTAATAATAAGTACTTTCTAATGGTACTTTCTAATAAGTACTTTCTAATGGTAGTTTCTAATAAGTACTTTCTAATGGTACTTTCTAATAAGTACTTTCTAATGGTAGTTTCTAATAAGTACTTTCTATTGGTACTTTCTAATAAGTACTTTCTAATGGTACTTTCTAATAAGTACTTTCTAATGGTACTTTCTAATAAGTACTTTCTAATGGTACTTTCTAAAAAGTACTTTCTAATGGTACTTTCTAATAAGGTAATTATTGGGTCATCGAGAAGCTATTTTGCTTAGAAGCTAGCGTTGTTTTATATGTTGATATTTTTCTGCTAAAATTAATTGGTTTGGGGAGCCCGTGCCCCTCCCTGGCTAAGCCCCTGCCAGTAGGGTATATAGCGGAATCATGTCATTACTTGTGCGGGATCGCTTCATCTGAAGAAGACATTCTACAAGAGTTTATAAAGAGGCGTCTGCTCTTCCACCTCATTGAATGAAGAAGGAAAAAGAGGGGTAGATGAAAAAAGTAGGACTAAGGTAAAAACATAATGGTCGCTTGTACATTGGGAATAGGGGGTACTTCAGCTAGGGATATAAATACCTTATTGGGGTATATAGGGGGGAATATGGTATCGTATTGTCGCTTACCTGAAGTAGAGCTTAACCATGTTGGAGAGAGACATCCGCTACCTGGACAAATATAAGTTAGCAGGTGAAGAACATGGGCTTATAGAATATGAAATTATATCAGATTAGCTACTGCACAATGCTTGAAACGAAATAAACCTTAATATTTAAGAGAATATATCCCAGATAGCTTTCCTTAGCAACTGGGCGGGTCCACGGGTGGCGGATAGTGGAACGGCCTACAGATATATAGGTTACTTGTGAATAAGGATTCCGGAAGGTTTCTGAATAAGCAGGCCCGGGCCAAGGCAATGGTTCAAAGGTGAGGAATTATCCCTCCTCGTCAGTCAACCGGTTGGGTGTGGTAGAAATAACTGCTCTGACTGGGGACTGGGCTAGTTGGAAATTAGGTCCTCACAATGCTACTCTCACCTCCCAGGTGAACCAAGGGCAATGCGGCTGTGAAGTATGGGCGGGAAACTACCCTAACGACACAGTTGTAACAAAAGAGAGTAAAGCAGGCTGTTCGCTCCATGAACAACAGTTAATAATGTCCTGAACTTGGGGTGTGCTTCAAGGTCAGTGACTGAATACCCAATCCAAGGTGGAAGGCATCGTGCCGATGGATGAATGGCTGCAGGGTATAAAATGCAGTAGCACACGATCCCCTTGAGGCAGTGGGGGTTCTGCTCTGGTTGACGGTTCTTTCCCCCATACTTGGGAAGCTAATGGACCAAGTAAGTACACAAATTGATGTTGAGTCTGCACAGACAGCGGGAGCCAATGAGACGGCAAACCGTGAGTCTGTAGCAGATGTGTCAACGGCAACCACCACTGGGGGTGCGGGGGCGGCTACCAAGCTGCCGACTGCAGAAACCAGTGAAATGGTAGTAGAGTTGAGCACGCTTTCTCTACGGAGAAAGCGTATGGTGGAGCGGCCAGAAGGCGGCTCCGAAGAGATCAGGCGAGAGCAGCGGGAGGGCCAATAATCCTGAGCACACAACGCAGGGGAGGCCAAAACCGAGCCGAGCATGTTAACGTCCAGGGCTTGGATGTTGTGAGGGGTGAGGTGTAACAGGTGGGAAGCAATCAACCACGAGTAACAAACCCCAGCATGGAGATTGAATACTCGAACAACTGGGCTAATCTCCCAGATGTTTTGGGACATATGAGTATCGAGTGCGTGGTCAAAGAACCTATCTTGGAGTTGGGCAGTGACCACGTTACTCGGACGTTGGCACCTGACAAGGCCCACCAAACTATGATGGAATGGTCAGGGTCAGTAACATCGGGAGCTCAGATCTGGTACACAGATGGCTCCAAGATGGACTTTGACACTGGAGCGGGAGTGTATTGCAAAAACCCAAGGGTAAAACTAGTTTTTTCCTTGGGTAGGCATACCTCTATCTTTCAGGCCGAAATATATGCTATAAATGCCTGTCTGGGAGAGATAGCGAGAAGGGGAATACACAGGACCCGGATTGCTATTTTCTCTGACAGTCAGGCAGCAATTAGGGCACTAAACGGACATGTGGTCACCTCGGCCATAGGGAGTGCCTAAATAACCTAGAAGCCCTGGCAAGGCACAATCAAATCAAGATAGGTTGGGTGCCAGGGCATAGGGGAATATTTGGAAATGAAGCCGCAGATGCACTGGCCAGAGAGGGTCTTCAACTCCCCTAATTGGACCGGAGCCGGCGGTAGGTATTTCCAAATCCATGGTCAGGATTGCAGTGCGAAGGTGAATGGCTGAAAGACACTGTGAGCACTGGGTCAGGGCTGAAGGAATGAGACACAGTAAGCTAACCCTTAGGAAATCTTCCTTGGGGCTGCAGGAGAGTCTCATCTATCTGTCTAGGCAGGAATTGAGGATAGCCACAGGTCTACTCACGGGACACTGTGGTCTAAGGAAACATCTGCATAATACGGTTATCTTCAAAGATGAACCAGTGTGCAGATTATGCGGGCAAGAACTGGAGACCGCCACACACATCATTTATAGATGTGAAGCACTTGCCGAGAGGCGCTTCGACCTCAGCACAGCTCTGGAAGAGGATGCTGAAGGTAAAACACTAGTCAGGAAACTTCTAAACCTGGTAAGAGGGAAGGGGCTCTTTGACTAGATCAGGGAGGTAAGTACAATATACCTAAGGTAGCGGTGCTTCGGGCAGTTTAAACCCGCTCCCAAGTTAATAAAAAAAAGAGAATATATAAAATCAAATTAAAAACAGAAAAAGAATAAATTGTTAACTATGCACAAGTGATAAACGGTTAAAATAAAAAAACACAATTTTAAATACATTTTTACTATAACATTTTGTTTAATAAATTATTGACAACCAAAATTACTATCAGGTATTAGGCTATTGACAAAAATAATTAAAACTTTTAAATATAATGGAATATTATTAATGTGTTGGGGGAATAAGTAGTCGCCTCGTCTGGAGTTGCTTGCGGCAACTCGGTTAAACAATTATATTATATTATGCGTTAGAGGTCAGATAATGGGAATAAATATGTACAAGAAATATACATAGGTAGCATCAAAACAAATCTTGTTTAAACAAGTCCCGCTTTCAGGAAACATTTTGCCCTCATCAGTGTCTAATATCCGCTATTGTTATTCATTCATTAAACAGTCATTACTTCTATAGTATCGTTGTATTATGTTTAGGTTTTTTAATAGATTTAATTATTATGTGTATTAAATTTTTAATGTTTGTTTAGAAATCCTATTATAGAGACTTTTTAGTACAGTAGACGCGGTAAGTACAACCTAAAAATCATTTAAGTCGTTCGCTTAGAGTGGATAAAGCGTTTGTTTTAAGTTGCAGTTATCCATTGTGTAGTATTTAAATGTTTTTAATGTGTCAAATCATATAAGATTTTATATAAATTGATAAAATATAGCTGCTTATGTACAGCTACTGCATCTATTACAGAAAAATAATATGCTATGTTGTGTACAACTATTTTATCTTGAATTAAGCTTAACGTTGGATTTCATAAAACAGCTGATTTTATTTTATAGGTTATGTTGTGAAACAGCTGCTTTACCACGAAGCCTAATTACATTATTAACGTAAAATGCTATTGAATATTTTCATCATTTAATAATTGTATTAATTTATTTCTCAATAATTCGAGATAATACAATTAATTCGATATAATTATGAGTTTGATATATTATTGTTCCGATTTTTAAAGTTATGTACAGCTACTGTATATATTAAAGAAGAGTAATTTACTATGTTGCGTACAACTATTTTAGCTTGAAATAAGTGATAACATATGATTTCATAAAAACAGCTGATTTTATTTTATAGGTTATGTTGTAAAACAGCTGTTTTACTACGTAGGCTATGTACATTATTAACCTAAAATGTTCTTGAATATTTGTACCAGTTAATAGTTGTAATAATTTATATCTCAATAAATAATAATACAATTAATGCAATTTAATTATAATAAGTTTGATATTTTTATTCTGATTTTTAAAATAAAACAATTAGGAGCATTTGACGCTTTTAAGAACCGATGTCAAATATATTTGTTAAATAACATTTTTATTCAGTATATTTTTTAACATCTAATAGATGTTTTCTTTTACTTACATACTTCTATTACTAACTGCATTACCTAGATTCTATTAAAACCTGTATTAACTGCATTCTTGCAATGAAGTATGCACTGTTTCTTTTTTTTCACTACTAGACCGTCCAGCGACGCAAATGCCCCAAGAATTGGAAACTTTTGGAAAATATAAATCCCCTAACCAGCACAAGTGAAATGTTAGTAGTTTAACGTGTTGGATTTATTTGTTTGACGTAAAAACTCGCAAAGAGTCTCGAAATGTAATTAAATTTCTTGTTGATTTCCAAAACTTACAAATTTCAAAAAAATCGACTTTAACAAAACACTATTAGCACTACGGCACCACGTTTCACCCGGCACACAAACCTTTTAGAATTATAAAACTCCCACACACATTTTTTTTTTGGCGATAATAAGTTGCAATTTTACTCAAAAAGTCGAAACAAACACTTACAGATCCTACTCTATACACAAAACAGAAAATATTTCATTGAACATTTAAACACCTTTTATTTCTATCACCAAAAATGATAGAACTCACCGTGCAAAGCGTGTTGAGTTGCTGTGTTTAAGTTGTTTTTTTTTTAAATTAAAATTTGTAATTTTTTGGGAGTCATCAGCAAGTTTAATTGCATTTCGAGGCATATTGCGAGTTACTACATAAAAAAAAATAAAGCCAAAACGTTGAATTTTTAACGTTTAGATGTACCGTGGGGGGAGGGGAAGAACTGCTATTTTGCAAAATGTTTTATTTTTCCGGCGTGAGCGAAAGTTTTTATGAATATTTTCATATATCTAATGACTCTCCGCGTCGCCTGGTATAAATTTGCTTGCTAAAACCGAATATGTGGGGAAGGGAAATATATACGGTGTTTCCTTCTTCGGCCGCAATGTTATTCGCTAGAGTACTAGTTTATAATATGTTTCCAGTTTTAAGTAATTATAAAGGATTTATTAAATTATTTTAACTTACTAATATTCTTGTTCACTCTAATTTATGTTATATTTTCAGTAATGATAATGAAAATGAAGGAAATGAAGAATATACTAGTGAAAAGTCAGTCAAACTCAGAATGATAGGCCGCCAAATGCTCTGGTAAGTTGAAATAAAAACTTATAATATTATATAAAAGAGTAAATTGGACAGTTACTTATTCGCCGTGAATTTATTATTTTTTTACAATATATACGCCACTGAAACATATCAAATATATATATATATATATATATATATATATATATATATATATATATATATATATATATATATATATATATATATTAAAACAACATAGGTTATTCAAGAAATATAGGTTACAAGAATATTTATTAATTTATATCCAAGTTAATTAAATGTATATAAATTAATAAATATTATTGTATTTGAATAACCTATGTTGTTTTAAATTATTAAACAAGAAAACGTATTATATATATATATATATACTTGAACAATTTGTGTCATATGAAAATGACGAATTCAAGTGGGCATTTATAGTTAAGTGTATAAAAATTATTAGTAATTAAAAAAAAAATTGTGTTGTCATAGTTTCTTAACAACATTAAATTTAAAGTTCTTTTTAAATACTTAGTACATAAAAGTGAAACGTTGAAAAAACTCTTGCAATTTAATTTGGAAGTTATACTTTAAAGATTGAATGAAAGTATAAAACATTTTGTAATTGTGATTTTTTAATAAAGTAATTCTTTGTAAAGAAAAGTGCGAGCTCTAAATACTTTTGATATTTTTTTAGAAAAGTACATTACATTGAAAATATTGGAAAGAACCCCAATACCACAAAAAAATCATCAAAAATAACAAATAAAACTAGTTACTTAAGATTAAACCCTTATGTACATTTCGATGACCATATCATCATCATCAGAGGGTCTTATTACAAAATTACAATCTAGCAAAAAAAAAGTTACAAACTAGAGTAAATCAGATTGTAATTTTGTAACAAGACCCTCTGATGATGATGATATGGTCATCGAAATGTACATAAGGGTTTAATCTTAAGTAACGTGTATTATTTGTTATTTTTGATGATTTTTTTGTGGTATGGGGGTATTATTTTTATTATAATATATTGTACCACTGTGCTCTTGATATTGTATAGAAAAGTACAATTTATTAGAGACAATGTCTAAAGTATTTGCATGTTATCGTGAACAATAATAAAGATTTTCATTTTAAAAACCTTTAAAATTGCTAAGAAATAGTTTTGTTTACCTAATGTTGTTAGTGTTGTAGTGGAAACCCCATAGAAGATCTATTATTGGGCTTAGAGTCAAACAGAACACAAATACCAATCATGTGCGCCAAATCCAGTACATGATTTTCGTTCTCCGAAATCAGCTCCAGCGTGAAAGATTTTACCACCTATTACTTAATCATTTTGCAGAATATTCCAACATCTGTTATAATAAATTAGTAGAAAGGTTTCCATCAAATTACAAAAGATTTTACATTTTATAAAATTTGATAAAACTGAAAAATTAAAATGAGTGATTTAAAGGACTTTCTGTGTGTTATGAAGCGATAATAAATAAAAATTGGGATAAGATACAAAACTGTTTATAGATACAGTTCTGAGTACAAATAAAATGTTAATAAAGGTAAATAGAACTTGTAGACTATACTCATAACAATTGTAGGGGCGTAGCCAGATGGGGACACAAAGGGCACGTGCTCCCTCCAAACCAATTAGTTTTTGAAGAAATATATTTACCCTACAAAATAGCGATAAGTTTTATTGCGAAACGGCTTCTAGACGACCCAACAATTGTGTAATTTCAAGTGCTAAAATACCATAAAATTTTATTTAGGGGGTCGGCCTAAATATTTTAATCTTGGCTACGCCACTGGTTAATATTGTATGTAATACAATGATTAAAGATTACTTGGAAGTCCATGTATAAGGAACGAAGTTCGCAAAATAATATTAGCTATGAGATAAATATCTTTTTCAGCACCCGCTATTAGTTCACACTCTCCCTATATATATATATATATACATTCAATCGTTAATAACATAGCTAATTTGTATTCATCTACTCAAGTTCAAATAAACTTGTAATGGATGACGATTGATTTGAATACTGTTTTTTCAAATATTCATTCGGTAATTATTAATTAATTATTTTTTTTTAATGTGGGGTAAAATTTTTTACAAAAGGGGCAAGGTATGCAATATAGTTATTTCTTCTCATTTGGCTTAAATAAGTAATAACATATGATTTCATAAAACAGCTGACTTCATGTTATCGGTTTTGTGTTAAAGCAACTGTTTTGTTACTTTTTTATATTATTTGTAATTATTTAATAAAAAGTAAGTAAAATAATCTTTCCTTTGTTGGCATAAGCAGGAATTTACTTTAAAATATATGTTTATATTACTCCATAATAAGATTATTCTGAATTGTGAATGTTATTGTTATGAGTTTTGTTTAAAAAATTGTTATTTTATTAGATAAATGCCCCTGAATAAAATATTGTTTAGATGTCGAAGAGTTGGATAATGAATTTTCAATTTTAATCTATGATTTGATCGAAAACTCTTTATAAATATAGAGTAATCGTCCGTTAGTAAACAATTTACTTTTGTTTGTCATCTCTGCTATTTTATATTAGTATTTCATTTTATAGGACATAAAAGCGAGCTACTTAATTGGTTTTTATCTGTATAAGGAATATATTACATCCCGGCGACAATATAAGTTCATAAATTTATAACATCAAGACTCTGTGACCAACAAGAAACGAGATTTGCCGATCTTGCCCGACCACTCTTTCGTTCCGACTCGACGTTCACCTCATCCTAGAAATTTATGATTATTTTTCTCATTTTGAGGTTATTATTGTGTGCGTGCCGGTCGCCCATCAATAACACCACGTCCCCCCCCGCGGGCCCTCAACCCCTAAGCAATTAATGTCAGACCATGCTGGGATTACCTACGCTTCCGACCCGCCTGTCAACCTCGCTACCTCTCTGAGTTACACCTTAATGAATGCATTTTCTGAAAAGTCATTTTTTCACGAACACGAGACAAAGCGTTCCGTAATGACGTCATAATGCTTGCACCGCTGACTGATGGAGCGAAGTGTTTTGATACAGTTGCGTGATAGATTGGTGACAACGTGCCAACGTTTCCTCGGTCGGCATAGGTCTTGTTTTGGACTGCCCTCACATGGCTAATGATGAGCAATGGTGACTAAGAGGCCTAAACATCCTGGATCTGTCAAGACTCACGCTGTCAGAATTGACAGCAGTTTACGACTTACTTTCTTTATCTATTTTGTTTGTTTTCTTGTGTTGATTTTCTAAATATTACGCACAAAGACAGGATGAAAATGTATCGAGATTGTGTTTATTACGCTATCGGAAATTTTGTCCCAAAGTTTTAAAACATATTTCGTTATATCATAGAACAGAGTTCCGCTAAGACAACTATCCCTAAATTTCTTAATGTAGCTAAATTCATTCATTCTCATGTATTAACCTCTATTCGACGAAATTTAAAATCGAATATTTGGAGCAAAATACTCTCCAAAAAACTCATCCGCTCAAAACGTTGCCTCTGATAGCTGCGACGGGCACGAAATATACTAATGGCATAGCTAGGTAGTCAGTAGGCTAGGTTACTGGTAGGATTAGTGACCATGTACACTTTCATTCGACCTCGACAGATAATCGATATAACAAAATTAATGTTTTCTTTAAAGGTGTTTAATATTCTAGAACTCCTCAACGTTATCAGTAACGCGATTAAGAAACTCTGAAATAAGTATTTGTCTCTAAACTGACCACTAAAAATCAACTGATTACTAGGACAAAACTACTGTAGTTACTTACGTGTCATTACATTTTCACTAATAATGTTAAAATATATCATATAACAGGGGAAAAAAGTACTGTAAATCCAAGTCGCACAAACAATTTTTTTTAAAGTCAATTCCTACTTAGGTCAACAAAGAAAAGTTTATTTTAGTTACTTTTTATTAAATAATTATAATTAATATAAATAAAGTAACATAACTTATGCGTTAAAACAGCTGTTCTACCACATAACCTATAACATAAAACCAGCAGTTTTATGAAATCATATGTTATCTCTTCTTTTAAGCTAAATGGAACGAAATATCTATATTGCATAACTTGCCCCTTCTTTGAGAATTTTTCCATATTAAAATAAAATTAAATAATTTTAAATTTAATTAATGAATTATTATTTGAAAAAAATCTATTAACATCAAATGTCACCCACTATAACTTTAAAAAATGTATTTGAACTTGAATGAATGAATACAAAAGTACTTTATTAACGATTGAAAATGTGTACAAGATATATTTAGGGGCAGTGTGAACTAACAGAAGGAACTGTATAAATATTGAATATCCTAATATAAATAGAAAAGTGGTAATGAACCTGGCCTCCAGAAGTAAATACTTCACATTTGCAGAGGCAATAAAAGAGGATTTAATAAAGTCTAGTTAATGTAGTTGATAATAAAAGAGGATATTTATTATAAAACCTTTATTAGATGTTGAAAGGTTTACTGAATATAAATTTCACTAAACGAATGTAATTAAAATCATTTCGTAAAAATTATCAGACGCGCTTAGTAAGAGGTCGGAACATAAATGAATATGTTTATAAGTTGATAAACAATATTGAATAATAACATGTTAACTTAATAAAGTGCAATAAATAATGTAACATAACCTACGCTTTAAAACAGTTGTTCTACAACATAACCTGTCCCATAAAATCAGCTGTTGCATGAAATCAAACGTTATTAACTAATTTAAGGTAAAGTAGTTGTATAGATTGCATACACCTATACAGATATGTTAGTGCGTGATGTAAATTGGAAGATTTCCCCGTAGAGTGTTTATGTTTTAGGGGCGCCTAAAAAAATTGTCTTTAATAATTACTAGAGAAATGTAAATAAATATTAAATCTCTCTCTCTCTCTCTCTCTCTCTCTCTCTCTATATATATATATATATATATATATATATATATATATATATATACAATTTTTAATATTCCTGATGATGTTGGTACTGTTAGCAAACGAAAAGCTTTGAATTGTAAATTCAATTATAATTCTTGTATTTGTATTTTGACTTAGTTCTTTATATATATATATATATATATATATATATATATATAATAAATTAAAAATATTTCATAAACAAGAATACTTTTAATGAATATATTTATTCAAAGCTTTTCGCCGGTAAAATAGTACCAGCATCTTCAGGAAAATAATTATCTAATAAAATATTTTTACAAAATTAAATCATATGTGCTACAAACGACCATATCTAATATAATATGGTCGTTTATAGCACATATGATTTAATTTTGTAAAAATATTTTATTAGATATTTATTTCCCTGAAGATGCTGGTACTATTTTATCGGCGAAAAGCTTTGAATAAATATATTCATTAAAAGTATTCTTGTTTTTGAAATATTTTATTTTATTAACTATTTTACAAGAAAATATATCACTATATTTAATATAATATATATATATATATATATATATATATATATATATATATGAATGTTTGTATGTGTGAGCCTTCCGTTACTAAACAACTGATCCGCGATCGCCATGAAACTTTGGGAAATTGTTAAGTACATTCCCGGGAAGGTTTCGGGCATAGTAAGTTTAAGGAGTTTAGACAGGGGGCACCTGATCCCCCTGAACCAATTAATTTTAGCAGAAAAATATTAACCTATATAAAAGGGCTTAGTTGTTAGCAAAACAGTTTCCCAATAACATAACAATGTTTTCTAATACGTATTATTTACGTATTAAAATAGCATAAAATATAATTTCCAATCTTATCTTATTCTAAGACATTTCATTGAATTCATTCCAAATTTCGGTTGCTAAGCAACACTCGACAAATTTAAAATATTGGACTTAATTTTGAAAGTCCACGCTTCTCACATTAACAGCTGTATGTGGCTTGCGCACGCGTCGGAAACCCTTCAGATTTATTTGTGTACGCACCAGAGAGAAAAACCAAAAATATTGTATATCCGAGTGCACTTCAATCAATAACATTCAATCAAGAGCTTTTATTGTCACACTTTTCTCGATCGACTACTATAAGTTCAGCTATTATTATGTTAATAAAGTACTAAATTAAGTTCAGCTAATGCTAACACGCCGTTCATGTACTTTAGGCGGTACGCAGTTCGACGGGTCAGCTAGTATTTTGTAAATTTTATATTTATCTAAGTAAATAGTTATTGTAGCCTTCTGTTGTTAGAACATTTCTGAATTAAAAAAGAATAAAATAACTCTGTAGTAATATCAACAATATTTTAGTTTTTGTTTGAAAATAAAAGGATTTCAAATTGAAGAGAAAACGCCGCGGATTAGGCACTCGACAGTGGGTCCGTTTATCTCCCATTCATAGATTCGTCGACGACCATATCCGGACTTAATATATTCCGCGAGATGCAAATACCTCGTCCCGGCCCGATGCTATAACCAGATAACCTTTAACAGTCCAACCCAATAGGTTGTTATAATTTCGCTTAGTTTATGTGGCTCGCCACCGACTTGTCATACAACAAAAGCATTGTTGGGAATTATTTGCTGAGGGCTCGGCGAAACCGGAGACCACTGGCCGATACTATCGTAGAAAGATGCTCATCGCGTTGTATTCGGTTTTAAATAGAAAAATATAAGTCAGCGGCCGGGTCCGTAACATGTTTATGCTAATGAAAGATCACCCGCATAAATAATGTATGGTGGTAGCCGACGCGGCGGCTCAATTATACCCGCCACTATTACTACTAATGCTCTAGTATATGTTGGACTGTTGCACGTAAGTTATGTACTTCTCTACGCGTTCGCGAATTAAAACGACGCTGCGGGCAGCAACGTACCACGAACAGCTGTTTTCCTTCGTCCGACATATCGCTTTGCATTTTTTATCGATTCGTTTGCGAGGAACGAATTTGCACCACTGAAGCGAAACTACATTCATCATCGCACAACCAGAACATTATCTATGAAGGTATGGTTGAACATATGCTCGTCTTTACATCGTCCACCATCGTTACTTTTTATTCTTTAGCCGTACTTATTAAAAACGCCCCTAGTCTATCTCGCAACTACGAGTTCTCCGCGTTTCTCGGCTACATTTATTTTCCCCGGTCGTTTTTTGCGTCTACATTTCAAAATTTGATGTCTATGGCGACATTCAACACTGTACCTCTCATTCACCGATTTCCTTATGGATGTTGGCGAATAGACAGCTGATTACGCTAACGTCAGAAATCGTGCTGACAAGTTATTTTCTCTAAAGTCCTGCATTCCATCCTTTACCTGTTCCTACAAGGAGGGAAAACGGTAGACACATTGGAATACAACCTTCTCTTACACACCAGACCAAGATATTAATGTAACCTGCTCTCCCAAATTCTATGAAATATTCATAATAATTTAGTTAATTAAAATCCCTAATAAAAAATTCAAATTGCTTTCACATGCTAATGTAACCCAAAAAATTCAAATTGCTATCACATGTTAATGTAACCACTCAAATCTTACATATTTTTCACAATCCTTCCGTACCCTTATGCCCTTTCATAAATCCGATCTAATATTCACATTAGTTTCGTGTCCTTGTGCAAATAAAAAAATCCTATCTAATGTTCACAATCCTTTCGTGTCCTAACTGGCTTACACAAATCGTATCTAATATTCATAGTACTTTTTCAACCCAGTGACCTTCACAAATACCATCAAATATTCACAATCCTTTCGCGTCCTAACAGGCTTTCACAAATCCTATCTAAAATTCACAGTACTTTCTCATTCCAGTGCCCTTCACAAATACCATCAAATATTCACAATACTTTCGCGTCCTAACAGGTTTTCACAAATCCTATCTAAAATTCACAGTACATTCTCATCACAGAGCCCTTCACAAATACCATCAAATATTCACAATTCTTTCGCGTCCTAACAGGCTTTCACAAATTATATCTAAAATTCACAGTAATTTCTCATCCCAGTGCCCTTCACAAATACCATCAAATATTCACAATCCTTTCGCGTCCTAACAGGCTTTCACAAATCCTATCAAATATTCACAATCCTTTCGCGTCCTAACAGGCTTTCACAAATCCTATCTAAAATTCACAGTACTTTCTCATCCCAGTGCCCTTCACAAATACTATCAAATATTCACAATCCTTTCGCGTCCTAACAGGCTTTTACAAATCCTATCTAAAATTCACAGTACTTTGTCATTCCAGTGCCCTTCACAAATACCATCAAATATTCACAATACTTTCGCGTCCTAACAGGTTTTCACAAATCCTATCTAAAATTCACAGTACATTCTCATCACAGAGCCCTTCACAAATACCATCAAATATTCACAATTCTTTCGCGTCCTAACAGGCTTTCACAAATTATATCTAAAATTCACAGTAATTTCTCATCCCAGTGCCCTTCACAAATACCATCAAATATTCACAATCCTTTCGCGTCCTAACAGGCTTTCACAAATCCTATCTAAATTTCGCAGTACTTTCTTATCCCAGTGACCTTCACAAATCCTATCAAATATTCACAATCCTTTCGCGTCCTAACAGGCTTTCACAAATCCTATCAAATATTCACAATCCTTTCGCGTCCTAACAGGCTTTCACAAATCCTATCTAAAATTCGCAGTACTTTCTTATCCCAGTGCCCTTCACAAATACCATCAAATATTCACAATTCTTTCGCGTCCTAACAGGCTTTCACAAATCCTATCTAAAATTCGCAGTACTTTCTTATCCCAGTGCCCTTCACAAATACCATCAAATATTCACAATACTTTCGAGTCCTAACAAGCTTTCACAAATCCTATCTAAAATTCACAGTACTTTCTCATCCCAGGACCCTTCACAAATACCATCAAACATTCACAATCCTTTCGCGTCCTAACTGGCTTACACAAATCGTATCTAATATTCATAGTACTTTTTCAACCCAGTGACCTTCACAAATACCATCAAATATTCACAATTCTTTCGCGTCCTAACAGGCTTTCACAAATCCTATCTAAAATTCGCAGTACTTTCTTATCCCAGTGCCCTTCACAAATACCATCAAATATTCACAATACTTTCGAGTCCTAACAAGCTTTCACAAATCCTATCTAAAATTCACAGTACTTTCTTATCCCAGAGCCCTTCACAAATACCATCAAATATTCACAATCCTTTCGTGTCCTAACTGGCTTACACAAATCGTATCTAATATTCATAGTACTTTTTCAACCCAGTGCCCTTCACAAATACCATCAAATATTCACAATCCTTTCGTGTCCTAACAGGCTTTCACAAATCCTATCTAAAATTCACAGTACTTTCACATCCCAGTGCCCTTCACCAATATCTTGAAATATTCACAATCCTTTCGCGTCCTAACAGGCTTTCACAAATCCTATCTAAAATTCACAGTACTTTCTCATCCCAGTGCCCTTCACAAATACTATCAAATATTCATAATCCTTTCGCGTCCTAACAAGCTTTCACAAATCCTATCTAAAATTCGCAGTACTTTCTCATTCCAGTGCCCTTCACAAATATCTTGAAATATACACAATACTTTCGCGTCCTAACAGGCTTTTAGAAATCCTATCTAAAATTCACAGTACTTTCTCATCCCAGTGCCCTTCACAAATACCATCAAATATTCACAATCCTTTCGCGTCCTAACAGGCTTTCACAAATCCTATCTAAAATTCACAGTACTTTCTCATCCCAGTGCCCTTCACAAATACTATCAAATATTCATAATTCTTTCGCGTCCTAACAGGCATTCACAAATCCTATCTAAAATTCGCAGTACTTTCTCATCCCAGTGCCCTTCACAAATACTATCAAATATTCATAATTCTTTCGCGTCCTAACAGGCTTTCACAAATCCTATCAAATATTCACAATCCTTTCGCGTCCTAACAGGCTTTTACAAATCCTATCTAAAATTCACAGTATATTCTCATCCCAATGCCCTTCACAAATACCATCAAATATTCACAATATTTTCGCATAAGAATACCCGTTCAGAAACCCCCTCTAATAGTATTCTAATAATAATAATATTTGTTTCTTATCGAATTGTCATTTCACAAGTACTATCTAATATCCTAAATCCTTTCGTATTATAATGCTCCTTGGCAAATACCTTATAATATTCACAATCATTACATATACTCGTACCCCTTCACAAATACCATTTAGTATTCACAGTCCTTTCGTGTCCTAATATACTTAGACAAATACCATCTAATAATCACAGTCTTTTCGTATCCTAATACCCTTTCAAAAATCCTATATAATATTCCCGGTCGTTTTGTATCTAATGTGCCTCCAAATCATATGTAATACAAATATTCCTGTTTGTATTGCAAGCTATCTATTCAAATAATATTTCTATACAGATCTTATGACGAATAATAGTCTATATCATACTTTACATCCATTGAATTTACGAGAAACATTCTATAATTAGATATGTCATTGTTAATTGACGTTTGAAATACATCTTCAAGTTCAATAATTTGCCCCAGCTGTACTACAGTTGTAAGAATCTTTATTGCCTTGAATTTAAGGTATTGTGGTATCCTTCCTTAATATATCTATCCAGGATAGGGATGGTCGATCCGGTAATTTTATTGGATCCGTGATTTTAGTGACAGCGCCAGGTTTGGATCAGTGATTTTTATCGGTGACTTAAAACCGGTGACAAGAGACACCGACTCTGCTCTGTATGTGTCAATAACAGCAGTCATAACACACATACAAAATAATTCTACATCTCACTTTTTTCTTTTTTGGAAGGCTCATTTTATTTAAAAATAAACTCCGACGAAATTAAGAACAAACTACCGAGTTCTAAATAGCGTCTACTGTACACAACACTGTCCCTGTCGTGAAACCTGACTCAAATCGACTACCCTCACACGACGTAATTGAGTAGAACCAGTGACAGCGACAAATCTACCAATGACAGCCGTGGTAAAATATCAGTAACTTTTCAGTAGCGACCGTGACATTTTTCCCAATCCCAACAGAGACAACCCCCGCCCCTTCAGTCAACTACAGTGCACGATAATCGGCACCGTGAAACGAGCGGTGAGAGTAGAGCCAGTGACAGCGACAAATCAACCAATGACAGCCGTTTCATCCAGTGGCTTCGACTTTCTTCCCAATCACAACAGAGGTAATTCCGGATCGATTGATTGTCAATTGAACCGCCATTTTCCATAATTTTTAACTGGTACCACCCGCGACAAACGAATAGCAGTGACAAGTCACCGTGACAGAAAATATCGACCATCCCTAATCCAGGAGACTTCAACAACCGCAAGTGGGTAGCGTTTGGTTTTTATCGTGTTATAGATTAAATCCACTTCTAGCAATCGGTAAAACATGTTAATTCTCCGAGATAGAGAGCAAGGCCGTACACACTTAAGCGATGATGATTCTCTTCCTAGTACAAATGAACTACCCTTTCCTTAATCCTATGTGTAAGTCACCCCTGATTATCCATCCTTCAATCTAAAGGGGGATCTATCGGGTTGAAACTTGTCTATTATCCCGATAGAAAAGTAATGACTGTAGGAACTGTAATTTTGATAGATACTCCTTGAAACTTGAGCCATGATATTAAATTCACCATTTCTTACCCATGACTCTAACATCAGCATCGCAAACCCGTCCAAGGCATTAAAATTTCTCTTGTAGAAATAATTGAATGATATCTTGGCAGTCCAAAGGTCAGTAGTGATCAGTACACATTTCATGTTGTTAATTTTTTTTACATGAACTGAACTACTTTCATATCAGTGACATTGATATCTGTTCGATTTTCGCATCACGCCAACTCTCAGCGCTGAATTTCACTTGTGACTTATTAACACATTGTTGCCGAGTGACGTGTGTCGTTAAGGGCCTTTTCAGTTCCTACGGCTGCAACGCAAACAACATGTTTTCATTATACTAATCATTCCCTTTTCTTGACAATGCCATCGATAAAAGAAAAGCACGGAACAGATAGCGAACTAAGCGCGCAAGATTAATGATGGCTGTGACGTGGCAGCTGAGAGAGATTAATCACCGGGTATATGGCTTGATTAACATCTCGGGCGCGGCATTTAGCGGAGACGTTCGTACGGTGACGTCACGTCGCAGGAGTACGGAACCGTCGCTTTGCTAGGTAATGGAACGAGCCAGCTGATGCCACTCGTTGACATTGCAACGGTAAATTAGAGGAATTTCTCAAAAAATGTAAAACTATTAACACAAATAATATAGAACAATTTTTGAAGTCGATTTCTACTTGAATCAACAAAGACAAATTTTATTTCAGTTACATTTAAATAAATAATTAGAATTAATGTAAATAAAGTAACATAACCTATGCGTTAAAACACCTGTTCTACCACATAAATATAACACGAAATCAGCTATTTTATGAAATCATATATTATCATTTATTTAAAGTCAAATGGGAGGAATAACTATATTGCATACCTTGCCCCTTTCGTAAAAAGTTTTTCTCCCATATAAAATTAATATTAATTAAATGAATGAATTAAGAAACTGTATTAACATCGAGTGTCATCCACTACAAGTTTTAAAAGATTTATTTGAATTTCAGTGAATGAATAAAAAGTATTTTAATATCGATTGAAAATTTGAACAATATATATATATATATATATATATATATATATATATATATATATATATATATATATATAGGAGAGAGTGAAGTAATAGAAGCAATTGAAATAACTAACTTGAAAATACAACGACAAAAACCTTTGTTTAAAGAAACCTTAAACAATCATTAAACTCAAGGTAATTAGAGCTTAGCTAGTGAGAACAATTCACAACGGTAAAAATTAAAACAGTTTACTCTAAATCTCACTATACACTAGTTTATTAAAAAAATCTCATTAGTTTATTAAATCAAGGAAACTAGTTTCGACGACAATGTCGCCTTCATCAGTGCTTGGGTACTACTTTCATTGTTAAACTATTAAAATTAAAGAAACAAAATTACTATTTCTTATTTGTAACAAGTAAACAAACAAAAAAGTACTCTTTTAAAGCAATGGAACCTTTCACATTAAACAGACACATATGCGACACATCTACTAATACACGTGCACACATACACACACTCTCACATACTATTAATTGTCTTTAGAAACTACTAAATTTAACGCGAAACATTTTAATTCTTATGTATATTTCAATTTTAATATTACCTAAATTCTAACTATATATTCTATATAATACTAGACTCACCCCTATTGTGAGCAGATCCTATTCATGGGATCCACCCTCCCCAAGTCATGCCTTAATGTTTTTATTCAGTCTTCTTTATAACCTTTTCAAAGGCAAGAGCTACCTAATTCTACCCACCCTCAATCATCCTTCATTTTACGAAGGGGTGTAACGAGTAGACACACTTTTTAACCCCTTCTTATGGTACACTAACCCCCACAATAATACAATGATCGGCCTGTTATCCCCCTTAAGGGAGTTTTTGCCCTACCTAGATATATACACAATCTTCTCTTATCTTGCATAGACGTCCTTTAATGACGTCATTGAAATCGATTGCAAATTACGATAAGTATAAACAAGTTTCAAATTGTTCTTTTTAAAGAGATTTTAACGTGGTTAACGTTAGAAGTTCTAACTGTGCCATTTGCTTGAGATTAGTAAACACTACACGCAGTGAAAACTTTTAATAAATGTTATTTAAAATGTTTCTCTTTTCTTCGTTTGGTTTTTAATATTTGGAAATATATAACGAAAATCTGTTACGAGGTTTCCACAAAAGCTTCGCTCTAGTTGATACATCCTGACGTGTACGTACGTCCGTCGCTGTAAATCGCCAATAAGTATTCTTCACTAACTCCAAATGAAATGCCAGAAATTAATAGCTTCATGTACGTGTCAGGCGGTGCTTAAATTAACGGATTTGTCGGAAACATTTGACGCGCTGCTTTTGGAAGCCTCTTCAGTTGTTTCGGACTGATAATATCAATTTTACATCGTGACCGGATATTTTATGTGTTATTTACTACCTTAGTCTTGAATTTAATGCTTAAAAACTGTGTGTCAGATGCCTAATACAGTGGATCTTAAAATATGACGTTTTGTAAATACATAAAATAACATTAATATTTTAAAATTTATTTACATATTTTTAGCAGCGCTGTTGGAGTTATATTTCCGCAACTATTAACTAGAGTCCTTGCTGTGGCTCATTCAAAGAAAGCAAAAATAAAAATTAGAAAATATTTATAATTGAAAAATATTATATTGAAAACAAAAGTACAGCCATAATACAGTGCGTCACTCACAGATAACGTTAGGATAAGGGAGTTTAGTATTCATCCCCGACATAAGGCCAGTGTACTTTAGGGGAGTAAGTTCCCTCAAGCCATAATTTCCTTTAGCCCCAGTACCAGAACTGTTCTGCTTTTCCGTTCCAATACCTCTTCCCCATCCTCTTTCGTACTTAAGGGTGTATAGGTTGGCCCCTCTGTAACCCTGTTAGAGAGAATGTGACCTTCCTCAGGTGTTGCTATGTTCTTATGACAAAGAACAGAGGGGTTTCATGTTCCTGCCCCTCTAATTCGATGGTGATCAATAATCTATTTACTTACTCATTGTCATTTATAAAATTAAGTAAATATTACTTAAAAATTACTTAAAAAATAAATTTGACTAAAATATGTTTTATAAATACGAACGTATTTTTCAATTTATTCTATTAGCTCAAACTCTTCTTATATATATATATATATATATATATATATATATATATATATATATATATATATCTTGTTAAAATTTTCAATTATAATTGAAATTATAATTAAAATTTTCAATTATAAAAATACTTTTTATTCATCCACTCAAGTTTAAATATATTTTTGAAACTTGTAGTGTAGGGCACATGCTTAATACAGCATTATCAAATAATAATTAATTAATTAAATTTAATGAATTAATTTTAGTTTCATAAAGGAGAAAAACTTTTCACAATAGTGCCAAGGTATGCAATATAGTTATTTCGTCCCATTTGGCTTAAAATAAGTGATAAGATATAATTTCATAAAGCAGATGATTTTTTTATTATAAGTTAGAACAGGTGTTTTAGCACATATGTTATGTTACCTTATTTATATTGGTCGTAATTATTTAATAAAAAGTAATTAAAATGTAAAAAAAATGTTTCACTCAAGTAGGCGTTCACTTAAAATTTTCCCTTTATAGCCTATTACTTGTTTAAACTATGCTATAATATTTATAATGATAAATCTGTAATAATTCAAATAATTTCCAAATTTTTAATATGGTATGTATTTATTATAATATATAATACATTTGTTTATATATGTTACAATGGTAAAGATTTTTGTAATGTATTCAGTATCAGAAAATCAGTATTTACATAACAAAGAAAGTGTTAAATCTATATACATTTATGTATACACTGCAGACCAGACAGTCTAAACACGGCGCTGAGTAGCAATTTAGTATCAATGTAGCCGTGGAGGGGTAATGTTTGTAAGTTGATGAATAAGTGTAAACATTGTCTATAGAAACAATCTCTTTTGAGGCTAACTGAGGACTACCGTGTCAGAAGATTTATCCATTATTAACTGGCAGGATTCGTATTGAAAATATTTTTTTACGTTTTAAGACTTATTCAAAATTATTAATTTCTAAAAAAATAAATCTACTTTTTTGTAGTGAAAATAATAAAACTGGAATACATGAACATCACTGTGTGCATTGTTGAACACAATTTTTTTGTTTTCTTTAACATCAGTGGCAAAACAATCTAATGAATTAAAATTTGTTAAAATATTAAACTTTTTAAAAAACTCGTGTCGTGGAACATTTTTTAAATTTGATCGAATTCCCCGTATCTGTTTTCATCTTGTACATTTTCTGTTAATACAATAGCATTGATTGGGTTGTAGAGAATGAAAATAATTGTTTCGGAGGATGCATCACGTTTTTAATTCGCAGCGGAACCAATACGTTAGACGTGTGAAACGTTACTGCAGGAAAGATGTTTAACGTAAATTGTGTCCAAACACTTCTGAGCCATCTAAAAGCGTTACTTTGGTTTTAAAACAACAGCAAAATAAAGCACAATATACATAAGGCGGAAACAGTCTTAGAAACACACGGGCGTGAGCTTTTCTACTAGCGACTCCAAGCCGTATTGAAACTCTTCAGAAAGCAATAAAAAATAAAATCAGGAAAAAGAGATCAAAGAAAGAAGAAGAGATTAAAAGATACAGTAAAGGGAAAAACGAAAGGCGGTGGTACGTAGACGATGGGAAAGAAAACAAGGCTGAAATATAAATATATGCGAGAACAAAAATAGAATGATTATTTGCGCATCAAATTGTACCTATAAGTTGTGGAACGTTGTCAGAAGAAGATATAGGTGGAGAATGTCGTCATAAGGAGATATAGTAGTTCCATAGTGACATCCGAAGAAAATATGTTACTTGGCGAATGACGTCATAAGGAGATATAGGTGGAGAATGTCGTCATAAGGAGATATAGGTGGAGAATGTCGTCATAAGGAGATATAGGTGGAGAATGTCGTCATAAGGAGATATAGGTGGAGAATGTCGTCATAAGGAGATATAGTAGTTCCATAGTGACATCCGAAGAAAATATGTTACTTGGCGAATGACGTCATAAGGAGATATAGGTGGAGAATGTCGTCATAAGGAGATATAGGTGGAGAATGTCGTCATAAGGAGATATAGGTGGAGAATGTCGTCATAAGGAGATATAGGTGGAGAATGTCGTCATAAGGAGATATAGTAGTTCCATAGTGACATCCGAAGAAAATATGTTACTTGGCGAATGACGTCATAAGGAGATATAGGTGGAGAATGTCGTCATAAGGAGATATAGGTGGAGAATGTCGTCATAAGGAGATATAGGTGGAGAATGTCGTCATAAGGAGATATAGGTGGAGAATGTCGTCATAAGGAGATATAGGTGGAGAATGTCGTCATAAGGAGATATAGGTGGAGAATGTCGTCATAAGGAGATATAGGTGGAGAATGTCGTCATAAGGAGATATAGTAGTTCCATAGTGACATCCGAAGAAAATATGTTACTTGGCGAATGACGTCATAAGGAGATATAGGTGGAGAATGTCGTCATAAGGAGATATAGGTGGAGAATGTCGTCATAAGGAGATATAGGTGGAGAATGTCGTCATAAGGAGATATAGGTGGAGAATGTCGTCATAAGGAGATATAGTAGTTCCATAGTGACATCCGAAGAAAATATGTTACTTGGCGAATGACGTCATAAGGAGATATAGGTGGAGAATGTCGTCATAAGGAGATATAGGTGGAGAATGTCGTCATAAGGAGATATAGGTGGAGAATGTCGTCATAAGGAGATATAGTAGTTCCATAGTGACATCCGAAGAAAATATGTTACTTGGCGAATGACGTCATAAGGAGATATAGGTGGAGAATGTCGTCATAAGGAGATATAGGTGGAGAATGTCGTCATAAGGAGATATAGGTGGAGAATGTCGTCATAAGGAGATATAGGTGGAGAATGTCGTCATAAGGAGATATAGTAGTTCCATAGTGACATCCGAAGAAAATATGTTACTTGGCGAATGACGTCATAAAGAAATATATTAGTCTTATTATGTCATAAGGTTTGATGATGATGTCATAAGGGGCATATTATTTGGATGATGACGGCAGAAATAAATATGTTAGTTGCCAAATGACGCCATAAGGAGATATATTAGTTGAAAATTGATGTCATAAGGATTGATACTGGTGTTCTTAAGGGACATATTAGTTATATAATGGCGTCAGAAAGAAATGTGTTAGTTGCCAAATACAGTTATAAGGAGATATATAGTCGAAGAATGACTGTTTAAAGATATATAGTAGTTGGGTGATGAGTTCAGTAGGAAATACGTTAGTTCTCGAATTCTTTCATAAGGAGATGTATTAGTCGGATAATGATGCCATAAGAAGATATAGTAGTTGGATAGTGACGACATAAGGAGAGCATTTTGGTTGGAGAATGGTGCCATAAGGGGATACAGTAGTAGTATAATGTCAGAAAGAAATATTTAGGGGAGGGCTAAAAAAGACGGTGTATGAGTTGTAAAAGATGCCATAAGGAGATATAGTAGTAGTATAATGAAGTCAGGAAGAAATATGTACGGGATGACGTCATAAAACGGTGTATGAGTTGGAGAATGATGCCGTAAGGCGATATAGTATTTGGATAATGACGTCAGAAAGAAATATGTTGGTTGGCGAATTACATCATTAAAATATATTTTAGAGTAGGAATGACGTCAGAAGATATATCTCTTCAAATAGGAGCGTTAAAGTTAGGAAGGAACATATTAACTGGCGACTGGCTTGGAGGAAACCATGGCTTGCGTGTTCATGATTTGCTGATTAACCTGATTTGTCAAACTGAATAAAACGTTTTAGCGGTCGATAAAATTCAACTGTAATAATTTGTTCGTGTTTTGACAACCTGATGATGGCATGAGTGGCGGTGAAACATGCATCTGTCATTGATAGTGACGCGTTCTAGTATGGACGAAAATATGTTGATTTTATAATTTGTAAACGAGTGTTGAATGAGAGAGAATTTACATTTTTTACAGTCTGTATAAATTTAAAATTTCCAAGTCTCCTCAAGTTGTTTATAAATAACTTAGCGAAGCGGTCTTCTTACATCGTTTTTACGACATAAGCTGGCGGTTTATATATTTACATACAAAATACCTTCTTTATCGTTCGACTCATCTGCCAATCGGACCGACGGACTACAATAAGACATAAGCCTACACATAAACGTGAGTTACAGCCATCGATCCCGTCCCGCTAAGACTAAATCACGTTAAGTCGGACACATAACGTGAAATGATGAGCCGGTAAAGCCCATCAGATTAGGCCCGTTCGGACAGAGTTATGCGCTGAAAAAAGCCGGCAGAATGTCGACAACAGATTTGTCCTGTGCTCCTCAAAACTAGTTTGGAAACCGAGCGGCGTCCATAACTCTGCTCCGTCAGTGATTGTGACACTGATAGTCTTGTTGAGGTTTGACAATTTGACAAATCGCCTAGATGGCGCTGTCATCGCTTCTCTTCTTTAGTTATTGCATAGTTTGTCAGCCTGTAATTATTGCGGTAAATGTGTTTCGAGTGGCCAACGAATATCGGTGTAGAGTTCCATCGATGTGAGTACAAGCGCGCGCATGCGGATAGCCTCGCCACGAGATATTTTGTCGATTTGTCCATTAGAGAAGTTCAATAAGTCTGTTACTTTCTAAATCCTAGTTTCATAGTATTCCATGCTCGTATTCATGGGCGCCCATATTCGGGGGCAAGGGGAGCCGTGGCCCCCTAGCTCAGATTTTAAAGAACAAAATAAATATCCCCGCATCATATGTAGACCAATGGGTTTTTTCGAGAAAGGTATTTTAAAAATTGGTGATTTGTAGGACATGACGGGACTGAAATATTTAAATAAAAATAAATGTGTGTTTTCCCTGAATATTTATATATTATTATCTTTTAATAAAAAGCACGAGTAGGGATGGTCGATCTAGTGACATTAACGGATCGGTGATTTTAGTGAAAGCGCCAGGTTTGGATCAGTGACTTTAGTACCGGTGACAAAGTATACTGATACTGCTCTGTTTGTGCCAATAACAGGCAAGCATACCGCACTGGTGAAATAATTCCACACCTCGCTTTTTTCTATTTTGGAAGGCTCATTTTATTTAAAAATAAACTACGAAATTATGAACTAACCACCGAGTGAGTAATTGCGCCTATTGTACAAAACACTGTCACTGTCGTGAACGTGACACAAATCTACTCATACATTACGTAAATGTGTAGAAACAGTGACAGCGACAAATCAACCAATGACAGCCTCGGTAAAATATCGGTAATTTTTTTCGTCAACGACGGCGACATTTTGACCAATCACAACAATGACAAACCCTCTCCCTTTCAGTCAAAGACACTGCACGATGATCGGCTCCGTGAGCCGAGCGGTTTGAGCAGAGTCAGTGACAGTGACAAATCAACCAATGACAGCAGTTCAATGACATTTCAGTAACGTTTCATCCAGCGACTGCGACATTTTGTCCAATCACAACAGAGACAATTTCTGACGAATCCATTGTCACTAGAACTGACATTTGCCATATTTTGTTACTAGTACCACCAGCGACAAACGAATATCAGTGACAAGTCCGTTACAGAAAATATCGACAATCCCTAAGTACGAGTAATTAGATTAATGTGTTTATTTACTTTATGCATTATGTAACATGGCCTGGTACTTTATAAGTAGCAAAAGGTTAAACAAGGTTAAAACTTGAATTTTTTTAGTTGCCTAATTTTTTTAATATGGAATGACTTCGCGTCCTACCCCCCTAGAAACTTTCATATGGGCGCCCATGCATTCATTCTCTCCATTGTCTTTGTATTCCCCCCACCCTCGGTTTGTATGGAAAGCATTTTCATTCAAAAAGTTGTGAAAACTGTTGTTTATACAATCAACAATAAACTCAGGATCAGAATAAAAAGATTAATAAAATAACAATTAATTGCCGAAGTTATATAGATCAAATCCTTATATATGTTTCGATGGCCAAACCATCATCATCTGAGGAGATAACTACGATACAGATCTATCCTCTAATGGCGACTTGGTCAATGAAATGCAAACGTTTCATCTGCATGAATTTGTAATTTGTTAATGTAATGTTGTCATAATACTTATGTACTTCATTTCTTGAGGAGCTCAGATTATTCACGTCTTACAAAGTGTTGTCTTTTGTATCCTTAGTATACAACGTATGCGTTAGAGTGAACAATTGTATTCCCTCATTCTTTTTCAAGCATTTATTTTGCTACCGTGTTATTGTTCATTCTTGTTCATTAGTTCATCTGTACTTTTTCTTCTTATACGCATCCAGTTTTTTTCTCTATTAAATTGTTTGTCTTGTTTGTTTCGCTACGCCTTTTGAAAGCAAAAACCTCAAGTTAGTATTTTTAACGAGAGAAATTTATGAATTAAAAATTACCAATTGTAAAGATTTCAATATCACCTAACAGCTGTATTCTTGTAACAGCTGTTTTTCTTTCACTTAGAGGTTATGTTTACGTTATTTGTAAACGCAATTTCACACAGTTTGATTCACGTATATACTAGTGTATAAACTGTTTGTTAATTTTATTTTGTTGATTATGTTAATGTCAGTTATAATTATTAATGATAAATAGAAAGGTTTCGATTAAATGACAGAAAATTTTAACTTTGAAAATTCATTGCCCTACATTTTGACACTAAACAAGTCCTCTTCTCGGGTATTTATTTAACAAAATAACAATTAAAAAAAACAGTATTACAATACAATTATACATTCACAATAGATAATTATATTAAAAAGAGGATTATCTTGTTGCTAATGTGGTAATTTTTAAAAATAATTGCATAATTCGCTATACACTAAATCTCTTTGCAGTAAGATTAATAGCCTGTCAATTGTAAATGTATAGCTGTATTGCAATGGTGTTTTTGGGTCATTGTTTAGTGTTGCAACGTTGGACAGTGAATTTTTAATGTTTATTTGTCTGTTTTTGTATCGAATCATATCTACTAAATATTAGTTTTATTATTGTTTCAGATAAGACAATTTAGATGTGAAAAGTTATAAAACTAAGATAACTATATGAATTTAAAGTTATGACAATAAAAAATAACGATTTACTTGCGTTAAATGTTTGTATTGACAAAATTAGGAAATAATTTTTCTGCTTAAAAATAACGCTATTGTTAATAATGTCAGTGGTCAGTACAACCGACCACTGGTTTTACATACAGATGTTTGTAAACGTTTTGTATTTTAGTTGGGGTTGTTAGTGTCCACAAAATAAATAGTTTTTTAAAATGTCAGTAGGTTATTAGAACGGACCTCATGACGCATATGTAAGTTCATGACCTGATCTAACTCTCTCATATAAGTTATAACCTTGAACATAATGATTGGTTGTCGGGTTTTGCTGTTTTAATGACGAAATAAATAAGTAATTTAATTTTGATTTTTAAATTTGGTTTGTAATACCGTATTTACGCGGCTATAACTCGCATTCGTGTATAACGCGCACCCGTATTTCATTACAATATGTTGGGGAAAATATGAAAAAGTAAATAGGTTATATTTTGTACTTACCAAAAGTTTTATTGAAATATCCAAACACGAACAGTTGAAAAACTTACAATATCTAATTTTGTTTTTGTTTTAACATGCATAATGTTTCACTCATTGTCACTACTTGCCGAAGATGGTGGAATATCTTCATTCTCGTTAGAATCTTCTTTATCACTTTTATTCCAGAGCAGGCAGACTTCCGTACCCCCCCCCCCCCATTACATTGGATATTTTGTTTGGTTTTAACATGCATAATGTTTCACTCATTGTCACTACTTTCCGAAGATAGTGGAATATTTTCATTCTCGTGAGAATCTTCACTATCACTTCAGAGCAGGCAGTCCTCCTTACCCCCCCCCATTACATTGGATATTCTATACTTTGTTGAAGTTCTTCACGACTGTTTCATGTTTGAGTGTATTCCAGGCTTTAAGAACCTATTCCAAAATAAGTGAAAGGGAGGGTGTTCTCATTTTCCCAGATGGCGTATATGTATGTTCACTGTCACACTTATACTGGGTATACAGTTGTCTAAAACTCCCTGTGAAAGGTTTATTAACTGACACGTATAGAGACTGAAGTAGGATGTTAATCCGCCTGGAATTAATGCCGAATCAGTTTGCATATCTGCCAACTTTTCGTTTATGGTTTCAGTCAAAGGCACTTTGAAACTATCTAGGAATAATAGACTTTTTGTCTTTAACAAAGCACCTGGTCTTCGATTCCACACTGTTTAGATCCAGACTAAAACTAACTAAATTTGTATCAGGTAACGGGCGCAACCAGTAAGGTGAACCCCAAATTTCTGGTTCATTACAATTATGGATATTCATGTAGGTCTTATTTTTTAAAAGGAATTTAATGGAAAAATATGCGCGTTATACATGCATTATATTTGTGGAAACATTTAAAAACGCCCATTTAGAAAATGGGCTAATAAATATGTTATCAGTGATATCAAGATAAGGGCTATGAACTGATACATCTAATCAATTTGATTTTGTCTTCATCCACTGCATAAGTGTGCATGTCACCGGTAGAGAGTAGGTTCAGGGCCAAAGATATCAGGTTAGTCGAGATCTTGCCACATATCATAGACCAGTTACGTGTCCTCATCTGATATCTGTAATTATATTTGTTATCTCATTCCTTAAGGCGACAATAGGCATCCTTGTGTATATTTGAGTAAAGTTTTCTGCCATGCCTATCGTTGCAATATTCTCCTCTGTTGAGGCATTTCGGAGTAATTCAAATTTTCAAACTCTTAGAGTACGATTGAAGTTTTTAAAATGGATTTACTCCGAAACGCGTCAACAGAGGAGAGTATTGAAACGTTAGGAATGTAAAGGCAGAAAATCTACTCTATTATATAGAAATATTTCTAACAGAAATGAAGACGGGTATATTGATAACTTCAACTTAGGAATGTTTATGATTTAGGTTATATACAGGAAAAAATGCAGACGCATTTAGTTGTCGAACAATTATCAGTGTTAAGTTTTTTTAAATTTGGTTCGTTAAAGCTTACCTAGTGAGAACTGTTCACAACGGTATATAACAAAACAGTCGACTAAAAATCTCACAAAAAATTAGTTTTTAATTAAATAAACATACTAGTTTATAACACAGATTAGTTTCGGCGACGATGTCACCTTCCTCAGTGCTTGGCTACTAATATTAAGTGTATTTTGGTTTCTATAGGTGAAACGTCGGAACGTATGTGAAAAATATAAAATTATTCCCTAGCGTAGAAAATTAATTCATTTTATTTTAAACTCACCTTTCTACTAATTCAGTTCGACCTTGGTTAGGATCCTGAAACTGTCCATGGATCTCTCCCGAGCTTATCTCTCCACAATCTCACATGCGCGTCCATCGAGTTAACAAAGTCCCGAAACGATATGTCTCGCGTGGCCCGAGAGTTTCATTCTTCGGATGGAATGCAAGGCGCTTTTTTCGTTTTTCCTTTAATATCTTGATGAATACGATTTCATGTATTGTTAATTAAGGCAAAGAAGTTGACCAGAAGGGAGCCAGCGGGCGATGCATTAACATAACAATATCTGTCAGGCTTAAGTTATTTCTGGCCGGGATGATCTGAGCGGGCGGTTTGACAGAGATTCTTCCCCGCGTCGGGAGAAATCCGTGGCCAGTCCCCACTGCGTTACTGTTAGATTAAATTTATATAAACTCTTTCTTGTATGAAACAGTTATTTATTAAATATTAAAAGATAACGCTCTTATAATTATACATGTAATAAAATATTTATACAAAGTAAAAGAAAATCTTTTTACAAAAACCACTTGGTAAAAGGATATTTTACACTATGATGGTTGGTCACTTAAGAACTTTATGCTATCAACACAAATAACTTTTTTTACAACTTCCACTCCGTTATTCTGAGTCCTGTTAAGTCCTTGCCAACTTTGCATTATTTCCTACGAACACAACAAACGAGGTAGCACAGTTAATAAAATAACAGATACGTACTATTAGAATGGTGAACCAAATCCCCTGTGGTTTAATGTAAATGATTGGAAGTAAGTACGCCAACACAGATATGTTCTCGTTAATACAACGTTATTCATTATTAGTGTTATTATTTGAGTTGATCGGTGGGCGTGGTCAAGACATAGGTATAAATACGAATGTAAACTTAGTGTTATATTGGTTTAGTTCAGGCATTGTATTAGCTATTCGCATTGATCATGGTGGCCTTGTCATTGAAACACTTTTGGAGAGTAAATTATTAGATACGTGTTGGTGTTACTTTTCAGTCATTAGGCCAACCTGTGCTCATATGCTAAACTCACAAGTTTAGTGTACTGCTCTTGGTACTGTTACAAATTGAAATTAACACACACTTTATATTAGAACCTTAATACTAAAATATAAATATTTATACCAAAACACAATATTCAAATTACAGCCGCAAAGAAGATTCACCCTAATATACGATATTCAAACTACAACAGCATAGAAATATTCACACTAACACACTATATTCAAGCTGTAACAGTAGAGAAATAATCACACTAACTCACGATTTACAAACTTCAACCTCGCACAGCAATTCACACTAACACATGGCATACAATCTCAAATAGCACAGAAATAGTCATACTAACAGATGATATTCAAACTGCAACCAAAAAGGGATATTCACACTAACACACGATTTACAAAACTTCAAACTCGCAGAGATATTTACACTAACACGTGATGTACAACCTGAAACAGTACAGAGATAGTCACACTAACATATGATATTCAAACTGCAACCAAAAAAAGGTATTCACACTAACAAACGATTTACAAACTTCAACCTCGCAAAGATATTCACACTAACACATGAAATACAATCTAAAACATCACAGGGATATTCATACTAATACACGATATTCAAACTGCAACCAAAAAGAGATATTTACACTAACACCTGAGAAGCAATTAAAAACAGTACAGAGATAGTCACACTAACACATGATATTCAAACTGCAACCAAAAAAAGATATTCACACTAACAAACGATTTATAAACTTCCAACCTCGCAAAGATATTCACACTAACACATGGAATACAATCTAAAACATCAAAGAGATATTCAGACTAACGCATAATATTCAATCTAAAACAGCACAGAGATATTCATTCTAATACACGATATTCAAACTGCAACCAAAAAGAGATATTCACACTAACAAACGATTTATAAACTTCCAACCTCGCAAAGATATTCACACTAACACATGGAATACAATCTAAAACATCACAGAGATATTCAGACTAACGCATAATATTCAATCTAAAACAGCACAGAGATATTCATTCTAATACACGATATTCAAACTGCAACCAAAAAGAGATATTTACACTAACACCTGAGAAACAATTAAAAACAGCACAGAGATATTCACACTAATACACGATATTCAAACTGCAACCAAAAAGAGATATTCACACTAACACATGGTATACAATCTAAAACATCACAGGGATATTCACACTAATACACGATATTCAAACTGCAACCAAGAAGAGATATTCACACTAACACCTGATAAACAATTAAAAACAACACAGAGATATTCACACTAACACATGATATACAATCTAAAACATCACAGGGATATTCACACTAATACACGATATTCAAACTGCAACCAAGAAGAGATATTCACACTAACACCTGATAAACAATTAAAAACAACACAGAGATATTCACACTAACACATGATATACAATCTAAAACATCACAGGGATATTCATACTAATACACGATATTCAAACTGCAACCAAAAAGAGATATTTACACTAACACCTGAGAAGCAATTAAAAACAGTACAGAGATAGTCACACTAACACATGATATTCAAACTGCAACCAAAAAAAGATATTCACACTAACAAACGATTTATAAACTTCCAACCTCGCAAAGATATTCACACTAACACATGGAATACAATCTAAAACATCACAGAGATATTCAGACTAACGCATAATATTCAATCTAAAACAGCACAGAGATATTCATTCTAATACACGATATTCAAACTGCAACCAAAAAGAGATATTTACACTAACACCTGAGAAACAATTAAAAACAGCACAGAGATATTCACACTAATACACGATATTCAAACTGCAACCAAAAAGAGATATTCACACTAACACATGATATACAATCTAAAACATCACAGGGATATTCACACTAATACACGATATTCAAACTGCAACCAAAAAGAGATATTCACACGAACATATGATACAAAATCTAAAACAACGCAGAGATATTCATACCAATACACTATATTAAATCTGCAACCAAAAAGAGATATTAACACGAACATATGATACACAGTATAAAACAACGCAGAGATATTCACACCAGTACACGATATTCAAACTGCAACCAAAAAGAGATATTTGGATTAACACATGATATACAATCTAAAACAGCGCAGAGATATTCACACTTATACACGATATTCAAACTGTATCCAAAAAGAGATATTCAAAGTAACTCACGATATTTAAACTGCAATCATAAAGAGATATTCATCAAATCCATTGAACAAAATCCATTCCATTAAGTATAACCAGGGGGTTAAACAAGGAAGACAGGATAATAAAAATAAACCTCTTATTTACCAGTTAGTCAGTTGCTTGTCTATCCGTGGACGATGATTTATGAATTACTAGTGGTTGCCTTGACAACAGAAACTGAAGTATGCTTTTATGTCAGTTCGTTTTTCACCACTGTTGTTCTCTATGATCTGTACAAAAGAGTACTGGTTGAAAATCGATATAACATTTGTGAAATTATAAAATTCTTAAATTTGTGAAGCGATTATTTTTATTGTTGTTTTAGCAGATTTGTTAATTTTTAAAATGATTTTTATTATCTGTAATTTCTTTTAAAATTATTTCTGGCATCGCTTACTTTAATTATTCGCGTGAAATTTCTTAATTTAAGTTACACAATTTTATTTGTGCTTGTTCTTACATTTGTAAGGTGTATTTCCCAGCATCTAAGTTTCATGATATTCTTCTCTAATAATTCTAATAGTTCAATATTTTCTATGGCACTTACTAACCACATTTATTGTTATTTTATAGACGTGAAAGCAGCTGATCTATTGCGTATGATTCCTGCAACAGCTGTTCGTTGCTTACAGTTGGTGTTTGATCAGCTGTTAATTCATTAAATTTATTTAGACCTTTTGAAATGTAATGGCTTTGTAGATGACTATTGATAATTTTATTTTAATTCACAGTATGTTCGTTCTACTGATGCAGTGTCAGTTGTCAAAAACTTTGGATTGGATATGTTTAATTTTAAAAAAAATGGATATATTATGCACACACTATCGAAATTTAAACTTCTTAAGGAGAGAGATAACAAGTAATATAAATATTTTTCAAGTCAATTACTGTAATCAACAAAGACAAATTTTATATTAGTTTCTTTTTATTTTATAATTACAAAAAATATGCATATAAATATTTATATATGTTGTGCCCTTACAGGTAATAGGTATGCGCCCAACATATACATATATCAAAATAACAATATTAAGTGTGCAAAATAGAAAGAGAATTTCCTTGTAATTTTCCATTTTCCTTTCTATATACGGTGTTGGACTATTATTTTTGTTTGTTACTATTTATACCGTTTCTTATTTTCCCTCGTTTACATTCTGTTGCAGTTTTATTTCGCTTTTCTTTTACATTGTCCGATTGTGAAGCAAGGTTCGATACCGTTAATGCAGTTTGTTTGTTTTATCCTTGTCATTCATTTTTAATCCTAAAGCTTTAATTATGCTACGAGTATTTTGGGGTAACCATGGCAACGATTTGAGGTTGTACAATGGAGGTTTCGATGACCAGATGGGAGCAATAGAAGAATTCATATACTTCTTAGCGAAATACACTCATAGCTATGGGAAAGTTGGTTCGGTACCAAAAGCGTTACATTTTGAACATGCAAATACTCAGTTCGAATCGGGCCTAGACCCTAAAATTTTTATAATTTAATTATTGAATAAATATTTGAAAAAGTTGTAATAGCATCAATTGTCATCCACTAAAGGTTAAAAAAATATATTTGAAATTGGTTGGATGAATAAAAACTTATTTTAATAACGATGGAAATTTGTAGATATATTTGTGAAGATATAAAAGATATGTAATTGTACATATAAATATATATATATAACTAGAAAGTGTGAGCTAATAGAAGGAATTGAAAAATAAAAACCAGTAAGTCATCAAGACGTCATTAAGGACGTAACATAACCTTATAAAGGCCTCTAATAGGGCAATATTACTTAGAGTTTATTGCATATTGTAATGTCCTACAGAAAAGCTATAAAAACATATAATACAAAATTAAACATAGACATTTTTTTACAACCTTACACTTACAAATTCTTTAATCTAATACATTTATAAATGTTACTTTTAAATTTTAATACATATATAAAGTTGAACTTAATAAGGAATATAGCTGTAGTGGTTAAATGTATTAATTGTTAACTATAACTGCATCTACAGTGAACTTATTAGGAGATAATATAACGTATTCCTAATGTAGGCTACAATACAAAGTGACATAGCCTACGAGTAATAAAAACAGCTGATAAGTGAGCCTACGAGTAATAAAAACAGCTGATAAGTGAAATCATGTGTTAGCATTTGACACTTCGTTCGGCTTAAGGAAATCTTCGGGACAATTCGTTCATTTTAGGGAAATCTTCGGGACAATTCGTTCGGCTTTAGGGAAATCATTGGGAAAATTCGTTCAGCTTAAGGAAATCTTCGGGACAATTCGTTCATTTTAGGGAAATCTTTGGGACAATTCATTCGGCTTAAGGAAATCTTCGGGACGATTCGTTCAGCTTAAAAATTTTTTTGGGACAATTCGTTCAGCTTAAGGAAATCTTTGGGACAATTCGTTCGGCTTAAGGAAATCTTTGGGACAATTCGTTCGGCTTAAGGAAATCTTCGGGACGATTCGTTCAGCTTAAGGAAATCTTTGGGACATTTCGTTCAGCTTAAGGAAATTTTCGGGACAATTCGTTCGGCTTAAGGAAATTTTCGGGACAATTCGTTCGGCTTAAGGAAATCTTCGGCACGATTCGTTCGGCTTTAAGGAAATCTTCGGGACAATTCGTTCAGCTTAAGGAATCTTCGGAACAAGTCGTTCAGTTTAAGGAAACCTTCGGAACCATTCGTTCAGCTTAAGGAAATCTTTGGGCCAATTCGTTCGGTTTTAAGGAAATCTTCGGGACAATTCGTTCAGCTTAAGGAATCTTCGGAACAATTCGTTCAGTTTAAGGAAACCTTCGGGTGAAATCGTTCAGCTTAAGGAAATCTTGGGATTATTCGTTCGGCTTTAAGGAAATCTTCGGGATAATTAATTCGGCTTGAAGAAATATTCGGGACAATTCGTTCAGCTTAAGGAATCTTCGGAACAATTCGTTCAGTTTAAGGAAATCTTCGGGTGAAATCGTTCAGCTTAAGGAAATCTCGGAATAATTCGTTCGGCTTTAAGGAAATCTTCGTGGTAATTAATTCGGCTTGAAGAAATCTTCCGGATAATTCGTTCAGCTTAAGGAAATCTTCCTGACATTTTATTCAGCTTAAGGAAATCTTCGGGACAATTCGTTCGGCTTAGGGAAATCAGAAGTTTGAAGTGTTACGACATATTTCTATATTTTTATCTCCTTCGTGAAACAAGAAAGATTTATTTCCATCTATAAAACAATAATAGATGTGTCTAAATAACTTCACCTGCCATATAAATAATAATAACAATGTAGAATAATAATAATATAGGTTATCGTGTAGAACAGCTGTTATGAAAATGTTATATATTTCTATTTATTGTAAATTATTAAATGACAGTGATATAATTCTTCAATTTTTTTTATCTCCTAATAAATATAATAATTTATAATTTGATAAATCCTAGTATAGTCATTTCAATATAATGTAATGAGTTATATTTGATTTTAAATGTTATATATCTTACACATTGGTGCATCTGACCATTTATAAGAACCGATTTCAATTAAATTTGTTAAATACAATTTTCAACATCTACGAACGTTTACTAAATCATTTTGTTATTAACTGTAATAACTATATTCTATTAAAATCTCTATTACCTACATTTTTAAAAACGAGGTCTATATTGTACTTTTTTTGGCGCCTGATCAGAAATATTGTTCGAGGAAAATCTTTGCTAAAACCATGACGCTGTACAAATCTATATGTTTGGCTTAAAATAAATGATATGATTTCATACAACAGCTGATTCTATGTTGTAAGTTATATTGTAGAACAGATGTTTTAAGAAGTAGTTTATGTTACTTTATCTATTGTATTTTATTAGGTAAAATGTTATTTTTCAATATTTTTATCAGTTAATAAATGTATTTAGTTATATTTCAATAAATCTCACTAAAATTACGAATATAATGATAATGGGTTATGTATATACCTTTATTACAATTTTTAAATGAAACTACCAAAAGTCTGACACTCTATTAGAACCGATATCATTTAAATTCAGTCAACAACATTTATATTTAGTGAATATTTCAACGTGCAATAAAGGTTTTCTACTAACTACATACTTTTATTATTAACTAAATTATACACATGAAGCATTCACTTCTGTCAGTCCCACTGCCTGCCACTACCATACAAGAGGAAGCTAAATACTACAAAACAGTTTTCTCTTCTATCCGTTTATTCATGTCTCTTCATATTATGAATAACGAATTTTATCAACGCGTACAGTTTAAAAACAAACGGGTTTAAGAGATGAACAGGCGTACGTGTTTCCATTACGGGTGCCGCCATGTTTAAATAGATTAATATTTGTGTTAAATTCGGCCTCTGAAGAATAGTGGGCTTATTGTATTCTGTAGACGTATTCAATTAACCAGTGCCTTATTAATTCCGGCATTGTTTAGTAGAAACCTACACACTTCGAGCCACGAGTATAAATTCATGTCATTTTACAACGCTTGTTGGGAATTTCGTATGAAGGGTTGGTGTTTTTGGCTCAGAGCTTCCTGTCTTACGCATAAGTGTAGTCACGCACAATCGGGAGTGTGTCATGAGGAGGGTGTATAGAAGAAAGGAAGATGGTGTAAGGGAGAGAGGAGACAAGGGGAGCCTTTCTCACGAACTAACCTCCTTGTTACTCATAGAACACAAAGCTAGATCCTTAAAGGGAAATAAAGCAGTCTAGCGTATAAAACAATTCCCCTTAGGATTCTAACCTCAAACTCGTTACTCCCGCCAAGGTGACTAGCGTCAGGCTTGAGACGAGGGTCTTGGTACCAGTTTGCAAGAGTCTTGCGTCCTCACTGATGACCGGGCCGAGTATTTAATATCTATGTATGGTCTCAACTAGCTGGCGTCATAGGTACATTGTAGTGCCAGCCACTGGCAACTTGTACAAACCATATACTGTGCCACCCGGGGCAAAGTATTGATTGTCCCGCCCATCCATCGGCTAACCTAAAAGGTTAGGTTAGGTTTGTTTACGTGAGGTTAGTTTTTCGTTGTCTAAAAAATTACTGTAAATAAGGTTTGATAAAATTATCTTTTCAAAATTATTATAATAGAAATTGAATTATTTTGACAAAAATAACAAAAAAGAGGATTTTTGTTGTAACCCAATATAATTTGATATGTTATTGACGGCCTCAATGTGTAATATGTCATGCAAGCTGGCCATGGGTGGGACTGTAGGTACATGGTACCAGGGGACCGCGCGCCCGCTGCATACACTAAAAACTGCTACTCATCCCAGACACTGGCTGAGACGGTACGTAGATTGTAAATACCCTGGTGAACACTAACCAGACACTACGGTTAGGCACTTTTCCAGAACTACTTAGGACCAGTAGAACTTTCCGAACGACCAGTTGACCGTACTTCAGTACCGCCTCTGATTATTTCGGTTCAGGTAGAGCACTCTCTGTTGGCCTTACCTAAGAGCCAGAACCTCAGACTTGATGCTAGGTGGACTTACCTATCCTGTGAGACCGCTGTAATCATACTCATGTCGTAGCGTGTTGGGGGAAAGTGTAGAAGAGTAAGAAATATGGTGAAGAAGAATAGGGATAAGTAACTGTATTCGCGTAGGTTTGCCAATAACTACATCCCTCTTGCCAATTCTCTGTGTCATATACATCTTACTCATTGAAATTTCTTTTTTCCATCTCCAAGTTTGTTTACTCCATTACAATATAGGATATACTCTTTCATCTATTTGGTTTCCATTTTCAAGTTCTTAGTGAATATTCCTGCCTCACTCGTTCTTTCCATGTTCTATACCAAAGTACTTTTCGTCTTCCTATTTTTTCATTTAGTATTTCTTCTAAATTAAAGTGTTTCCTTATGTTTTCATTTCGTATTTCTTCTAAATTAAAGTGTTTCCTTATGTTTTCATTTCGTATTTCTTCTACATTAAAGTGTTTCCTTATGTTTTCATTTCGTATTTTGTCTTTTAAAATTTGTCTATATCTTCTTTAGAAGCTTTCCTTCGTAAAAGGATCGATTTCTCGAAACGCGTCAGCAAGTAGCCCTATGTATTCATTTAGTTATGTATCTTTTAGTTATAATTTCTATTGTTTTAAAGATTTAGTGTTTAACTTTGTTTGTAATGCCATCATCGCTCTTTATTACTAAGTGTAATAGTCTTTCGTATGTTTAATTGATTTATTTCATCTGCATCTGTATCAGTTAAAACGTACTGTATTCGTACTCTTTTGTTGGGTATGCCGGGACTTTGTTAATATTTAGATCTGCGGTATTTCCTTTGACATGTAATGTTTCTTCGTAGTTAACCTCCAATCTCCATTCTCCAAATTCTCTCAGTTTTTTCATCATGTAAATGATATATTCTTTGTCTTATGCTAAAATGATCATCTGCAAGTAGACGGCGGTGGATGTAGTTGTCGTCAATGTTTACCTTCATCATGCACATTCCAGTTCTTCAGACATTCGTCTATATACATTTTAATTAATGCAACATTGTCGAAAGCCCTTGTTCACTTTAAACAGTGGATGGTAGTTTTTTCCGATTTCAATTCTACACTAGGTTTCTTCATGTAGTGATTTTACAGTCAGTATTTATGCAGACCTTATGTATTATGTTTTCTTAGCTACGTATACGTCAAAGCCTGTGACTAAATATTACGCCAACATGCTCGACAATATCCAGCGGTAGCACGATAAGACAGCGGTACAGGTAAGACACAGATGTTAACAACAGGTTACACTGATTAAACAACTTAACCATAGCCTTTGATATCTTTCCCGTGGTTTTTACAACGTTTTCATCTTTTCTTTCGTCGCCATCGTTCTATTCTGCTTCATCTCTGTTATTCAGTTTTGTTTCTCTCTCATCCTCTTTTCCTTTCCTTTTGTCTCTTTCTTTTTACCCATTGTTGTCTTTGTTTCATTTTCTTTTTCATTGTCTTCTTTACTTTCGGTTTTTTTCTTTGCCGTTGGCTCACTCTTCTTAGCCAATGTAGTGGTTTTATGTTTTTTTGTATATCTCAGTTTTGATATATTTTCTGTTTTCAATCGTTCGTATGATCTTCTTCATCTTCTTTATTGTGTTTATTTTCTAATCACGTTTGAGGAGTTATATATATATATATATATGATGAATATTTACTATCCAGAGTACATCCGTTGATTTTGTTGAAGAACGAAATGTTATTGTGTTCACCTCGTCAATGCTAGATGAGATTCTAGCGAAACGTCGGACCTACGATTTTATGCAATGCAGAATAAACGGATGTACTCTGTATAATAACTATTCATCATGTTTTTCCATCCGTGAAGGAATACGTATATATATTTGTTCAAAGTGTCAATCGTGTAAACATACGTTTTATTCATCCACTCATCTTTAAATATATTTTTTTTAAACTTTTAGTGGATGGCACCAGATATAAGTACTGTTTTGTTTCAAATAATAATTCATTAATTAAATTTATTGAAATAATTTTAGTTTTTATATGGAACAAAAATTGTTGTGCAAAAGGGGCAAGGCAATATAATTATTTCGTCCCATTCGGCTTAAAATACGTGATAATATATGATTTCATAAAACAGTTGATTTTATGTTATTGTTATGTGATAAAACAGCTGTTTTTACTTATTTCAGCTACTTATATTACTTTATTTATATTATTCGTAAGTATTTAATAAAAAGTTACTCAAATAAAATTGTCTGTGTTGACCTAAGTAGGAATTGACACTAAACATTTTTTGTTTATATTACTTGAAGTAACATAACGTTCATTAACTATATTTCAAACCTATTAATATAATTTTGACTATACAGAGGGCAACGTACCACTTGGGAAACATTTTTTGTTTATATTACTTGTTTTATTACTTGAAGTAACATAACGTTCATTAACTATATTTCAAACCTATTAATATAATTTTGACTATACAGAGGGCAACGTACCACTTGGGAAACGTGTTTGTTGTCTTTATTCAGTTTCCATTTTTCTGTAGTTTTATGTCTAGTTTCGTACTCGTACATATTAACATTATTAATCTAACGCGTGAAATAAATTCGCGCAAGTAATAATTAATTATAAGTGGGATGCGGTGTGCGGAGAGAAGAGACTAATGAGCCGGGGGCGCAGCTGGCTCGCCTGTGCCCTCGGAGCCCCGCCGCGTAATCAGCCCCCGCCACACATGCGGCCCGAACCATTACACGCATTACGTATTCATAACCCGAGCTTAATTATAAGCGCAAAGTCGTCGCAGATGTGTTTGTTTACAAACTGATCAATTATTGCGTCGCCTTCCGCGATGCCAGTACACAAATTGCATTCGCCAATAAAGCGGGGACGAGAAGAGGACGAAACCGTCCATAATATGGCTAAATACATTAACCTGCACCTCCTACTGAAGACTAGAAGTGGAAGCCCCTGAACTAAATTTAATCAATATAAGAAACATTACTAGACATATTTCAATGGTTTAAGAGATGAATCAAACCTACAAACAAAATATTCATTGTTGAATTTAGAGTAGGTCTATTGTTTTGTAATACAAAATCTGTTTTATTCAATTTATTTTGGAATTTATATATTACTTCAAAAAGTAGTTGAAGATTATGTTTTATTCGAAAATTTTTTAATTATCATTTAAACTGCTTTATTAGACCAACTATTAATTAATCTTTCTCGCATTAGCTTACCCTAATTATTCATATAACTAGATTTAGTTATATGATAAGATAAGTTGCAGATAAGAACTAAAATGTAATTCTTGTCTGAACATTGCCAACTACATATATTTGATTAAAACTAGCACAACAAAACACTATACTACATTAACTCAAATGATTTTGTTCTCTTTAAACTCCAAACTATCCGCTGGTTATCGGGACGTTGAATAGATGTTGCACGTGGATGAAGGTAAAGTCTTCGTTCATGTTTTTAGGCCATCCTCTATATATTTTTTTTTTATTTGCTGTTTTAAGGATATTATCTCTGTTTGTGCCGAGAGGCATTAACCATATTCCTCAGTACCTTATCTTGGAACATCTGAAGAGTTCATATATCAGATTCCTTTGCACATCCCCAAAGTTGACTGTCATAGAGCCAAACTGGTTTCAGGATCTGATTGTAGATTTTTATTCTATACATAATGACAGGTTTGAGTTTTTACTCAGGAGCCAATAGTGGTTACGAAATTAAAAAATAATTCATCATTTTTCTTTATGTGAGGTTTTCATTTTAGTTTAGCCTCTAGGCCCATATCTAGATATTTAGCATTATTTTCATAAGGGATGATGATTCTGTAAACATCCAATAGCGGACGATCTTTCAGTACCTGATTTGTAGAAAGGAAGATATCAACAGCAACGAAGAAGATACAAAAACGTCTCTTTATGTTGGTACAACTGACATTAGGGCTTAAACTACAACAACAAGAAATATAAACAAAGACCCCAAACGTTTACTGATTACATAACATCGTATTTTTTATATCTTGGGTTAGATCTTCATTACCAATCGTGGTATCTGTGTATTAACACAATGCTCACAAAAGTTTTACTCTACAATATGAAGAATTCTACCTTATTAATGTATTGACTTAATTGTTTTTGATTTCCTTAGGAAGTCAGAGAAAAAATTCTATTCTGTTCTTCACTGGCCATTATTTGCTTACACAAACTCCTGTTAAACATTCATACAAACTCCTGTTCTTGCTCTAGTCTATCCTTGACGTCCTTTGCTTACACAAACTCTACTTGCTCTGGTCTATCCTTGACGTCCTTTGCTTACACAAACTCTACTTGCTCTGGTCTATCCTTGACGTCCTTTGTTTACACGAGTACAAACTCTATTTCCTCTAATCAAGCTTACGGACCTTTGCTTATTCTAGCTTACCACAATAAAACTTAACTAAGGAATATTGAATATTACTAACAGACTATTTTACATAAGAACATTATTTAAAACATCAACATTTGCATTTAAAAATAACTAAGTTTTTAATTTTTTTTTCAAATACTTTGATATTGTTACAATCAGGTAATTGATTAAAATATTTTGCTCCAATATAATCGAGGGAATGTATAAAAAGAGATTTGTACACTTTAGGAGTTACTAAAACATTATTACTTGAATTTCGAGTACTGAAAGCCAGATCAGCTGTTGCGGATTCTGTTGCTACATTTATTGTAAAACATCCTCAAAACTTTAAAAACAAAAAGGCGATGCATTGTAATTTTTAATCGGCTTAGCGATGCAAATGATTTTGAATGTTTCGTAATGTCTGCGTTTTGTTCTTTAAGGTTTATCCCAACAATGAATAGCGTTCAGCTTTATAGAAACTACCGACGACTAAATATATCCACATTTTTTATTCGAATCTTGAAAACAACCACTAAGAACGCATACAGCTCTTCAGTTACATTTATTAAAATACAATGTATAATTGCTCACTTATAATTTCGTCTGGAAATGACGTCAAACTCGTTAAATGAATGAATTGTAACAGGCACAGAAAAAAGTGTAAAAAATATACTGTGTAAGAAAAGTTAAAAATTTTTTAAAATTATAAGTGATTGCGGTAAAAAAACGCTCTCTGTATTAAACAGATTTTCCATGAGTGAACACTGCACGTTCAGTACTCGTGTTGAATAACGCATAGCGGGAATATGAGATGCGATCTGTGCAGCCAACAAGCGAACATGACGCCAGATTTTCGATAGGCAGGGAACAAAGTTATACCACGCGGGCATATTGTACCTGTCAAAAGCTGCTGATAGCCTACATGCGCATGTGCACAACTCAATCTGTTATCGCTGTTTGCCTCCTATATGTACGGAATTCTACATGAAAATTAGATCTATAGGGTCGAGGCTATTGTACGATTTAATCATTGTAGTATTATTAAGTAAAGGATATCAAATTAATCATTATAGAGACTCTATCTTCACGTGTGTCGGTCTTGAAGTGGTTTATATGTAGAGACTTGTCTCTTTTACGTCTGCGTGGTATTTGTACTTCCCCGCCTGTCCTAAGATATTCCTCTTTAGACTAATTGAGTAACTTTCGTCTCCTTGTAGACATTCCCTTCAGACAGATCACTTTATGGTCAATCCTTAGGGACTTCTCCTTAGACGAATTGTATATCTCTTTGGAGACACACAAGTGGATCGCCTAGACTTGTCTTTAGGCGAACTGTATGGTACTTGTCCTCTTGGAACACTCTCTTTAGTCAGATTGCTTTCTGTTACGTCTTTCTTCTCTTTACTCGAATCACCTAGACGCAGTCTGTCCTTACAGTCCTTCTCTTTAGACGAACTGTCCCCTTTGAACAATCTCTTCACCCAGATTACCTTCGGTCTACCTTCTCTTTACTCGAATCGCCTAGACCTGTTCTTAGAGACCTTCTCTTTAGATGAACTCCGTGTTATTTGTCACCTTGAACCATTCTCTCCATATTACCTTTCATTCCGTTTTCCTTCTCTTTACTCGAATCACCTAGACGCAGTCTGTCCTTACAGTCCTTCTCTTTAGACGAACTGTCCCCTTTGAACAATCTCTTCACGCAGATTACCTTCGGTCTACCTTCTCTTTACTCGAATCACCTAGACCTGTTCTTAGAGACCTTCTCTTTAGATGAACTCCGTGTTATTTGTCACATTGGGCCATTCCCTCCATATTACCTTTCATTCCGTCTTCCTTCTCTTTATTCGAATCACCTAGACGCAGTCTGTCCTTAGAGACCTTCTCTTTAGTAAAATCATCTTGTGGTCGGACCTAAAAGCCTTGTCTTTACACAATCACCTTGAAGTGCCCTCGCTCAGAGACCTTGTCTTGAGGCTGATCACCTCCCGGTCTGTCTTAAGAAACGTCTCTTTACTCAATCCCCTGAAAGTGCCCTCACTCAGAGACCTTCTCTTTAGTCAGATCATCTTGTGGTCCGTATTACAAGATTTCTTTTAACCCAAATCGGATGTTAGTGTTTTTCCTATTTCGAATCTTCATTGATACAAAGTTCAATGTAACGTATAAAAAAACCGATTTGAGGAATGATATATCTAATATAGGACGAAACTGTATCTAATGTATTTAGATGTACCAAATTAGTAATATACATATCCTATACTTCCATTCTTATCACGTTCTTTGCATCTTACTTACATATCTTTTATTAATTTTCTGTGGTATATTTATCTATTTTATTTATTATTTCAATACTTGTATCTTTTGTGGGTAACACATTCAACTTTAAAGATTCTCTTCATTTTCTCGTTGTGACTATCATTTAGTGATTGAATAATAAAATGAATTGCTATCATGTTCATCATTTTTTGTTCAAGAAAATGGGTTCTTATTAAAGGTTACTGATTTATTTAAGAACCAACAGAAGAATACACGAAGCCCTAACAGAAAACCCGTTTCAAAATTTGCGATTCCGCAATTAATATTAGAGTTGGCTAAAATTTTAATGAATGCCTTGCTTCCAACGCTGACGCCGACGAGCGGCTACCGTTGTATCCGTCAATGCTGTTGATTTGTGTCCATAAAACACAATGAACAATAGACAATAGATGCACAGATGCAGCAGCGTTCATTGTTGCCAACATCACGGCGAGTTCCTCTTCGCCGGACTAGTTGTCTAATTATTCCAACGCCCGTCCGTCTATCGAAAGCTGAAATGCATCGTTTACGATGAATAGGGATTGTTCGAACGAACCCTCATCAAAAACACTGCGTTTAGTATTCTTTTTATGCAAAATACATTGTTTCGGAATTTTTATACCGCGTAGAAACGTTCTGGAATCGATAGCCTGTCTAGTATCGTGTAGACTGTCCTGGGTAGATGTTCTCAGGAATGGATGGTTCCTTTTCGGTTGGAGCCAATTAACCGACACTTTAACAGAGCGTGCGCGCGCGTGTGTGTGTGTGGGTGGGTGGGTGTGTGTATGTGTTTTCCATCACGGATAGAAAAATATGATGAATATTTAATACCAAGAGAATATTTAATACGTTGTACGGACAACGTAACCGTGCACTTGGCCTTGAGAGATCACACAAGGTTTCTTGTGTACTACCACTTCTGAAAACATGTTAATTATTGAGAATGTTCAATATATCATTAGCTTCTGTATCCGATATGTCCACACTTGTTTTAAGATTGTTTCTCATTTCATACCGAAGCTAATTTATCTTCAGATTTAACTAATATCGACCGTTTCATGCAAGTCAGTGTTTTGAGTCCTTATCACGTTTCTAGGAAAGTATTTATACCGATCCTCTATCTCCCGTCACGCCTACTGCGATCTCTCAAAGCCAAGTGCATGGTTACGTGGTCAGTACGTTTTTTAAAATCCATAAAATCGCAGTTCCGACATTTCGCAAGGTTCTCATGTAGCATTAACGAGGTGAACCCAACAACTGTTGAAGTGCGAATCACTCATATCATTTATAAGTACACAAATCGACTCATTTTTCTGTTTAAGCCCTCCTCCAGATCACATCCCGAACTTAACCACTTTACAAACACCAACAATATCGTCCATAGTCGAACCCTAATTTGGGCTCTTTAAATTGAAATATCAAAAACTTTAAAAAATCAATCAATTACAATAATATTTTCCAAAAATTAAAAAAAAACCTGCATAGCTATTAAACATGGATTACGTCTTACATTGTGAGAAATGAATATTCGGGAAAAGGCATTTCCCTACATTTTAACACTTGCTTCTTCCCTCAGAAAACGATTTTTTCAATTTAGTTAACCGAAAGCACATAGCTTTAGCTGTAAAATCGACTATATATATATATATATATATATATATATATATATATATATATATATATATATATATATATATATATATATATATTAACCTACGTTATTTTGAAATATAACTTTTCTTTTATGTTATATATTTAATTACCTTAACACTCTTTTGTCTCCCCTTCAGGATTCTAACACCAATATCAATTTTAACTTAACTTGCATTTATTCTTGACACCTAATTGACGCGCATTATACCCATTATTCTTAATAACTATTTGTGACAAAATTGATTCCTTAATTAATATTACAATTACAAAAAAATCAAAGGTGGACTCTTGAGGCTTTAGGTTGTTACAATAAAGTTTAAAATTACAGTGTTAATTCCTCTTTCTCTGGGGTCGTTATTATGGATCTTTTTTATAAATTAAACATGGTGAAAAAAACTAGATTATTATTCTATACTAAAGAATTAAAAATTGTTCTGAATTTACTGTTTTTAAAGTTCTGTTGGCTAAATTTACTGAAATAAAAAAAAACTTAATTTTTGTCGATTCCTTGGATCTTGACCGTTGATACTGCTTCGATGCACTTTCACATAACTCTTTTAATTTTCCTAAATCTTTATTAATTTACTTACGTTTCACTTTTACCTTTTAAATTATACAAATACAAAAATTTCTTTTAATTTTACTAACAAATTTTAACCCTAATTAACTTTACTGACACTTGCCCCCCCCCCCCCCAATATATCTGCCCTCTTCTGAAGTTCTTCCTAGACTCTCCGATCACTTCTTTTTTCAACCTCGCGTCATCTCTCCCCTCTTACTTATTTTAGTTAAATTGGTTATTCCCATAACCATCTACAAAGACCTTGCCGGGTAAGGAAAAATTGTTCTAAGGGAGATGAGGTGGTCCCCAATAGTTTCTTGCAGAAAAGCAATGCTGTCTGAGGCAGTCTACAAAGTTTCCACCCCCCTACTGCTATATCCAATTCATTTTTAAAGTAATAGAAACACGTCTAGATATTGACGGAATACTGTGAAAAATTTAAAGTACAACTAGAAAAAATTGAAGAATGCCTACATAGTTGGCAAATTCTAGGAATAAAGATAAAACATTGTTCAAAGCTTTCTAATACGTCTCAGAGTAACAGTTTAGGGCATTACTGATGTAGTAAAGGGGAAGTACACTATAGCATAAAGAGGCCTGAATGCGAGTAAAATAACATCCGCCAGCGCTCTATGGCACGGAGCGGCATAATTTATTACTAACGCGTTCGCTGACGTCTTTAAGGAGCAACACGATAGCATTATTTAGGGAACGCGATTAGTTGTGGGAACCTCCAACAGATTGTGCTACAAGATACCGGAACAGGAAGTTAATGACAACGGCCCATGTTGCAAACATTACAAATTAATATTTCCCCGACATAAAAGGGATATTCGACTTGAGTTATGGCTTGGAGGAAGTCGTGGCTTCCCCTTTCTCTATCCCGAGCAATATATCCAGCAGGATATCAATTTTTCCAGGATCAGACATCTTTATGATGATGGATGTAACGTATTATATCGACTGGAATGCACGCTTTGTTTCTTATATAATAAGACCTTGGTTCTTACCTACCATTACAGCAATTATAGTAATAATTTTATTTAAAATATGAGAACAGGTTTTATAAACAAAATGTTTCTAAACGATAAGGTGTAGATTCACAAAAGTTTGTTAAATAGAAACTAGATTGATGCGTGAGTGAATGAAACCTGATTTATTAAAAATTTGGCAACGTTTCGACGACTAAATTGTCGTCCTCATTGAGCCCTACAAGTATAATATTCAGAATTAATATCTACGTTATAAAAATTAACAATAAAATTAATATTAAATCAAAAACATTACAATAAGTTATTAATAATAATTAATTAACAAAACAACAACACAAATAAATTTAATAATAAAAAGAACACTATAAAACATGATAGTCCATTGAAATAAAAACTATAAACAAATAATTAAAATATGTCAAAACATTCCCAAACGTATAACAGTAATATTTAGTTAATTCAAGCTTAGCTAGTGAGAACTATTCACAAGGGTAAAAGTCAAAATAGTGAACTCAAAATCTCACAAAAAATTAGTTTTTAATAAACACACACACAACAAACGAAGTCGCCTTCCTCGGTGCTTGGCTACTACTGTGGTGGCCTTTTGTTGTGTGTGTGTGTGTTTATTAAAAACTATTTTTTTGTGAGATTTTGAGTTCACTATTTTGACTTTTATCTTTGTATATAACAGTAATATAAAATGTAAAAATAAATCATTACTAGACATCTGGTGCATCAAAAACTAGAACCCTCAAGAGGTTTTAAGCTTTATGGCTAAAGGTTTATAAATACTGGCCAATTTATTAGTGTCCTCCTTAACAATAATAGAATTTTTTGCATCTTTATGTGGAGCACTTCAGACAAAATTCGTCTCATCCAATTACTTTCCTTTTCCAAAATCGTACGATTTTGGAAATTAAACGAATGATAATGTTTATTGATGTGATCGTAAACACCGAGGAGAGATGAAAACCTTTTTTACTTTTTTTTCATGTTCTGAAAGACGAACATGCAATTCAAGTTTAGTTTTCCCAACATAGGAAGCATCAACATCATTACAATTAACCCTATATACAACATTTTTCCTATTCAAAATATCAGTCTTATCCTTACCTCTTCTAACAATACCAGACAAATTATTATAAATAAGCGGAACACTCATAACATTATATCTTCTTAGCTTTTTACAAACCTTCTCAAAGAAACCCTTCACATATGGAAGCTTAACATATGTGTTAACCTCATCTCCTTTACCTCCGACGCTGTCAGAAGACGGAAAAGAGTCAGGTTTTGAAAATATTCTTCTAAAGTCAATTCCTACGTTGGTCAACAAAAAACATTTCATTTGAGTTAATTTTCATTAAATAATTACAATTATTATAAATAAAGTAACATAACCTATGCGTTAAAATATCTGATCTACCACATAACCTATAACATAAATTCAGCTGTTCTGTAAAATCATGTTATCACTTATTTTAAGCCAAATGGAACGAAATAACTATATTGCATACCATGCCCCTTCTGTGAAAAGTGTTTCTCCCATATAAAACTAAAAGTTAATCATTTAAATTTATTAAATGAATTAATATTTGAAAAACTGTAATAAAATCAAGTATCATCCACTACAAGTTTAAAAAATTGTATTTGAACTTGAGTGGATGAACAAAAAGTATTTTACTAACGATTGACATTTGAATAAGACAGACTATATATAGGGATAGAGCGAACAAATAGAAGATTGAACAATCTTTTGCCTGTTTTTTAATGAAATTAATTAACCAACATTTTAAATGTAAGTATATCCAAGTAAAATGTTTAATCTGAGCACGAACTAAATAGATCTAAGGTTGTTATTGTGCCTGCATTAGCTTAATATTCATGATTTTTTTAAGTGTCAATATTTTGTCGTGTTTGTTAACGTTATTGCCATATGCAATTTCGTGTTCCCCAATCGCATCACAGAGGAGCATCTAGAATTTCCTCGCGAAGTATTTATTCTACTTACAGTTTATTTCAATTCCTTCTACTAACTCACACTATTCCTAAATATAGACTATCTTGTTAAAATTTTCAATATTTAATCAAATACTTTTTATTCATCCAATCTAGTTCAAATACACATTTTATACTTGTAGTGGATGGCACTTTATATTAATACAGTTTTACTAATACTAAATCATTTATTAAATTTATTGAATTAATTTTAGTTTTATATGGAATAAAACTTTTTACAAAAGGGTAAGTTATGCAATATAGCTATTTAGTCCCATTTGTAGGTATGATTTCTTGAAACAGCTGATTTTATGTTATAGTTTATGTGGTGGAACAGTTGTTTTAACGCGTAGGTTATGTTACTTGAATTATAATTGTTGTAATTATTTAATAAAAAGCAACTAAAATGAAATATGTTGGTGTTGATTTAAGTAGGAATTGACTTCAAAATCTACCGTGTATATTAGGTTTGCTTGTTTAGTTATAACATATTATTATTACTTACAGCAATTTACACGGCTGCCTATTCATAGTTTACCTACGGTATCTGTAATTTAATCTTGCTACTTACACCTGTTTGGCTGTACAATATGGCGCCTTTCCATTACAGGTATGTGATAAAACCTGCTACTGTACCTCGAATCACTCAACTAAAGTAACCGTTTGTATATATAGGTATATATTCATCGTTTAATTTTGGAGCAGAACATTAATGTCACATTATTCTAGATTTTTACATGAGATTTTCAGTCCTTACATTCGCGCAATTAGAGAGACACAAGCTTGGGTGATGCCTCCCTGTCTATAAGCCTCTAGGGACAGGGTAGTTATTTCTTTAATTAGACACACACGATTACCCCGGAAAATTATCTTTGTTTTTTAAACTTATATACGAGCTTCGTTAACATTTTTATCCCTTAAAATTATTACTATTTACACATTGGAACGTTAACGTCCCTAGTTCGACTCTTACTAAAGCATAGTTTTAGTTTCAAGGACCTGATATAAGTCCCCATTACTGAAAGTTTATTTGCTACTCTTATCTACAACATGTTAACTTAACCCTTTTTAATTCCTTATTTTAGTTCATACTCTCCCTTTATATATATATATATATATATATATATATATATATATATATATATATATATATATATATATATATATATATATTAAATATGGTGATATGTTTTCTTGTAATATAGTTAATAAATTAAAAATATTTCAAAAACAAGAATACTTTTATATTAATTAAAACAACCTCTCACCACAAATTCAACAAATTATATTTTAACCTTATGTACATTTCGACTACGAAGTAATCATCTTCAGGTATTTTTACAAATAACAGTTATTTGTAAAAATACCTCTGAAGATGATTACTTTGTAGTCGAAATGTACATAAGGTTAAAATAAAATTTGTTGAATTTGTGGTGAGAGGTTGTTTTAATTAATATAAACATTTACGCCACAGTTGCTTTAAGTTGTTGTTAAGAATACTTTTAATGAATATATTTATTCAAAGCTTTTCGCCGATAAAATAGTATCAGCATCTTCAGGAAAATAATTATCTAATAAAAAATCTAGATTTTTGTTTTTATTAGATAATTATTTATTTTCCTGAAGATGGTGATACTATTTTATCGGCGAAAAGCTTTGAATAAATATATTCATTAAAAGTATTCTTGTTTTTGAAATATTTTTAATTTATTATATATATATATATATATATATATATATATATATATATATATATATTTATTTATTTATTTATTAGATATCTTGTTGAGATTTCCAGTCGTTAATAAAATACGTTTTATCCACCCACTCAAGAAATACAATTCTTTAAACTTGTAGTGGATAATATTTGATGTTAATACAGTTTTTTTCAAATAACTATTAATTAATTCAATTTAATAATGAATTAAGTTTAGTTTTATATAGGAGAAAAATATTTTACAAAAAGAGGCAAGCTATACAATATAATTATTTCGTCCCATTTAGCTTAAAATAAATGAGAACATATGATTTCATATTTATGTTGCAGGTTATATGGTAAAACAGCTGTTTTAACGCATAGGTTATGTTACTTGATTTATATTATTGTAATTATTTCATAAAATGTACCTAAAATATAGGTTCTTTTATTGACTTAAGCAGGATTGACTTTAAAATATTTGTTTATATTACTTGTCATTTTTACTTACAGGATGCATTAAATAACAGTATATATTGTACGACTTTTGCACAATGAGTAGCAAAATAGAAAAGTTTATCTAATCGTACGTTTACAATGAGCAGTATCCAGGTCGCCGTCGGACTTAGGGCGGTTGCGGAATCTGTAACAATGCAAGAAAGCTTCAACTGTTGGGCGGTTGACTACGTCTACGGTAAAGTGTCTTTGCGGGCCGCGGTTGTACGAAGGACAGTTACAGCACAAAAGGTCTGGGTGGTCCCGCAAACTACTTGTCCTACAATGCACACAACTCTCTCGCCGAGGTTTGGCATCGAATAACACAGGACCGTGGGTGTCTGACGCTGGGAAAGTTGGCGTGTGTACAACAAGACTTTTCTACTGATTGTAATTCGTAGGAAAACCGAGACTTAGTTCCTATTCCAACAAGATTCGTCTTGGGGCCTCACCAGACCTTTCTTCACAACACTGTTTGTGGACAGATAAAACTAACGGGACCTTTTTGATGCAGGGACCTTTTTTGTAGTAATAACACTGTTTAGGTAGGCACATACTGTGACGAGCCAAAAGGTTTTAAAAATGTGAGACGCTTTGGGCTGGCAAAGAAGTAAATACTTCTATTGAGAAGAAAATAAATCTCAAATAACTTCTTCTTTTCTTCTTCACTTAGAGGTTACTGGGAGGTAATGTTAAACCCCTTTTTATATGCGGTTTCCTTTATGGTTAGAAATATCGTATATTTGATAAAATTATATGATAACGTATTATTTTATACAGCTATTTTTATTATAAAAATTGATTGAACAAAATGAACTTGATAAATTTCTTGAACACTGTGGATTACGTTTAGATAAATAAATAAAAACCCACTAACCACATTATAATTTTTTTTAGTTGACTAAAAACTACTTTCTGTACATTTCGATTACATGGTAAAATAGTACTTTATATGGTAAAATAGTACCTCTGAAGATGATTACCATATAATCGAAATGTACATAGAGTAAATAACAATAAAATAAAAGATTTTTATATTGTAGCTAGTGGTTTTTCATTTATTTACTTAAAATAAACTATATTCTTTAAAAATGTCAGACACTTCTAAAGAATGTTAACTTCAAATCCCGGAATAAGAATATAACCGTCACTATCGTCAAGGTAAATATCTTTGTTGTAGGATTTATTAAAACACGAATTACTATTTTTATTAAATAATAATAATAGTTTTACTTACTACTTATACTAATACCTAATACAGAAAACAATTTATTCTCAGAGTAATAAAACAGTTATATAAATTCATACCATATCGCTTAATTGAATCACTTAGAGGTTATTTGGAGGGTATGTTTCAAAGTAAACTACCTATATATTCTGTAATATAGTATTTGATTAAACTTTATGATGATATATTAGTTCAAACAACTATTTCCATTGCTTGTAGGTTATTTCGATCTCTGTATTGCGCATTATGTCATGGGAAAGTTTGACATTTTCTAAATTACGCGATTTGGAACGCTTATGTTGATATTGATTTTTTTAAAATGTTTACAGTTTGTTAAGTAGAAAATTTGAATTTACTGTATAAACAAGGCTATAGACCGTGGCAAGCAATCGAGATAATTTTCATACTGTTTGTAGGTCATTGCAATTATTAATTAGGCCAAAATGGCGGTACTATATCGCCAACAGCTTCTTTTCTTCTTCACTTAGAGGCTACTGGGAGGTAATGTTAAATCCCCTTTTAAATGCGGTTTCCTTTATGGTGAGAAATATAGTATATTTGATAAAATTATATGATAAGGTATTATTTGATACAGCTATATTTATTACTTTAGGTTATGTCTATGTATGTATTATTTCATGGGAAATTTGACATTTTTTAAATTACGAGATTTGGAACCCCTATGTTGATATTGTTAAAAAAATGTGTCTTTAGTTTGTTAAGTAGAATACTTGAATGCTGTATAAACCAAGATACAGTCAGAGGCACAAAATCGAGTTATTTTATGGCCGTAGTTTAACGCTAATAGCGGTTTTCGTCTTTACTTAGAGGTTATTTGGAGTTTATATTTAAATTTCGTCCAATTCGTATTTACTTCACAGTCCTACCTACAGACAGTGGCAAACAGTCGAGTTTGTTTTCACTTATATTGTTTAACACTGCGTAAAGCTCTAACCTTAGTCGGTCATATGGCTTGTGGGTCTGTTGTCACACTAACTCTGTCATTACCTATCTAGTTAGATACCGATGGAACACATTTCGCCTTTACTTAGAAATTACTTGGAAGTTATATTTAACTCTTGGTAAATTCGTATTTGCTACACAGTCCTACCTACAGACAGTAGCAAACAGTCGAGTTTGTTTTTCCTAATATTGTTTAACACTCCGTAAAGCTCTAACTGTTTTCACTTATATTGTTTAACACTGCTTAAAGATCTAACCTTAGTTGGCCATATTGCTTGTGGGTCTGTTGTCACACTAACTCTGTCATTACCTATCTAGTTAGATATCGTCGGAACACTTTTCGTCTTTCCTTAGAGGTTATTTGGAGGTTTTATTTAAATCTTGTTCATTTCTTATTTACTACACAGTCCTACCAACTGACAGTGGCAAATAATCGAGTTTAGCAATACGTAAAGCAACACTCCTTAATGCACTAACCTTAGCCTGCCATATTGCCGGTGGGTCTGTTGTCAGTCTAACTCTGTCAGTGCCTATCTAGTTAGATATCGACGGAACACTACCTGTCATGATTGCGCGTCGGCGCATTACTCTGATGGCGAAATTAATACACTGTAAAACTGTTACAGACAGTGAGACGTAAATGGCAATCACATTTGCAGCCCGTGTTATTAATAATGTAATGAACATCGTACACAGATCCGGCCAGGTGATCATGCGTCTCGCTCAATCACAGATGCATCGAGTAGTTTGATTAATTTTTGATATGGCCGAGTGCACCTTGGACGGGCAATCCGTTGCAGTTGATAAGTTCATCGTCTTCCAAACGCATCTTTGCAACTCACTACATGATGAAATTTCTTAACTCTTACGGTGTCACTGATATTTGTGCTCGTATTATTATTTAGCATAAGTAGTTTTTAACTGTTCCATTTCATTTGCTGTTATGTTCTCTTAGTAACTTGAAATGATTATTATTTAAATTCGATTAGGAAGCATTTATGACAGACCTGGTCGTTTGAGACTGGGCATGATTCTGTAGAGGAATGGGTGGCTATTTTTAAATTCGCTCTATTAGTCCACAATCTCCTTATATAGATCTTGTTCGAGTTTTTATTCGTTAATAAAATACTTTTTATTCATTCAATCAGGTTCAAATACGTATTCTTAAACTTGTACTGGATGACACTTGATGTTAATACCGTTTTTTCAAATATTTTTAATCATTAATTATCATGAATAATTCGGAGTTGTATACAACACGTACATACTGCTATAATACATCCATATAGCTGTATGTACGTGTTGTATATAACTGTTATAGCTTAACTTATGTGATAACATATAGTTTCATACAACAGATGATTTAATGTTATAGGTTATGTTGTACAATAGCTGTTTTAACACTTTCTATGCGTTAATAATATGTTCCACGTAAATAATATGTTACTTTATTTATTGTACATTGTTATTCTGAAAAGTAGGCTAATTGTTCAATATTTTTATCAATCAATATACTAATATATATATATATATATATATATATATATATATATATATATATATATATATATATATATATATAAGATTTATAAATCTTAATTATAATGGTAATGACCTGTATATTTTTATTTCCATTTTAGAAATGAAAACTTCCTTAGACACGTCTGACTTATTTTAAGAACCTATTATTTCAATTATATTCGTTAAATAAAATTTTTATTCAATAAATATTTTAACAACTAATAAATATTTTCTAAAACTACATTTTTCAAGTGAAATATTCACTTCTATCGGTCAGTCCTACTGACGGCCTATTTTTTCAATTCCTTCTATTAGTCCACACTCTCCTTATCTTGTTCAAATTTTCAATCGTTAATAAAATACTTTGTATTCATCCATTCAAAAGTTCAAATAGATTTTTAAAACTTGTGTGGATGACACTAAATGCTAATAGAGTTTCTTCAAATATTAATTCAATAATTAAGTTATTATTTAATTTTGGTTTTATATCGGAGAAATATTTTTCACAAAAGGGCCAAGGTATGCAATATAGTTATTTTATCCCATTTAGCTTAAAATAAGTGATAGCATATGATTTTAAAAAAGCAACGATTTTATGTGGTAGAACAGCAAAGCGTAGGTTATGTCACTTTAATTATATTGATTGTAATTATTTAATAAAAAGTGACTAAAATAAAAATTTCCTCTGTTAACCTGAGTAGGAATTGACTTTAAAAAACATTGTTTTTCTTTATATTACTACAGTAGCTAGTACTTTAAGAGATTTCATTGTACATTGTACATAGTACAATGTGACATAGTACATTGTAAAACTTTTTGGTCAAATAATTGCTTTTACTTTTTAGCTGTACAACTACTTCTGATAAGACATTCATTTGCTTCGCTTCTAATTTACGCAACTAGCAAGCTTCTCGTGTTTTGGCTGAATCTATAACATATTTAGAAGAAATTCTTACTAAAGTTTCAAACAGTGAGTAAACGTAGAATAATAAAATAGCATGCAGTTAAAGTGAGTTATTATCTCGCTGTAAGCTTTGAGTGTTTGAAAAGGTTTTACTTTATTTTTCCCTTTTTAGGCAGTAATTTCAAATAAAGATGACATCATTGTCGACACTTCTAAATGACTGATCAGCCATTAAACAATTTGATATACCACTGTAATTTCGATTTTTTCGTTTTTACAAAAGCTATTTAAAAATACATTCAAGCAATCAAGTGATTTAAACGTCGCAAGTTACATTAAAATATGAAAAAAATATATAATTTTATTTTAAAAACAACGAACTATTTAAACTGGAGGATTTTAATAAAACTTTATTTATATATATAGGTGTACTAAATTAAAGTAGGCCCTACAATGTAGCTATTTTACGATATAGAAGAGAAGTATCCGGTTGCAATTGATTTTAATGTACACAAATATCTTGTTTACTACCGTTAACATTAAATTTAGCAACCGGTTAGCTTCAGTGTTGACATTTTTTTTTATTACCTTACCTAACCGGATACTTTATTAGTAATTACAAACATGAATTCTATTGTAACATAAGCCACACACACACACACACACACACACACACACATACACACAAACACACACACACACACACACACACACACACACACACACACAAACACACACACACACACACACACACACACACACACAAACACACACACACACACACAAAATATGTTCATGACCTACTTTGTCATAACTACCATAACACGATATTAGTTCCATAAAGGGCAAACTCCTTCAATTGAGCAATCGTTTAGTTTACAATAGAAAACTTTTTTTATATAACAATAGCTAAACTTACGATACCTTATACCTTGATTTTAATATAGCTACATAATAATGTGGCGTAACAACGTAGTTCTGAAGAATTACTTGACAAAGCTGTGTGCTTGGAAAGTGAGGTTATACTTGTATGAAGATTGTTGATGTACAACCGTTTTAACCAGTATTTATCACCAGTTTGTTATCTACAGTTCTTGCTCGAGTAAAATGGCAACTAGTAATGCCCCAGTCTGCTACTGACCCTCAATACATCTTGGACTTGTTATAAACAACATATCGCGAACGAAGAGCACTAGCATAACTGTAGTAAGCATTCCTAAACACACTAATCTATAAATAAAATTGCCTTTACACTTGCCCCTTCCTAATACGCTACCCACCGCATAACGTGACAAAGTGAATTCTGAGTTACATTGGTCAAGTATTACCTAAGTCAGGTGTCTGAATAATTCTCTAAATCTAAAATCATATGTTTAGGATATTCATACGTTTATCATTGCCCATAGAGTGAAGGTAGTATCGACTGTAAATAAGCAAGTGTTTACCAAAGATAAATTCTTGCGACCTAATTTTTTGTTGTAAATTTTGTAAACAAACATCCGTTATGTTGGCACGACTGAGGCAAGTTTATTTTAAACATAGTTTTGCCGAACGTTTGTTAATTTATTATTCCTGTCTGTATAATTCTGTGGCATTAGATGTGTATAAAGGGGTTTAGAAATGGATAAATGCATTAATTTATTGCGGTTCTCTTATTTAAATTTAATTTCTGCTGTTAGAAACGCCATCTCGTGGACATTTGAGCAATTTATAGAGAGCCGTTAGTTATTCGCACTTGGTTCTAATTGGCTCTAAAATAATTCTTTATTTGTGTGTGTTGCAATTTTTTTGCGGCGATTTGAAGCCGAATTCATTAGAAATTTCAAAAATTGTACCGAATTGTGTAGTTTTTTTTACATTTATAAAACCATTAAAATACCATTTATTACTTCGTTTTAAATATTGCTAACAAACTAAGTTAGTAAAATATCACCTTATACTAGAGAGAAGAATTGCCTATTCTGAATCTAAAAGCTAAATGGTTGCTGATAAGCAAAACCCAGCAACCTGTCAGACGGTTTATTAAATAACCGGTTATATCAACATGTGAATTCACTGGTATACCTTGGAACTCTTACTATAGTTTACAAATATATATGTATTTATTATATTATAGAGTTATTAGTGTTAGTTTGTGTTTAGAGTTTATTACTGTTAACGTATTTATTATCTACATTAAGTGTTATTTGTTATTGTTATAGATTTATTGTTCTATGTTTTTTTAATTTATTGTTTTGTTATTAATTGCGATGTTGTTTTGTTATTTATTGTCATGTTTCTCCTTATTGATTTATATGTGTGTATGTTTTATGTGTGTATGTGTAGATATTTGTATGTGTGTTTATATATGTATGTGTATGTATATATATATATATATATATATGTGTGTGTGTGTGTGTGTGTGCCCCACGGCGTACCTAATTTTTTTTACATATTCCGCCCTTGCATTTCTTTTGCCCTCCCTTTCCTATATGAATGTATATAGGTCTGTGAGTTGTTTAGACGTAGGGGTTTCAATATGCTTAGGATGGTATACGATGTTTGCGTCGTACCTGAAAACGACCAGCTGAAAATAAATGTCATGCGTCGACTCACCTTACTTCTTGAGGATGACCAGCTTAACGACGAAACAATTAAATAGAACGGTTCAAAATATGATCCTACCCTACTTACCCTTCTTAACCACAGTCATCTGTGATCTGTCGAGTAGAATCTGGTGCTGGAATATATCCCCAGACTCTATATCTATCCCGATTCTGTACGCGTGGTAGGGATACTAACGGGATGGCTATGTGAGACGGAAGACGGCTGTACGAGGGCTGTACTGGCTTAGATCCGGGACCTAACGTTTGTAGAAACGTTTGGTTCAACGTCTTAACAGAGAGCATTGAATGAAATCGAAAGGTTTTACATAACATAATCAAGCAAATAGTGGAAGGTAAGTTGTAACCCTATCATCATTCACACATATTCATAGTGTAAACCTGTTTAAAAGGTTAGCTGACGTGCATTACTGATTAACTATATCTTGTAAACACAATAAATAAACAACTCACAATTATATAACGTTAATTTCAATGACTTATGTCATCATCACCAGTGATGCTATCACAAACATATAACTTTAAATAAAAAAATGTAACATAACAGGTTATATTCCATTTTATTAGTTAAAATTTCATGTTTGTGGTAGCATCGCTGATGATGACGACATAAGTCATTGCAACGTGTAATAAATTAAAGTTGTATAATTGTGAGTTGTAAATATTTATTGTGTTTGCAACCTTAACTCACAAGCCAGCTCGAATCAAGTCTGCTCGGAGAGCAATTATTTTTAAACTTGCTCTAGCGGTCGGGAGCAAAAGTACCCCAACCCACAGCCTAACGGACATTTTGTTACATTCACCACATAATTTTCTATAAAAGTGAAAGAAGCGACGAGACGTTCTCTGTGACACCGATCGAGAATAAGTCAAATTCGGGGATTCGATTCAATCCCAAGGATTATCTCCCATATGACAGTCTGGGAATATTTAATGTTTCCTCTTGAAATCTTTCTATGATTCGCGCTCATTAATTTGACTACGGAGGGTTGAGTCCCTGACGTCAGAAAACGTCACTAATTGGGGAACGTATACTTGCAAACGTATTTCGTGGTTGTATAGACTATCTCGTGTCATAATTTATTCCTCGAAAACTGTCTCACGATACAATGAAGGATCACAGGAACTGCCTCCTGTGCAATGAAGGACCTGCCTGGCGCAGTTTAACCTATATTGTGTTTGTGCTATTACTCTGAACATATTTAGAGATATAAAAATTCAATTTCAGAATAAATAATTTATTATTTTTAAAGTATAACTATGAGATATTTTACATATGAGTAAAATCATTAGAAGCTGAAGTTCGGAATTCTAACGACAATGCGTAACAATTTCCCCCCTATACATTTCTATAGCTTTTACAAAAGGGCGATGATCTCTCTCCCTCTCTCTCTCTCTCTCTCTCTCTATCTCTCCCACCCTCTCTCTCTCTCTCTCTCTCTCTAGCTCATTTTACCAAATTGTCCTGAATACTTCCAAAAACTACCTATTGAACTACCTATATGACATCTGTATATATATTTCAGTATATTTTCTACCTTCCCTAACGTTACAATGTTTTCCTTTGTTGGCGAGTTTCGGGTTGACCCCATTGTCAAATTTAAATACAAAAGTTAATGGTTACTAAAGTTAAAAAAACATCTACACTAATATTGACAAATATTCTCAATAGAAGTGAAGATAAGTGTATTACGAAATTTTAACATTTGTTTTTGTTTTTATTTAGAGTATATTTGGAGGGTATTTTAAAAAAATTTCAAATTCAGTTCCATGTAAATGTTTAATAAAAAGTGTCGTATATTTCTCTGAATTGGGTGATAGCGAGTGATTTCAGAAAATATTTGTTTAAATTAGAAACAAAAGTTTAAATTTAAGTATAATTTCTTTTTTATTTTCGCATACATGTCGACAATATTATTGATCGTTGAGCGTTGCATGGTAACCAAAACTTGAAGTGAAAAAAGAGGAAATATTAAAGAAATGGCAATGTGCATAGAATACTATGTTGCAAAATAGCGAAAGTATGTGGGAGGCATAATTGTACAGAAATGGCTTTGGGAAGTGCCAGAAATCATACCAGGAGTGTACTTTTTAATTTTCAAAGTTTTATGGCGGTCGGATCAATGCATAAGGTGGTTTTATGGCGGTTTAGTAATGCATAAGGCTCATCCATGCATATATACATACATACATACAAAGCTTCATATATATATATACATATATATATATATATATATATATATATATATATATATATATATATATATATATATATCACTTTCACTTTATGTACTTAAACAAGAATCTTACTGGTATTTATGCGAGTTAACTTTCAAAGATTGATAGTATCTCCATTATCGAGCATCACGATAATGTGATCAGTAATGCTCACATTACTTATAACACACATTGCTCACATTGCTTATATATATATATATATATATATATATATATATATATATATATAATATGATGAATAGTATATATATACTATATATACTATATACTATATATATATAGAGAGAGAGAGAGAGAGAGAGAGAGAGAGAGAGAGAGAGAGAGAGAGTGAGAGAGAAAGAGGGAGAGGGGAGATTTGAAAATAAGTCAGTTTGTTTTAAAGTTAACTATTTTTATTTCATTTACATTATTGTTATTTAAACTGGTTACTTAGCTTAGACCTTATAATGTAATGATAGTCCGTTTTACCGCGCCCCGTTCTCCCAGGGAGGATAAGCTCTCCGATTGTCTTGTTTGCGAGGGGGTGCACATCTGGCGAAGGTACCCTCCGTTATGACAACTGGATAGAGGGTGGGACGGTGTCATAATTCAGGCGACACATGTGTTCGCGGTTCAAATTTTAAAAATTCAATTGTTTCAATTGCACTTCCTCGGTTTTCGTCCTTGGGGAATAATTTGTAAATTGAGAGTGGAAGGGGTGTAGCGGGGTAGGGCACCAGCTGTGCGTTTCCCGCTGGGAGGGTTTTAAAAACAATAAAACACCACCATCGTCCTCATCCACCCCCCCCCCGTTCAACTAAACTTTAGCTACATTTTAACACATACATTTTACATGACGTGCCATTCGGAGGCCTTCCCCTAATTGGAATTCTCAGATATGTCCGACGTTGATAGATTATTTAAAAGGAAGATATTTTTGTACAAGGGCGAGTAAACTAATCGCTCGGAAATTTAAAATGTTTACATTTCTTTATTGTTTATTTCCAACATATTCGGAAAACATTCAGTCACGTGTGAATTTGCTATTTTATTATTTATTCACTTTTTACATCTTTACTCTCGGAGATATCTCATTATCTGACGTTATAAGTGATATTTAGTCTTTTCAAATTGTTATTGTTTAAAATATTCCTGTAGATAAAGCCATCACCTTATTCTCTACTCTTTTGGTTCTTTGATTCGATCTGTGCGATATCTCCAGTTTCACACGCCTTTCCTTTTTATAACGCGTTTCGATCTGTGTTTAAGACAAGGTGTTCTGAGAGCGTAGAGTTTCTGAAACAATAAATGCTCCTCATCGTCTTCTATTTTAAGGTCACGAGATTTCACAATGTTTTAAGACGTTCGTTACACGTGCCTGACACTTTGGGGGATAAGAAAAAATATTCAGTGTGCAAAATAAGAACATTTCCCGCCAGATTCCCAAAGATGAGGAATTGTCCCGAATATTTCCGAAAACCAAGCATGAGCCTATCATACAGTGAGGTAAACGCTAAACGTTTAAATCTTCACTTAGAGGTTATTTAGAGGTTATGTTTACGCTTTACAATTTTTTTCTTATATAGGCCTATTTAGAAATATTAATTTCAATAAATTAGGTAACAACGTACAGTATGATTTAGAAGAACAGCTATTTATTGTTACGTAGGCTATGTTACTATCTGTATTGTACATTTTTAACTTGAAATGTTATTATTTATTTTTTAATAATATCAGTTCTTTTTTCAATTCCTTCTATTAGTTTACCCTCTCCTTCAATATAACAAATTTTCAATCGTTAATAAAAACACTTTATCCAATCATGTTTAAATAGATTTTTTTTAAATGTCTAGTGAATGATACTTGATGTTAATACAGATAGTTTTTTTTTTCAAATAATAAATCATTAATTAAATTTAATAATGAATTAATTTTAGTTTTATAAGGGAGAAAAATTTTTCACAAAAGGGACAAGGATGCAATATAGTTATTTCGTCAAATGTTTTTAAAATAAGTGACAACACAAGATTTCATAAAACAATTGATTTTATGTTATAGGTTGTGTGGTAGAACAGCTGTTTTAGCGCAAAAGTGTTATTACTTTAATTATATTATTTGTAATTAAAAAAGTAACTAATGTATATATATATATATATATATATATATATATATATATATATATATATGTACATATACTATTTCGTTTTGACCCAACTATCCTACTTGACGTTCGTTAAGGAACTGACTTTAATAAATGCTTTTGAAAAATGACCAACTAAATATATTTATTTCAATTTTTGAATGTGAGTGACAATATTTAAGAAAAAAATTAAGTTGAAATAGTATTTCAATTATTTTAATTAGATATTTTTTAAACCTAAATATAAATGTCATAATTACATTTTTCATTCTCGTTTTTCATTTCGTCGAACTGTCCCACTTATACCACATTTTTATATCGTGCTATATTTCCTGAAAATTGGAATTTCAATACTTTTAAATTTGTTCAATGATTTTTTTTTACAGCTTTTCCATTTCCTATTTTTAATGTAGAAAACTTAGCAAAAACATGTCAGCCTGAAGATAATCTGCCAACAGATCCCCGACAGGTGTCTCTGACAGCTGAAGTCACGGACACAATACCTTCTCCGACCTCGGGACGACAAAAAAATAACATTATATCATACGTTAGTGGGTGTAAGGAGTCAACCTCCTCGACTAATTGTGTGAAAGCACCCCAACTGGTAAGGGTAGTCGGGTAAGGGTGGCGTGGGAACACAGATCTATGCAAATTAGGTTGCATACCTGTAACAATTGAAGGCGATAACGTTGTGTTTTTATGTGACGCGAGGTTAAAGTGTAGAGATGCGATCCAGCTGTCTGGAGGCTTGTTAATTTGAATTTCCAAACTGGAATACGCTCACCTCTTGTCACTCGGACGTTTAACAGCCTAACATGCTTTTTTACCACTATTTTATGGCATAATGTAAATCCGATTTTATGGAAAAACATAATACGAAGCGAGTTGGTTTACATTGTTCTTTGTAATAAAACAAAGGCGAAGTAATCCATTATTTATTAGTATTATTTATCTTTCATCGTCACTTTAAACGTTTTGACAATACATTCTTTGATCGATTATGTACAACTTTGTTAAAGAACTTTTGAAACAATTATTCTACAAATTAGATATACTAAAAAAATAATAATAATAATAATAGAGGTTATGTCGACAGAAGTGAAAACTTTTATAGACATGTCTACAAAAATTTTGAATTCAGAAAAACATTTAATTTTGCGTAATTTTACGTAATAAATGTTTATTTATTATCATACGCGCCTAGGAAGGTTTTTGCATTTAAAATTAAATTTAATTAGTTTAAAAGTACAATTAAAACTTATTATTTACTTATTATTATAGCTTATTTTATTGATTTAATTGTATTGAGATTTACCAATGTTTAAATAAATTTATATATTTATTAACTCATCAAAACTATTTAATAATATCCTTTTTCCTTAAAAATGTTCAATAAAAATCATTTAACATAGGCTACGTGTAAAACAGCTGTTTTACAACATAACCTATAACATAAAATCAGCTGTTGCATGAAATCATATGTTATCGTTTAATTCACTTTGAGGTGACTCATAGCGTAACCTGCCGAAATTACACTGTCGCTAAATTATAAGTTTGTATCCATCCAATACGTTTTTGTGGACATCGCTATACAAGTTTTCACTTTATTTTTTTAACGAATTCAATTGAAATAGGTTCTTAAACAGAGTCAGTCGAGGCTGAAGTTCACATTAAAAAATAAATAAATACAACTCATTTATCTAATTGAATTAATTATAGTAAGGTTTATCGAAATATAATTTAATATATTTATTACCTGATGAAAAATATTTAATAATAACATTTTATTTAATAGTACACAATATAAATAAAGTAACACAACCTACGTGTTAAAACAGCTGTTCTATAACATAACCTATAACATAAAATCAGCTGTTGCATGAAATCATATGTTATCTTTTAATTAACTTTGAGGTGACTCATAGCGTAACTGGACGAAATTATATATTTTGGCCATTAAATACGTTTCTGTGGACGTCGCTATAAAAGTTGTCACTTCATTTATTTAACGAATTTAATTGAAATCGGTTCTTAAATAGAGTCAATCGCTGCTGAAGTACTTTACATTAAAAACAATAAGTACAAATATACAACTCATTTATTATATTGAATTAATTATAGTTAGGTTTATCGAAATATAATTTAATATATTTATTAACGGACGAAAAATATTCAATAATAACATTTTATTTAATAGTATACAATAAGTAAAGTAACATAACCTACGTGTTAAAACAGCTGTTCTACAACATTACCATCAACACTAAATCAGCTGTTGTTATCACCTAATTTAAGCTGAAATATTAAGAGCGTAGAGTTACGTTACGGGTGAGTTGATTTTGTTCCCGGGCAAGAATGAATGTATATTCATACCCAGCAAATTCAGTTTAAAAACCAATTCCCTACATATTTTTCAGAACAGACTATAATTGGTAAACCCTTTACAAATTTTTTACAATTGTCTTTCGAAGGTTCCGTTTTTTTTTGCATTATTGTTTTACTAAGAGTTGGAAAGACCCGTAACCTAAAATACATTAATAGTGACATTTTTAATAAACACTTTGGTTTAATTTGACATTTAATCATGTCACACTTCAAGTGAATGTAAATTTTAGGAATTATATATTTTTATATGTACTGTATGCCACGGACATAATTACAAATCATACTGGACCTATATAGCCTCACATGTTACTCACATTTTTAATAAACACTTTGGTTTAATTTGACATTTAATTATGTCACACTTTGGGTGGATGTAGATTCTAGGAATTATATTTTTATATGTACTGTATGCCACGGACATGATTACAAATCATACTGGACCTATATAGTCTCACATGTTACTCACATTTTTAATAAACACTTTGGTTTAATTTGACATTTAATCATGTCACACTTTAAGTGAATGAAAATTCTAAGAATTATATATTTTTATATGTACTGTATGCCACGGACATGATTACAAATCATACTGGACCTATATAGTCTCACATGTTACTCACATTTTTAATAAACACTTTGGTTTAATTTGACATTTAATCATGTCACACTTTAAGTGAATGAAAATTCTAGGAATTATATATTTTTATATGTACTGTATGCCACGGGCATGATTACAAATCATACTGGACCTATATAGCCTCACATGTTACTCACATTTTTAATAAACACTTTGGTTTAATTTGACATTTAATCATGTCACACTTTAAGTGAATGAAAATTCTAAGAATTATATATATTTAGATGTACTGTATGCCACGGACATGATTACAAATCATACTGGACCTATATAGCCTCACATGTTACTCGTCCCGGAGCTCATAAAGATTATCTGAACTATCTATTCTTTACTTTCGCGAAAACAACTGATAACTTACCTTCTGCGTTGTGCTGCGCTCTTGCGTAGACATCGGAACTAATTTTTTGTTATTGGGGATAACTTTAAATTCTGATTTTATTTTTAAAAAAAAACGTATCAGGCTATTTAACTGCACAACAGCTTTTCTTTGAAATTATCACACAATTTCCGTGTGAAATATTATCCCATAATTTACCTAAATGTAGCCTATACTATTTCTAAATATATGGTACATTGCATTTGGAAATTGTTTAAATATAATCTCTACGTAATTGTTTCACACTTTCTAAGTGATGACGTCAGAATAATTCAGTTATGTGTTACGCGTGCTGTAACAGTTACACATAAGTCAACTGTGAGTCACTGTAGCAGCTTAATCTTCGCAGTCGTTTAGAATCAACTAAAGCTTTATTTTGTTAATATTCACAGCATTTCGAATAAATATAATACACTGCATCGTTCGTTTGGGATGTGTGGACTCAAGTCTCGTGACGAAAGTATCCCATTAGAAATTAAAATCGAGAAACACTTCTACTACTAATCGATAATATTATGTAGTTGGATATTTTGAATCATAGATTTCAACTGTCGTTTAGGTTATAATTAGAATCGTTAGAGATCTCGAAAGAGAAAAATAACTCGAAAAAGTGAAAAGATATCGATATCGAAGAATAATGTAGAGACGAACGTCTGGCAGACTTAAAGACCTGCGTGTCAACTGTTTCTGTGGTAGTCTGTTTATATTCACTATTCGTCTATACTAAACTGAGAGATTTTATGTGACAATGATAATGTTTTTAAAAGTGGTCTTTAAAAGTGAAGGATAGCGAGATTCCCGAAGATAGTTTCGAGGATGGTGAAAATAGATTGGCATGTGAAACGAGGATAAATCCAATTTAAGGACTCCATTGCTTTAAAAACAGTGTTTTAGGTTCTGTATTGCCACTTATTTACAGATGTTTATTTAGTTATATTTGAAGAAATACTTTTAAAACCCGGGCTGCTACTTGGTTATCAACCAACCCAATAAATATGTAAGGAGCCCGTGGTGAAAGTATTTGAGTACAATTTTATATCTATCCGCTATTGGCAATTTGATAATTTTTGTAATTTTTTTTGTACATAATGCGCAATATATATATATTACTTTCATAAATTTGGGTCATTTTGTGTATGATTTTTGCATAAGTTTATTATTTCTGTTCAATATATTTCATAAAGAAAATGAAATGTTTTACGAAAAGATTAAAATTTCTAGAAAGGCTTTTAGATCAGATTCATCGTCTTCTTCTGAAAAAAAGGTCATCGTCATTCAAATATAATAATTAGAGATCACGATCGAGAAGAAGAAATATGAACGGAACATTTTCAAATCAAGTACTACTTACGTCAACAAAAAAATTCATTTTAGTTACTTTTTATTAATTTAAATTAAGTAACATAACCTATGGGTTAAAACAGCTGTTCTACCACGTAACCTATAACATAAAATCAACTGTTTAATGAAATCTTATGTTATCACTTATTTTAAGCCAATGGGACGAAATAACTATATTACATACATTGCTTCCTATGTGAAACATTTTTCTCCCATATATAGAACTAAAATTAATTAATTATTAAATTTAATAAATATTTGTAAAAACAGTATTAAAACCAAATGTCATCCACTACAAGTTTTAAAAAATGTATTTGAACTAGAGTGGGTGAATAAAATGTATTTTAATAAATCGGCTATTAAAACTTTGAACAAGATAGTCTATATTTAGGAAGAGTGTAAGTCAATAGAAGGAATTGAAAAAACCTATAAATATAGTAAATACTGTTAGCTTCCGTTCTTGTGTCCCTTCTCCAGTAAATCCTAAATCCTCCTCTGTGATGCGATTGGTGACACGAAATTGCCTATGGTTACCATTAGTAAGGTTAACAAAAAATATTTCTCCCTTATAAAACTAAAAATTAATTAATTATTAAATTTAATTATGAATAAATATTTGTAAAAATTGTATTAACATCAAGTGCCATCCGCTACAAGTTTTAAAATATGTATTTGAACTTATATGGATGAATAAAAAGTATTTTATTAATGATTTGAAAATTTTAACAAGATGTATATGTGTATATATATATATATATATATATATATATATATATATATATATATATATATATATTTATATATACGTATATATATGTATATATATATATATATATATATATATATATATATATATATATATATATATATATTTATATATACGTATATATATGTATATGTATATATATATATATATATATATATATATATATATATATATATATATATATATATATATATATATACAAGAGAATGTGAACTAATTGTCTGAATTGAACAAAAAATTCCAGAAAGACTTTTGAATTATTATGGATTATCTTCATTGGTATATATAGAATATCAGATCTCCGTAGAGAAAAGAAAAGATAGTTATATCTAATTGTGCAAGAATAAAGGAACAGCACTAAAATACCTTACCTACTAGATACTTAAAGACCGTTGTGTCAGCTGTTCCGATGGTATTTATAACCACTCTGTTTCAGTGACAGATTTCTAGAAAGCTCGTATGGTGTAAGAGGCATGCAACACGCGTCAATCGTAGAAAAGTTCAATGCGTGGAAGGTTCGAGAAATGCCCTGGACACAAATGTCACAAAGAACTGGGTAATCATTGCTCAATAGAATTAACTATCCATTAGTCACTTTTTTACAAATAGTTTCTTATAAACAATGTCTATGCATTATAAGAATTTATGTTATTAATATTGTGAAATGGTTTCAACAGAAACAAAACATTGTTACGGTTCAACGGACTATTAAATAACATATGTTATGTTAACAAGTTGAATTCTGGTTGGCTTATGACTGGGTAGTTCCCCGTTACATAATACAGAGTCAAAGTTGCTAGAAGGTACATTGTAGAACAAATTGAGCACACAAGTTTAAACACATTCCAGAATCAAAGTTTCTAAAATGGCAAAGTTGTTATGGCAACGAACTGATTGTTGGCTGGTTAGTGACGTCAAGACATTTTTTGTCCATCCCTCGCCATACATTTTACAATCAAATTTCTAGATCGTTGTTATGGCAACGAGCTGACTGTTGGTCGCTTAGTGACATCAAGTCGTTATATTGTCCACCCCTCCCTATCTATTCTAGGATCAAATTTTTTGCATCGTTTTTATGAGAACGGGCTGATTGTTGGCTGGTTAGTGACGTCAAACATTATTTTTGTCCATCCCTCGTAATACATTTTACAATCAAATTTCTAGATCGTTGTTATGGGACCGTTGTTATGGTCCATCCCTCCCTATCTATTCTAGGATCAAAGTTTTGCATCGTTTTTATGAGAACGGGCTGATTGTTGGCTGGTTAGTGACGTCAAACGTTATTTTTGTACATCCCTCGTAATACATTTTACAATCAAATTTCTAGATCGTTGTTATGGGACCGTTGTTATGGTCCATCCCTCCCTATCTATTCTAGGATCAAAGTTTTTGCATCGTTTTTATGAGAACGGGCTGATTGTTGGCTGGTTAGTGACGTCAAACATTATTTTTGTCCATCCCTCGTAATACATTTTACAATCAAATTTCTAGATCGTTGTTATGGGACCGTTGTTATGGTCCATCCCTCCCTATCTATTCTAGGATCAAAGTTTTGCATCGTTTTTATGAGAACGGGCTGATTGTTGGCTGGTTAGTGACGTCAAACGTTATTTTTGTACATCCCTCGTAATACATTTTACAATCAAATTTCTAGATCGTTGTTATGGCAACGAGCTGACTGTTGGTAGCTTAGTGACATCAAGACGTTGTATTGTCCACCCCTCCCTATCTATTCTAGGATCAAAGTTTTTGCATCGTTTTTATGAGAACGGGCTGATTGTTGGCTGGTTAGTGACGTCTAACATTATTTTTGTCCATCCCTCGTAATACATTTTACAATCAAATTTCTAGATCGTTGTTATGGGAACGAGCTGATTGTTGGTCGCTTAGTGACATCAATGCCTTCTTTTGTCCATCCCTCGCCATACATTATAAAATCAAATTTCTAGATCGTTGTTATGGGAACGAGCTGATTGTTGGTCGCTTAGTCTTCAACCACATATCCTCTAAACAATGTTCTATATCGTTGTGGTGGCAACGAGCAAATTACTGGGGGCAAATAACTTTACGACCTTTTTTTGTTTGACTGATACACATTCCAAAGGCATCATTCGTACCGTTGTTGTAGTAACGAGCCGATTTTTGGCTGGCTATTGACGTCACGATTTCCTATCGTCTTTCTTTCTTTGCCCAAGAAACCTAATGTTTTGAAATGAAAACCATTTACAAGTAGTGGTTGGCAGTGAGTCTACTGCTTCACTTACGCCCGAAAGTTTCTAATAGAATGATTTATGTTTCAGTGGTGCCAACATTTCACTAAAGGAATATTCTGTAGATAATAAATTAATTTATTTGATTTTAGAACACATACGTCGGCGATAAAAATAAAATCCGCAGACGGATAAATGTTAATAAACAGAAGTCTTGACGCGACTCGGTTCTACAGAACGAGTTTAGTAAACAACGCGCTTAGGACGGCATGTCTGGGTGTCAATTCCATCTCGGCTGTTTACATCTGTCAGACATAAATCTCTGGAGCATTTTAAACTTGACAAAAAATAAGACCACACTCGCCCCCAGACAGTCTATGATTTGTGATCGAAATTTTGTAAAGTTTAAAAGCGTTTGGGTTGATCGTAAAGCGTACGAGACTGGATCTTGGCGCGTATACAGGGTACGTTGGAATTTGCATATTTATAGTGCGTTTAGATGGTGTGTAAGTTATGGGAGTTTTTAATATAAAATGGTACGAGTTGGAGGTTGGTCTTATTAGGGTGTATGTTTACGTATGTAAGGCATCAATGAAAACTGATGTTCACATTTTTTGAAAGAAATATTTTATGGGTTATTCGGTATGGAAAGCCATGCATACATGTTTAGCTTAGAAAATACTTAACCTCGACATTTTGTGGCTACGTTTTTGGTGATATTTTTGCGATTAAAGGTAGTACTGATTTATAATCCCACGCAGATTGTTAGGAACATTTGTGTCAGTAAATTGTATTAGTTAAAAAGTAGTCGTGAAATTAACAACAATAACAACGTGAAACGCACGAAAAAGAAGAACTACTGCGTTCGCCAAAATAAACAGTGCTAAAACAATTTTATTTTACTTACATAGTTTTACAAACACATACAATTAAATAGAGGGTAAATCGGTTAAATTCGGATATAAACATGTTCCATATGACATTCGTTTAATTTGAAGCAACACACTACCGTTGTTGAAGGTTTTCCATCATTTTGGTGAAGAGGGGTTGTTTCATGTTCGTTACACACATGATTATTTTTTCATATAGTTGGACGATGGTGGTTGGTGGGTCATCACGGAAAGCCTTCTCATTCGTCATTCCCCAGACGTAGGCGTCCGGTAGTGTAAAATCGGGGGAGTCGGTTGGGTAAGGATAGTTTGTTCTAAGGGAGATAAGGCGGTTGCCAAAGGTTTCTTGAAGGAGAGCAATGTTGCCTAAGGCAGTTGGATGCACCATCTTGCTGGAACAACTCTTGACGAAAAAGAAGGTTTCGAGCACAACATAATCTCCAAGGGTGATCATATATCTGAGAGTAGGCAACTACATCTGATTAAGTTTCAGTACTGTTTATTTTGGCGCATACTGTATTAGGGGTTATATTTTGTTAAGAAAACTCACAAAAGACTTCAAATACTTATAAGACTTTCTGTTCTAATTTCCAGTGTGCCTATGTTATCTATTTCTCAGATTTTTGCTTAAAGTAGCTGGATGTGGCCGCCACACTTTTTTTTTACAAAACAGCTCTACATTAGAGGATTTTACCTTTTTATATACCTAAAGATATATTAGAAATTATTAGATGATTAGTAAGGTACTTAGATTAGTGACATACATAGGTACGTTTTAAGGTTGAGGAAAATGGAGGTCACACGTTCAATTCGGCAATTGGTTAGTTTACGTACGAAACCTGTTATTTTTTCACTTCCTTCACACTCTCGTTAAATATATTTTATTCAAATTGTCTATCTTTAGTAAAATATTTTCAATTTATCCACTCAAGTTCAAATACATTTTCTTAAACTTGTAGTGAATGACACTTGAGGTTAATACACTTTTTTTATATATAAATTCATTAATTATATTTAATTAATTAATTTTAGTTTCATATGGGAGAAAAACTTTTCACATAAGGGGCTAAGTATGCATTATAGTTTCATTCCATTTGGCTGGAAATAAGTGATAACATATGCTTATATAAAGCAGCTGATTTTATGTTATAGTTTTTGTGGCAGAACAGCTGTTTTACCGGTTATGCTATTTTATTTATATTATTTGTAATTATTTATTAAAAAGTAACTAAAATAAATTTTGTCGAAGTTGAGCTAAGTAGAAATTGATTTCAAAACTGGATACTTTGTAGCATAACATAGTGCGGCAAATCGCCAAGTATTAATGGATGAAAAAAATGTGTTTAAACTTTAAGGCTATGTATCTATGGCATAATAAACGTTTCAAGCATTATTTATGGTTCTAGACGCCGAAAGCCACTCGCCACTTATACAACTATTCTTTGAGCTTAGCTTGTGAGGTATGTTAAAACAAATGCAAGACATACGCAAAACTCACAAAATCAATCATTTATTGACTGATACGCGTTTCAATGGCAAAGTCATCATCATCAATGAGTGTTCCTACTGCAAACTCTGACTTACAACTAATCACTTGTTTATTTGGTGTAATATGTAGCACACGACAAAACTAGATATTGTTGCAGTATTTGTCAAAAATTTCCTTAAAAGGGTATGTAGGCCTAAATATAATACTGGATAACGTAAAACTTGATCGAAATTAAATTTTACCACAAATTGGAATTTATATAAAAATATTTTTAAACTGTAAGACATTTGAAAAAAAGTTATAAACAAAAAAATAAACTACCCCAATTTTAAATTCTTTACATAATGAAAGGTCCGCACTTCTGGAACACTAACCAATCCCACACCTTGCCTAGTAAAACTCGTGTCGTTCATGACTGTTTGAGGGAAGATATACCCTAAACGTTCTGGTAATACCATTAGCTCGATTTGTCACTTGCCAATGGTTCGGCGATACAAGTGTAACGTTCGTGGGGCCGGGTACGTTTCCACGTGGTCCTCGAGGATTTTGCACCGGGCACTGTGGGTTAAGGTCAGTAGGCAACTGTCCGGTAACTCACCTGAGTATGGCAGCGACTTTGTGCCGTATTTAATATCACGATCGGCTCAGAAGATTTCTGGAACCGGTTTTTAGAAATGCGACTGTAACAGAAAATAATCTCTAATCTGAAACGTCGTATATGAGAAGAAACGTGTTGACCAAAGTTGTGGACACGAACTTTGACATTACAAATCGAAATTGTAGGGTTTTGGGTGATTTTATAACATTAAAAAAATGTTATTTGGAGGGGGCGTAGAGCTTTGGTCAAGTAATTTTAAATGTTTTATCGAATTGATTTCTGCCGGATTATGTGAAGGGTTCTGGCTTACTTTTATCCGGTAATATGTATCGTTTTTTGCACGGGACAAAAGCCTAGATCTCACTGCCTACTTGCGAAGGGTTTTTGTGTACAACACTTCATGCCGGGACTTTTAAAAATGTACCACTTAGTTGTCAGATAAATCATGTAAAACCTATAACAATTGAGTTTCACATAGCCAATTGGCCTATTAATAAACTAAAGAATAAGAGCACTTGACGGTGGGGTAACCCATACACACGCGCATGCACACACACGCAATACACACACACTCACAACTGAGAGAGAGAAAGAGAGAGAGAGAGAGAGATTGAGAGAGAGATAGAGAGAGAGAGATTGAGAGAGAGATTGAGAGAGAGATAGAGAGAGAGGGAGAGACAGACACACACAAACACTAAACACATATAGAGAGATAGTCACACACACGCGGCGCGCGCGCGAACACACACACACACACACAAAGATAAGTAGACAGACAGACTCAGAAAATGACACACACACACACATACACACACAAACACACACATAGATAAGTAGACAGACAGACAGGGTCAATGAAACACACACACATTTATGTGAATGGAGGAAGGAAAGAGATTTGGAGAAAGACAGAGACAAGAAAACAGAGACAGACAGACACCGACATAGTCTGCAGTAAGGAATGATCTGTATATATTCCTATATTACGAAATCTTAATAAAACATGTAAAAAAGATTGGATTTTATTGGTATTTAAAAAATTCTACAATAATAGAAGACTTAAAAGTTTCTTAGATTATACTTTTACTTTATTGAATATTAAATCAATAAATGTAAAGTGTAACTTGAAAGTTATTGATTTAGTAAAGCTTGAAGCTGTTATTTGTTGTAGGTTCTTGTTTATTGTTCGAATAAATCAATCATTGAATTAAAAAATGTGACCATTTGTAAATTAAACCTGACAGAAATAAAGAAAACTAATAAAAGTATGAAAACTATGCGAAATAACTAAAATGAAGAGAAATACAAAAATGACTAACATAATGAATCCCAAAATGTAGGAACAAAAGAAATATGAGGGAAATGATGTAAAGATACAAAAATGGAGATACAAAACTACAAAAAATGGAGAAAATTACAAAATTGAAGAAATTGCTATCATGAGAAATAATAAAAATTAAGATAATTAAAATATAATGACAAAAATAAGAAAGATACATTATACATTGAAGAACAAAATTCTAAGATCTGATGTTGATAAAGAAATAAACAAAACGAATTCAATTACGAAACTTTTGGAAAATATAAAAAATAGAGAATATTACGAAATTGAAAAGCAATGATAAATGACAAAAATTAGGAATATTACGTTAGAAAGACACAAATATAGAAGAGAGATAAAATAATAATGAAATGGCAAAAATGACGAGGTTTTGATGAAAATGGAGAACATACTACAAGACTAAGAAAGCAACAAAAATTAAGGAGAGGAGAGAAATTATATTTAAATAAAAACTTTAAATTAGGTAAATGATTAAACATGGATAATAATAACGAAAATTAAAAAATGTACAAAAGCACTAAGCAACGAAACAAAATAAGTAAATATGAAAATCCACAATCTAACGAAAATGAGGATTATGTTGAAAATATGAGAAAAATGGTAAAAATACTAAATTCCCCAAATACGTTCCTAGTCTTACAAAATTCAAATTACGTCTTGCTTCCAGAAATGGAGCTTCTTTTCGTAACACCACATGAAAGCGTTTCTAAAAGTGGACGCATAACATCCTCACAGGTTTAGAGCACCCGCTGCCCGCTGTTGCGATGTTGTGACTATTCTCTATTCATGATTCGTTTTCCCCATAAATTATTCGATCCCGATTGCAAGATGCTGGCGAGGGCGGGCTCAGAACTCCCTGACCGCAGTATCCTATAATAGGCCATACATCACATCCGGTAAGGCTTCACAAATTAAGCTGACAGTACGGGATTGGTCATGGGTCTACTTTCTGTTTCTTTGTCACGCCGTTTTCCCATCTCATATTCCATTCCTCGGAATGATAAAAAACCTTTTGAGGAAGACGGTTTGCCTGCGTTTAGAAACCAGCTGCTGCTAGGATTCCAATTTATTTTTTATAGTAAAGCTGCATCTTAGGTGATGTATAAAATTGGAAGCTGCCTGATTACAACGGAGTAAAAGGTAAAATATGTCCTCAAAACAAACTACTAAATATTTCTTGTATTAAATTACATTTGCGTTATTTATCATTATATGTTACTCGGCTTAAATTTAATTCAAATTCTTAAAACCGTGTTCTTATTATTGGGTAATAATTGACAAAGTATGTTTTTACTTTAGTTTTCTCCTCTGAAAATACGTTATTGTAACATAGTTCTAAACAAGAAGCTAGTGGTTTTAAATATACAGTGGTTCACATTTGAAAACATTGAAACATAATCCTAATGTACCAACTCCTTACTGTATAAACACTACATTTCTGGTAAACCACAGCAACAGATGTTTGCCCCCACTATTGAATGCTAGGAAAATTCTTTTTATTTCCGTCACGAGCCTAACCCTTTCTCCAAGACACCTGAAAAACGTAACTATAGGTCAAATTTTATAAGCTGGCACTTAGCTCTTTGGTAGAAATTGTGTATTCGTCATCTACAAAACATAAGACACTGTCGTCACCTTCATCGGGGCCATAAATCGAGACCCAACACTTAGACAAATCTTATTAGCACGCTTCCATCAACGATATATTTTCATTTGTTGTTATTTTCATTATACATTGAAAGTTGTTATTTAGTAGCAAAATAATGAGTCAGCCCTGTGAGTCATTGGAAGTCCAAAGGACGATGTTTTTGAAAATGAACTGCGAGCACCTCCACCCTTTCCTTGTCCTCGGTCTCTCGCCAAGGCCCGTAGCACTAGAGATGGTCGATAATGTTATCGATAGCACCCGGTGACTTTGTTACTGATATTCTTTTGTCGCTGGTGGTACCAGTGAAAAAATATGGAAAATGCCAGTTCCAGTGAAAATGGCTCGATGGGAGGCAAAACGTCGTCGTCATTTTGTGGTAAGTTACTGATATTTTACCTCGGCTGTTATTGGATTATTTGTCGCTGTCACTGGGTCTACTATAACCACTCGGCTTACGGCGCCGATCATCGTGCAGTGTCGTTGACTGAAAGGGGATGGGTTTTCTCTGATGCAATTGGGCAAAATGTCACCGTCACTGAATTCATAGTTACTGATATTTTACCTCGGCTGTTATTGGATTATTTGTCGTTGTCACTGGATCTACTATAACCACTCGGCTTACGGCGCCGATCATCGTGCAGTGTCGTTGACTGAAGGGGGAAGGGGTTTTCTCTGTTGCAATTGGGCAAAATGTCACCGTCACTGAATTCATAGTTACTGATATTTTACCGAGGTTGTGATTGGTTGATTCGTTGCTGTCACTGGTTCTACTTATTCAAGTCGTGTGTGAGTGGGCGATTTGTGTCAGATTTCAGGACAGTAACAGTGTTGCGTCCCGTAGACGCTATAGTTTGTTCTTAATTCCGTATGAGTTTATTTTTAAGTAAAATGAGCTTTCAAAAAAAAAATAATAATAATAAATAATAAAAATGTTGAAGTGAGTCGCTACTCAGAGGAACCTACTCTAGATAGAAGGGAAGATCTATTGAAATGGTGAGCAAGGAACTCCTTTAATTATCCTAATTTACGCAAACTAGCGAAACAACATTTTTGTGGACTTTCCAGATCCGTACCTTGCGAGCGAGTATGCTCTAAGTCAGGGGTTCTCAACCTTTTAGGCTCTGAGCCCCCCTTCACACTTTGGTGTGAGGTCTCGCCTCCCTTTACGGATTAAGTTAATTTAGACATATATATGATAAATTTACTTATATTATGTTTAAGTAAAATGACTTTGAACTTAGGCTAGACATACTCTAGTAAGGGTAAGGAATATAAAATCATATTTGCTCAAATACCAATTTTATTTACACAAATCATCGAAAAAATCACAACAAAATATCAATAATGTAACCAGAAAAATGTTCGCTACTTTTGTAGTGCTAGTGTGAGGGCTGGCAGTGTTTCTCGTTAACTATTTTTTGTATGTTTGGATGAAATTTTGACAAAGAACACCGCAGGTCACTTTCCACATCTAGTCTGGCTCGATATTTAGATTTTATATTAGCCAGGGCTGAAAATCCTGTCTCGCATAGATAAGTTGATGAAAATTGTACAAGCAACTTGACTGCCTCCATTGCTACTTCTGGGTAAACAGGAAGATATAGTAGCCAGAAATCTTCGAGATCCATGTTTGGGAAATCCAATTTAGCTTTGGAATCACATTGCAAGTCAATTGTTTGTTCTTGAATGTGATCAGGAAGTGTATCAATGTTGATTTGAAAGGGGTCTCTTGTTAACTTGAATTCCCAGTTTTCCGAGCTTATATCTGGGAAATAGGCTCCGACTTTGTTCTTCAGAGACAAAAAATGCTCATATTAGGTCCTTCATTGCATTTACTAGGTCTTTTGGAAGACTTTGTGTATCATCGAGGAGTTTGTTTAATTTTGGAAAGGAAGAAAAGTTCGGCTGCGAAATGTGCAGGGGGTGTTGCCAAAGAGCCATCTTCTCAGCAAATCTCTCAATTGAATCATAGTTCTTCAAAGTACTTTTCTGACCTTGTAGCTTTAGGTTCAGAAGATTTATTGTTTCGAAAAAGTCTGACAAATATGCCAGGTAAAAGATAAATTTGTAATCTGTAAATTTCTTGTACAGTTCTTCACTTGAACTCATCAAAAAGATTTCAACTTCTGATTTCAAGTTGAACAATCTTGCTAGCATATTACCTTTGGACAACCAACGAACTTCGGTGTGAAAGAGAAGTGTTTCTTGATCACTGTTCATTCTTGACACAGCACTCGAAAAAGTCTGGTGTTCAAAGCACTGGATTTGACGTGATTCACTATTTTAACTGCTAAGTTCAAAGCAGCGTTAAGTGATTCAGGGAGAGTCTGGCAAGCCAAAGCTTGTCTGTGGATGATACAATGGGATCCAATTATTTTAGGGTTTTTTTTCTTAGCCAATTCAATAAATCCTGATCGGCAACCTGTCAACGCTTGAGCTCCATCAGTACATATTCCAATAACTCTCTCCCAGGGAAGTTCATTAGATTCTAAAAATGTTTGAAGAGCAGAAAATATATCCATTGCTTTAGTGTTGTTTCAAGATTTTTTGAAAACAGTATTTCTTCAAGGAATTTCTTTTCATCTATATATCTACAGTAAAACAACAACTGCGCTCGTTTTGAAATGTCTGTTGTTTCATCGCACTGCAACGCAAAGAATCGGGAGTTTTTTAGCTTTTGCACCAGTTGATTTTTCAAATCAATAGCCATGTCATCAATTCTACGTTTGACTGTATCGTTAGATAAAGAAATTTTGGCAACTTTATTGTAGCTGTCTTCACTGAGCACAGTACTACAAGCAGTAAGCAAACAAGGTTTTATGAGTCACTCACCGATTGTGTGGGGTTTCTTGTTTTTAGCTATCAACAAGGCAATTTTGTAAGAAGCCTCAACGGCCTTTTCTATTTCCATTCGAAAACTTCCACTGGAATCGAGTTTCATTCTCTTAAGGCAACTTTTCCTAGAAACGAAAAATTCAGAAGGTTTGTCCTTCAGGGCAGCGTGATTTGTAGTCAAATGGCGTTCCAAACGTCCAGGTCACATTGCATCTTTACTCAGAACTACATGACAAATTACGCACTGAGGTAAATGACTACCGTTTTTCTCAATAAATGTAAACCCGTATTTAATATAGTCATCTCTGTAGAGAGCTTTATAAGCTTTATTAAGCTATAAAGAAATTTCAATGATTGTGTGTTTGTGTCCAACATCAAATTCAATTTTTTTAAAATTTGTTGACGCCTCCCCTGGAATTATTCCACGCCCTCCAGGTTGAGAACCGCTGCTCTAAGTGACGTTACATTTTAAATGATAATTGATCTCGGTCAAGTCTTGATAAGGTCAAACAAACATCCAATACTGTAAATAAATTGTATTTTGTAATTAAAACCTAAGTCGTAAATAACTGTTATTTTAAAGTTTCATATAGGATTATATAATTTATTACCCCAGTGTATGTGTTGCAGTAACTTCCTAATAATAATGTCACCGGTACTGTCTTTCATACAGAGCTGTCTCGGTATCCCTTGTCACCGATACCAAAGTCACCGGTAAAAGTCACTGATCCAAACCTGGCGCTGTCACTAAAATCACCGATCCGTTAAAGTAACTAGATCGACATTCACTACGCAGCACCCAAGACCAGCTTATAAAAGTTTACCTATATCTGTATACATTTATCCTTACGTTATAATTTTGGTGCGGTCGCCACAGAACGATGATCACCGACAAGTTCGGACTTTTACTATTAAAATTGGGTAAACCTTGGGAAGGGTAAAGATTTACCAATATATTTGGCTTAGTGTAACGTATACATGTACTCTACCCATCCGTGTTTCGATCGCTCTACGCATGCGTGACTCGGGCGCGAGTAAATCCGGCTTCGCTCTTGTTCAGGTCTAACGATCCGTAATTTTTTTATTATCAGCGCTACTTTGAGAGAAGCCAATCATTTAGGGTTTTACATTTGTAAATATGTCGAGACGTTGGACTAAGCGGATGCCTGACTAATCCCCGACGATCCTGTTGCAAGTGGCTTTGGAAATTAGAATATATTATCCGTAACTGAAGGGTTTTGTCGCATTCCTCGGCGAGGATTAGAGGCTCGCCACCCGCGGAGAAGAACGCCCGCTGACGTCACGCGGCGCTTTATCGTATTTAAATCAATTACTGTGTGCATTTAGTAATACTTAGGCGCACTTCAATATCTTCGTTTTCGCATATTTTATTTAAAATACAATCTAAACAAACTATGTTCAACTAAGGTTGGGACATAGAAAAGCGATATATCGAAGATGGATTGGCGATATTTTCATATCTTATAGCCTACATCGAAAACAACGCTATTTCGAGGCGATATATTTACACTTGAAATATAAAGAAAATACAAATTATTTTTGAATAAATGATAAAACGGTGGAATATCATGTCAAGTTTATTTAATTAGTGCAAAATTTTGCCACTAGTAGGTTGACTTTTCAAGACTGAAAACAATATAATATTGTTTATAAATACTCATATAAAATACAAGTATACGCTCTACACTAAATTGAAACTTATTGTAATATTCAATTGCTTCTATTAGCTCACCACTCTCATAATATAGCCTATATTTTTTACAAATTTCAGTCGTTAATAAAATACTTTCGTATTCAACCAATCAAGTTTAAAAACACTTCTTTTAATGTATATTGGACGACAATTGACGTTAATTCAGATTTTTCAAATATTTATTCCAAATAATTGAATTATTTGGTATAGGTCGGATTCAAACTGAGTAACTTCATGTTCGTAGTTAAGAGCTTTGGTATTGAGCCAACTTCCCCATAGCTGGATATGAATTTCTCAAAGGTGTATATGAATTTTATGTTGCCTCCATATGGTTATCATAGAAATTTTCATTGTACAACTTTAAATGGTTGCCATAGTTACCACAGAATATCATAAAAACTACTCAAGGATTAAAAAACGAATGAAAAGAATAAATTAAACAAACAAAATGGATTAACGGTGTCGAACCTTGCGTCACATACGGATAATGCGAAAGGAAAAGAAACTACATCACAATGGAAGCGACGAAGAAAAAAGAAAGGGTAAAAATAATAGTCCAACACCATAGATAGAAAGGAAAATGGCAAATTGCTAGGATATTAGCTTTCTATTTTGCTACCTAATATTATTATTCTGACATATGTATGTAATTATTTAAATTAATTGTAATTTTAAGATAAAAAAGTAGGCCTAAAAAGTATTTAAATAAAAGTATTTAAATAAAAAATAAACTTTTAAACTTTCTAAATAAAAAAGTTTTTTATTTAAATAAAAAGATTTTAAATAAAAAAAGTATTAAAATTAATTGTAATTTTAAAATAAAAAAGTAGGCCAAACTATAATAAAAGTTTTCTTTGTTAATTGAAGTAGGAATTTACTTTTTTTAAATATTTTATTACTTATTTATTGTAACTAATGTTAAAATGTTATTGATATATATTTCTACCTGATATTAATTGCATTAATTTGATTTTCAATAATTTTTACTAGAATTAGTTCAATATAACTATAATCAGATCTATATTTTTGTTATAAATTTTGAACTGTCAAATTTTTAAGAACCTATTTCAATTGAATTTGTAATATAAAATTTTACATTACACATGTGTAACGTTAAATAAAGGGCTTTTATTGGCTACACACTTTTATTAATATCTAGATTCTATTACAACTTCTATTAACTCTGTATAAAGTATTAGTTTTGTCGGCCAGTCCTACTGGCACACTGTAACTGGTTTTTTTGTCTATTGTTAATTCGACGCGAAATTCCTTGTTTGCCTAACTATTCGGAAAATGCCAACAATGTATAAGGTAAGAGTAGGTTTGGTTATAAAAAAAGCATCAAATTTGCTAACGTTAATGAAGCTAGTAGCTGGCATCCGTGACGGAGGATATAGAAAAAAAGTCTTCGCCTTACAGTGGATTCGTTAAGAGCATTTAAACTTTTTTTTGTATATTGTAAGTCATTACCACGAAATTCTACTTTTCAATTCCTTATATTATTCCCCCTATATATCCTCCCTATGGGCATCCTTACTCCTTTTTATTAGTTCCTATGAACTTCCTACCTATATAACTTGTTAAAATTTTTAAGCGCTAATAAAATACTTTTTTTCAACCACTTGAAGTTCAATTACATTTTTTTTTAACTTGTAGTGGATGACACTTGTTGTTAATGCAGTTTTTTCAAATATTTATTCAGTAATTAAATTAAATTAATTAATTTTAATTAAATGGGAGAAAAACTTTTCACAGAAGGGGCAAGGTATGCAATATAGTTATTTAGTACCATTTGGCTTAAAATAACTGATAACATATGATTTCATAAAAGAGCTGATTTTATTTTATAGGTTATGTAAAAGTACAGCTGTTTTATGACATAGGTTACTTTATTTAAATTAATTGTAATTATTTAATAAAAAGTAACTAATATAAAAATTTTCTTCTAATGACTTTAAAAAAATTTTCTTTTTATTACTTGTTACATTTAACTATTCTGAAAATACAAGCATAGATTTCTTTAACGATAGATTTACTTTTATAAAATAATTAAGGTACCGTTTGACTCTATGTTACCGTTAATAAAGTTGTGTAACGAAAGCTATTCTGACCGGACACTATGTTTAGTTTGTGAAATAACTGCATTTAACAGTTGTAGTAGAAAATTGTGCTCCGTTTTATTTAAGCCCACAGTACCGTGTCGTTTAAGTAGAGGTTATGTTTCATTTTTTTCAAATTTCAATCACTTTTATGGTTTGCAATATTTATAATACATTGTGTGTTACCACTTGCGAATACAAGTTCTTGCAAACTTTATCAAGTATGACTATCATTTTGCCAGTATGTCATGTTCTTTGTAGTTTGGTGACCCAAGTTCCGCCAGAGGGAGCCATGCGCGTCGATCGATACATGCCGCGCTATCAGCGGAATCAAATTAACAATCTCGCAAAGCTACCGACGTTTTTTTGTAAAAGATAAGATAAGGTTAGTCCAAGTCGGCTTCTAGACAGAACCAGTTGTCGCGTGTAAATTATGCTGTCATTTAGATTCTAACATAGTCTTTTAGGATGGTTTCTTTTCGTGAGTGGTGAACGGTGGTAAATGTAGTGAGACTTTAAGGTAGGCCTGAGCAAATACTCGTGTATAAGCTATTTGTATTTTAATTATAATTCGCTAACTATTTAGATCTAATTTAGTTTCGTTTTTGCATCGTTTTGCCATTTCGGATTATGTTTTCATTAAATGTAGAAATAATTTTGTCTAAAGGTAAAAATTTACTACAAGTATTAAATCATGAGTAATAAAAAACACGCTTACGCGTAGAGTGCTGTTTAAATATTTTTTACAGTATTTAATGATTTTATTGCTAAAAGGAGTAAATTTTATCGTAAAAGTTGTTCTTATAACTTATGTTCTTATGTATTTTAATCAAAAATACATTATGAATAAAAAGTGTTTTGAATGTTAAAAAGGAAAGTTCAAAATTTTCTTTAATACGAACATAACCTAAATGCACGATCACGCATCAAAATGTAAAGCCTATAAATTGAATGTTTCTTTATATTTATAAAATTAACTTTATAGGCCTACTATAAGCAGTTATTATACAATCGTTTTACTATGTAACAACAAAGTATCCGGGTAGGAGAGGATTGATTATAAAAAATAGTAACCTGGTTGATTCTACGTGGAATGCGGCAAGGGAATATATTGCTTGAGTAGCCTACTACCGATACGCGGTTGTCAGTTGTGAACATTAACGTCCACTACTCCATTACAACAATCGTTTTTCTGTATATTAGAAAACTTGACTTTCTTTTTTCAATTCGTTCTACTGTATTAGTTCACACTCTCCCTATACATATTTTGCTCAAATTTTCAATCGTTAATGAAATACTTTTTATCCATCCACTCAAGTTCAAATACTTTTTTTTAACTTGTAGTGGATGACACGATGTTTATAAATTTCCTTGAAACCTGTTTAATTACATTAAATAAAATTTAATAATTTTTTTTATATGGGAGAAAAACGTTTCAAAAAAGGGGCAAGGTATGCAATATAGTTATTTCGTCCCGTTTGGATCAAAATAAGTGATTACATATGATTGCATAAAACACTTGTGTTTATGTTGTAAGTGGTGGTAGAACAGCTGTTTAAAAGCACATGTTATGCTACTTTATTTATATTAATTGTAATTATTTATTAAAAAACAACTAAAATAAAATTTTTCTTGTTTGACCTAAGTAGGAGTTTTCCTTTTAAAACAGGATATTTTATAGCATAACATAGTGTGGCAGATCGTCAAGTGTTATTTTAATGGATAAAGGAGAGTGTTTAAACTTTTAAGGTTGTGTATGTTTGGGGATAATGTACGTTTAAAGCGTTGTTTATGGACCTCGACGCTGAAAACCACTCTTCGCTGGCTTATTATGTGTTTTATGTAACATAAAAGAACTAGGTATTGTTGCAGTATTTGTCAAGTATTTCCATAAATGAGTGTATAAATTTAATACTGGATAACGTAAAACTTGAACAAAAATAAATTGAACTGCAAATTAGAATTAATATAAACATATTTTTAAACTGTAAGACACTTGAAAAAAGTGGTAAACAAAAAAAGTCAAAATAAATTAAAATCTTTGCATTATTAAAGATCCGCACTTCTGGAACACTAACCAATGCTGTCGCTTGCCTAGTAAATCTGTCTCGTGTCCTTTTAGGTTATGTGGTCAAACAGCTGTTTGGCAAAGGTCACTTCTGGAACACTAACCAATGTATCGCTTGCCTAGTAAATCTCGCGTCCTTTTAGGTTATGTGGTCAAACAGCTGTTTTAAGGCAAAGGTCACTTTTGGGACACTAACCAATGCTATCGCTTGCCTAGTGAAGCTCGTGTCCCTTTAGGTTATGTGGTAGAACAGCTGTTTTAACAGAAAGGTCACTTCTGGAACACTATCCAATGTCATCCCACGCCTAGTTAAGCTCGTGTCTTTTTAGGATTTGTGGTAGAACAGCTGTTTTAAGGCAAATGTTACTTCTGGAACACTAACCAATGCTATCGCTTGCCTAGTAAATCTCATGTCCCTTTAGGTTATGTGGTCAAACAGCTGTTTCAACAGAAAGGTCACTTCTGGAACACTAACCAATGCTATCGCTTGCCTAGTAAATCTCATGTCCCTTTAGGTTATGTGGTCAAACAGCTGTTTTAAGGCAAAGGTCACTTTTGGAACAATAACCAATGCTATCGCTTGCCTAGTGAAGCTCGTGTCCTTTTAGGTTATGTGGTAGAACAGCTGTTTTAAGGCAAAGGTCACTTCTGGAACACTAACCAATGTCATCCCTCGCCTAGTGAAGCTCGTGTACTTTTAGGTTATGTGGTAGAATAGCTGTTTTAAGGCAAAGGTCACTTCTGGAACACTAACCAATGTCATCCCTCGCCTAGTGAAGCTCGTGTACTTTTAGGTTATGTGGTAGAATAGCTGTTTTAAGGCAAAGGTCACTTCTGGAACACTAACCAATGTCATCCCTCGCCTAGTGAAGCTCGTGTACTTTTAGGTTATGTGGTAGAATAGCTGTTTTAAGGCAAAGGTCACTTCTGGAACACTAACCAATGTCATCCCTCGCCTAGTGAAGCTCGTGTACTTTTAGGTTATGTGGTAGAATAGCTGTTTTAAGGCAAAGGTCTTTTCTGGAACACTAACCAATGTCATCCCTCGCCTAGTGAAGCTCGTGTACTTTTAGGTTATGTGGTAGAATAGCTGTTTTAAGGCAAAGGTCACTTCTGGAACACTAACCATTGTCATCCCTCGCCTAGTGAAGCTCGTGTACTTTTAGGTTATGTGGTAGAATAGCTGTTTTAAGGCAAAGGTCACTTCTGGAACACTAACCAATGCTGTCGCTTGCCCAGTAAAGCTCGTGTCCTTTTAGGTTATGTGGTAGAACAGCTGTTTTAAGGCAAAGGTCACTTCTGGAACACTAACCAATGTCATCCCTCGCCTAGTGAAGCTCGTGTACTTTTAGGTTATGTGGTAGAACAGCTGTTTTAACGAAAAGGTTATGTTACTTTATTTATATTAATGTGATTTTTAACTAAAATAAAACGTTTCTTTGTTGACCTAAGTAGGAATTGACTTTTTTTCTTACTACTTGTTTTTATAAACAAATCTATCATGACCGGATAATTTGTAAATATGTGTCATAATAGCTGTATTGTAATATAGCTTTGTGTGGTAGCTACTGATCACTTACTTGGTAAGCGATTGTGTTTAACAAATAATTTTATGTTTGGTAATAAGATATGGTTTTCACATTTAAAATCAGGTTTTCTTCCTTGGAATAACACATGTAAAAACAAAAGAATTGGTTTTTATCTTCTTTAACAAGCACAAAGCTTGTTGTTTATAACAAAATGTAATATTATCATAAGATGAACAGGTTTCAAGATTAAAATATTTTATTGTAATTTAGGTCATTAACATAGACATTGCTACAGACATATAGCTGCTCTAAGTGTGCAAATATTTCAGACTAAATGAATTATGCGCGCTTTCTATTAACCACTTTTTTATGTATTTATTGTTATTATTCGGGAGTGTATTGAAACTACTGTATTACAATTTTAAATAAATAAATTGGTAGCATTAATGTTACACTTGCCCCCTCTGAACAATCGTGGTAAGTAAATCTTATAACATTGTAAACATTTACTTATGCAAAAACCACACAGTTACACCCCACTTGCAAATTAAATGTACTGTTATCACACTACCAACATATGAACGAAATCAGCTGTTTAGAGCCGGATAATCGAAAACTCGGATTTTACCAAAAATCGAGAGGGAAACGTGTGGTAATCTGATGAAATGAGTCAAAAAGTGGTAAAAGAGGTGAAGCAATTACGTATAGGTCTAATTAAACCAGGAAATAGGAAAAAACATACATACATTGAACAAGTATTTTTACGCCCTTAATATAAGAGCGTCCCGAGAGTTGAACGAACTGTATATATTTTTCTACCCACTTCGGTTAATGCGAAGCTCGGTTCTTCCGCCTCGGATAATCGAGCTCAGGATTCCACGTTTGGCTGTAGTGTTAATAGGAGAGACCCAGAACCTTTTCTGGTTTCTTCATGTTTACACCACCATTATTCTATTTTTCCAACGCACTTTAGTGTCCTGTTCGCCTCCTTCTGTTTCTTCAAGAAGAGTATACCACCTTCAGTTTACTGTAGCTTTACTTGCCTGTTCGTAAGAAGGAACAGGGCAAATTCCCAGGTTTGTCAAATTGCGGCCGAAATAAAACAGACAAGAATTTTTTTAAATCTTCTCAATTGTCACAAATCAGGTGACCAAATTGTAGCAAAAATGAATATTTTCCAATTTTACTAGACAACAATACAATAATAATAATAGTTGCAACGAACGAATGTGTTTTTGTTGGGTAGAAATGCGGTAGGTAAAGTATGTGGGGTTTTCTGATTTAATTTGGGACTTCTTGGTAACACTCAGCTAGCTTTAGCACGTTCACAGGCTTTGTACAAATCCTGTACTACGCCCAAATCTTTTAAGTATTTATTTAAAGATAACAAAACCGCAACTTCTAATGGATAACCTATTGTACTTGACCTGGTAGAGACAATCAAACATTTTTATGAGACGTAGATTGTCTATACCGGGTTACGTACGTAGGGTTACCATTAGAAGTTACGGTGTGTCAATAGTCTCATATTGGTATGAGACTCCCTATGACCTCCCTATGGTATTAACAGCCTCTCTAGCGTATTTACCTCCCTATGGTAATATCAGCCTCTCTAGCGTATTTACCTCCCTATGGTATTAACAGCCTCTCTAGCGTATTTACCTCCCTATGGTAATATCAGCCTCTCTAGCGTATTTACCTCCCTATGATATCAACAGCCTCTCTATCGGGGTTGGCTCTCTAGCGTGTTTACCTCTCTATGGTATCAACAGCCTCTCTAGCATGTTTCAGTAGTACTTCTAGCGATAGTACGTTTAGGACTCCATGGAAACGATATATACAAATATAGGGTAAATTAATACCTAACTTCACAAACCTAACCATAAGGCGATACTAGTTAATGGGAATCTGCCGTCATAGAACGTATAGGATTGTTTTAGAGTCAATAGGCCTACGTAAAAACAAACATTTTACTTGTGCTAACAATAACTTCTCATTGCAGACCTCTTTCATTCGGTTACCATAGCAACCGGTAAACTCTCGAAACGTAGACATTTCCGCTACCAGTGAATGCGGCAACAATTAGCGTCAGCTCATGCCGCGCCGGAACAACCCTTGTCACATCGGCATAATGTCATCCCGCGTCTACTTAGCGCAGGGCGTCCACACTAAGCCGACAGTACTTTAGTAATTTTACGCTTGTCGCGTCACGCTTAAGTCATCAGCTGCTTTATTCGCCGCCGTAACAGATGCGTTCAACTTATGTCAAGTTTTTCTTTTTATTCAATTTGATCTTGTTTTGAAATGAATACTTCTTTTACCTTAGTACAACCGTGTGATTTGCACGGAAGGAAAATCATCTAACCTTCCTTCATCACGAGACGCGCTTGATTCCATCACGAGGCTCATATTTTAGCTTAAACTATGTGATAATATATAATTTTTTACAACAGCTGACCTCATGTTATAGTTGTGTTGTAGAACAGCTGTTTTGAACACGTATGTAATGTTTATTGTACATTTTAGGTAAAAATATAGTTATATATTTTTTACCTTAATTTATATTTCAATATACCTTACTACAATTAATGCAATCTAATGATAATGACCTGTATATTTTTATTTGAATTTTTTTAATTGTAACTTTCATAGGCACATCTGTTTTAGTAAGACTAATTTCTATTGCATTCATTAAATAAAACTTGTATGCCGTAATTTGTTTAATATCTAGTAAATGTTTTCTATTAAATCCATTCTACCAATATTAACTACATACTAAAACCTCTTTTATTTACACTCTTCAAATGTATTACTAACGTATGTCGCCCAGTTCCAACATAATTCGTTCTTGAATAAATTAAGCGTAGACATTTCCCATAAACGTGATTTTTAAAAACCCACGTAAGTATTGCTTCTTAAAATTGAAGGTTTAAAAATGTACAAAATTAAAATTTGTTAATGTTTAGTTACATACGAAAAGCATTGACTTTTCCATTGGTTATTGTAGCAATTTGGTTTCTTTAGGAAGAGCCAAGTGTTGACGCGCCTATATATTGCTATATGACACACACACACACACACACACACACACACACACACACACACACACACACACACACACACACACACACACACACACACACACACGCACGCACGCACGCACGCACGCACGCACGCACGCACGCACGCACGCACGCACGCACGCACGCACGCACGCACACACACACACACACACACACACACACACACACACACACACACACACACACACACACACACACATATATATATATATATATATATATATATATACGACATGCTGTATAGATGTTTGATATATATATATATATATATATATATATATATATATATTTCCGCCCTACTTCATTTTTGTCAATTTCTTCTATTAGTTCACACTCCCCCCTATATATATTTTGTTCATAGTTTCAATCGTTAATAAAATAATTTTTTTTCGTCCACTCAAAGTTCAAATATATTTTTTAAATCTTGTAGAGAATGGAATTTGATGTTAATACAGTTTTTTCAAATTTTAATTCATTAATTAAATTTACAATTAATATAAATAAAGTAATATAACCCATGCATTAAAACAGATGTTCTACCACAACCTATAACACGAGATCAGTTGCTATATGCAATCATATGTTTTCACTTATCTTAAGCCAAATTGGACTAAATAACTATGTTGCATACCTTGCCCCTTTTATAAAAAATTTTTCTACCAAATAGAACTAAAATTATTGCATTAAATTTAATTAATAAATTAGTATTTGCAAAAACCGTATTAAGATCGATTGTCACCCACTACGAGTTTTACAAAATGTATTTGAACTTGAGTGGATGAATATAAAGTAACGATTAACGATTGAAAATTTGAACAAGATATATATAAGGAAAGTGTGAACTACTAGAAGGCATTTGATGAATAATAGAATGGACTTTCAGAAACTTCTGTAAGACCAGAATAAGAGCAATTTGAGCAACGCGACTCTTCCCACTTAATGCCCTTATCTCGCCTCTTACATCCCCCAACAGGTAGTTTATACTCTTACCTTAATATTTTCCTATTCACAATCCATTACTAACCTACGTAGGGTGATTGCCTGAAAACTGAAAAATATTTTAAATCTTATTGTTGTCTCATATACTATATGGCTAACATTAAGTGGACACTTTAACGTAGATAATTGAGTCTGTATGTTTGTGTTACAGTGCCTGGTTATGCGGAGAAAGCAAATATTGGCAAAACAAACTTTTCCAGCGATTGCTCAACAGAAGCAACGAATTTGGCGTAAGTTGTTTTACATTGTGAGGTAGATTTTATTTATGTACATCCATTCCACAATTAGGAGGACTGAGCCTGAGATTGGTAGATGTTTTTGTGTAGGAATTTGTACAGTGGGATGGAAAGCGTGAACCAATGTTTTTATAAATAGAGGGTGGTTTATCTTGTAGTTGTACTCGTGTATAGTAGGTATTATAAAAAACAACAATCGTCAACCTATGCAATTTGTGCCAAATGGATGTGTAACGGTAATTTTTTATTTATTAAAATAGTATTTCACGCTTCAGGCTTCCTCAGTTACCGCTTTGTGGTCAAGTCTTCTACTCTAACTGTGTTTCTTACTTTTTTGTTAGTGATTAATTTCTGCCTTGAACTTGATTTTGTATTTATTTCAAAACAGCAAAATAGAAAAATAGAGTAATAAAATAGCATTATTTTTTACTCTAATAAAATTTTAAAATTTATCCTCTTACATTTAAAAATTCGAACAATGTTCAAGGATCAAAACTCCCTTGAAATTACTAAAGCAAAATATTTCTGTAATTTGTCAATTTACTTGGCGCCGACTATTCATCTGAAGAAGTTCATTTTGAAGAAATTTAAATTGAAATCCATCGGCTGGAATAAAATTATAGTAAATTGTATTTATACGTAAGAGGTAACACAACTGATGAACAGGGGTGTATGAGAAAGGCGTATGGGGGCAAGTTAAATTAAATCTATTAGAACCTCAGAGGGGTAAAGGTGGTGAGGTAAGTGAAGAAGCCCTAATAAGCCTTACTGGAATGCATACACAAGGACGGATCGTGGTTTTTCCACCTACCTCATGCCCGTCACGCAATCCTTCAATTGGTTTGTGGAGCTAAACACATCGATAGAGTAGACCACCTCTTCAACTGATCTAAATCCTTATATTTATAAAAAAAACTATTGTTTACTCCAAATCTTTGAGCGAAGTTTGTCTTAACACAGTCTGCTGTTCTTGCGCTCCTATAAATCTCCGGCCCTGTATTTAAGTATCACATGCTACCACTTCATGAAGTCGGTCTACTTGTTTTCTCGCTAGCACGCTACCCCAAACATAAACTATTTAGTGTGCATTAGAAGTGGCTCGTCAATTAAACCGTGACTTAAACCCTTTAATAACAGGCATCCTAGAATAATTTCCACATTAATAAGTCCTGTGCAGAGAGTTTTTGACGACTTTTGAGACATGAGTGAAGGGCCCTGTTACCCTCCCACTTGCTCCGACAAGCGTTAATTTATAACCATTCTAAATATCACGAAATAAAAATAACTCAAACTACGAGGGAAGGTTTTAATAACAAACTTTGAATCTCGGATGAATGTTTAAATAATTATTTACTCTTGCTTGACCACGGGGGTGAATTTTTAAAGCGTTTTAAAAATTAAACAACCAATATGTTATAATAAATTACAAAAGCTTATTTTATTGTATTCGAACTAACAGGGTTAGATCTGATCCTGATACAGATGGGAACAGAAATCCCTTCGTAGGGGAGGCATAATCTTCCGGGGCAACGTTTAGACGTTTTGTAGAAAGGACATGAGTAATACCAACCTTTGGTTACATATCCTTAGAAGGATAGAGAAGTGTTATGAATATAGGTAGGCATGTGCCCCCTATATAGGTAAGCTTTATATATAAAGACCTGGTAGAGGAAACAGGGAGATCACGTGTGCATGTTTGCATACCTCAAGTAAACCTAACCTCTATCGGGGTCACAATTGACAGGTCTCTAACCAATCCAGGCGTCTTTATAGTTGCATAAAGAGGCTCTACCTTTCCCCCTCAGCTTTATTCTAATATATTTGAGAGGTTCAACTCGTGTTACCGCCTGTGAAGGATTGAAAAGGATTGTGCAAAGGATGCTACATAATTAGCTTAATGTAGGATTAAGTTCGTGACCCTTTTAGAATATGTGAGAGTGATATGGTATCGATTGTACAATGTACTAAAGTAGAACTACACACTACTGTGGTCATATATTATTGTCTGCCCGATCTATCCAAAATTAGAGGTGCATCCCAGATTCTTAGAAGTGCATCTCTGCTCTTAGAGTTGCATCCCAGCTCTTAGAGGTACATCCCACATCTTAAGAGGCGCATCATAGCTTTAGGTGCATCCCAGCTGTTAGAGGTGCATCCCAGCTCTTATAGGTGCATCCCAGGTTGTGGGGCAGCCCAATTGTTATAGTTGCATCCTAGCTCCTAGAAGTGCATACCAGCATTTAGATGTGCATCTAAGAGGTGCATCCCTGCTCTTAAAGGTAGATCCTCCCTTTTATAGGTGCATCAAAGCTTAAGGTGCAGCCCAGGCGTTAGAGGCTCATCCCACCTCCTATAGGTGCATACTAGTATTTATAGGTGCACTTAAGGGGTTCATCCCTGTTTTTAAAAGGTCCATCCCAGCTCCTAGAGGTGCATAACAGCACTTAGAGGTACATTCCACCTCTTAAAGGTACATCCTACATCTTAGGGGTGTATCATAGCTTAAGGCGCATCCTAGCTTCTAGAGGTGCATCCCAGCTCTTTGAGGTGAATCCCAGATTACGGTTCATCCCAGCTCCTAGAGGTGCATCCCAGCTCCTAGAGGTTATCCCAGCTCTTTGAGGTGAATTCCAGATTATGGTGCATCCCAGCTGTTATAGGTGCATCCCAGCTCTTAGGGGTCCATCCTAGCTCCTAGAGGCGCATCCAAGCTCTTTGAGGTGAATCCCAGATTATAGTTTATCCCAGCTGTTATAGGTGCATCCCAGCTTTTAGAGGTCCATCCCAGCTCCTAGAGGTGCATACTAGCACTTAGAGGTGCATCCCACTTCTTAGAGGTCCATCCCACATCTTAGGTGTGCATCATAGCTTAAAGTGCATCCCACCTCTTAGAGGTCCATCCCACATCTTAGGGGTGATCATAGCTTAAGGTGCATCACAGCTCCTATAGGGTCATCCCAGCTCTTAAAGGTCCATCCCACATCTTAGAGGTGCATCATAGCTTGAGGCGCATCCCACCTCCTAGAGGTGCAGCAAAGCCCAACGGGATACATCCCTTAAACGCCTGTGCGAAATCTTTTCATGAACGTAAAATTATTTTCTCTTTTAAATGCCTTCTTTTAGTTCAAACTCTTTTTCAAATAATAATTTATGAATTAAACTTAGTAAAATAATTTTAGTTTCATGTGGGAGAAAAACCTTTCAGAAACGGGGCAAGGTATCCAATATAGGTATTTCGTCCCATTTGACTTGAAATAAGTGAAACATGATTTAATAAAGCAGCTAATTTTATGTTATAGGTTATGTGGTAGAACAGTTGTTTTAACTTATAGGTTATGTTACTGTATTTATAATAATTGTAATTATTTAATAAAAAGTAACTAAAAGAAATATTTTCTCTGTTAACCCAAGTAGGAATTGCCTTTAAAACATTTTTGTTTCTATTACGTGTTTCTTATCGATACTGCTTACTGTATTACAGTAACATGCGTACGAAACCTTTGACTTCACCAACTGTAATATATATGTTGAATACGTCAGTTGGATTCGCGACCGTTGGAGCGTGACGGTCGCTGTTATTACGGATGTCAAAACAACGCCGTTGGATGTTCCGCCCGCGCCACTAGTCATGTCCGACATCGCACGATTCCGACGGCGAACGCATCCGAAGACTTATGAGCCTTGTTCTTGTAGCCAGTCTGGAGACCGTCAATATGGTCGATAAAAGTAGCTCGGGCGATTTTATTATCGCGCACCAACATCTGCTCTCCGAGGTACAGAACCTCCCGGCTTCGTTGGATGTGTGTCTGTCACCTCGCGGACTTAATGACTGTTTAATTGTCGTCGATTGTTAGTATCTGGTCTCGGGGAACAAGTTTGGATTGTTGTAGCTGGAATCGAAACACACCGTGTCTGCATTTGTTTTACTCTCCATTTACCCACCAGAGAGCAGGGCCATCGAGCCATGATTTAACTATCAGGGGAGGGTCATGGGTTTATTTAATTCTAACCAAAGGCTCAGCAACGGTTAGAAGGCAAACTCTTAGAAGTGGTTTAATTGTATTTAATCTTTTATCAGCAAAAATTATTTTAAAATTTGCCGGTTTTGTAACAAATTTTATACACATTTTCATAAGAGTATTTAAATATTATAACTTCAAGATACTTCTAGAAAATAAGTTGATATTTAACTGAGTACTGTTAATAGACTAAAAATGCGTGACAATGTCAGTAAAAAATATTTTTTGGCGCAACCTCATTTAACAATAACCATTTATGAGACTCGAAAGAGCGTCTAACTATGGGCACTAATTATAGATTGTATAAACGAGAACATCTCTACTAGGGGAAGGTCGGGTGGTATCGCCCACTTTAACTTTTTTCCATATAACGATTATATTTATGAACTTAAAATAATTGAATTATTTGCCATTCTAACCTTTATACTTTTACCCAAACACCATTCATTACTTTTGTTTCAAAATATTAAAAAAATATTTATTTTTCGCAAATTTAAAAACCTTTGCAGATTACAGATTATGGAGGATGGTATCGGGCAGTCATGTTGTGGTGAATAAAGAGACTTTTAATTTATTTTAATTATATATACATCCATAAAATATTCATAAAAAATAAATATTCATAAAAAATTAATATTTTTGAAAAACCAACTATAAAAATACTTTTTTATCATTTTTAAAGTTTTACTTATATTTTTGTGCACAATATCAAGAGCACAGTGGTACAATATATTACAATGAAAATATTTGAAAGAACCACAATACCACAATAATAATAAAAAATAACAAATAAAACAAGTTACTTAAGATTAAAACCTTATGTACATTTCGATGACCATGTCATCATCATCTAGCAAACTGGCATGTCACAAAATTACAATCTAGCAAACAAGATGTTACAAACTAGAGTGATACATCACTGTGTAACATCTTGTTTGCTAGATTGTAATTTTTTAATAAGACCCTCTGATGATGATGACATGGTCATCGAAATGTACATAAGGGTTTAATCTTAAGTAACTTGTTTTATTTGTTATTTTTTATTATTTTTGTGGTATTAGGGTTCTTTCAAATATTTTCATTATATTTTGTTAATTAAAAAATTTATTTTAGGTTAGGTGAACATTTAAAAACGCTTAGTCTATTCTGATTTTATTATTTTTTCGTAAAAGCATCGCACTAGTAATAAAGACTACTTCCTTCTAAATCGGTACAATTATCGTGAGTCCAGTCCTTGAAGACTCGGCACTGTATTAAGTCTTCGTCAAAACTCTCGTCGCAAATGTTGCAGTGAGTGACGTCGCTAGCCTTGTGTGGGCTGATTTCGTAATTATTATTCAAAGCTTTTTTAAACTTGTACTTTTGAAATATTTCCTTAGTTTGTTTTCCACAACTTGTTCATTCAACTTTGTTCATTTTCACTGAGCGTTCCACAACTTCCCCTTAGATATAGCTCTGCGTCTGTCCCCTAATGAGCTTCTTGGAACACTGTATTTTTCACTTGCTTTCCTTATTGTCATTTTTTTACTTCGTCTATTAGGTCTATATAGATATACGTACTTATTACCTTTTTGGTATACATTTGTCGACGTCTCGTCTTCATCATCTTCTTCTTCTTGCTATTATTATTATTTCGGAATGTTAGGTTAAAGCTTTTATCTTTTTGTAGATATTATTTTGCCCCGTTATCTTCTTCTTCATCATCATAAACTTCTTCTTCTTGTTATTATTTTAAAATTTTATATTATTTAGCACTGAAACATTGCAAATTGTTCTATGTTTTGATCTCTTTAGATTGTTGTTTGCACACTGTCGTATTACAATAAACGACTGAATTGTTTACGATTCTGTTTAGGAACGCTTATGTTACTGTTTAGTATGTTCTGCTTAGGAAATCTATATTACAGTGCGATTGATGAAGAAATCAAAATGTATCGAATAAAAAGACCATCTACCTCAAGCCTAGAAATAAGTTTAGTCTACGACGAAAGGGGGATGAGAGATGTTTGGCTTACGGTGATGTATAGCCCTGTCTGCGAGAGAGAACACCGCCATCTAAAAATAACCGCTTCAGTTTGGCATGAATTCTCACACGCACGCACACTTGTGTCACATTTCAGGACCAATTAGCTGTCGTCAACTGTCAGTCAATCTGAGCGGAATGCCTTCATTAAGGGTAACACATGGCTAATTAGGCGGACGGACCTTGAGGCGATGGTATTCTCAAAAGGAGACCGAGTGGCGTTTTCCGCTTCCAGATCGAACCGGATGTTCCGTATCGATAGGTTGCGAAAGATTTGTGATGCCAATATCGTTCAGATTGATATGTGAAACACTTCATCCGGTTTATAATACTTTATGATTGTTGCAAAGGGAAGGATTTGGTATTATTATTTGATTCATATCCGTAAGAATATCCATCTTCATTTTGGATCATGGAGAAAGTGGATCAGTGGCAAGTTTACATAGTTCGCCATTTATTGTTGCGGGAAGCTGACAACGCGAATTACAAGAGTATAATCATTTCAAAGTGTTAGCTTCCACCTCGCACGTTTCGCCTTGTATTCCTGACAGTGTATAAACAATTCTTTTCGCACCGTTTCAGAGCATATCTAATTTAGGCAAACTATCTTGGCAATTTTCTGCTACTCCCAGTAGAGGAAAACTCATATTCATTAGTCCTACTGTCATAGAAACACGAGATGAGCCCTGGCGTAGAAATGAGTTACTCTCATTTAATAACATATCAATTATTTGAGTTAAAATATTAGGCCCGTCTCGTGATGGACTGAAGCGTAACGGACGAATGAAGTTTTCTTTCGTGCAAAACATACAGTCATGGACAACGATAAGACTTAAAAAAGTATTCTTTTCAAAAATTAAATACTTAAATTACTTTGTAAGTATTTAATTACAAATAAATAAATTACCATCAAACAACTAATTAATACATCTAAATACATTATTAAAAAAATCTCATTTAAAACAAATCCACCCTAAAGCAAATACCCTCCGCGCTCTTCCCAAAATTCACAATCCCAATGTCCCAATCCGAGCCATCATCAACTACCAGAATGCCCCTGCACATAAATTAGCAAAATACATGGACAAAATAATCAGACAATCCATAAACGTAAACACAGAAACACACATAAAAAACAGAACAAACCTCATTAATAAAATAAAAGACATAAACATACTACACAATTCAACACTACTATCACTCGACATAACAAATATGTACACCACATACCCATACCTGAAACGCTCAACATCCTAGAAACCCAATTAATACAGAGCAACATACCTAAAACCCACGTTACCGAAATCATAAACATCCTCCAAATCATCACCGAACAAAACTATTTCACCCACAACTCAAACTTCTATTCACAACTAGATGGCCTACCCATGGGAAGTCCTATCAGTAGTGTCCAAAGCGAAATTTTTCTACAACTCATAGAAAACACCAAGATACTCACAAACAATACACACGTACACAAAATTATTTACTGGCACAGATACGTCGATGATATCATAACACTATCATAGGTAACTCCCGTCAATGCGAAAAACTCCTCACCTACACTAATAAAATACACCCAAAACTCCACTTCACTTCAGAAATTGAAACCAACCTATCCCTAAACTTCCTCGACCTAACCATAACAAAAAGCCACACACAAAAACACAGCTTCAACATTTACAGGAAATCCATAACGACAGTCACGCTTATCCACACCACCTCAAACCACCCTATCCAACACAAAGCCTTTAGATCCATGCTCCATAGACTTAAAGAAGTCCCAATGACCACCGAAAACATAAACAAAGAACTAAACGCAATTAAATATTTAGCATACACAAATGGATACAACACCACAATAATAAACAAACTATGGTATAAAATACAAAAAACACTAAAATTAACACTATAGACAGGGAAAACAAATACATCACATTACCATACATAAAAAAAACAACAAACAAAACAGCCCCAAAATTTCTAAAAATAGGATACAAAATAGCATACAAAACTAATAACAAGTTACAATACAAAATACAACACAACACCAACAACAAAGATAAACTACAAGCACCAGGCGTATACAAACAGAACTGCGAAAATGTAACAAACTCTACATTGGACAAACAGGTCGCAGCTTTAAACAAAGAGTCTAGGAACACAAACAGAACACCAACTCAACATTTTACAATCACATAAAAGAAACAGGACACAAATACACAGACATTTACCATAACCTAGAAATCCTACACATCAACAAAAAAGGACCACATCTCAACACACTAGAACAATATGAAATTTACAGGCACACAAAAACGCAAAGTACAAACATATTAAACGAACAAACACAATACAAATCGCACATACTATTTGATGCTATCGAAAACCTACCTTTAAAACCGTCACCGCTTGACCTAACATCTCCAAGCAGAAGACACTGATGAAGATCGGCACATAGCGATCAAAAACGTTCTGTCTCAGGAAGTTTTAATAAATTTACTAAGTTCGGATAGTCATAAACTATTGTTTAAGTGATTAAAAAAATTAATTACGTTGTAAGTTGTTATACTCGTAGGCCTATACAAAGTTACAAATTAATTCAGAATAAGGTTTAAGTGGGAGAAATCGGTGCTAATTTCCAAATCCCAGATAAAACAAGTAAGGTTTACTATTATATTTCTTAACTAGTAATGGAGTTACATCTGTAAAGCTGCAATAGCTGACTCTATTGAATGGTACCAGGTTTTGGTTCTCTCAAAGGCCTAATTCCAATACTGGTTCCAATGGGCAGCATTTGTTTACACTTGTGTTGTTCGCTGCGTATCTAATCGCTGTTATCGAAATAAGGGCTACATTTTTCTATTCAAAGGCCAAGTTCTAACGCTAAAAAGCAGCATTCACAGGAATTTTGGAACTGTTGTAATTCAAAATATTAGTCATGTTTTAAGGAATTAATCTCTAACAACATGTTCTTGATAATGGATGCAGTGACAGGCTTTGAGTTCACAGTAATTGTTTTGAAAGTTTACCTGTAAAAACAACATTCTTATTGGCGCTGGTAGCTAAGATCCAACTGAAAGAACCAAATTTTGACATTTGTAACCAGGAAATCCAATCGGATAACGCGATTGCAAATTCTGTTCTACCGAATTAATTTTTAAAAGACGCAATAGTTTTGGTGCCTCGAACTGTGCCACTTTTCAATTCCTTCTATTAGCCCACACTCTCCTTATATATATCTTGTACAAATGTTTAATCGTTATAATACGTTTTTATTCGTCCAATCAATTTCAAATAATTTTTTTTTTATCCTGTAGTGGATGACAATTGATGTTAATACAGTTTTTTTCAAATATTTAATCATTAATTAAATTTAAAAAGTTGTTGTCTCAGCCGGATTCGAACTGAATGGCTCCGTGTTTATAATCCAGCACTTTGGCACTGAGCCAACTTCCCACAGGTAAAAACCAGTTACTTAAAGATGTATATGAAATTAGAAGAAACAGGTTATTTGCAATAATGAAGCATTGCAAGAGGTGGATAGAATGAGAAGTTTTAGATCACCATCAGCTTCATAAATTAGAAAGGAAAAAAGAAAGCGAATAAATAGTAACAAACAAAAATCATAGTCAAGCACCATATAGGACTACTCTGTAGAGAGGAAAGAAATTTGTTTTCTATTGCGTCACTTAATATTGTCATTCTGTCATTTGTATATACATATTTAGACCTATATTAATTTTTAAGTATGAAACTGTGGCCTAATGTTATAATATTTTAAATAACAAACCCAATAACCACAATATAATTTTATTTAATCACTTGATGTACATTTCGGCTACCAGGTAAACATCTTCAGAAGTACTGAACGAAATTAATTTAATTTACAACGTAACATATATAGCAAAAAATATTGAGGTTATAAATTTATTGTTATTTTGTCTTAAGCATTGTCACTTAAAATCGGTTGTTTTTTAATTTAATCAATCAAAGAATATAAAACCGAATTAAAAATATTTTCCTTCGTCCTAAGTACATAAGTTTATTAAATGTATTTGAAAGTATTTATATATATAAATGTAGACATAAAAGTTTAATGAATTGTGACAAAGGGCCTATCCCTACTGTACGTCGTACGGTCTCGTAGCATACACGTTATTGTAGCAGTTTCCAGAAGTGTTTAAACTTTAAACATGAGTAACTCTTTACGAGCAAAGAATAGACAAATTCTGTTATAACCACTCTAATCTACGAACAATTTTATGTTATTTAAGCTCTTTAAATAAAAAATCTATGTTTTGAAGAAATTCGTAAAAATACATGAAGTTTATGCATTTAGACTGCTTCCAGAGATCAGAATTGTAAAGTTTGCCGTCATCACGATGCGAGAATTCGTCTTTAGCATAACTCCAACGAGGGAGCTGCAGGACGCTGGATGTCAGGCGTGTTACCAACCTTTCAGGCGAAACGATCCTTTCGTAATAGTAGTCAGACATCTGAGTGTCCTATATTTGCGTCCTTGGCATAATGTATTTAGCCTTGTCACAATTTAAAATTAAACCACGATATTAAATTATTTAAACACAACCTCCAAATAACCTCAATTTTAAAGCGAAAACAACTTTTAACCTTAACCTACCGCTTGTTTCTATCGGGAATCGCCAACACAATTTTGTTATATATTCCTATATAAAATCTATAGAGATGACGAGAGGGAAATGGCTACGCATTTTTAGAGTTCCTAAATAAGTGCATTATGTTCTACTAATTTATTTATAAGCTGCGCCTTGAGCATTTAGATTTCAGAAATACTACAATTATAATTCAAATGCAATAGAGCCTCGGTTAATCGAGCCCCGATTAACCGGGTTAATCGAGGTAGTAAAAAACAAATACAGTACACTTTGGCTCTGGAATCTTGGAGAAAATACGTTTTCAATTTATACATATATTTTTATTATTTACTTTTGTTTGTAAATAATGTAATTTAATAATATAGTAAATCCTTTTTTTCACATTTTGAGCTCCATTCATTCATTTCATTCACCAGCTTACCGCTCGTTTCCCTCTCAATTTTTGAGAGTCCGTGTTACCCAAGTTTTATTCGAGTTACCGTCTGTCCACATTACCTCGGATAGTCAAGGGTCTACTGTGCCCATCTTTAGAAGCTTTTTAGAATTAGTTTAATCTAATGTAATTACAACGTTATGTTTGATTTAATGGATTTACTTTGCTCTCCTATAGTGATAATTGCTTAAAATATTTAATTAATTTCAAATCAACTTTTTATTGGTCACCTTCTTACTTCTGTTTTTTTCGTTTTTTCACCTTGTCATAAACATCCTAGTTAAAATAATCTTTTACCTTTATAACTTTTTTCTCATTATTATCCTCCTTTTATCTCTTTCTCTTCTTGTTTCGATCAAAACATTTTTCTCCTAGAACGTTTATTCCTCTGTCTTCTTTACACATTTATGTTTTCCTTTTTTTCTTTCATTTATTTCTTGTATACGCATTTGAAGATAAAATACTCCTCCATTCATTCCAACCCCTTTCTACTACTTGTCTGTTTTCGAGATACCACTTTCATGCTTTATCAACGTTAGCATTGATCCAATCTAACGTCTTGTTCCTGAAAACGTATAAACGTTTCTTATTATTCTTTCATTTTCCATTCCTTTAACTCGTCCGTTACGTTTGATTCAGATTCTTTATATTTTCAGTCTTTCCTTTGTTATGTGTACGTGGTAAATAATTTCCTGTTTATATGTTTAGTGTAGTTTCCAAAGCGATAAAATATTCGCAGCCCGAGTTACAAACATCTTCATAAACCCAAGTACAGACTGTAGTGCATAAGATATGAATACGATTTGTATCTAATATTGGCAGTTCTATTATATTGTTAGAGCGGTTATAAAGGGGAATTTGTCGGGGATTAAGAGCGAAGGTTGAAGCCGTGACAAAGCTCAGGACTTTGCGTAAGGAAGGATCGGCCGTTCTGCTATATCTCCGGCGTGCCTGGGTACAAGTATGCTTTAATAACCCATAAACAATACCCACAACATAATGTGGGTACGTTCTTCTAAAGAGACTGTATTTAGTTTTCAATTTTATTTGCTTGAGTTAAATTATTAAAAATAAAACGCCCCAGCGCTATCTGGTTACTAATGCGGTGTCGCATGACGGCTGGTGTGGTTTCGTTGAGAATTTATCATTAAATTCAATTCGCGTAAGATATCATTAGATATTGTAAAGTATGTAAGAGATTGTTGTCAGCTAGATGGTTGCTTCGACAAGGGTGTGTGTGTGTGTGTGTGTGTGTGTGTGTGTGTGTGTGTGTGTGTGTGTTTGTGTGTGTGTGTGTTTGTGTGTGTGTGTGTGTGTGTGTGTGTGTGTGTGTGTGAGTGTGCGTGCGAGTCTCTCTCTCTCCCTCCCTCCCTCTCTTTCTCCCTCTCTCCCTCCCCCTCTCTCTCTCTCTCTCTCTCTCTCTCTCTCTCTCTTTCTCCTTGTGAAGGGGAGTGTGGGTATCTATGTATATATAATACAAAACGTTTAAACTGTAAAGTTTTGGTATTTTCTTGTCCTGTCGTTAAATTTGTCTAATTATTCTAAAGGCAATTCTAACAAACGTTATGTGTGCATGAGTACGTGTGTGCGCGTGCGTTCGAGAGAGTACATAAAGAGTATAATTAGAATTATAGTATGAACGTTAGCTTCTCAAGATTAAGAAAGTCGGAAACATAAATCGTTTTATAACAAACTGGTTACTATTATTTATTAAGTGTTTGTAATTAACGTTGATTTTTCTACAGATCCGTTATAACAGTTATACACGTAAAATAGTTTCATAGTTTGACGCATTTAATCTTGTTTTACAAAGTCAACACGTAAAATGTCTGGGAATTGTGTTTACAAGACACATTTGACGCATTCAGGTATTACATGATTACGTCGTTATGGCATTACAGGCCTTAGATAAGCACTAACATGGCCAGGCGGTAATTGCAATTTTATCTAGAGCCAATCGCGTTTGCCGGTATTCGAGTAAGCTTTCGAGTAGCGCTTTTATTAAGCAGACTCCTCCTCTAATTAATCCGCCATTAATCACGCGGCGAAGTTCGCCTCACTGTGACACAGCCTAATAGTCTGCCATCCGTTTAAATTAAAACTCATTTTGTGCTGACTACAAATAAACAATCAAACACGAAGAAAAAAAACACACCGAAATTCTCATACGCCTACTTGTACTGAAGTCTCTGGATATCGTCAGCACTTCACTACCTCCACCCCTAATATTACGTTACCTAACCGTTGTTTACGTTTTGTTCTTTGAAATCTAGGTCATCCTAATATATCGGAGGCAAGTGTCTTTTATGTTCGTTTTTGGTCTTCTTATTCATACAGCTCGTTTCAACCTGTCTTCCTCCATCCCATTTCCACCGTACATTTCAGAATCGTTGCTCTTAGCTTTGTTCTTCCTTTTCCCTGATACTTTTTTGCTATGTTATCCATTACAAGTATGTGACCAATACCTTAATCTGAGATCTCTACAAACTTATTATTTTGTTATCTCTCTCATCTCAATAATCTAATATTCCTTCTACCTTAGTAATCTGTATCTTTGCCACATTAGTAATCTGATATCTCTGCCTTCTCATTCATCCGATATCCTTTACACCTTACTCATCTGAAATCTCTGCCACATTACTAAACTAATAATTTTGCAACATTATTAATCTGACATCTCTGCTTTTTCATTAATCTGATATCTCTGCCCTCTCATTAATCCGATATCCTTTACACTTTACTCATCTGAAATCTCTGTCACATTAGTAAGCTGGTAATTCTGCAAAATTATTAATCTGACATCTCTGCCTACTTGGTATTTTAATATCTCTGCCACCTTCTTAATCTGACATCTCTGCCCTCTCACTATTCTGATATCTCTTCCCCCATAGTAAACTGATATCTCTGCCACTTGGAGATCTTATATCTCCCCCACCTTAGTAATATAATGTCTTTAGCAACTCAGTTTTCGGATATTTCAAGGCTTCAGTAATCTGATACCACTGCCATCGCATTAGTATTAGGCCTATAACCCTACTACTTTAGTAATCTTATCTGTCACCTTAGTGATCTGACCTCTCTGCCGCCTTAGTAATCTGATACCTCTGTCACCTTAGTAATCTGATATCTCAGCGGCATTTGTAATCTGAACTTATTGCCACTGTAGTCGTTTGATATCTCTGCCACCTTAGTAATCTGTTACCTCTGTCACCTTAGTGATCTGACCTCTCTGCCGCCTTAGTAATCTGATACCTCTGTCACCTTAGTAATCTGATATCTCAGCGGCATTTGTAATCTGAACTCTTTGCCACTGTAGTCATTTGATATCTCTGCCACCTTAGTAATCTGTTATCTCTGCCACCTTAGTAATATAATGTCTTTAGCAACCCAGTTTTCCGATATTTCAGAGCTTCAGTAATCTGATACCACTGCCATCGCATTAGTATTAGGCCTATAACCCTACTACTTTAGTAATCTGATCTGTCACCTTAGTGATCTGACCTCTCTGCCGCCTTAGTAATCTGTTACCTCTGTCACCTTAGTAATCTGATACCACTGCCATCGCATTAGTATTAGGCCTATAACCCTACTACTTTAGTAATCTGATCTGTCACCTTAGTGATCTGACCTCTCTGCCGCCTTAGTAATCTGTTACCTCTGTCACCTTAGTAATCTGTTACCTCTGTCACCTTAGTAATCTGTTACCTCTGCCGCCTTAGTAATCTGTTATCTCTGCCACCTTAGTAATATAATGTCTTTAGCAACCCAGTTTTCCGATATTTCAGAGCTTCAGTAATCTGATACCACTGCCATCGCATTAGTATTAGGCCTATAACCCTACTACTTTAGTAATCTGATCTGTCACCTTAGTGATCTGACCTCTCTGCCGCCTTAGTAATCTGTTACCTCTGTCACCTTAGTAATCTGATACCACTGCCATCGCATTAGTATTAGGCCTATAACCCTACTACTTTAGTAATCTGATCTGTCACCTTAGTGATCTGACCTCTCTGCCGCCTTAGTAATCTGTTACCTCTGTCACCTTAGTAATCTGTTACCTCTGTCACCTTAGTAATCTGTTACCTCTGCCGCCTTAGTAATCTGTTATCTCTGCCACCTTAGTAATATAATGTCTTTAGCAACCCAGTTTTCCGATATTTCAGAGCTTCAGTAATCTGATACCACTGCCATCGCATTAGTATTAGGCCTATAACCCTACTACTTTAGTAATCTGATCTGTCACCTTAGTGATCTGACCTCTCTGCCGCCTTAGTAATCTGTTACCTCTGTCACCTTAGTAATCTGTTACCTCTGCCGCCTTAGTAATCTGTTACCTCTGTCACCTTAGTAATCTGATATCCTGTTTTTGTGACAATATCTGAGGCATCCCGTCTACCATTTATCCCCTAGAAGGGGTTGCGCTACTGGCCTCGAATAAAATCTTCTTAGTCCGTGGGAAACATCAACAATTGTTTCTGTTTCTAATCTGTTTTTCCAACAATCTTGTTTGTGTTCACACAGACTATTATATATTAGGCTTAATATTCACCTCATATTCCTACGAGTTGAGAAGGAATCACACAGCCGTCTACTATGCACAGGTGTCCTTACCATGGCCGCTCCAAGCAACACTCGGCGCGTACTTCATTGTTTCTACGAGCACCGTGAGTAAGTGTATAATTCCGGTCGTTAAGCTGGACTTCCGGTTTTAGTAGAAATAAGCTTTTCCCTTAGGATTAGTGAAAGCTAGGAGAGGTGGTTTGTAGAAGAGTAATCAAGATCTAGCATCTCGGAGGCGAACTGTCCTCCAACATATGTAAACAGGTTTGCTAATGCCGATAGTAATTCGGGTGTGTTGAGACAACAAGTAGTAATGACAAACGTAGGCTGGTGGAAGTGTGTAAGTTTGTCCTGTACTGACGCTTTACAAACATGTGTGGGTTTGTTATTGGGTAGTTTTAGTTGTAGATTGTTATGTAGGAGGGACAAGAAAAGGATTTGGAGTAATAAATATGATAAAGATAAAAAGATGAAACCCCTTAATCTGGAATACAGCGAAGGATCTTGGGGGTAGGGTATAGATGGTCGGATAGCTGAGGTACGTCTCCTCTCTGATTGGTCTATAAGGTATCGCGTAAGGAGAATGATTAGGAAAATTCAGCGGTAAATAGTGGCCAGCTTTGTCCACACTTTATCGGTTGTGTGGACGATACGGAATCTTCTAGTTATACCTCCTGGAAGAAGAGGGATGGGGAAAGATCGTCCGAATAAAGTTACAGGAAGAAAGGAACGTAATGGGTCTTTGGGGGATTTACTAAGGAGAGTGGGGAATTATGGCATCAAGTGAAATCGTAGTATTATCTGTATCATGTCATACGGTGTCTCGCAGTAAAAGTCTCATCGAAAAAGAAAGATGTCGAAGAATCAGTAAAGATTCCGTATTACTAGACATCTGAATAAAATTATGACAGTGTCACTTAATCTCTATAGATGCATGCTATTATTTATCAGTCCTATACATTAATGGATAGGAAGGAAGGAAGGATCGCTGGAGTAAAAGTAAGACCAAGGAAGGAACGTAAAGATTCCCTAGCGCTGGAAGCAGGGAGAAATCATGATCATATCATGGAATGGCGTCGAGACTTTAACGACGTTTTCATAGAATTCTAAACTGGAGTCTGCCAGATATGCAATTTGCTTGTTACTACTCGTTTATAACTGAAATTATTAAGGAAACGAGGTGAACTTATTATTTCCCTGAGGCAGAAAGCCTTATGGTCTTCACGATTCGCTAAAACGAGTCAATTTCTGCCAAACAGCAATCAAACGTGCTTGGTTCGAAAAGAACGTTGTGCTGTATCGATGTTCTAGCTTTCAGCGATATAACAAGCTTTTCGATCATCCTGTAACTGTCCACTAGTAAACTAAAGATTCGTGTCTAATATCTGGGAAAAGAAGAACTGCAACATTGCACTTGACCCGTGTTACGTTTTTATCTCTCAGCCACTGTATATATGGAACTGTAAAAGTCCGGATATTGGTAAAGCTTACGATTTTCCAGTAAAATCTAAGATTTATCAACTTTTAATTGCTAAAGTTTGAACCTTCTGTGATCATAGTTCATTTCGATCTTTTACCATGATTCACTCGGTAAATCGTATGGGTTTAGGCCTAACTCAGATATGATTGGCCTAAGTCTTACATTACTGGCCTAAGTCTTACATTACC
>JBAIZL010000005.1:269129957-269209957 GCA_036971475.1 Prosapia bicincta
TAAAATATAAAGAATTTGGAATTATTATTTTCAAATTGTAGAAAAAGGGTCAGGTAAACGTGCTAGAGTCAAAAGAAGCAAGCCAACTGTCAACGTGGTAGACTCTTGTCTGTAATTCAAATCCGGTTCTTTGTAACTCTAAAACGCTTGAGTAAGAGTCGAAGCAGAAAAGTAAAAGAAACTGCATGTAAATAAATAGAAATAGTCTTTTGTGTTAGAAATTTTCGAGTTCAACCCTGACGAAACTCATATAGGTGATAAGTATAGAAATAATATAAATGCTAGTGTACTCGCTTGAGTTTAACGCTTCGTTACACAGCCGTAGCTGGGAACCCCCGCTTTTTTACTTAATTTTGTAATATAGCTAAACGTGCCGTAATATTTGAGTGATTCTAGAGGGAACTTCGCTTTACCCACAACGCACCTGAAAAATCCGATTCAGTTGTTATTTAGACGATAGTTGGCAACACAGTTTAAAGTGGTGGTGACGGGGAATCCCCGCCTATAGGTGTTATTCTTTTATACTAAAAAATTATTGTTTGATTTAGAGATGTATATAACTTGTAACATAAATTATTAGTTTTATTTGTCACCATGGACTTAATGTTAAGAAAAAAAACTATATTAATTTAAGAGTATTTAATAAAAATCCGTATCCAAGTTCTAGGTCGGCGAGGAATTCCCCGTCTAACGTGTGACCACGCTACAGAATGTAGAGGTCTGATGTGGGGATTTGAGGCACTTAGGTAAATAATTTGTCTAACTTTACCTATTAACAAACAATAGAAACTTTTCGTACAAAATGGTAGTTAAAGCTCCAAAGTTTGTAAAAATAATATGTTCATTGTTAAAGTAAAATAATTCAAACAAAATAGAGTGAGGGAATCCCCGACATGCGTGTAACCGTGTCACTTTTTCTACGCGTGTAACGGGAGGTTATTTAAAATAGACCTAATATCGATCCGGCCAAATCACTGACGAATTCTCGTTCATTCAGCCCCATTTTCAAAACTGCTTTCGATCTATATAGTTTCGGTTCTTCCAGCTCTTAATAGAATGTTGAACAAATGTTATTTTTTCCATCATTGTTGTAATTAAATATGTGTGCAGTTGTGGTGAATTCGGTTGATTGATGCCTGTAGTTAGTGAGAGGGGGTGGTTGGAGGTGTATACTGATTGCCGTCTGGTATTTGAGGGCTTTCTGTCGAGCGTTAATCGTAGCGGAACCTTGTCGCAGCAACCTAAATACGAGGTACCAATAAAACGGTTGATCTATGACTCAATAGCATTTACTTTTAAAATAACGTTGACGTTTCGACAGCTAGTTTTTCATCTTCATCAGGCCTCCTGCTTTCACTTTGAAGATGAAAGTACAACGTGTGACAGATTTTGTTACTGATGGATCTTCTTTCTGATTGGGTTAGTAACAAAACCCGTCACACGTTGTAGTTCCATCTTTAAAGGGAAAACAGAAGGTCTGATGAAGATGGCAAACTAGCTGTCGAAACATCGCCGACGTTTTGAAAATAAACGTGATTAGAGGCCTAAGACGAATTAAATAAAGACTTTTTAACATTTAGTTCACTTTCAAAATCCGAGTGCACAGTAGTTCAAAATTTAGCCTACTGAGCAAAATACGGAGACTCCAATTGGGCCTAAATATAGGCTCCGGTTCTATTTCTTGTTCTTTTAATTTCAGCAAAGAAACTTCAAACACAATGTTCTATATTATAACTAGACGCGTTTCAATAACTAAATCGTCATCTTCAGTAGCTACAGTTAACAAAATACAACAGCTATTGTAACACTAAGGATGGCATCTTAGTTGTAGAAACGTGCCTGAAAGTATAATTACAAAAACAGGTGTGAAATATTTAAATAGTATTTTTGTAGGCTTATTATTACTTACAATTTTATTTTTAAAAATATTGACTGTAAGAAATTTTGAAAAATAAAATGTAAAACAATAAACACTTGAACATATATTATTAGGAAATGTCCTATAGGTCCACTTGCGTCCTTTGTTTAATAAGGACGGCCGTTTCGGAAGATGTATCACATTGTCAACTGGAGTAACTGTTCTCTTGGTTGTTTTAGGTTAGGGGGAGGGAGAATCAGTATCGGGATATTAGGTAGTTTTTTAGGGTTTGGATCTCAAAAGCGTGTGAATTATAAACATGCGATCTCAATAGACAAATAGGGGTGTAATGCAAGTGCTTGGCCTACTAGAGACAGGCGGCATATTAAAATACACAACGATAAAATTTAAAATAGTTCGCTCAAAATCTCACTACACTCTAGTTTATTAATACATACGGGCCAGTTTCGATGACGATGTCGGCTTCATCAGTGATTGGCCACTATTAAGAAATTTCATCTCGATAAACTAACGATAGGCTCTGTATCATACAACTTAAAGCAAACAAGATAATGCATTTAAAAGTAAAACAATAAAGACATCCTAACCTACAGAAGACACAACTTACTCAGGACAGTTATCTATTACACATTGTTATTTTCATCAATATAATAACGCTTAACAAGCCTGAAACAGTTTTTAATAATGAAATATTTTATATAAATAGGCTCTATAAACTAATCACATATAAAAAAATTCATTACAAAATTATAACTAAAAACAGAAAGTCGCCATAGACTACAAAAATTTTATTAAGAGCTATTATTAAAAAAAAAACAGTAAGTCAATAAGTTAAAAAACATTAGCCTAAACTATTATTAACTAAGTTATTTCAACCACGAGTAGCAACTTTGTCTTAATACTTATTAAGTCTTAAACCATAAGCAGTTATTAATTTAAACAACAAAACAAGTAAGCCTAATATAAATGAATAAAATAAGTCAATTCTTACTTAAGTCAACAAAGAAAAATTTTATTTTATTTTATTTTTATTTTATAATTACGAGTAATATAAATATGTATATTATAACATAAAGTATGAGGCCTTAGAAAAATTTCAGTTGCTAAAATAATTTTCTGTAGGATTAAGCCAGGAAATACACAAATAGTGACGACAAAGCAGGTACCATGTCATTATCCTTTTCCAGGAAAGCTATAAGCTGCGTGCGGCAACAATAGACAAGAGAGAGGGTTCAAAGTAGTTAAGACGGGAAAATACAGCGGCCGATATAGCCTGGGAAAATAACCGTGTACCGTTAAGTTATTCTAATTGTAGAAATGTGGGAAACTTACAAAGAACGTATTATGGTAGTGGGAAAGATTAGATTTTTCAATAAAAACTAAATGATCAAAGAAGTTGGAGGAAGTTTTAGGAGAGTCTCAGAGGAAGGCAGGCGGATTGGTGGGGACCAGGATGGAAGTGTTGTAAAGGGAGAAATTTATTAAATTAAGTAAAGAGTTTTTTTATAAGTAAAATTTAAAAAGTGCGACGTAAAAGTTTTTTTTGAAAATATTAAGAAAGTAGGTTTTTTAGTGTCAAGTGTAAGCGCTGAAGTGAACAAAGGCCAAGATTCCATGAGCTCTTCAGAACAATAAGTATCAATTGAATATAAATGTAGCCAACAGACATCTAAATTTTAGTAAAGTTCAAAACAATTTTAATTTCATCAAAATTTATAAAAGTTATTCTAGTTTCACCATTTCTAATTTAAAAGCAAAGTTCCCGCAATAGCGACCACGAGAGCAAGAATAAAATTTTAATACTGTTTTTTTAATGTTATTTTATTAGAAATCTAAAGCCTCAGAAGTCCACCATTTATCATTGTAATATTAGTTAAGATATCAATCCTGTCACTGCAAAATTTCGAATAATGTGTAGAGTTAATTGAAGAGAATAAATGCGTGATGTTTAAAAATTGATAAGATTGTTAATTCTTTATAAAACTGAAGGTGGGATATTAAATAGGTAAGATAAATAAATAACATTAAAATATAAATTTAATTATAACAAAAGTTAAGTTATAATATACATATGGCAGACTAACAATATTGGCCTAAGGGGGGAAATAGAAAGAGAATTTCCTTGCATTTTGCCATTTCCCTTTCTAAATATGGTGTTGGACTATTATTTTTGTTTGTTACTATTTATACGCTTTTTTTGTCGCTTGCTTTGTGTTTAAGTTTCTTTTAGTATTGTCCGTTTGTAAAAGGTTCGATACCGTTAATCCAGTTCGTTTTTTTAATTTTTTCCATACGTTATTAATCCTAGAGCACTATTTATGATATTGTGTTGTAACCATGGCAACAATTTAAGGTTGTAGAATGGAGGTTTCGATGACAACCAGATGGGACCATAGAAAAAATGCATATACTTCTTTGAAAAATAGACTTCTACCATGGAAACGCTTGCTCAGAGCCAAAAGCGCTAGATTTCGAGCATGAAGATACTCTGTTCGAATCCGACCTAGATCCCCAAATTTTTATAATTAATTATTGAATAAATATTTTTATAATCAACTGTGCTAACAATTGCCATCCACTACAGGTTAAATAAGATGTATTTGAACGTGATTGGATGAAAAAAATTGTATTTTATTAACGATTGAAAATTTGTACACGATATATATCAGGAGAGTAATAAGAGGAATTGAATAATGACAAAATAAGGCCAGATAATATCAAGAAAACACATAACACTGATAAAATCGCAAATATTTATCATTTTAACTTAATGTTTTCACTTTATATTAATCTATGTTCCAGTGGTGTTTAGTAGTTCAAGTTAGAGGTGGAATCAAATATTAATAAAATAATAGTTAGGCTGTAGGTTTAATATCCTGGCAGTGTGGTCATAGAAAGATTAGATTTTTTATACACGCGCGCAGTTTTTACGGCTTAAGATAAACTTCGACTTTTATTAGGCCTATATTTAGACGTCATCAATCATTGTACGATAAAATCTTGGACGTGTCAAGGATCGATTCTGTTGAACTTTGTTTAAACACTACGTTTAATGTTTAAAAACATTATCTTTGTAATAGACAACCTATTACCTTCCAAGAAACATAATAGCAACACCAGTGGTTTTTATAAACTCAATACATCCCGCTATTTTTACACGAGTTTTTCCTTGACAATTTTAATTCGCTCCCACTGGGGTATAACAGGATTGTTTTAAATATCAGTAAGGATTGAGCAGACAGGAATAAAATCTCAAGGCCATCAGATAACGTGCACAAGATATATCGCCAAGGCGACAGATTAGGCGAGATAAACGTAAAGCCGGGTTTACTCCTCCCGCGATGAGGCTGCGTACAATTCTCAGAAGCGCCGATTCTTAAAAGTAGCGTTGATTTTAGCTCAGTTTTTGAGATTTATATAATGTAATATACATATAAATCGTTAAACTCAATTCTAGCAACCAAATGTTTGTTGTAATGAATGTTCCAGTAATTATGATGACTTGGCTATATAATTTACAATAAATAAAAATTGTCATAGTTGAATTAATGATTAAATTTATATAAAGGCAAAGTATAGCTTGAGTGGACAAAATTATTATTTTTATTTTGATGAGAATATTGTTGCCGAAACATGTATGACATTTAACATTTTGTGTCAGAACTGAATTTTAATGTTTTTATATGTAGACTATGTAGAAGGGACTATGTAGTAGCCACGCACTGATGAAGGTGATATCCTAGTCGATACTAGTCTGGTTCTTTTAATAAACTAATGTGTAGTGAGATTTAGAATTAAATGTTTTAATTTTAACAGTTGTGAATTGTTCTCCCTTGCTCAGCTCTAATTAACTTGATATGTAGAAGGGTGTTTATGTTGTAGAACAATTTTATAGAAACAAGAAGTAACTGTTTTAAGGCGAGACCATATCGAGTTTTAAAAATTGGAATATCTTTATCCTTGAGTTCTCGGTAAAACGTTATAGATTCACCTAGGCCACCCCTTAAATGTAGTACCATGTACTTGCCTTCTTGCATTTGACTTTGGGGTGGTTTCCTTGTCTATTATCCATTATCGGCACAGTTCACGTATTGCCCATTTGATTTCAAATTACGTTTCTTAAAAATGCATTTTCAACTCTCGTTTAGTTTCTTCTATTGGTTCACACTCTCCCTAGGCTTATAGCCTATATATATATATATATATATATATATATATATATATATATATATATATATATATATATATATATATATATATATCTTGTTCAAATTTTCAATCGTTAGTAAAATACTTTTTATTCATCCACTCAAGTTCAAATAATTTTTTTAAAACTTATAGTGGATGTATTTTTCAAATAATAAGTTCTTAATTAAATGTAATTAATTAATTTTAGTTGTATATGGGATAAAAAGTTTTCAATAAACGGAGCAAGGTATGCAAAATAGTTATTTCATCCCATTTGGCTTAAAACAAGTGAGAACATATGATATCAAAAACAGCTGATTTTATGTTATAGGTTATATGGTAGAACTGATATTTTAACGTATAGGTTATGTTATTTTGTTTACATGAATTGTAAGCATATACTAAAAAGTAACTGTAATAGAGTTTATCTTTGTTGACCTAAGTAAGAACGGACTTTAAATTATTTTTCGTTTAGGCCTATACTGCTTGTTTCTTTTAAACATGTTTAAAGATTTCTCAGCATTGTCTCGATATTTTGTTTATTTTCTGCTTTGATACGAGACATTGTGTTTGTACTTGTAGAAAATATTTTTATTACATGAATTCGTTTAGATTCAAATCTCTATACTTTTCTCTATGTTTGTTAGTTTTGTTTTATTGTCAGTCATAGTTTTATTATCAGTTATAGTTCAGTCATAGTTTTATTGTCAGTCATAGTTCAGTCATAGTTTTATTGTCGGTCATAGTTTAGTCATAGTTTTATTATCAGTCATAGTTCAGTCATAGTTTTATTGTCAGTCATAGTTCAGTCATAGTTTTATTGTCGGTCATAGTTTAGTCATAGTTTTATTGTCAGTCATAGTTCAGTCATAGTTTTATTGTCGGTCATAGTTTAGTCATAGTTTTATTGTCAGTCATAATTCAGTCATAGTTTTATTGTCAGTCATAGTTCAGTCATAGTTTTATTGTCAGTCATAGTTCAGTCATAATTTTATTATCAATCATAGTTCAGTCATAGTTTTATTGTCAGTCATAGTTCAACCATAGTTTTATTGTCAATCATAGTTCAATCATAGTTTTATTGTCAGTCATAGTTCAGTCATAGTTTTATTGTCAGTCATAGTTCAGTCATAGTTTTATTGTCAGTCATAGTTCAGTCATAGTTTTATTGTCAGTCATAGTTCAGTCATAGTTTTATTGTCAGTCATAGTTCAGTCATAGTTTTATTGCCTTTTCCGGTTTTGTCGCCAAGTATTTATAGATAGACGTCCCTCAACACTATGACTATTATTTTCTACACAGGGTTTTCTTTTGCAGGCGCTCGTAGCGAAGAACGTGCCTTGGAGGGGGGTAATCAAGGGTAAAACTATCACTTTTAATTGGATAGTTTTGTAAAAATGTTTAAAATAAATTTCAAATTAAGGAAATTAAAATATTAGTCTATATCTTCAAGGTAGTTTCACTGCTACAAGTTGAAACTACTTGACAGTAAAATTATGCATATAGAATAACTTCTTTGCTAGTAACGAAACGCAGGTGAAACCGAAGAGTCTGATTTATCTTGTCCCAGGATGGTCTAGTCACCACTTCTTGGCAAGAGTAAAGCCTTTAGGGCCTTAGATACTACAATCTTTACGATCTAACACATCTATAGTTTTATATATGCGCTGTATACCACCATCTTAGCCTAAATTTGGTGATAACATATGATTTCATACAACAGCTGATGTTATGCTGTAGAACAGCTGTTTTAACACGTAGCTTTTGTTACTCTATTCATTGTACATTAGGTTCAAATGTTATTTAATATTTTTATCAGTTAATAAATAGTCTATATTAATTTATATTTCATTAACTCTTACTGCAAACTAATTCAATTAGGGGAGGGGGTGGTTGGATGACGAGTTCGGGAAAAAGAATAACGGAGTCGTGAAATCAACTTGTAATTGTGGGTAATGTAATTAATGTTATACTTACATGATTTATGTCAGCCGAATAACAACATGATTATACAACACTAGTAGCCTGCAGTATAGTTTGTAATTACAAATACAGTGTTACTCTATTTTCATAAAAGACGCAAATATATTAAAGTGCCTTGTAAGAATAACAAGAGCAGGAAAAAATACGGTATATTAAACATGCATTTACGATTTATAAAGATATAAAATCTGTGTCATTTTCTTGTGTACTAAAGAGCTCTTTTTTTTATCTCGACTGTACAACGTGACAGTGCAGAGGATGTTTGTTGTCACTGTGACGAATTACAGAAGGTGGCGAATTAGAGAGGTTCTTCTGTAATTTTACTCCAATTTTTAAAATGAAAACTTGCAGAGATTGTGACTCTTTAAAAACAGACTCTTTAAATTCGTTTAGTAAAATTTATATTCAATTAGTTATTCCACATTTAATAAGAGGTTTTTATTAACTGTAGATTCTTTTATTAGCTTTAACGAGATTCTGTTAGAAGTTCTATTGGTTATATTCTCCTAATGAAGTATTTAACGAGAATCTGTTAGAAGTTCTATTGGTTATATTCTCCTAATGAAGTATTTAACGAGATTCTGTTAGAAGTTCTATTGGTTATATTCTCCTAATGAAGTATTTAACGAGATTCTGTTAGAAGTTCTATTGGTTATATTCTCCTAATGAAGTATTTAACGAGATTCTGTTAGAAGTTCTATTGGTTATATTCTCCTAATGAAGTATTTAACGAGATTCTGTTAGAAGTTCTATTGGCTATATTCTCCTAATGAAGTATTTAACGAGATTCTGTTAGAAGTTCTATTGGTTATATTCTCCTAATGAAGTATTTAACGAGATTCTGTTAGAAGTTCTATTGGTTATATTCTCCTAATGAAGTATTTAACGAGATTCTGTTAGAAGTTATATTGGTTATATTCTCCTAATGAAGTATTTAACGAGATTCTGTTAGAAGTTCTATTGGTTATATTCTCCTAATGAAGTATTTAACGAGATTCTGTTAGAAGTTCTATTGGCTATATTCTCTTAATGAAGTATTCACTTGTCGCAAGTCCTACTCATACACTGTGATCAATATGTAGGCCTATCCTCGTTGCTGTGTGGATGCTGGGAATCCAGAAGTGTTCAAGTATTTCGGATAACCTATGCTACTGCTACTGTATTACTGCCTGCAAAGGATTATGGCCTAATTGTGACGCTTATTATAATAGGCCTGAGAAATATTAGAGTAGGGATAAAATATATCGCCAAATTTATAATTTAAAAAAATAATATTATCCGTATACAATTTTCCTCATTAACCTAATAGTATGAAGTTATTTATGATCTTATAAAATTAATAACATGGTTATTTTTAATTATAGTCGGATATATACAAATTGTTATTTTATATTATTATTCATTTTTCATGAATATAATAAATGAGTAATAGTTATATAATTTTCCATATTTTTACTATAGTAGTCACGTCTGAACGTGACCTATATTTAACATTGTATTAACTTCTATTTAACGTAAACTCTTTAAACTGAAATATATTATTTGTAGCACACAATTCTTTAAATTAGTGAACGTCGGCGGGTAAAAATATTGTTGACGACATTGGGAAAATAGTTATCTCTTACCAAAACTTATTACTGACAAATTTAGAAATACCATTTGTAAACAAATCGACCATAAGCAGCTAAATAAAAATTACAAGTAAAAACAAATACAGTTTCTCCATGACGTCCTACACCATTTTAATCTGCATTAATTTCTTTAACCTTTCAACAGGTTGGGTAAACCTGTTGTACACTTACGCATGTCTCCTCCAGTGCCCTGGCATGACCTTCTTTGAATGCCATCTAGCCATGCACATCACGTGACCTCAGACTAACGCATCGGCACGTCACTCAGAATCCTAGCACTGATGTATCATCTAAGTTTCTTTAATTGTTACTCTATTATTATTACTTGAAGGCTAATGGCGACCAGCCCGTATGACTACAAAATTAAAGGTAAAGATGTGGGTAGGCGTACGGTTGTGAAGATGATCTAAAGATCCTTAGGGACACCTGTCTCAGCTGGATTATAAAAACACCTGTTGAGTTTATAAGGGGGTTATGGTATCACGAGTGATGGGTTGCATATCTGATGTAGACCTTCTCTTTATCGGGGATATTAAGGGATCTTCTACAACCCTTCGTAAGAAGGGTAAGCCTTAAGGCAGGGCTAAAGTGTGCGCTGTGGTGACCGCACCAAAGTTAGTAAGCTTGTGTGAATATAAGCAGGTAGTAAAGTGTTTGCAGACGTGTAGAAGAAAGGGTTAGGCACGTGACGAAAACAAAAGATGTTACCCAGCGCTTAGGGGGGGGGGGAGGATGATATCTGTTGCATGGGTTTACCAGATTTTCTTTAGTGAGGTTTCGAAGTGTTGGCGCTAACGTATTCCGGTATAAAGTTTTGAGTGTTGTTCCTAGCCCTTCTATTCTTATAGGTTATATATATATATATATATATATATATATATATATATATATATATATATATATATATATATATATATCAAGAATATACGTATATTCGTATTTATGAAAGTTATTTTATTTCATCATTATATATATATATATATATATATATATATATATATATATATACTGTATATATTTGCCTAATATGCCTATATGATGAATAGTTATTATATGGAGTACATCCGTTCATTCTCATTCTGCAGTGCATAAAATCGTAGTTCCGACTTTTCGCTAGAATCTCATCGAGCATTGACGAGGTTACCCAACAACAGTTGACTCGCTCTTCAACTGTTGGGTTCACCTCGTCAGTGCTGGATGAGATTCTAGCGAAACGTTGGAACTGCGATTTTATGCACTGCAGAATAAAAGGATGTACTCCAGATTATAACTATTCATCATATTTTTCAATCCGTGAAGGAATACGTATCAGCATATATATAGGGGATATATATAGGCTATATATATATATATATATATATATATATATATATATATATATATATATATATATATACTATATATATGAATATTTGTATATACGTATGAGCTTTATGAGTTACAAAACTACTGATTAGTTCGCCATGAAACTTTGTGAAATTGTTGAGTTCATTCCTAGAAAGGTTTCTGGCCACATAACAAATTTTTCCACCTTGTAGTTTTCAAGTGCCAAAATAGCATAAAATATGACTTTCTATCTTATCTTAAGACATTTTATTGATTCCAAATTTTGGTTGCTAGGCAACATTCAACAATCTAAAATTATTTTTCAACACATTAAAAGCAATTTCTGTACAATTATGCCCACCAAAAAACGAGCGATAGGTCCGATTTTTTGTAGGCCTACTATATACAAAAATTATTGTATATCCGAATGCACTTCCATAAATACCATTCAATCAAGAACGTTTACTGTCACACCTTTCTCGATCGACTGCTATACGTTTCGCTATTATTATGTTGATAAAATACTAAACTAAGTTTAGCTAATCTTAACACGCCATTCATTGACTTTCAAGCGTTATGAAGTTCGCTGGATCAGCTAGTTCTTAATATATGTACATATATAAAATAAATTTACCAGTACACGATAGTGTTTTCATAATGAAATAACTATCCTAGTTCCCATAGGGCAAATAATTTCTGGATACTTTGGAATAGAGAAAAACTCTGGCATCACGTGACCAGCTTCGCTTACCTAAAGCAGGCCAGGTGAGTGAGATTACCCGGGGGGGGGGCCAAGTGACCCACAGGTTTATGTGAACTGGCCTTTTTCAACTTCTGTACTCAAAACTAAGCCCGCGAGACTGGTAGACACCCCAACTGTGAGCAGGCCTACACAACGTTAGCGACCCTGATCCTCCGCAGTTCCAAGCATCAAGAGATTACTTTGCCCTTTCTATAGTAATACCTAATTCCATCTACCGTTGTTTATCCAATTTTTTAAAGGGAGTTTTCTATAAGACTTTCGTGGTCTAACGGGTAGAAACCTCTTATTATAGACCCCGATAAATATTAGATCTATTTCAGATTCGAAACCCTAAACACGTGAATCCATAAACCCCGTATATCCTTCAAAAGAGATTTTAAGCCCCTACCGTAAGCATAAACCGTTGAATATTTGGCTGCTTTAACGAAATCACATAGTCCTAACTAATAGGCTACTTATTTTACTATAAAATTTTATTCAAATTAAGACTCCATAAATAAATAACTGAGACGATAACTTATGGGCACGGACGTTAACAATGCGAACACATAAATCGTGAAGCAAAAATGCTGTGTAGCATGTTTTAAATATCATTAACTTAAACACAATCATGTGTACACAGTAAAAAGAATACATTTTCTTATTTCAATTAAAAGTTTTGGGCAATTAGTGAGTAAGACAGCCATACACTAGCGAAAGGATTGGGCGTGGGGTGGGACTGAGTGACAACGGCCAATCACAAGACAGGCCATATTGTGAAAAGGCGTGGTCTAAGATATGTGAAGTAACTTGTACCATCTCGACATTCTTTTCATTAGCTTTGTGATTTGAAAGATTCTTAGCGGTCAACTGCACAACTGTTTTTCACGTTGCAGTTTTATTTGAATTCTTTTTCTTTCCATTGAACATCTGTTCGGTTTCGATTCTCACGCGAATTTAGTTTCATTTATATTCTTAACGTTTGACAATTTTACTGGAAACTTAAGACTTAGAATGTTTATGGAAGGATTTTAAATACATGATAAATTCAAGTCAGTTTGTTACAATTTTTTTAAAATTGTATGTGCTTTTTTGAAAAACTAGTTTGTGCTTTTCATCTTGAACGAACAAAAAATGCATTTTTATAAAAAAAAAATGTTTTGTAGCTAGTAATACAAGAATAAAATCACTAAAACTAACCTAAATAACAAGACTTCAGCTTATCACTATTGAAACCATTTCAGCTAGTAGGGCCTATTAGTTCGACAAGTAAGAGGGCGCGGATTCATTTCTTCAACGAATTCATTGACTAGAATTTATTTTAGGCACTTACCATATTTGTGATAATTACGTTAAAAAACAAGTAGGCTAATATAAAAAAAGTTTCAAGTAAATTCCTACTGACGTTAACAACAACAATAAAATATATTAGTTGCCCTAGAGCATTGTTTATTATGTTGTGTGGTAACCATGGCAACAGTTTAAGGTTGTACAATAGAGGTTTGGACGGCAACCAGATGGGGAAAAAAGTCATACCGTATACATGTTTGAGAAATATATATCTAAGTATTGGAAAGTTGGTGCAGTGCCAAGGCGCGCTAGACTTCGAACATGAAGATTCTCATTTCGAATCCGGCTGGACCCCACAAATTTTATAATTTAATTAATGAATAAATATTTGAAAAAGCTGTATTAACATCTATTGTCGTTCACTATAGGTTTAAAAAAATGTGTTTGAACCTGATTGAATGAATAAAAACGTAATTTATTAACGATTGAATATTTGTACAAGATACATAAACAGGAGAGTGTTAGCTAATAGAAGGTATATAATAAAAATAAAGTGATGACAATGTAGGCTACACGATTGGAAAATGATTACAGCTTGACCACGAGAAGGGGATCTACAGATACAGGCTATGAGGCTGTAAAATCAAACGATAAGTCAAGCTATTCAATATTCGTGATGAATAAACACTTCTGGAACTGTTTGAGGGGGAAAATGAGAAAATACTGTTGGGTGAGTTATGAATTTAAAATGCCAGTATTTGAATGAAGTATTGAGAAAATGTAGTAGGCCTTTATCTGGTAGCCTCTAATCTAAATGATAACACATAAATGGAGGCTAGTAGACGAATCAGGATTCAAAGCAATAGCAAGACATCTGCTTGATGAAAGCTGGAGGAAGTTGGACTTCAAAAAACAAGCTGTTGCACTGAACGACATTCTAAAAAAACAGATAAATTAGAAATGAAAGAACAATTGTTATTTTAATAAAGGATTATGGCCTAATTGTGCGAATATTTTAATAGGCCTAAGAAATATTAGAGCAGGGATAAAATATCTCGCCAAAATTATATATGATCGATAGTAAATATGTCATCTGTGTGGATCATGGAAACATATTTACCCTACAGAGTTCTCTAGGAAAAGGTATAAAGAACAATTAGGGTTATAATGATGGGCAAGACGCTCTCTTTCAATTTCATGTGGTTGAGGAACATGTTTCCTTAACAAGGTATAGTCTCCGGCGCAAGAGAAGAGCCCTGACCCAAGGCAGGTCAAAACGATAAGGTCATTCAAAAAAACATTTCTAACATAAAACTTCAGAATTACAGAAAATTACAATGCAGAAACGGGATCATATTTATTTTGTGTAATTTATTTTGTGCATTCTTTCTTATTAAAATTAGTACTTTTCCTATCTGCAAATACTTAGGCTATATTACTTACTAAAATGTATCATTTAAAAAATTAGCCTACCTATAGGCTATGTTTGTAGGTAAGGGATACATTAACAGCGCTGCGCAGAAACGAAAACCGTGCGTGACTCATTTCTACACCAGGGCTTAACTCTCCTCTCCTTCTGAGTCATGGGAAAGTGTCTACCTCATGAAACTATGTAGAAAAAGGTATGATGCAGAGTGACGGAAATAAAGATATGAATGATGCTCTCTTGCATGGGAAGGTAGCCTTACTGTCTATGTCTTTGGAAAGTGTCTACCCCACAACAACTCTCTAGGAAGAGTTATAAAATGGATGAATAAAATAAAGATATAAGTGATCTTCTCTTGCTGTTATATGTGTGTTATGAGTACATCTCCATGGCAATGTAGCTTAACAAAATATGTCTTTGGTAACATCTACCCCACACAACTCTCTAAGAAGAGTTATAAAATGGATGAATAAAATAAAGATATAAGTGATCTTCTCTTGCTGTTATATGTGTGTTATGAGTACATCTCCATGGCAATGTAGCTTAACAAAATATGTCTTTGTTAACATCTACCCCACACAACTCTCTAGGAAGAGTTATGAAAAGGACGAGGAAAATAAAAATATAGCCTAAGTGATGCTCTCTTGCTGTTATATGTGGGTCATGAGTATATCTCCATGGCAAGGTAGCCTTACTGTCTATGTCTTTGACAAGTGTCTACCCCACACAACTCTCTAGGAAGAGATATAAAAAGAATGAGGAAAATAAAGGTATAAGTGATGCTCTCTTGCCGTTATGTGTGGGTCATGGATATTTCTCCATGGTAAGGTAGCCTAACTGTGTGTCTTTGATAAGTGTCTACCTCGCACAAATCTCAAAGAAGAGTTACAAAAAGAATGAGGAAAATAAAGATATAAGTGATGCTCTCTTGCTGTTATATGTGGGTCATGAGTATATCTCCATGGCAAGGTATCCTAACTGTTTGTTTTTGGCAAATTTCTACCTCGCACATATCTCAAAGAAGATTTATAACAAAGACGAGGAAAATAAAGAAATGAGTCATGCTTTCTTGCTGTTATATGTGGGTCATGAGTACATCTCCATGGCAAGGTAGCCTAACTTTTTTTTTTGGCAAATTTCTACCTCGCACATATCTCAAAGAAGATTTATAACAAAGACGAGGAAAATAAAGAAATGAGTCATGCTTTCTTGCTGTTATATGTGGGTCATGAGTACATCTCCATGGGAAGGTAGCCTTACTGTCTATGTCTTTGGAAAGTGTCTACCCCACAACAACCCTCTAGGAAGAGTTATAAAATGGATGAATAAAATAAAGATATAAGTGATCTTCTCTTGCTGTTATATGTGTGTTATGAGTACATCTCCATGGCAATGTAGCTTAACAAAATATGTCTTTGGTAACATCTACCCCACACAACTCTCTAGGAAGAGTTATAAAATGGATGAATAAAATAAAGATATAAGTGATCTTCTCTTGCTGTTATATGTGTGTTATGAGTACATCTCCATGGCAATGTAGCTTAACAAAATATGTCTTTGGTAACATCTACCCCACACAACTCTCTAGGAAGAGTTATAAAATGGATGTATAAAATAAAGATATAAGTGATCTTCTCTTGCTGTTATATGTGTGTTATGAGTACATCTCCATGGCAATGTAGCTTAACAAAATATGTCTTTGGTAACATCTACCCCACACAACTCTCTAGGAAGAGTTATAAAATGGATGAATAAAATAAAGATATAAGTGATCTTCTCTTGCTGTTATATGTGTGTTATGAGTACATCTCCATGGCAATGTAGCTTAACAAAATATGTCTTTGGTAACATCTACCCCACACAACTCTCTAGGAAGAGTTATAAAATGGATGAATAAAATAAAGATATAAGTGATCTCCTCTTGCTGTTATATGTGTGTTATGAGTACATCTCCATGGCAATGTAGCTTAACAAAATATGTCTTTGGTAATATCTACCCCACACAACTCTCTAGGAAGAGTTATAAAATAGATGAATAAAATAAAGATATAAGTGATCTTCTCTTGCTGTTATATGCGTGTTATGAGTACATCTCCATGGCAATGTAGCTTAACAAAATATGTCTTTGGTAACATCTACCCCACACAACTCTCTAGGAAGAGTTATAAAATGGATGAATAAAATAAAGATATAAGTGATCTTCTCTTGCTGTTATATGTGTGTTATGAGTACATCTCCATGGCAATGTAGCTTAACAAAATATGTCTTTGGTAACATCTACCCCACACAACTCTCTAGGAAGAGTTATAAAATGGATGTATAAAATAAAGATATAAGTGATCTTCTCTTGCTGTTATATGTGTGTTATGAGTACATCTCCATGGCAATGTAGCTTAACAAAATATGTCTTTGGTAACATCTACCCCACACAACTCTCTAGGAAGAGTTATAAAATGGATGTATAAAATAAAGATATAAGTGATCTTCTCTTGCTGTTATATGTGTGTTATGAGTACATCTCCATGGCAATGTAGCTTAACAAAATATGTCTTTGGTAACATCTACCCCACACAACTCTCTAGGAAGAGTTATAAAATGGATGAATAAAATAAAGATATAAGTGATCTTCTCTTGCTGTTATATGTGTGTTATGATTACATCTCCATGGCAATGTAGCTTAACAAAATATGTCTTTGGTAACATCTACCCCACACAACTCTCTAGGAAGAGTTATAAAATGGATGAATAAAATAAAGATATAAGTGATCTCCTCTTGCTGTTATATGTGTGTTATGAGTACATCTCCATGGCAATGTAGCTTAACAAAATATGTCTTTGGTAATATCTACCCCACACAACTCTCTAGGAAGAGTTATAAAATAGATGAATAAAATAAAGATATAAGTGATCTTCTCTTGCTGTTATATGCGTGTTATGAGTACATCTCCATGGCAATGTAGCTTAACAAAATATGTCTTTGGTAACATCTACCCCACACAACTCTCTAGGAAGAGTTATAAAATGGATGAATAAAATAAAGATATAAGTGATCTTCTCTTGCTGTTATATGTGTGTTATGAGTACATCTCCATGGCAATGTAGCTTAACAAAATATGTCTTTGGTAACATCTACCCCACACAACTCTCTAGGAAGAGTTATAAAATGGATGTATAAAATAAAGATATAAGTGATCTTCTCTTGCTGTTATATGTGTGTTATGAGTACATCTCCATGGCAATGTAGCTTAACAAAATATGTCTTTGGTAACATCTACCCCACACAACTCTCTAGGAAGAGTTATAAAATGGATGTATAAAATAAAGATATAAGTGATCTTCTCTTGCTGTTATATGTGTGTTATGAGTACATCTCCATGGCAATGTAGCTTAACAAAATATGTCTTTGGTAACATCTACCCCACACAACTCTCTAGGAAGAGTTATAAAATGGATGAATAAAATAAAGATATAAGTGATCTCCTCTTGCTGTTATATGTGTGTTATGAGTATATCTCCATGGCAATGTAGCTTAACAAAATATGTCTTTGGTAATATCTACCCCACACAACTCTCTAGGAAGAGTTATAAAATAGATGAATAAAATAAAGATATAAGTGATCTTCTCTTGCTGTTATATGTGTGTTATGAGTACATCTCCATGGCAATGTAGCTTAACAAAATATGTCTTTGGTAACATCTACCCCACACAACTCTCTAGGAAGAGTTATAAAATGGATGAATAAAATAAAGATATAAGTGATCTTCTCTTGCTGTTATATGTGTGTTATGAGTACATCTCCATGGCAATGTAGCTTAACAAAATATGTCTTTGGTAACATCTACCCCACACAACTCTCTAGGAAGAGTTATAAAATGGATGTATAAAATAAAGATATAAGTGATCTTCTCTTGCTGTTATATGTGTGTTATGAGTACATCTCCATGGCAATGTAGCTTAACAAAATATGTCTTTGTTAACATCTACCCCACACAACTCTCTAGGAAGAGTTATAAAATGGATGAATAAAATAAAGATATAAGTGATCTTCTCTTGCTGTTATATGTGTGTTATGAGTACATCTCCATGGCAATGTAGCTTAACAAAATATGTCTTTGGTAACATCTACCCCACACAACTCTCTAGGAAGAGTTATAAAATGGATGAATAAAATAAAGATATAAGTGATCTTCTCTTGCTGTTATATGTGTGTTATGAGTACATCTCCATGGCAATGTAGCTTAACAAAATATGTCTTTGGTAACATCTACCCCACACAACTCTCTAGGAAGAGTTATGAAAAGGACGAGGAAAATAAAAATATAGCCTAAGTGATGCTCTCTTGCTGTTATATGTGGGTCATGAGTATATCTCCATGGCAAGGTAGCCTTACTGTCTATGTCTTTGACAAGTGTCTACCCCACACAACTCTCTAGGAAGAGATATAAAAAGAATGAGGAAAATAAAGGTATAAGTGATGCTCTCTTGCCGTTATGTGTGGGTCATGGATATTTCTCCATGGTAAGGTAGCCTAACTGTGTGTCTTTGATAAGTGTCTACCTCGCACAAATCTCAAAGAAGAGTTACAAAAAGAATGAGGAAAATAAAGATATAAGTGATGCTCTCTTGCTGTTATATGTGGGTCATGAGTATATCTCCATGGCAAGGTATCCTAACTGTTTGTTTTTGGCAAATTTCTACCTCGCACATATCTCAAAGAAGATTTATAACAAAGACGAGGAAAATAAAGAAATGAGTCATGCTTTCTTGCTGTTATATGTGGGTCATGAGTACATCTCCATGGGAAGGTAGCCTTACTGTCTATGTCTTTGGAAAGTGTCTACCCCACAACAACCCTCTAGGAAGAGTTATAAAATGGATGAATAAAATAAAGATATAAGTGATCTTCTCTTGCTGTTATATGTGTGTTATGAGTACATCTCCATGGCAATGTAGCTTAACAAAATATGTCTTTGGTAACATCTACCCCACACAACTCTCTAGGAAGAGTTATAAAATGGATGAATAAAATAAAGATATAAGTGATCTTCTCTTGCTGTTATATGTGTGTTATGAGTACATCTCCATGGCAATGTAGCTTAACAAAATATGTCTTTGGTAGCATCTACCCCACACAACTCTCTAGGAAGAGTTATAAAATGGATGAATAAAATAAAGATATAAGTGATCTTCTCTTGCTGTTATATGTGTGTTATGAGTACATCTCCATGGCAATGTAGCTTAACAAAATATGTCTTTGGTAACATCTACCCCACACAACTCTCTAGGAAGAGTTATAAAATGGATGTATAAAATAAAGATATAAGTGATCTTCTCTTGCTGTTATATGTGTGTTATGAGTACATCTCCATGGCAATGTAGCTTAACAAAATATGTCTTTGTTAACATCTACCCCACACAACTCTCTAGGAAGAGTTATAAAATGGATGAATAAAATAAAGATATAAGTGATCTTCTCTTGCTGTTATATGTGTGTTATGAGTACATCTCCATGGCAATGTAGCTTAACAAAATATGTCTTTGGTAACATCTACCCCACACAACTCTCTAGGAAGAGTTATAAAATGGATGAATAAAATAAAGATATAAGTGATCTTCTCTTGCTGTTATATGTGTGTTATGAGTACATCTCCATGGCAATGTAGCTTAACAAAATATGTCTTTGGTAACATCTACCCCACACAACTCTCTAGGAAGAGTTATAAAATGGATGAATAAAATAAAGATATAAGTGATCTCCTCTTGCTGTTATATGTGTGTTATGAGTACATCTCCATGGCAATGTAGCTTAACAAAATATGTCTTTGGTAATATCTACCCCACACAACTCTCTAGGAAGAGTTATAAAATAGATGAATAAAATAAAGATATAAGTGATCTTCTCTTGCTGTTATATGCGTGTTATGAGTACATCTCCATGGCAATGTAGCTTAACAAAATATGTCTTTGGTAACATCTACCCCACACAACTCTCTAGGAAGAGTTATAAAATGGATGAATAAAATAAAGATATAAGTGATCTTCTCTTGCTGTTATATGTGTGTTATGAGTACATCTCCATGGCAATGTAGCTTAACAAAATATGTCTTTGGTAACATCTACCCCACACAACTCTCTAGGAAGAGTTATAAAATGGATGTATAAAATAAAGATATAAGTGATCTTCTCTTGCTGTTATATGTGTGTTATGAGTACATCTCCATGGCAATGTAGCTTAACAAAATATGTCTTTGGTAACATCTACCCCACACAACTCTCTAGGAAGAGTTATAAAATGGATGTATAAAATAAAGATATAAGTGATCTTCTCTTGCTGTTATATGTGTGTTATGAGTACATCTCCATGGCAATGTAGCTTAACAAAATATGTCTTTGGTAACATCTACCCCACACAACTCTCTAGGAAGAGTTATAAAATGGATGAATAAAATAAAGATATAAGTGATCTCCTCTTGCTGTTATATGTGTGTTATGAGTATATCTCCATGGCAATGTAGCTTAACAAAATATGTCTTTGGTAATATCTACCCCACACAACTCTCTAGGAAGAGTTATAAAATAGATGAATAAAATAAAGATATAAGTGATCTTCTCTTGCTGTTATATGTGTGTTATGAGTACATCTCCATGGCAATGTAGCTTAACAAAATATGTCTTTGGTAACATCTACCCCACACAACTCTCTAGGAAGAGTTATAAAATGGATGAATAAAATAAAGATATAAGTGATCTTCTCTTGCTGTTATATGTGTGTTATGAGTACATCTCCATGGCAATGTAGCTTAACAAAATATGTCTTTGGTAACATCTACCCCACACAACTCTCTAGGAAGAGTTATAAAATGGATGTATAAAATAAAGATATAAGTGATCTTCTCTTGCTGTTATATGTGTGTTATGAGTACATCTCCATGGCAATGTAGCTTAACAAAATATGTCTTTGTTAACATCTACCCCACACAACTCTCTAGGAAGAGTTATAAAATGGATGAATAAAATAAAGATATAAGTGATCTTCTCTTGCTGTTATATGTGTGTTATGAGTACATCTCCATGGCAATGTAGCTTAACAAAATATGTCTTTGGTAACATCTACCCCACACAACTCTCTAGGAAGAGTTATAAAATGGATGAATAAAATAAAGATATAAGTGATCTTCTCTTGCTGTTATATGTGTGTTATGAGTACATCTCCATGGCAATGTAGCTTAACAAAATATGTCTTTGGTAACATCTACCCCACACAACTCTCTAGGAAGAGTTATGAAAAGGACGAGGAAAATAAAAATATAGCCTAAGTGATGCTCTCTTGCTGTTATATGTGGGTCATGAGTATATCTCCATGGCAAGGTAGCCTTACTGTCTATGTCTTTGACAAGTGTCTACCCCACACAACTCTCTAGGAAGAGATATAAAAAGAATGAGGAAAATAAAGGTATAAGTGATGCTCTCTTGCCGTTATGTGTGGGTCATGGATATTTCTCCATGGTAAGGTAGCCTAACTGTGTGTCTTTGATAAGTGTCTACCTCGCACAAATCTCAAAGAAGAGTTACAAAAAGAATGAGGAAAATAAAGATATAAGTGATGCTCTCTTGCTGTTATATGTGGGTCATGAGTATATCTCCATGGCAAGGTATCCTAACTGTTTGTTTTTGGCAAATTTCTACCTCGCACATATCTCAAAGAAGATTTATAACAAAGACGAGGAAAATAAAGAAATGAGTCATGCTTTCTTGCTGTTATATGTGGGAAATGAATATATTTCCATTTCAAGGTAGCTTAACTGTAATAAATATTCTCTGTGTTTTTGGACAGTATCTGCCACATACAACTCTTTATTAAGATGTATAATAAAGATATGAGTCTTGCACTCTTCCTCCCATAACTAAGGGTTAAACCAGACATATACATAGTATATTCTACCTGTAGGAAATTTTTATAGGAATAAATAATCAGTCAATATCTCAGCAGAATGTTAACCTCCTTTCAGGTCTTGGATTGGATCTAATGTTCATACCTCTGCTTCTTATCGCCATAGCTTCAGCCCTCGCCCCAACCTCTCCGTATCCTTGTCCGTTCCTCTCATTAATCCTCTTCCCTTCCTGTAACGTATCTCCTCTCTGGAAAAGTTGTGTCAAGGTTGGGTGAGTGTATCAAAGTCAATGTATTTTTATCCCATTTATCTCTGGCGTTTCGATCCGTGTAGCCCCTCTAGCCATTTGATCATCTTGAAAGTAGTGTACCAACAATATTGTTTGCGTGATTTCACCTGGCTAGTACCCTAGAAAAGGACCTCAGACGATGTCTGTCCAGTATAAAGGTTTCAAATGGCCCACACATGAATTATGGAGGGATCAAAGTAACAACTTCATAGAATAGCGCGAAACTGTATGAAGAAGAACCGTACTTGGCAGCTACTCATGAGACATCCTGTGTCATACAAATATTAAGACACAGAGAGTGTTGCAGTGATATAGAAGGCAACCGATTTCACGTTAGTTCAACCACTAGAACCTATGGTCGTTACTATGGAGGCATCATCCAAATCTGTTTTCATTGCCTGGTTGAATCTCTGCCTGCAGGCGTACCCTTTCCGCTAGTAGGCCTACTGATAATGGCTATTGTCCGATTCCCCACTCTTTTCAGAGTCGGATGCCCTTTGATTTTTGGCGCCCGTGTTGGTTCCTCTTTTTTAAAGCGCTTCTGGATGGAGAGTCTTTAAAAACATCACACTCTCCATCCACATCTCTTGATGGGGATTCCTGGGTTTTGAACAAGCTTGTGACAACGGTTGGGTTGAAGCCGTTACTAGTAACCTCTTTATCTACCCTTCTTGGTCTTCCTAAATCTACTATTTCTTTCGGCTTAGCTATGATGCTGAGAATGTGGAATGTATTCCACGGAATATATTTTGCACTATTCTTACGTCATCATTAAAGGGATAGCCTAGTCTTACAATTATATACAAACATAACAAAATTTACATCAGTAAATCTGTTAACAAACGTGACATTCTTTTCAGTTAAAGCTTTAAGTCACTTTGACCTGTTTGTTAAGCATAAATCAATTGCTGATAAAAAAGTTAATATTCGGCCAAGTGTGACAAAGCTGTTGATTACGTTTGCAGGATTACGTTGTCAAACGGGACCTAATATCGTTTGTTACGTCACTGGAAAAACAACCTAATTCAGGTATCGATGATGATGATGATTAGAAACAGGGTTACTCGAAACATTGTCATTATTCAGAATTTCATAATCAAATATTTAATACGGGGAATATTTTTTTTAAAACCTGAACACATTAATTTTATTTATATATTTAAAAACCTTTTTTATACACATTCACTATTAGATAATCGGTATTTATGCATAAAATATAATGGTAAAGGTAGCCGAACATTTATAAAAACATTGCAGACCCAGATAACAAGGCGCTGAGTAGGCAATTTAACGTCAGTGATAACTCTGCAACGACGAATTACAAAAGTAAGCTAAAGAAAAGAAGAGAGAAAAGAAAACAATCCTTCCGCCTCATTCAACGCCTGTGTAAATATTCCGAAACTGTATTTAGTTTGAAACTTAAATACAAAATCAATGTGAATAGTAATTTAAGGAAGTTTTTTAGGAAGAAATACTAATTCAGTTTCAATTCTCGTTCAAGTGTTTGTTATTTTTAAGGCGCTATTTAAATAAGAATTGTTATGTGTGTACACAAACAAGAGCCTCAAAAAGACGTGAAAATCCCCTCTTTACAGAAAGTAGGGTCACAGTAAGGATAAGTCAAAAGGATAAGTGACAGGCTGTAAAAGGGTACGGAAAACTGGACGTCAGTATAGATAGTTCGTAGTTCAGTTGGTAGTATGAGAGAGGTGTTGCAAACGCAGTATCTTCGCTACTAGCTGTTCTACTGACATTGGTTACATGTCATTCGCCCTCTTCGTTAGAAATCATTGCTTTGTTCATATCGTCAATTAATAATCAAACATTACATTTACAAATAATATTATCTCTAGTTAGATGGAGCCAATAATATTACTTTTATTACATCGTTATTATACTACGTTCCGGTTTCAAGCCCTTGCGAGTTGAAACAATTACGAGCTAATGTTTATTTTTAGTACAACAGTGCAGAAATTAAAATATAGACCTTTAAAAATATTTTCTCAAAGCAGGATTTTTTAAACTTGATTCAATATTTTGTTTTATTATTCCTATTTTTAAGTTTAGCATTACATATATTTTGTTTATAATATAAATTGTTTATAAAGTAACTGTAAAAAAAAGGGAATAACAATATCTCCAACACCATATGTTTTTAGTCCGCATAGTAGCGCTTGTATCCTGCATAAGTCACGCATTGCGAACTAAACTGTGAACGGAATGTAGTTCATGCTTCAGCAATCTGTTCTCCCAATGGAAGACTTAGTGTTTTCATGTTCCTTATTATGAACGTATTCAAGGATTTGCTATCACAAAAAATTAACCGAGCTAGTACAAAAATACTCACTACGGACAAAATTTCAATTCCTGCTTTCCTATAAGTTCACACTCTCCTTATATATCGTGTTCAAATGTGTCGTATCTTCTTCAATCGTTAATAAAATACTTTTTATTCATTCACTTAAGTTCAGATACATTTTTTAAAAGTAGTGGATGATACGTGGTGTTAATATAGGTTTTCAAGTAATAATTCGTTAATTAAATTTAATAATGAATAATTTTTATTTTTACATAGGAGAAAAACATTTTACAAAAGGGGCAAGGTATGCAATATAGTTATTTCGTCCCATTTGGCTTAAAATAAGTGATAACATATTATTTCATAAAACAACTGATTTTATGTTATAGGTTATGTGGTAGAACAGCTGTTTTAAAGCGTAGATTATATTAATTTATTTATATTAATAATTATTTTAATAAAAAGTAACTATAGGTTTATTTTTTATGTACTAGTATTCCTATAGTTCTTTGACAAGTTACGTTCCTCGTCTGTAAGTTCCGTAAGCTCATCCCTCTATGCCCTCTGTGACCTTCATCTCCTTTTTCGGCGACCCATTTGATCCCTTCAGTAATTATATGTTTACCACCTCCTATAAGCCATACTTCTTCAGATGTTTTGCATCCCTTTGACTAATGATACCTCCCTTCGACAAACCACTCTCTGTCGTGTCTCTTATTTCGAGATGCTGTCGGTGCATATTTGTTTTTCCTCAGGCTTAGGGCCTGCACACGCGTTGCCTCACGTTCTTCTTCTTCCCGACTGAAAGCGGGCCAACTTTCAAGAAACCGTTCTGTCCACTCGATGTCATGCTTTCCTTATTTCCAGTACCAGAAGATCTTACGTCTTTTCCTAGTTCCACCTAATTCCATCAACTCACTTATTATTATTTATTTTACAACGGGATAAAAGGTAGTCACCTGCATGGGATCGTTAGAGGGTAGGTATAATTCAAGCACGCGACGCCATAATCCATCTATATCCTTTACCTTCTGGTCGTATATCTCTACTTCAGCCCTATGAATATAAATCATATAAAATTCAGTATTGTGTGTAGCCTATTGTCTTTAAACGAGGCTAAAACGATTAAATATTACCTCCGAACGTAATATATTTCAAACATTATTAACTGACCGATAATGTAAGAATTACGTTGTGTAAGAAAAAGTGAGAGATGAGTAAAAGCCAATGACACGTATGAAGAATTGTAACAAAAGCTTAAGAAGACCTTACCTATAAAACTACGAAGAAAAGAAGGATTATAGCAGTGAGAGGTGTTCAAATGGTTATTGGGGAATAAAGCTAAAGTCAACAGATATTTAGGTTGGCGTTGCCTAGATGTAGTTAACCGCAGAAAAAACTGCTCCTGGAAGGTAAGGTGGGACGGGAGAAAGAAGGTACTGACCCCGTGATCCAGACAGTACTCCAGCTCAATGTTACAGTTAGGCCTTAAGCTTGGCATCTCTAGGCATTGTATGAGTTATAAATTCTGTTTCACTCATTATTGAGTTACCATACATGTATAAGCAAAATAAATATACGCAACTCACAATTATAAAATTTGATTTTTATACCAGTTTTGATTACTTTTGTCCTCATCATCAGGGATGCCTCTACAAACTTATACTTTAACTTTAGTTACAGTTAAAGTTATATGTTTGTAGTAGCAACACTGATGTTGAGGACATAAGTAATCGAAACGCGTATGAAATTAAAGTTCTATTTCATTATTTATTTTGTTTATAACTCTCACAAGCCAGACTGAATATTATTTATAGGCTCATAAATGTGTTTACTTTACTAATTGATGACTAGCAAATGTCTTTTTTTTGTCTAGTGTAATACTATAAGAAGATTGTTTACTTTTTGTTGTCCTGATCCATCTACGTCTCATTCATGCTACACCTACTTGAGGCAAAATAATCAGCGTAAACTTTAAGCGCCCTTGGGAATTTTAATTCAATCAAATCATTAATATAGCATAATGTAGTAAAGTATTCATAAGTCGTAAATAACTCGAAAAATATATATTTTAAAAATGTTTGTAAGTGCTTTTCTAAATTCAGTTTGACCTTGAGATAGATAGTTGTAGAGTTATGAATGCAAATAGGGAACGATGGAGAAATTTGATGGAGGTTTTATTCAACACGATATCCGTTACAAGTAGTAGCGTCTTTATCTATCTAGTTTAGGAAGATTCAGACACTTTGTGCTTGGAACGACGGGTACGACTATCGGAGGGCCCACTCGGTATTAATTTATGCATAGAGCAGGTAAACAAAGATTGTAGCAAATTCTAAATATCTCTTGAATTAAACTTAACACAAGACAGTTTAGAAAGTCCAAAATTCCGAAAACGCAATGTCAACACCGTAAAAGTTATCAGAATTTAGAAGTGTAACGGGAAAGACCCCACCTGTGATTTGTTAGATACGGCTTGACAATTATAAGTCTTTTCACACGGACACAACAGTACGTCGGCTCGTAATGGTAGAAGATTCTAGAAGTTGGGGTTAGAAATTACTAGCCCACACAACAGCTACATTGTTCTAGAATCTTCTAGTACGAGAAATTACTAGAAGCGGCAAATCTGTATAGAGGTTTGGTTAAGCGTGAAGTGGATTGTTTTACTGTAGTTAACAGAGTAAAAACCTTAGTGACATGGTGGGAGTGCTTTTATATATAGTACTATTACACTATAGTATTATTATATAGTGCTATAGTACTATATAAATATAATATTAGCGAACTCAGTAATTATTATTATACTTATTAAAACCGTCTTTGGACGCTTTTACAAATGTTAGGTGTGTGATTACTAGTAGCCATAAAGTGTTCAAATTAATAAATAAGTATTTAGAATAAAATTATCTTTTAATTTATTGAACCCCTGTAAGAAATTAAGAGATGTAACCATTTTTTATCCATTCTCCTTTTAAAGATGGGGCAATTTGAAGGTTTTTGGGAAATATAGTTTTTCTAAGAAAAAATGTTTTGAACGTTAATTACGTAAACAGAAAAACGTTTTAGCAAAAACTTTTTTAAAACTCGTCACGAAACTCAAAGGACTGAGATTTCTCCAGAAAATCAACATCGCACAGAGGTTTGTTATTAAACCAAACCCTCCGGGTAGCGTACTTCGCTGACGATTAGGTGATCCCTTAGGGATCACCATAACAGTCTGCAATCATAAAATACCTTTACCCTCCGGGTAGCGTACTTGGCTGACGATTATCATTTCACTATTATCCCTTAGGGATCACCATAACAGTCTGCAATCATAAAATACCTTTACCCTCCGGGTAGCGTACTTCGCTGACGATTATCATTTCACTATTATCCCTTAGGGATTACCATAACAGTCTGCAATCATAAAATACCTTTACCCTCCGGGTAGCGTACTTCGCTGACGATTATCACTTCACTATTATCCCTTAGGGATCACCATAACAGTCTGCAATCATAAAATACCTTTACCCTCCGGGTAGCGTACTTCGCTGACGATTATCATTCCACTATTATCCCTTAGGGATCACCATAACAGTCTGCAATCATAAAATACCTTTACCCTCCGGGTAGCGTACTTCGCTGACGATTATCATTTCACTATTATCCCTTAGGGATCACCATAACAGTCTGCAATCATAACATACCTTTAATTAATGTAGATGGCCATGCTTTAAATAAAAGGTAAATAATTTAACATAATTATTCTTTATTTTTACAGAGTTTAACTTCATCAAGAAGAAGAAAGGTGTTCAGGTAAGGAAATCAAGTTATGCTAAATTAAATACATGTCAACAACTTTATTCTAATAAAATCTTAGCTCTAGTTGCAAACACGTTTTATATTTCTGTCATTTTTTAAAATTATATGTTTCCATAAAATTAAAATAAAATTCATCACGATTTATTTTATACAAGTTAGCGTCAAATAAGATTTAATAATAATTCAGGAAACAAAATTTGAAATACTGTTGTTTCTAGTATAATATTTTCTATAAGTATGCTTTTGTAGAGTTGAAAAAATTGCATTACGTTTTTATTTTTGAGAAGTTAGTGTTAAATAAGGTTAATACTAATTCAAGAAGCAGAATTTGAAATACTGTTGCTTCTAGCCTAAACTGAACTCTCGAGCACTCAAGAAAAAGCCGTTGAATAAATAAGGCGGGATTGGAAACAGCCTCAGTGGAACATCCACTCATAAATCCAGTGGAAGTTATAAAATTGATTAATTCTAGGTTCTGGTGGAACAAATCCTTCATGATTTGGAATTTGAGACAAGTGAATCTTCGTTTCGAGCTAAACAAAGCAATTATAAAAACACCGTGGGCAAAGTAATATTTGAGGGTCGTTTAATCTAGTTTAACATGAAAAAGTAATTTAAGGTAAGGTAATTTAAAACATGAAATTTATAGTTACACCGCATACCTAACTTTCTACCTCAAGAAGATTTCTTCCGATGGTAACTTTGCTTCTGGGAGACGATGTAATGGTGTAACATCATTGCCCAAAAAAGTACTCAGCTCGTTTCCATGATAAAGCTCGCCACAATATTGCGTTACTATGGCAACGTGAGGTAGGGTTAAGTGAGCCACACACAACCATTTCGTCTCCGAATGTAGCGTGCCAGCCGTAAAGTCTCGATGAAAAAATATGGCCCTTAGAAAGCTAGAGAACGTGGCTAAACACACCTGGCACGTGTCAATTCCAGTGCAGTATCAGTGACGGTGACAGTGCAGTAATAGTAAGGCGGCCCCATCGGTACATATAGTTTTCACCTACGTGATTTTCGTTGTATGTAATATTTGCTCTTTTCTATTTATCTTGTGTTTCATTTTGCTCCGTCATCACGGATGAGAAGCTAATTGAAGAAGTTGAAAAACATAGTTTCCACTACGACTTGTGACAGCCAAAATATACCTCCCGAGACATAGAAAGAGACTTGAGTTATGCAGGTGGGGAGTTTGGCGAGTATTGGATGTGAAAGAGCGGACAAGTGTCTACCCCTCTCTTTCAAGTTCTTTTAAGTTCAAGAAAGCAACGTATCCTCTTTTTTATTAGAATTATTATATTTCTTTCTTTATATGTTACTGATTTGTCGTTCCATGTTACTTTACAAGTTTAATGTTTACAGGTTTCATCTGCAACGTTTAGCATTACCTTAGTCATCTCCTCGTAAAGTTTAATTTACTAAGGTTCAAATTGCATTGTTACTTCATTTTCGTTCTAAACACAGCTGACGTCACTAAAAGCAACAAATACTCTGAGTGTATTTTGGTTTTCATTATTACATTACTCCATTATTACATTACATTATTCCATTACAACCACAACATCTTGTTTACTCAATTTCCTTGATCTTTCTACGAGTACCATCGCTTTAACCATCTTTTTTGTATTCGTGTTTATCACTTATTTGCACATATATCTTTGGATATCAATATTAGCCAGATATGCAGCATCAAGCGGTTGTACCGAAACGTAAGACTATCAACAGAGTTCATTCTTTTCAGTTTATCAATCCTAACGAATTGAGGCAATGTTACGGCTGCAAACAATAGAAGCATAAAAGAGAGCCGCTCTATCCAGAAATTATCTTACTTCGTCCTCCTCACGACCTTTAGAGACAATGTTAGTAGCGGTAGACAGTATTAGGTAAACACAAAACGCAATTTACCAGTATGCCTACCAAAACAGATGACTACTCACAGGCTGAGAACCATCCTCTTCCTCTGTGGTCTACACTCCTAATCCTTTGAATTAATGCCCTATCTCCAGTCCTCCTTCCTCTTACAGCAAAGCTACAATCCTCGGAGGACCAAGGTTTTACAATAAATATCTCTGTCGTTCTTGGATAAGGGCTCTGATGTACCATCCTCTTCCTCTGTCGTCTACACTCCTAATCCTATGAATTAATACACTATCTCCAGCCCTCCTTCCTCATATAGCAAAGCTACAATCCTCCGAGGACCAAGGTTTTTACAGTAAATATCTCTGTCGTTCTTGGATAAGGGCTATGATGAACCATCCTCTTCCTCTGTTGTCTACACTCCTAATCCTATGAATTAATACACTATCTCCAGCCCTCCTTCCTCATATAGCAAAGCTACAATCCTCGGAGGACCAAGGTTTTTACAATAAATATCTCTGTCGTTCTTGGATAAGGGCTCTGATGTACCATCCTCTTCCTCTGTCGTCTACACTCCTAATCCTATGAATTAATACACTATCTCCAGCCCTCCTTCCTCATATAGCAAAGCTACAATCCTCCGAGGACCAAGGTTTTTACAGTAAATATCTCTGTCGTTCTTGGATAAGGGCTATGATGAACCATCCTCTTCCTCTGTTGTCTGCACTCCTAATCCTATGAATTAATACACTATCTCCAGCCCTCCTTCCTCATATAGCAAAGCTACAATCCTCCGAGGACCAAGGTTTTTACAGTAAATATCTCTGTCGTTCTTGGATAAGGGCTATGATGAACCATCCTCTTCCTCTGTTGTCTGCACTCCTAATCCTATGAATTAATACACTATCTCCAGCCCTCCTTCCTCATATAGCAAAGCTACAATCCTCCGAGGACCAAGGTTTTTACAGTAAATATCTCTGTCGTTCTTGGATAAGGGCTATGATGAACCATCCTCTTCCTCTGTTGTCTGCAATCCTAATCTGATACATTAATATTAATTTTCCGATCCTTTGCCTTCTTACAGCGGAGTTACAGTCCTTCAACTGCCTAAGCTTCTTAACGTATATTCCTTTACCGTTCGTGGTTAGTGGTTATGATCCACCACCCTCTTACGTTAATAACTACACCCCTAGACGTACTCGTTCCTCCCCCAATCCCAAACATTCATCTTACAGTGGCACTACAACCTCCAAGGGCCAAACATTTTTCATTTAAATTCTTTATTTCAAATAGTAGGTTTTAGTTTCTAATTGGATTTTACTTACATTTATAGCCTATTTAAAACAAAACTTTGAACGACCACAGTGGTTGGCGCCATCCTCCTCCGCTTACTTTCACACAGTTCTAAGAAGAACATACCTTGATCATTAGTTCGCTTCAGTTTCTAATTTCCAAGGAATTGTGGTGACCACACCAAAATTAGAAAGTAGATATGAATGTACTTTACTTACTTTATCCAATGCCCGCCCTTGGCTGTTGAACCATTCGGCGTCGAGCCTCCCAGTAACGACCGGTTCTGGACAGCTGGCCGTCCAGTTCAGGACAGGTTGAAATGTGGTCCCCATTCATGACACCATTGAGACAGAGCGGACACGTATCGGACTCCGCTAGGCCAAAACGGTAGAGGTGGGTCTGGAGATAGTCGTGTCCTGTCAGAAGTCGGAAGTCAGCCACGGCAGTTGCTCTATCGCTTGTGGGCACCAAAGGACCGCGACTGCTAAGTGATGCCCACTGTTTCCCCCTGCTGGCTTCCTCATGATCTTTTTTAATTGAGCGTTTAAGGATTGCATCAATAAGGTGTTTGGCAGAGGTGAGGCTGGTTTCTGCATATGGTTGTTGCATCTGAGTTCCATTTTTTGCAAGGTCGTCTGCTCTTTCGTTACCTGTGATGCCAACGTGACTTGGGATCCACTGAAGGCTAATTGACCATTCATTTTGCAAAAGATGTGAGATTGCTTCTCGGCAGTGGAATATGTTCGAACAGTCTGTTGAAGAGTTGTCGGCTATTGCAATTATGGCGGCTTGGGAGTCTATAAAGAAAACAGCTCGTTGGTGGTTCGTTGCTGGGTGATGCGCAGCAAGAGCCTCTGCGGCCAGTCGCACTGCCGTTACTTCCCCATCAAAATTACTTGTGTTTGCCCCAACGCCCTGGCTGATTTCAAATAGCTTGGAGAAAGCTCCAGCCCCAGCTCCAGTAGGATTGAGTTTAGATCCATCAGTGTAGATGTGCAGCCAGTCTGGTTCAGGATATAAAGTGTGGATTGTCTCAAGGGCAGAAATCTTTAGTTCTTCTGGGAGTGCAAGATGCTTGGGGGTTTTAAAGTTTAGTAATGACAAACTTTTGAGAGGCATGGCAATAGTCGGCTTGTTGAAAGTTTTGAGCGGAGTTGGGTTTGATTCACCGATGCTATACCTTCTTCTAAGTTCTTCAGCGTGTTGTAGTGGGCTTAGCTGGGTTTTTAGTCTCTGTGCAGCCTTTCTATAGTTAGTCCAGTATCGGTAATTTACTCTTCTTGAGCGTTCCCAAAATTTAAGCGTTAGTTTTTCGCGCCTTTTTTGCAATGGTTCTATGCAGGTTTGCATTTCCATCGCACAAATGGGCGTTGAGAAAGCTGCGCCGGTGATGATTCTGAGGGCACTGTTCTGTATTTTATCTAACTTTCGCAGATTCGGTTGACTGGCCAGTGACGTAACTTCTGAAGCGTATTCCATGGAGGGTCTGACATAGGTCTTATAAGCAGTGGCAAGAACGTCCTGCGTGCAACCCCACTTTGTACCAGTTAGTCTTTTTAAGAAATTTGTTCGCTTGCTAGCGCGCTCAGCAACCTCTTGTATGTAATTTTTTCATGAGAGTCTAGTGTCCAGATTAACACCTAAGTATTTGGACAATTTAGACTCTGGTAGGCAACTCTTTTTATATTTGAGCTCAATGGTTGGGGGCTTGGTGGAGAGAGTGAAAAACTGAAAATTTGTTTTCTCAGGATTAACTGTCATTTTATTGCAGTCGGCCCATAGCCCAATGTTTTCCAATACTAGGTTCATAGTTCCTTCAAGGTGGTCAGTCTTGTTAGTAGTATTCCACACAAGACGTCATCAGCATACAGCAGGTATGATGTGCCAGGTGTCTTTTCGATGGCGGCGGTGAGGTCATTAATCATTGTGTTGAAGAGAAGACAACTGAGCACGGCTCCCTGAGGTAAACCTTGTTTTTGGACTTTAAAATTGGAGACAGCACTCATGAACCTCGTCCTTATCAGGCGCTGGGTTAGGAAATTTTTTATCCACTTCATCATATTGTTTACCACCCCCAGTTTCGCTAGTTTTGATAGTAGCAATTGCTTCCACATTTTATCATATGCAGCTTTAAAATCAATTAGTACGGCCAGGTTGGACTGCCTTCTGTGGAAACCATCCTTCACAGCTTGAGTGAACTTCACCAGTTGGTCAACAGTAGAGCGGTTTTGGCGAAAACCTGCTTGGGCTTCGCTTATTGCTCCTTTCACCCATTTCATCCATGTCAAGTTTATGAGCTTGAGGAGGCACTGCTTTGCTGTTACACCAAGGTGTTTTATAAATTCGGGAAATATTCGGTCCGGTCCCGCTGCTTTTCCATTTTTTAGTGTGCGAATGGCTGCTTCCAGTTCATGTGTTAGGAAAGGGTTGACCATTTCAGGTGTCGGCTCGGCTTTGAGAGGGCCCACTGATTGCTGTTTGATGTATTTACGGTCATTGGCTCTTATGTCAAGGGTGCTGACAGCAGCATAGTGCTTGCAGAGTGCTTGTGCAACGTCTTTTGGGCTGGTGAGCGTCCTTCCATTGAAAATGATTGGTTCCCATGTGAAGTTACGTTTGTCGTTATTGAGGCTTGAAATAAAATTGTGAGCTTTCGAGCCGTCCTTTCTAAAATCTAGTTTGGCAACAAAATTACGGTGTGTGCTTCTTTTCGATTGAATGATCTCCCTCCTGAGTTGGGCTTGTTTTTTTTTCTGAGTTGGATACAGTGTTCGAGGTTGTTGGTAGTCTCTGCCCTTTTCCTGGCTTTATTACGTTCCCTTTGTTGTTTTGTCAGATTTTTATTCCAAAAAGGCTTATATTTATTGACGTACCCTCTGGGTATGCAGATATGAATGTAAACAGATAGTTAAGTTTATGCAGACGTGTTGAACAAAGGGTTAGGCATGTGACGGAAACAAAAGATGTTACCAACGCTTAATAGTTCAGGCAAACATCTGTTGCTTGGGTTTACCAGAAATGTCTTGAGTAAGGTTTCGAAGTGTTGGCGCTAACGTATTTCGGGATAAAGTGAAATTCCTTAATGTCCTAGCCCTCTTAATCTTAATATAAGTACAAATATAAAGTCAATTTACCAGTGAACGATAGTGTAGGAAGTAATACGATATAACTACATTAGTTCCCAAAGAAGTATTCGCAATGTTCGACAAAGCAGTGGCGGTTTGTCCAAAAGGGCTTTGGGGCGCAGCCCTCCCAATTACAAAAAATAATTTTTAATTAATATTCATTTGTCTTAAATTAGGTTAAGAAGAGTTTAGAATTATTTAAGCAGTGTTAAAACCATAAAATATTTAGCAGTTGATGCACGAAATTAGCCGCAGCAGAGAGCCCCAGACTAGAGCATTGAGTGTGCGTGGAATAAGCTGAAACAGCCAAAACCGTGCGGTGACGTCACTCAACGCGCTTGTTACGGGTGGCCTGGGATGGAGTCCCTTAGTCATGCGCATGCGCTGAGAAATGACTAATCAGTGCTGCTACTACAATTCTATATGATTTAGGAAGCAGCATTGTAGGCTTATTTGTAATGTTCTCACAATGTTTCCATTTATAGATCCTTTGATGCGTATACACAGTGGCCTAATATACTTTTAAAAGTAAAACTTGATTCACACTACTCGTTGAGTACTCGACGCTTTAGCATAGGCACTCACTTAACTACCCAACGTAGCAACATTTCGTAAATCACACCGTAATACGTCTATTAGTTATAGCAATGTTAATATATTAGTCAATAAGTATAACTTAATAAAAGTTGTAGGTGCTTAGAATGTAAAACGAGTTAAATGGGTATCAAATTTAAAAATTGTCTCCGCACCTCGTAAATCTGGGGAGACCCCTTGTCATGAGCCCCACCAATGTAATTGGGCAGGAGCCGCCACTGCGACAATGTAGCTGGTGACATTTGTTTATGGCTCCTGTATAGTGCAAGTCTATTGGTAGAATTTTATATGATGGCACTTAGGGACTGCGAGCCTTGGTGACAGATCGAGGACCAGGGAGGGTGGATATGCTCGAAAGTCGTTTTCAAAAACATCGATTCATGGACTTCCACTGATTTATAAGGTTAACTAATAATTCTATTATTTATTACTAGTTTTTAACGTATAATATAAGTAGCAACCAATGTAAATTATGGCGTACACGGTAGCGTGCCAATAGGATTGTCTAAGGGTAGGCCGCGATGAAGGATGACGACAGAGCCTGGTGCTTTCTAGAAGACGAATACACAATATTTATGTAAAGGCTAAGTGGCAGCTTATAAAATTTGACCTATACTTCAAAATAAGCGGCACTTCCCACGTGGTTCATAATTCTTTCGCTCTCGTGGTAACAAAAGTTCCTTATTTGGCTCTCCTAACCTCTATTGGCGCGCTCATTTCCGGCAAGAAAAATAATTGAAAAATACTCATGTTTAAACCGTCATTAGCAAAACCTGATACATATTTGTTAAACTCAAATGGTAAAACCCCGAAAAATTATCTCTTATGTGATCCTTGCATGTATCAACTCATAATAACAAATCCTAAGACTTTCTAGTAAGAATTAAGGTATACCAATATACAGTATTAGATAAGTCTTTCGTGCCTCATTGGTTGCGAGATGCATTGTTTGCTTTCTGATTTAGGAATGTTTTACAATACTGCAAAACTAATTAAAATTTGGTAACATTGCAATTTGGGTGGCCAGAAACATCCGAGGGAACCTTGGCCGCTCTGTCTCCTTTCTACAATCACCATGCAAATGATTCAGAATTTAGAATTTTTATTGAGCAGATTTTTATTATGAGCAGATTTCTAGAATTTTATTTTTCTTTCCCAATAATACTGAAGACTGTCTCAAAATTCACATTCTTTCTTTGATCCGACCACTTGTTCCTAAAATAATTGTTAACAGCGCGCTAAAATCTTTGTACTCGTAGTTGGATCCAAACGCCACATCCACTAGGCCCGTGTTTACTACAAAGGGACCATCACGTAACTTCTTCAACCATTTATACACCTCCCACTGAAAATTTCTTCCTGGGGATGTGACGGTCCTATAGTCCTGACGCAGAGTAGTTCCCGGGATGCAGTGAACCATCAATACATTGCAGACGGGCTATGGCCTTGTCCTATTCTAATCTATTATTCCCAACCTTTAATTCTTATTCATATTTGATAATATTAAAATTGCCTGATAAGACAAAACATAAATAATTACGTAACCATGTACTAGTAGCTCTGACAAAGTGTAGATACAATCCCGTTAGAAACGAGAAAAGCCATTGCAATACCCAACCTTCTAAAATGGTTTTACTGTAAACAACACGTAGTATTTTTCCTACCCATAATCAGTTTACGAAATAGTGTGGTTCACTAATTATCAACAATACTAGGTGATCCAGACAACCAGGTACAGTAAGTCACGTTTCCGTCTCACTATTTCAAGTATATGGTTGAACGTAATTTTACTATTTAGTACATATAAACTCATTTCTTTACTAAAGGGTCTTTTAAAACAGTACTTCTGTTCAAGGTTATGTTCTCATGGACGATTCTGCTAAGTATAGATCGATTACTTAGCAACAATCGCGCTGAGATTGTATTTCCACTGATAATATCAAATCAAGATATCATTCGTATCTGCCATACATCAAACACTTTATAGAACTTAAATCTTACATTGTCTTGTCCTTGTGCCCCTCGTGGCTCTTTTACACGGCTCGTGAACAAGCTTCGCTCGCTCGGCCGCCTAGCGCCACCGACGCCGTGTTTGTGAACCACATTTTGCCAAACGGTTCATCTTTGTTTAAACCATTTATAATTTACACAAAGATAATCTTTAGGTTACCATAGATTTAGCAAACACTTTCGAAAGCCTTGTAAATATGGGAGAGCAGTGCCGGAAAAAAAGCCAACATATGCTGATTGGCTATCATATTTCTGGATTTACTAAACACTTAAATTCTCTCGTTATTTATCAATTACTGATTAAATTACTATCAGAAAACCACCTGTTGGCCACCACCTGACACGTTTCGAGTGAAAAATAAATATTATTTGTTAACATTGTCCCTAAGCCGTATCGATAATGAAAACAGGTAACGTCTATAAACCTGTCATATTTTTAAGGGATTATTTGAATGGCTTTAAAAACACCTGCAGATTGTCGTGTGTTTTGTACATTTTTAGCGGAGAGGACCACGAAGCGGGGTATTTTACGTCCGCGCGTTGATGTCGCCAGGTCTGGGGGCTGTTCAGAGTAATAAGGGTTTAATCTTAGCAGAGAATTAAAACAGGGTTAAATTAGATTTTACGCTTATGGTGTATTTGTTGTGCGCACGCACGCGCGCAGGTGCGACGGCATCGTAAAATTGAATTTTTACGACCGTTTATCGTGTGTACCTATGCCGCAACTGCACCGTGCCCGAGATGATAGCTGACCTTAGAAATGGGCTGCATTTAAATTCAAATAATTTTGTATAACGGGGCTATTACGTCGAGCATGTGTATACTAATGAGCCATTTAATGTAAACACGACGATAAAGGATTAACGAATTTAAAACTAATTAAATAGAATTAAAATTAAAATAAACAGAAAGAAAAATGGAGGCGTGCTTTAGCATAACCACAGTGGTTACGTCCGGGTTGTTGTTTTGGTAATTTTCGACTTTCCAGACGTGATCGGTTTTGCAAACAAAATTATTTCTGGTGGTGTAAGAAGCCCTCAGTAACACGAAAAAAACAATAAAACTCGGTGCACAGGCCCCATAAATCAAAAATTTAGAAAAAACGTTATATTTAACCTCACTTTCAACACTCACTAAAATTTATGAAACCAAAGCGTTTTTTAATAAAAACAGAGCACTAAATTATACTAAGTAATAAAATAGCCATTTTATTTTGTATAGATTTGGATTAATATAAAAATTAAGTTTTTTAATGCACGTAACTAGTTCAGGCCTAAAATGAAAGCAGACAGGCAGGCAGACAGGCAGACAGGCAGACAGACGGTCAGAGAGATGGAGAGAGTTAGGGTTCATAGGTGATAGGTCGTTATGAATATTCTTGCCAATCCAAGATTGGAATGATGCTGAGTAATATGGAGGATTAGGGTAGGAATATGAAACCCCCTGGTCTGGGATATAGGGGTCTGATACAGGAGCATTCAGCTTGCGGAGCACGAACCTGAAGTAGACCATCTCTCTGGCAGCATAGAGAAGGGGTGCATTGCAGGAAGTAGGATAAGGGATGGTAGGAATGATAAGGAATATATAGGACCATGGACAAGGCGCTGGGGCTGCGAATAAGGGAATTTTAGGCATGATAGTGTCTACCCACTAGCCAAGTTCATTATCATTATAGGAAGAGGTAGATATATATATATATATATATATATATATATATATAAAGAGAGAGAGAGAGAGAGAGAGAGAGAGAAAGAGAGAGAGAGAGAAAGATGAAAATAAGTTTACTTAATCTGAGAGTTCCCACAAATCATTAAAAAAATATAATTTGTATTACCGCTATAAATATGCTCAAACACTCTTAACCCAACTTTTAATAGATGTTCAATTCTCTCTATTAGTTCACGCTCTCCTTATATAGGCCTGTATCTTGTTTATCCACTCAAGTTTAAATAGAATTTTAAAGCTTGTATTAGAAGATTCCTAATGTTAATACGGGTGTTTTTCTAATAATATTTCATTAATTAAATATAATAATGAAATAATTTTAGTTTTTTATAGCAGACAATCTTTTTACAAAAGGGGCCAGCTTTGCAACATTGTTATTTCATCCCAGCTTAAAATAAGTGATAACATGTGATTTCATAAACAGCTTATTTTACGTTATAGGTTATGTGGTAGAACAGCTGTTTTAAAGCATAGGTTACGTTACTTTATTTATATTTATTGTAATTATTCAATAAAAACTAACTAAAATACAAATTTGCTTTGTTAACCTAAGTAGTAATTGAATTAAATTTGTTTTGTTTTGATTACTTGTTTTAACTAATAAGTGAATATATTATATTTTTTATAGCATTTACTTAAATTCTGCTAATAGCACCCTATAAGTCAAATATTTGTACTGTTTATAAAAAAGAAACTAAGATATTAGGTATTTAACCAAACCTAACCTACGCGTTGAATAAAATTATTTCGATTTATTACTTCCTACTTGATATTGTGAAATGTCGGACAGGTCTCATGTCACAGATTTCCTGCTGGCTGTATCTGATGTCCTGCAGTTCTGGTTGAGTTCCCTAATAGCCTACAGGCACGAGGTGTGAGTAACAACAAACGTTTATCCCGTCACACTGTGCTATACCAGTTCGACTGTATTAGTGTCAACCCAAAATAGGCGTCTGTAGTTCTGCATTTACTACTTCCGGCGTCGAGTCGGTTGCTTCTGCTGTCATGAAGACCACCATCCGAGTACCGAATTGTCGGCGTCCACCCGTCATTTTCTGACTTTCTCCAGTTTGTCTTTTCCGTCTGCATACAAGCAGAGGATATTGAATCTCATGACCTTCTCAACAACGTAGCCTTATTGTTTGACATATAAACATTACTATAAAAGAGGCACTGTACAGTGAAACAGCTGTAGTGGGATTAACAAAAACTACCAACGGTCTGCTAATATCGGAGAGTATAGAGTGGATGAAATTGTGAGGGAGGTTTAATTCTTTGTAGTTTTGATCGGGAGTAACTCTTGGGAAGAATACGATTTTGGGGGAAGACGTCAGACAGGAGCGCATGTTGGGAGAAACACGTGTTGTCAGGATTAAATGTCGGGAGGAGTAAACGTTAAAACAGTTTCTGGAGAGACATGTTTAGATGAGGACTTGTTGCTAGGAGCACGAGTTACAACGGATTTCGTAAGTTGTGATGAGAAACTACTTGTCGGGAGGTCATGTTATCGTGAGACGTGTTGGCATATTATCCCAGCACGTGAGGGAGAGGCAAATGTTGGTGGAGCACGTGTTGGGAAGGCACATTGTCAGTAGGAGCGCGTGATTTGGACACTATGTGTCAGGAAAAGCACTCGCCGGTAGGAGCAACTGTTGGTAGAGCACTGTTGGGAGAGGCAATAATTGGTAGACTACGTATTGGGAGGGAAATTTGTTAGAAGAAGCACGTGTTTTGATGACTAGGTATCAGGAGGAGCCCTTGTCGGGAAGAATAAGTGTCAGGAGGAGTAATTGTTGGTGGAGCACGTGTTAGGGGTGGCCATTGTCAGTAGAAGCACGTGTTTTGATGACTACATATCAGGAGAAGCACTTTTCGGGAAGAATAAGTGTTAGGAGGAGTAATTGTTGGTGGAGCACGTGTTAGGGGTGGACATTGTTAGTAGAAGCACGTGTTTTGATGACTACGTATCAGGAGAAGCACTTGTCGGGAAGAATAAGTGTCAGGAGGAGTAACTGTTGGTGGAGCACGTGTTAGGGGTGAACATTGTCAGTAGAAGCACGTGTTTTGGTGACTACGTATCAGGAGGAGCACTTGTCGGGAAGAATAAGTGTCAGGAGGAGTAATTGTTGGTGAAGCACGTGTTAGGGGTGGACATTGTCAGTAGAAGCACGTGTTTTGATGACTACGTATCAGGAGGAGCACTTGTCGGGAAGAATACGTGTCGGGAGGAGCAACTGTTGGTGGAACGCTTGTTGGAAGTGGCCATTGTCAGTAGAAGCAGACTACCTATCAGGAGGAGCACTTGTCGGGAAAACTACGTGTCGGAAGGAGCACGTATCGGGAAGAATACGCGTCGTAAGGAGCAACTGTTGGTGGAACACGTGTTGGAAGTGGCCATTGTCAGTAGAAGCAGAAAACGTATCAGGAGTAGCACTTGTCGGGAAGAACACGTGTCGGGAGGAGCAACTGTTGGTGGAACACGTGTTGGAAGTGGCCATTGTCAGTAGAAGCACGTGTTTTTAAGACTACGTACCAGGAGGAGCACTTGTCGAGAATACGACGTATCAGGAAGAGCATTTGTCGGGAAGAATACGTGTCAGGAGGAGCATGTTGGTGGAACACGTTTTGGAAGTGGCCATTGACAGTACGAGGAGAAAACGTATGAGGAGGAGCACTTGTCGGGAAGAACACGTGTCGGGAGGAGCAACTGTTGGTGGAACACGTGTTGGAAGTGGACATTGTTATTAGAAGTACGGGTTTTGAGGACTACGTCTCAGGAGGAGCACTTGTCGGGAAGAATACGTGTCGGGAGCAGCAACTATTGGTGGAACACGTGTTGCAAGTGACCATTGTCAGTAGAAGCACGTGTTTTTAAGACTACGTACCAGGAGGAGCACTTGTGGGGAATACTACGTATCAGGAAGAGTATTTGTCGGGAAGAATACGTGTCAGGAGGAGCATGTTGGTGGAACACGTGTTGGAAGTGACCATTGTCAGTACAAGCAGACTACGTATCAGCAGGAGCACTTGTCGGGAGTAGCAACTGTTGGTGGAACACGTGTTGGAAGTGGACATTGTTAGTAGAAGCACGGGTTTTGAAGACTACGTCTCAAGAGGAGCACTTGCCGGGAAGAATACATGTCGGGAGGAGCAACTATTGGTGGAACACGTGTTGTAAGTGGCCATTGTCAGTAGAAGCACGTGTTTTTAAGACTACGTACCAGGAGGAGCACTTGTCGGGAATACTACGTATCAGGAAGAGCACTTATCAGGAAGAATACGTGTCGTGAGGAGCAACTATTGGGGGAACACGTGTTAGAAGTGGTCATTGTCAGTAGAAGCACGTGTTTTGAAGACTACGTATCAGTAGGAGCACTTGTCGGGAAGACTACGTATCAGTAGGAGCACGTGTCGGGAAGACTACGTATCAGGAGGAGCACCTGTCGGGAAGAACACGTGTCGGGAGGAGCAACTTTATGAACCACTTGTCGGGAGGGGAAATGCAGGTCATTATTCAAGGAAATATATTAGAAACGTTACACAGGAATGTCAAGGTTTGAAATTGTGCTCGTAATAATTTAAGGAATGAAAACCTATGAAAAAAGGATACAACCGACTGAATAAATTTAATATTTTAGTGCAGTAGAACACAAAGATAAAGCAAAATTTTGGATTATCCAAAGCTACATCCACAAATCCAAAATTAGTGTCTTTACTCCTAATATCGAATTACTATTGTGAGACCCAAAGCTAATTTGCTTACAAAGGTTTAATGATCAGCTGTTGGTACAACAGTTGCGGAAATGGGGTGAATGGAATCGCGAGTCAACAGGTAGCTCTTGCTAATACTCCTTCGCTATTCCCTCATATTTACATAATAATAGTGAGGGAAACATCTATTACAATTTATTACATTATCAAGATTCCTTCACCATACTTCAGAGGCGAACTTACTAACGGTGGACAGGAAATACGTTTATGGTTGTTATTGGTGCTTGACGGAACTTCATAATAGAGGATATCAATTGAAAAATGGTATAATTTCAGAGACAAAAATGTGTTTTTCTTTGCAACACATCCTCCTTATACGATCATTATCAAATACAGTTGTATTGAAGTAAACCCATATATATATATATATATATATATATATATATATATATATATATATATAATTGTGTTGAGTTTTCTTTTGAACAAAGTGATTGATCTTAAATAGGAAATTGTTACAAGATGTTCAATGTTTTGTTTTTGAATGAATATTTCTTTTATATATTCGTTCAGAAAGAAGTTTCCAGTGGAAGCCTATAATTTGGAACGTCCAAATTTCAGTTACGTCGCTCTCCTAATATAGCCTAGCTCCGAGTTCCAAAGATCAGCGTCACCTGTTCACGTCACGGCTACGTTCCCAACTCGATTGACATACGTCGTACTCTCACCATATGTGTCTATAATTGCATTCGGTATTTTTTCGCTGTTTCAATTGATAAGTGCAGTTTTGATAAGTTCAATCGACATGATGGAAAGCTAGTTTTAATGAGTTGCAAATATTCTCGTCAGGTTTAACAGGCGGGTAGGAATGAACGCCGTATTTGTTGCATAGAATAATCAGGTAGATTAAACTGCGACATCTGACGGGATGTGAACGAACTAAGACATGCAGTCGGAGACTTCTGAGGAACTGTTATTACATTAGGCACCTTGTAACCTTTAGATTATATTGGCATCTTTCATTACAAATACGCCTGAAGATGTAAGGAAACAGTTTGCGCTTGCGAGCGTGCGCTTTTTTCTAATTAACTAAACTCGTTAGTTTTACTCGTATAAATACCATCTGAAAACCGGGCGTTATTATGACAGTTAGTAATTTTGCTGTGAAATATTTTCTGTCGTGTACGCCTCGTTGTTACTACGTTTTAAGCATTAGTGTCAAGTGGTGTAACTGAGGCTTTAAACCATTTTTCGTGTAATTTACCATTTTCCCATTTAACCATTTTCTCCTTTAATCACATTTTTATCTTCATTTGTGTATATACTTTCATGGATTTCCTACTTAGATACATGACTGTATATGTGAGCATTATATAGGCTACTTAAAAACATTAATTAGCATCGCATGTTGTATAACATTTGACAGCTTAATTCTACCCTACACTTGTAAGCCACAAGCGTTTTGGTATACGGCACAATAGCCAAAAGTAGAATAAAGCATCTGGCACAGTAGACAAATGTAGAATAAAGAATATGGAACACTAAACAATGATGAATGATGTATGTGGCACAGTAGACATGTATAGACCTACGTATTAGCACAGTAGACAAATATAGAACACAGTATATGGAACACCAGACAATGTAGAATAAAGCATCTGCACTGTAGGCAAATGTGGAACAAAGTATCTCACACAGAAGACGAATGTAGATCTTATTAGGCCAGTAGAGAACAAAGTATATGAAGCGCCAGACAATGTAGAATCAAGTATCTGGCACAGCATTCAAATGTAGAACTACGCATTAGTACAGTAGACAAATGTAGAACAAATTATATGAAGCGCCAATAATGTAGAAATAAATATCTGGCACAGCTTACAAATGTTGAACTAAGTATTAGTACAGTAGAAAAATGTAGAACAAATTATTTGAAGCGCCAACAATGTAGAAACAAATATCTGGCACAGCTTATAAATGTTGAACTACGTATTAGTACAGTAGACAAATGTAGAACAAATTATTTGAAGGGCCAACAATGTAGAAACAAATATCTGGCACAGCTTATAAATGTTGAACTACGTATTAGTACAGTAGAAAAATGTAGAACAAATTATTTGAAGCGCCAACAATGTAGAAACAAATATCTGGCACAGCTTATAAATGTTGAACTACGTATTAGTACAGTAGACAAATTTAGAACAAATTATTTGAAGCGCCAACAATGTAGAAACAAATATCTGGCACAGCTTATAAATGTTGAACTATGTATAAGTACAGTAGACAAATTTAGAACAAATTATTTGAAGCGCCAACAATGTAGAAACAAATATCTGGCACAGCTTATAAATGTTGAACTACGCATTAGTACAGTAGACAAATTTAGAACAAATTATTTGAAGCGCCAACAATGTAGAAACAAATATCTGGCACAGCTTATAAATGTTGAACTACGCATTAGTACAGTAGACAAATTTAGAACAAATTATTTGAAGCGCCAACAATGTAGAAACAAATATCTGGCACAGCTTATAAATGTTGAACTACGCATTAGTACAGTAGACAAATTTAGAACAAATTATTTGAAGCGCCAACAATGTAGAAACAAATATCTGGCACAGCTTATAAATGTTGAACTACGCATTAGTACAGTAGACAAATTTAGAACAAATTATTTGAAGCGCCAACAATGTAGAAACAAATATCTGGCACAGCTTATAAATGTTGAACTACGCATTAGTACAGTAGACAAATTTAGAACAAATTATTTGAAGCGCCAACAATGTAGAAACAAATATCTGGCACAGCTTATAAATGTTGAACTACGCATTAGTACAGTAGACAAATTTAGAACAAATTATTTGAAGCGCCAACAATGTAGAAACAAATATCTGGCACAGCTTATAAATGTTGAACTACGCATTAGTACAGTAGACAAATTTAGAACAAATTATTTGAAGCGCCAACAATGTAGAAACAAATATCTGGCACAGCTTATAAATGTTGAACTACGCATTAGTACAGTAGACAAATTTAGAACAAATTATTTGAAGCGCCAACAATGTAGAAACAAATATCTGGCACAGCTTATAAATGTTGAACTACGCATTAGTACAGTAGACAAATTTAGAACAAATTATTTGAAGCGCCAACAATGTAGAAACAAATATCTGGCACAGCTTATAAATGTTGAACTATGTATAAGTACAGTAGACAAATTTAGAACAAATTATTTGAAGCGCCAACAATGTAGAAACAAATATCTGGCACAGCTTATAAATGTTGAACTACGCATTAGTACAGTAGACAAATTTAGAACAAATTATTTGAAGCGCCAACAATGTAGAAACAAATATCTGGCACAGCTTATAAATGTTGAACTATGTATAAGTACAGTAGACAAATTTAGAACAAATTATTTGAAGCGCCAACAATGTAGAAACAAATATCTGGCACAGCTTATAAATGTTGAACTACGCATTAGTACAGTAGACAAATTTAGAACAAATTATTTGAAGCGCCAACAATGTAGAAACAAATATCTGGCACAGCTTATAAATGTTGAACTACGCATTAGTACAGTAGACAAATTTAGAACAAATTATTTGAAGCGCCAACAATGTAGAAACAAATATCTGGCACAGCTTATAAATGTTGAACTACGCATTAGTACAGTAGACAAATTTAGAACAAATTATTTGAAGCGCCAACAATGTAGAAACAAATATCTGGCACAGCTTATAAATGTTGAACTACGCATTAGTACAGTAGACAAATTTAGAACAAATTATTTGAAGCGCCAACAATGTAGAAACAAATATCTGGCACAGCTTATAAATGTTGAACTACGTATTAGTACAGTAGACAAATTTAGAACAAATTATTTGAAGCGCCAACAATGTAGAAACAAATATCTGGCACAGCTTATAAATGTTGAACTACGTATTAGTACAGTAGACAAATGTAGAACAAATTATTTGAAGCGCCAACAATGTAGAAACAAATATCTGGCACAGCTTATAAATGTTGAACTACGTATTAGTACAGTAGACAAATGTAGAACAAATTATTTGAAGCGCCAACAATGTAGAAACAAATATCTGGCACAGCTTACAAATGTTGAACTACGTATAAGTACAGTAGACAAATGTAGAACAAATTATATGAAGCGCCAGACACTGTAGAATCAAGTATCTGGCACAGCTTACAAATTTTGAACTATGTGTAAGTACAGTAGACAAATGTAGAACAAATTATTTGAAGCGCCAACAATGTAGAAACAAATATCTGGCACAGCTTATAAATGTTGAACTACGTATTAGTACAGTAGACAAATGTAGAACAAATTATTTGAAGCGCCAACAATGTAGAAACAAATATCTGGCACAGCTTATAAATGTTGAACTACGTATTAGTACAGTAGACAAATGTAGAACAAATTATATGAAGCGCCAGACACTGTAGAATCAAGTATCTGGCACAGCTTACAAATTTTGAACTATGTGTAAGTACAGTAGACAAATGTAGAACAAATTATATGAAGCGCCAGACACTGTAGAATCAAATATCTGGCACAGCTTACAAATGTTGAACTACGTATAAGTACAGTAGACAAATGTAGAACAAATTAACTTAAATTTTTTTTTATATATTACCTGTTTAGAATAAACCTGATAAACTTTTTTGGCGCGATAACATTTTTATTCTAAAATTGATATTATGTTAGTAATTTTTTTTAAATAATTTTGTTTGCTACTGATTGTTGCTTTCACGTTAACAGGTAAGCCGCTGCGGCCTAATTAAGGCATCAAAGGTCTTGGAACAGGTGTTGAGAGAATATGTGTTAAGCAACACATGTGTCCGAGTATTTGCCGAGTATTTTTAGAACAGATTTACGTCTATTGTCAAGTGAAAACGTTATGATTTTGTAAATATTATGAAACGTGACAGTTGGCAGACCTGCACGATTCTACAAAGCAGACAATTAATTACGGAAGCGTAGATAATACGAATGATCTGTTAGTTATTATTGCTCTTAGTTATAGAAACTTCTACAGTTCTAGATAATTAATTTAAGGAAGTGAGTTTTATTTATAAATTTGTCTGTCGTAGCCACAGGCACATAGCTGTTAAACTGTTACCCCCTACACACAGTTAATTTGTCAGGGCACTTTCTGTATTGTTTTAATTTTGGTATGTTGTGTTACTTAGTGACCATTTAATTTTTCTCACCTTGGAAGTGTTACAGAAAGCATTATTATGAAGACCACACGTGCTTGCATGCTCTTTGGGCGGTGATGTAAGTTAGAGTGGTTGAGTACTTTATTTTAGGACATGTCCAGCTATGTAGAGAACTCATTAGGGACCACCTCATGCGCTTGAATACCGTATTTTGGGGGATTTCCAGCCCTGAAACAGTTTCCTGTCACTGTATAACACTCTATTCCTTGTACGCACTAAGAATTCATGTTTCCACGTCATCATGTACTCACAGCACTTAGAGAATATTCGCCATCATTCTGGTGAGCAGTACCTCGTGTAATTGGGCATTTCTCTATAGGGTATGTCTTTAAGTAGGCCTTAACTTTAGGGGTGTGCTCAGGAGTAATAATCCTGAGAATTCCAATATTTATCCCTCACTATTGTTATATATTATTTGTTTTAGCCTCATATTTTACCCGGTGGCAAATGTATTTATGACATTTACTCGAATCTTCATTGCCTCATATTTTTCCTCGGTTGGTGTAGTTGTATCAATGACATTTCTTAACATTTTCCCTCCTATTCTATCCATGATGGTGTATGATCTATGTCTTTACTTCCCTCATATTATTCTTCATAGTGGAATCAGTGTCTTTTCTTAAAACTCCTCTTAAATAATATTTTGTCTCTGATACTATGGTTGTAGCCACAGTATGACTTTTCCTCACACATTCTATACCTCATATTTGGCCCCTGACTTAGTAACTGTATCTTCTATGTCTACTCCACGTACTTTTTCTTGCCTTATATTTTGTCCCTGATATAGTAGTTATATCTTCTTTGTCTTTTTCTTGGAATTTCTCTTGGCACACATTTTGTGTGAGTGTTGAGTGGTCTTCGGACCTTCTCTTACCTCATTTTGCACTGCTTTAGTAACTGTATCGTTTATGTATTTTCACCGAACCATCTCTCACCCTATATTTCGTCCTTGCTATGTTAAAGGACATCTCAGTCTAATTCTTCGAACGTTTTGTTAAATGAACACAACAGGAACTACCTAACCATTTACCAATTTCGGAGAATATTTCCTTTACAAGAAATTTATTTTCTTCACATCTCGCCTTCCCTCTGTACCTATATCGGCCTTCATTCCTTATTTTGTATAATAATGTACTTTCAGGAGAAAAGATTTGAACTTTTTTCTACAAACTTTTCGAAAAAAATAAACTGTCCTTTATAGATCAAGTCAATTCTGTATCTGATCGTAGAAACGGTGATATCGTAGGAACTGGGAGAGGGAATACTGTGAGAGCATAGGAACTGTAAAAGCGTAGTAACTATGAGAGCGTAGGAACTGTGAGCGCGTAGGAACTATAAGAGCGTATGAACTACGAGAGCGTAGCCGTGAGAGTGTAGAAAATGTGAGAGCATACGTACTGTAAGAGCGCAGGAACTGTGAAAGCATCGTAGCTATGACAGCGTAGGAACTATGAAAGCGAAGGAATTGGGAGAGCGTAGTAACTGTGAGAGCTTAGAGACTGTGAGAGCGTACGAACTGCTAGAACGTAGGAACTGTGATGGCGTAGGAACTATGAAAGTTTAGTAGCTATGATAGCGTAGGAACTGTGAAAGCGAAGGGATTGGGAGAGCGTAGTAACTGTGAGAGCTTAGAGACTATGAGAGCATGGGCAATGTGAGAGCGTACGAACTGCTAGAGCGTAGGAACGGTGATCGCGTAGGAACTATGAAAGCATAGTAGCTATGACAGCGTAGGAACTATGAAAGCGACGGAATTGGGAGAGCGTAGTAACTGTGAGAGCTTAGAGACTGTGAGAGCATAGGTAATGTGAGAACGTACGAACTGCTAGAGCGTAGGAACTGTGATCGCGTAGGAACTATAAAAGCATAGTAGCTATGCCAGCGTAGGAACTGTGAAAGCGAAGGGATTGGGAGTGCGTAGTAACTGTGAGAGCTTAGAGACTGTAAGAGCATGGGTAATGTGAGAGCGTACGAACTGCTAGAGCATAGGAACTGTGATTGCGTAAGAACTATGAAAGCATAGTAGCTATGACAGCGTAGGAACTATGAAAGTGAAGGGATTTTAAGAGCGTAGTAACTGTGAGAGCTTAGAGACTGTGAGAGCATGGGTAATGTAGGAGCGTACGAACTGCTAGAGCATAGGAACTGTGATTGCGTAGGAACTATGAAAGCATAGTAGCTATGACAGCGTAGGGACTATGAAAGCATAGTAGCTATGACAGCGTAGGAACTATGAAAGCATAGTAGCTATGACAGCGTAGGAACTGTGAAATCGAAGGGATTGGGAGTGCGTAGTAACTGTGAGAGCTTAGAGACTGTCAGAGCATGGGTAATGTGAGAGCGTAGGAACTGCTAGAGCATAGGAACTGTGATTGCGTAGAAACTATGAAAGCATAGTAGCTATGACAGCGTAGGAACTATGAAAGCGATGGAATTGGGAGAACGTAGTAACTGTGAGAGCTTAGAGACTGTGAGAGCATGGGTAATGTGAGAGCGTACGAACTGTTAGAGCATAGGAACTGTGATTGCGTAGGAACTATGAAAGCATAGTAGCTATGACAGCGTAGGAACTATGAAAGCATAGTAGCTATGACAGCGTAGGAACTATGAAAGCATAGTAGCTATGACAGCGTAGGAACTGTGAAAGCGTAGGGATTGGGAGAGCGTAGTAACTCTGAGCGCTTAGAGACTGTGAGGGCATAGGTAATGTGAGAGCGTACGCACTGCTACAGCGTAGGAACTGTGATCGCGTATCAACTATGAAAGCATAGTAGCTATGACAGCGTAGGAACTATGAAAGCATAGTAGCTATGACAGCGTAGGAACTATGAAAGCATAGTAGCTATGACAGCGTAGGAACTGTGAAAGCGTAGGGATTGGGAGAGCGTAGTAACTCTGAGCGCTTAGAGACTGTGAGAGCATAGGTAATGTGAGAGCGTACGCACTGCTACGGCGTAGGAACTGTGATCGCGTATCAACTATGAAAGCATAGTAGCTATGACAGCGTAGGAACTATGAAAGCATAATAGCTATGACAGCGTAGGAACTGTGAAAGCGAAGGGATTGGGAGTGCGTAGTAACTGTGAGAGCTTAGAGACTGTGAGAGCATGGGTAATGTGAGAGCGTACGAACGGCTAGAGCGTAGGAACTGTGATCGCGTAGGAACTATGAAAGCATAGTAGTTATGACAGCGTAGGAACTTTGAAAGCATAGTAGCTATAACAGCGTAGGAACTGTGAAAGCGTAGGGATTGGGAGAGCATAGTAACTCTGAGCGCTTAGAGACTGTGAGAGCATAGGTAATGTGAGAGCGTACGCACTGCTACGGCGTAGGAACTGTGATCGCGTATCAACTATGAAAGCATAGTAGCTATGACAGCGTAGGAACTATGAAAGCATAGTAGCTATGACAGCGTAGGAACTATGAAAGCATAGTAGCTATGACAGCGTAGGAACTGTGAAAGCGTAGGGATTGGGAGAGCGTAGTAACTCTGAGCGCTTAGAGACTGTGAGAGCATATGTAATGTGAGAGCGTACGCACTGCTACGGCGTAGGAACTGTGATCGCGTATCAACTATGAAAGCATAGTAGCTATGACAGCGTAGGAACTATGAAAGCATAATAGCTATGACAGCGTAGGAACTGTGAAAGCGAAGGGATTGGGAGTGCGTAGTAACTGTGAGAGCTTAGAGACTGTGAGAGCATGGGTAATGTGAGAGCGTACGAACGGCTAGAGCGTAGGAACTGTGATCGCGTAGGAACTATGAAAGCATAGTAGTTATGACAGCGTAGGAACTTTGAAAGCATAGTAGCTATAACAGCGTAGGAACTGTGAAAGCGTAGGGATTGGGAGAGCATAGTAACTCTGAGCGCTTAGAAACTGTGAGAGCATGGGTAATGTGAGAGCGTACGAACTGCTAGAGTGTAGAGACGGTGAGAGCATAGGTAATGTGAGATCGTAGTAACTGTAAGAGGGTAAGAACTGTGAGAGTGTAGGAACTGAAAAGCGTATGATCTGTGAGAGCGTAGAAACAGTGAGAGCGTATGGAGGATGTAACAGGTCTTAGAGCATTGCAGTGCTTTATAGGTAGTTTGACCTTGAACTCGTTGTGGGCTATTTGCTATTAGGAATTCCAGTAAGCCTAATAAGCTTAGTGGCAGACTGCTTGGAGCCTTACGACTTCCAGGAAACCATATTATTATTGGCGGCCGCACCAAAAATAAACGGATTACGGGGTAAACGTTTTGAATTAGCCCACTGTAATGCTATTGTTGTTAATATGTCACACTTGCGGCCGACGAATTAGAGCTTTCGGGTCTTGTTTTCAGTTGGCTTAATGCAGGTGTTCAGAATTAAGCGTTGCGTTGGAAAGTGGCTCTACAATGTATGTTAAACACGTGATATTTAGATATCCTCGTAGGAAGCTTTGCAGAGGTATGTGCGACTCAAACATTACTTAAACAAAATATGCAAATAACATGTGTTCTAAAAATATACCCGATAAGTGTGTATCCGTATTCTTCTATCTTCTAATCTTTTCTTCCTCTACTTCTTCAGCTACATCGTAATCCCTTTCTTCATCTTCCTTCGTCTTTCTCTTTCTCTGAATCTTGTTATTCTCCTGCACTCCCTTCTTTTTATTTCTTCTTTTACTTCTTCTTCTACATCGTAATCCCCTTCTTCGTCTTCCTTTCCTTCTATTTCTCTGTATCGTGTTAGTCACCTGCACTTGTTTTTTCGATTTCTTCCTCTACTTCTTCAGCCACATCGTAATCCTCTTCTTCATCTTCCTTCGTCTTCCTCTTTCTCTGAATCTTGTTATTCTCCTGCACTCCCATATTTTGTTTTCTTCCTCTACTTCTTCAGCCACATCGTAATCCTCTTCTTCATCTTCCTTCGTCTTCCTCTTTCTCTGAATCTTGTTAGTCACCTGCACTTGTTTTTTCGATTTCTTCCTCTACTTCTTCAGCCACACCGTAATCCTCTTCTTCATCTTCCTTCGTCTTCCTCTTTCTCTGAATCTTGTTATTCTCCTGCACTCCCATATTTTGTTTTCTTCCTTTACTTCTTCTTCTACATCGTAATCTCCTTCGTCGTCTCCCTTTTCTACTCTTTCTCTGAATCTTGTTATTCCACTGCACTTCTTTCTTTTCGATTTCTTCCTCTACTTCTTCTTCTACATCGTAATCCCTTTCTTCATCTTCCTTTTCTTCTATTTCTCTGTATCTTGTTATTCTCCTGCACTTGTTTTTTCGATTTCTTCCTCTACTTCTTCAGCCACATCGTAATCCTCTTCTTCATCTTCCTTCGTCTTCCTCTTTCTCTGAATCTTGTTATTCTCCTGCACTCCAATATTTTGTTTTCTTCCTCTACTTCTTCAGCCACATCGTAATCCTCTTCTTCATCTTCCTTCGTCTTCCTCTTTCTCTGAATCTTGTTATTCTCCTGCACTCCCATATTTTGTTTTCTTCCTTTACTTCTTTTTCTACATCGTAATCTCCTTCGTCGTCTCCCTTTTCTACTCTTTCTCTGAATCTTGTTATTCCACTGCACTTCCTTCTTTTCGATTTCTTCCTCTACTTCTTCTTCTACATCGTAATCCCTTCCTTCATCTTCCTTTCCTTCTATTTCTCTGTATCTTGTTATTCTCCTGCACTTGTTTTTTCGATTTCTTCCTCTACTTCTTCATCTACATCGTAATCCTCTTCTTCATCTTCCTTCGTTATCCTCTTTCTCTGAATCTTGTTATTCTCCTACACCCTTCTTTTGTTTTCTTCATTTACTTCTTCCTCTACATCGTAATCACCTTCTTCATCTTCCTTCTCTTCTCTTTCTCTTTTTGTTCTCCTGCACTCCCTTCTTTTCGATTTCTTCCTTTACTTCTTCTTCTAAGTTGTACCTCTTATTCGTCTTCCTTTTCTACTCTTTTTCTGTATCTTTTTATTCTCCTGCACTACTTTTTTTGTTTTCTTCCTTTATTCTTCTTCTTCTACATTATAATCCCTTTCCTTCTATTTCTCTGTATCTGTTGTTCTCCTGCAATGTCTCTTTTTGTTTCTTTCCTTTACTATTCTTCTATATCGTAATCCCCTATCTTCCTCTTTCTCTGTATCTTGGGGCTCTCCTGCAGTCCCTTCTTTTCGTTTTCTTTCTTTTCTTCGTCAGAAATTATCCACTTTCTCCTCTTTCCCTTCCCTCCTCGTTCATCCATTATTTATCTTTTAATCTTTCACCTCCACTGCCTAAAATAATCAGGGGTGGTTCTTTGTTACATTTGAGGTTTTCCATTTCCTGAAGGTTAAGGGTGAGGTATCTACATGAGCAGATGCTCTGCATAACTCCTTTAGATCAGGGTTGTAAATACCCACCCACGTAAATCAACCAAAACGTGTTAGATGGAATATTAAAGAGTTCCAGAGGTCTCTAACCCTCTCCTGTTGCTATTAGTTCCGCCCTTATGTTTTCTTTAGGTTTGAGACGGTATCTTAAATTGCAAACAAATTGCTTTTTATGTATCCTAAAATTTTCCACGTGTGGAAGTCATATGTAATTCTCTTATTTTTAACAAATCACATCTATACGTCCATACCCTTCTCTTTACAATGGGGTGTCATAAATAAACATCTATTTATGACTGTGGTTGGCTTTCTTCAAGTATAGCACCCTGCAAACGTGATGCTACAACTATATCCTAGTCTAGAGATTATTATATCTCTACCAAAATTCTCATTATTTCCTATAAGTAGGCCTAGTAGTATTTCCTATCCATTCAGGCTGGTTGTCTGTAATAGAAATAATGTGAACAAAAGCCTCCATAATTCAGAGTTTTTCAAAACTGAACACTTCACGAACAGTTTCGCCACGTTCTCGACAAATAAACACCACGCTCGGGAGATAGTTTGCCTTGATTATCTTCAGCACTCCAAACACCACTATCACCCCTCATCCCCCCTCACGCTGTGGACAAATATTTGTCCCCCTGTCGACCCATGTCTGAAACACAATATCCCATACAAACACTATACAAACGTTTAACACAATTTACAGCTCGGCATAAGAGATAATGTCCTATTCAAAATATAGTACGTAATTGTCCGTTAACGGAAGTTGGTAGAGCAAACATCCGCAGTCGCTAACATCCCTGTGCCTCGGAGACTTTAACGGGCGCGTAGAACAGTAGTGCCGTGAACGCGTGTGAATAGAGAGAGTTGGTCGGGCAGTATATCGTACGACTAAGCGATAAGATATGAATGAATACGCCGTATTTCAAAGCCAATGAGGTAATCGTATTGTTCCAATTATAAACAATAATTGCAGTTACATATAATTTGCGACTACAAATATTGGTGTTACAGTAGTTTTTCAACTATTGTAAATTAACTTTATTATTTGATTATGCCGCCTAGGCCTATTTCTTTATTGGGAATGTAAAATACAACTGTAAGTGATTTATGTTTATTGTGCCTTAAATTTTAAAGAGTTTTTTTATCGTAATATTTATAGGCTTGTTTTAGATCAAAGATAGGCTTCGTGAATACGAGGCAAATTCGCAGAAAATGTATAAAGAGTCATTTCATTCAGAAAGGGTGTTTTAATATACTTGGGATTTAGATAGGTGGCCTATATAAAACTGGCAGAGGTTATAAAGCGAATCGTGCCATCTAGTGTGCATGGTCGCGCACATCACGTAAACCTTCTCTCTAATGGAGTCATAAATAGGCGTCTTTCCTTTTAAATAAATAATAAGAAAGGACAAATGGATTTACGTAAGCTTGAGGAAAGGACACTTCTTATGTACTTCTCCTCGTACGTGGAGTAAGGGAACTTACAGGACCTGCTTAGCTCTGCATGGCCAGTGTCGGATACCTGAAATAGATCTACCCTCAACCATGATGAACTGAGTAGCCTAGTCTACGCATTACCTAGAAGTTTAGTTTTGTAAGGGTTTTCGGATCTGGTAGTTTTACTTTAATTAAATACACATGAATACGCCAGCAAATTATCTTTATTTGTATACTTATAAACTCTATATAAGCCTCGACACGGACATTTCTATCCCGTGGAGAGTATTTATATTTAGTTATTTTTTCTTCTCTAGTTCTACTCTGAATGAAAAATTGAAAAAAGAGTTACAAAGATCAGATGTGAGTCGGGACTTCTGACGGTATTACCCTCTGCTCGTTGCATGGCTCTAATAGGTATTGTTAAGCATCATATGCGAAAAGAAAGGTCTGTTTGGAGGATTTCTCATGTACTACCTGTTTCAATCAATAATTTTCGATTTGAATATAGGCCTACTAAAACAATGTGGTAACAACTTGAAGCAACTGGCGAAATTTTTATGTAAACAAATAAAACCTATTATCCACAAAGGAAACAACATTGTGGCTATATATCTTAACTTGTGTCATTCTTAGGCTGGCTTCTGAATTAGTGTAACTAATTAACAACTGTACACAAACTTACGACATTATAAACACTTTACTCTCATAAGCGTTACAGTGACGTGTCACCAACGCCATCAAGACTACTTCAAATCTCAACTACAACTTTTTTATACAGTTGTACTTGTTCTTATATAGGGCGTAGGGCCTAGATTCTCAATATTTGAACGTATGCTCAACATTTGTAGCTTCTTACCGAGTAACTGAACAATTATGGTCAGTATTTGTTATTTAAAATGTGAATATTTTGTACTTTCATGCTTAATATTTGTACGTGCGTGCTCAATATTTTCACGTTCGTGCTCAGTACTTGTACCTTCTTGCTCTATGTTTGTACTTTCATGCTCAATATTTGTTGCTTTGTCACCTTGCTCTTTACGTTCAAGCTCAATATTTGTATCTTCTTGATCAATATTTGTGCGTTCAAGCTTAATATTTCTACCTTCATGCTCAATATTTGTACCTTCTTGTTTAATATTGTCAGGTTCATGCTCAATAATTGTACATTCTTGCTCAAAATTTGTACTTTCATCCTCAATATTTGTGTCTTCTAGCTCAATATTTGTACTTCCATGTTCAGTATTTTTACCTTTTGCTCATTACATTGTACGTTCATGGTCAATATCAGTAAGTTCTTGCTAAATATTTTTATCATCTCGATCAATATATGTACCTTCTTGCTCAATATTTGTAAGTTCAGGTCAATATTTGTACGCCCATGGTCAATACTTGTAACTTTATGGTCAATATTTGTGCCACCCTGCTCTTTACATTCAAGATCAATATTTGTACCTTCGTGCTCAATATTTGTAGCTTCTTGCTCAATACTTTCACCTTCTTGTTTAATATTTTCAGGTTCATACTCATTAATTGTACATTCTTGCTCAATTTTTGTACCTTCGTGCTCAATATTTGTATATTATAGCTCAAACTTTATACGTTCATGCTCAATATTTGTACCTTTTGCTCAATACTTTTACGTTCATGGTCAATATGAAAACGTTCGTGCTCAATATTTGCAAACTTCTTGCTAAATATTTGTGCCGCCTTGCTCTTTACGTTTAAGCACTATTTGGACCTTCTTTCTCAATATTTGTATCTTCTTGCTCAATGTATGTAGCTTATTGCTCAATGTTTGAACCTTCTTGCTCAATGTTTGTGCCTTCTTGCTCAATGTTTGAACCTTCTTGCTCAATGTATGTAGCTTATTGCTCAATGTTTGAACCTTCTTGCTCAATGTTTGTGCCTTCTTGCTCAATATTTGTATCTTCTTGCTCAATGTATGTAGCTTATTGCTCAATGTTTGAACCTTCTTGCTCAATGTTTGTGCCTTCTTGCTCAATGTTTGAACTTTCTTGCTCAATGTTTGTACCTTCTTGCTCAATATTTGTACCTTCTTGTTTAATATTTTCAGGTTCATGCTCATTAATTGTACAATCTTGCTCAATATTTGTACCTTCATGCCTAATATTTGTATATTATAGCTAGAAAGTTATACGTTCATGCTCAAGATTTGTACCTTTTGCTTAACACTTTGTACGTTCATGGTCAATATTAAAACGTTCGTGCTAAATATTTGTATCTTCTTACCTAATATTTGCACGTTCATGCTCAATATTTGCAAAATTCTTGCTAAATATTTGCGCTACCTTGCTCTTTACGTTCACAATTTCCACCATCTTGCTCAATGTATGTAGCTTCATGCTCAATGTTTGTACCTTCTTGCTCAATGTTTGTACCTTCTTGCCCAATGTTTGAACCTTCTTGCTCAATGTTTGTACCTTCTTGCTCAATGTTTGTACCTTCTTGCTTAATATTTTTACCTTCTTGCTCAATGTTTGTGTATTCTTGCTTAGTGTTCGTACCTTCTTGCTCAATGTTTGTATCTTCTTTTTTAATATTGTCAGGTTCATGCTCAATAATTGTACATTCTTGCTCAATGTTTGAACCTACTTGCTCAATGTGTGAACCTTCTTGCTCAATGTTTGTACCTTCTTGCTTAATGTTTGTAGCTTCTTGCCCAATGTTTGTACCTCCTTCCTTAATGTTTGTACCTTCTTGCACAATGTTTGTACCTTCTTGCTTAATATTTTTACCTTCTTGCTCAATGTTTGTACCTTCTTGCTTAATGTTTGTACCTTCTTGCTCAATGTTTGTACTTTCTTGCTGAATGTTTGTAGTTTCTTGCTCAATGTTTGTACCTTCCTGCTCAATGTTTGTACCTTCTTGCTCAATGTTTGTACCTTCTTGCCTAATGTTTGTAGATTCTTGCTCAATGTTTGTAGCTTTTTCCTTAATGTCTGTAGCTTTTTCCTTAATGTTTGTAGCTTCTTGCTCAGTGTTGGTAGCTTCTTGCTCGAAGTGTGTACCTTATAGGTCAATGTTTGTAGATTCTTGCTCAATGTTTGTACCTTTTTGCATAATATTTGTCCCTTCTTGCTCATTGTTTGTACTTTCTTGCTCAATGTTTGTAGCTTCTGGCTCAATAAGTGTACTTTCTTGCTTAGTATTTTTACCTTCTTGCTCAATGTTTGTAGATTCTTGCTCAATGTGTGTGCATTTTGCTTAATGTTTTTACCTTCTTGCTCAATGTTTGTAGATTCTTGTTCAGTGTGATTGCCTTCTTGCTTAATGTTTGTACCTTCTTGTTCAGTGTTTGTACCTTCTTGCTTATTGTTTGTAAGTTCTTGCTCAAATATTTGTACCTTTTTGCCTAATGTTTGTAGCTCCTTGCTGTGAGTGTAATATCTTGCTTAATGTTTGTACCTTCTTGCTCAATGTTTGTATCTTCTTGATTAATGTTTGTTCCTTCATGCTAAATGTTTGTAGCTTTTTACTCATTGTTTGTAGCTTCTTGCTCAATGTCGGTAGCTTCGTGCTCGATGTTTGTACCTTCTTGCTCAGTGTTTGTACCTTCTTGAGTAATGTTTGTACCTTCTTGCTCATTGTTTGTACCTTCTTGCTTAATGTTTGTAGTTTCTTACTTAATGCTTGTCCCTTCTTGCTCAATGTTTGTAACTTCTTGCTCAATGAGTGTAATATTTTGCTTAATTTTTTTACCTTCTTGATCAATGTTTATAGATTCTTGCTCAATGTGTGTGCCTACTTGCTTAATGTTTGCAATTTCTTGTTCAGTGTTTGTACTTTCTTGCTTATTTTCTGTAGGTTCTTGCTTAGTGTTTGTACCTTCTTGCTCAATGTTTGTATTTTCTTGCTTAATGTTTGTACATTTTTAAGTGTTTGTAGCTTCCTGCTTAATCTTTGTACCTTCTTGCTGAATGTGTGTACATTTTTTTAATGCTTGTAGCTTCTTGCTTTGTGTTTGTACCTTCTTACTCAATGTTTGTATCTTCTTACTTAATGTTTATACCTTCTTGCTTAATGTTGTACCTTCTTGCTCAATGTTTGTAGCTTCTTACTTATTGTTTGTATCTCCTTACTTTATGTTCGTATCTCCTTGCTCAATGTTTGTTCCTTCATGCTAAATGTTTGTAGCTTTTTACTCATTGTTTGTAGCTTCATAATCAATGTCGGTAGCTTCGTGCTCGATGTTTGTACCTTCTTGCTCAATGTTTGTACCTTCTTGCCTTATGTTTGTACCTTCTTGCTCAATGTTTGTACCTTCTTGCTTAATGTTTGTAGTTTCTTACTTAATGTTTGTCCCTTCTTGCTCAATGTTTGTATATTCTTGCTTAATGTTTGTAGCTTCTTGCTCAATGTTTGTATCTTCTTGATTAATGTTTGTAGCTTCTTGCTCAATGTTTGTAGCTTCTTACTTATTTTTTGTATCTCCTTACTTTATGTTTGTATCTCCTTGCTCAATGTTTGTTCCTTCATGCTAAATGTTTGTAGCTTTTTAGTCATTGTTTGTAGCTTCATAATCAATGTCGGTAGCTTCGTGCTCGATGTTTGTACCTTCTTGCTTAATGTTTGTACCTTCTTGCTGATTGTTTGTACCTTCTTGCTTAATGTTTGTAGTTTCTTACTTAATGTTTGTCCCTTCTTGCTCAATGTTTGTATCTTCTTGCTTAATGTTTGTAGCTTCTTGCTTAATCTTTGTACCTTCTTGCTGAATGTTTTTATCTTCTTACTTAATGTTTGTACATTTTTTTAATGTTTGTAGATTCTTGCTTAGTGTTTGTACGTTCTTGCTCAATGTTTGTATCTTCTTACTTAATGTTTATACCTTCTTGCTTAATGTTTGTAGCTTCTTGCTTATTTTTTGTAGCTCTTTCCTCAATGTTTGTACTTTCTTGCTCATTGTTTGTACCTTCTTGCTTAATGTTTGTAGTTTCTTACTTAAGGTTTGTCCCTTCTTGCTCAATGTTTGTAACTTCTTGCTCAATGAGTGTAATATCTTGCTTAATTTTTGTACCTTCTTGATCAATGTTTATACATTCTTGCTCAACGTGTGTGCCTTTGTGCTTAATGTTTGCAATTTCTTGCTCAGTGTTTGTACTTTCTTGCTTATTGTCTGTAGGTTCTTGCTGAATGTTTGTAGCTTCTTGCTCATTGTTTGTACCTTCTTGCTTAATGTTTGTAGTTTCTTGCTCAATGTTTGTAGCTTCTTGTTTAATGTTTGTAGCTCTTCTCTCAATGTTTGTAGCTTCTTGCTCAATGTTTATAGATTTTTCTCATTATTTGTAGCTTGTTTCTCAATATTTGTACCTTGCTCAATAGCTTTACGATCATCGTCAATATTTGCACGTCCATGTTACATATTTGTAAGATCATACTCAATATTTGTTTCCAGTTTTAATAAATCAAAGTGTTTCAAAAATGAACAATTTTACCGTGTTTATAAACAATAACAACCTGGGAACAACACGTCGTATAGTTGCGCTTATTGTAACAGCCCCAGGCGCGATATGAACCTGGACTCGTGGGTGATTCAAGAGTCGCTGTGGCAATAATGCAATCATTGACGGTCTTTATTAAGGTTTGCCCATAAGACGAAGTTTTACCAATATTTATGTTATCCAAATAGAAAAATATATTTTAGTAAATTGGAAAGCATTTAACAAACGCTGTTAAGTATACTTTAATTTTTTCGTTTTCAATAATGTTACGTAAAAATGCGCTCTAATTAACATAAATATTTGAAATGTCGCAAAGCCTATATTGTGGTTAATACCTACGTTAGTGTTCGCCATAGAAACATAACCTAAAAAACGCGAGTTAAATATTCACGAAATATCGAATTGTGTTATACTTTGTAAAAGTATAAAACTTTCAGGTAGGATGGGTGTCGTTATTAAAAAAAACTTAACTTTGCTAACGTCAGCCAAATTATTATTGAAGTAAACAATTAACCTACAAGCCGTACGAGCTTTTTTACGTGAAAACTGACTCGTGTTATCGCCAGTAAAAAATGAAACGTTTCTGTGCTTTGTGCGTGGTTACAATGTTTTTTTTTTATACGTAACTATTTTGAAAATATCAATAAAGTATCCGGTCATGAATAGTTTGGTTATAAAAAAAATTAATACTATTAAAACAGGTTGCTTAGTTGAGTGCTACAGCTAGTAAACTTTTTATTTTATAACAAAATCTAACCTAACCTAACGGGACACTTCGTATAAGAACTTATATTTAGTTATGATATAAAATATTACTTTTTTATAAACAAAAATTGGTTCTTGCACTTGGGGAGTCCCGACATAAATGTTAACAAAATAGAGCTAATAGTTACTTTCGCAAAAGTTTCAACGAAAATCGCCAAAAATATGAATTTATAAATAGTTTATTTAATTTTAATTTTTTTATTTGAGGAGTGTATTTAATAAAGGCTAATATATACTGTAGTTGATAATAAAGTAATGTGGTTAACAAAAAACTTTTATTAGATGTTTACTGAATACAATTTCTTTTACAAATTCAATTCAAATCCGTTCTTTAAAAAGTATAAGACGGGCCTAAAAATGTTTTCCTTTCCAAAATTGGATTAAAAATACATAACTTATCATTATCGTTGTATTGAATTGTTTGTATTAAGATGTATCAAAAATTTAAATAAATTAATATATTTATTTTATTTGGTCAGAACTATTTAATAATAATCTACAAGTGAAACGGCTGTACTACAGCATAACTTATAACACAAAATCAGCTGTTACATGAAATTATATGTTATCGTTTAATTCACTCGAAGCACCTCAGGGGAGTATATGACGTAAGGTATGTGTTTCAGAAATAGCGTGACGCGAAGGCAATTATTTAATCTCATGTTTTGTTCACCGCACGTAAAGAAGTTATCGCTTCAGAAACCTTAGTTTATACAGTATCGTATGTCGGTAGGTTGAGGTTATGTTTATATATTTTTAGAATATTAAACAATTATGATGATTTGCGAATTTAGAATTTAGTTTTGAATATATTTTTAAACCACACTATAAAACAAAAAAAATCAATTATATACAATGTTTGTTAAACACTTTTTAAAACAATTTAGGTTTTTAAATTTTTTTAAAATGCCTACATTGTTTGAAAATAAAAGTTTATTTACTTTTTATACGTAGGCTTATGTATTGTTTGTGCCTAAACTTCGAGACTTTAACGTTAGAGCCGGTGACAGACCGCCCCTGCTACCCTTACGATCACTTTACAACACTCCAACACACCCCGGACAAACAGCTGGACAATACCCCCGACACTATGGTCAGGTCAGTGAACGCGTGGTAAAGAACAGACATGGCAGCGTCCCTTCACACTGCGTCGATTGTTTGTTTGTTTGGTTTCACTTAATCCTACCAGGCTATAAATCTGCATTACATAAACACCTGAGCTCCCCGGCACTGGGGAACGTTTTCAAACCTCTGACAAGAAGCGAGATTTATTCTCTCCTTGTTTCCCTCAAGTCCGGATCGTTATACCTGGAGTTTGTAAAATGTTAAAATGCCATTGAAACTCTAAAAAATAAATATATTCAAATAAAACATGGCGTCAAAACAAATATGTAAAAGTGAGTTTTTATATTGCTTCCTCCTCTTTTCCTCCCTCGGCAAATCAATGTTCATTCTTCAATTTTCCTATTGGTTCACACTCTTTCTTATATACCTTGTTCAGGATTTCAATCGTTAATAAAATACATTTTATTCATTCACTCAAGTTCAAATACATTTTTTAAACTTGTAGTGAATGGCACTTGATGTTAATACAGTTTTTCAAATAATTATTCATTAATTAAATTTAATTAATTAACTTCAGTTTTATATGGGAGAAACACTTTTCACAGAACGGGCAATGCATGCAATATAGTTATTTCGTCCCATTTAGCTTAAAATAGTTGATAACATATTATCTCGTAAAACAACTGATTTTATGTTATAGGTTATGTGGCAGAACAGCTGTTTTAACTCATAGTTTTTGTTACTTTATTTATATTTATTGTAATTATTTAATAAAAAGTAACTAAAATAAAAATGTTCTTTGTTGACCTATGTTGTTGGCACATGATGATAATACAGTTTTTCAAATATTATTTATTAATTAAATTTAATTAAATAACTTTAGTTTTATATAGGAAAAACACTTTTCACAAAAGGGGCAAGGTATGCAATATAGTTATTTCGTCCCAATTGGCTTAAAATAATTGATAACATATGATTTCGTAAAACAGTTGATTTTATGTTATAGGTTATGTGGTAAAACAGCCGTTTTAACTCATAGTTTGTGTGTGTGTGTGTGTGTGTGTGTGTGTGTGTGTGTGTGTGTGTGTGTGTGTGTGTGTGTGTGTGTGTGTGTGTGTGTCGGTGTGTGTGTGTGTGTGTCTGTCGGTGTGTGTGTGTGTGTGTGTGTGTGTGTGTGTGTGTGTGTGTGTGTTGTGTGTGTGTTGTGTGTGTGTGTGTGTGTGTGTGTGTGTGTGTGTGTGTGTGTGTGTGTGTGTGTGTGTGTGTGTGTGTGTGTGTGTGTGTGTGTGTGTGTGTGTGTACCTGTCTGCTTGCGTGAGTGCGTGCTTGCGTGCGTGAGTGCGTGTTCGCTGCGTTCGGAGTTAGGATGAGTAGTTTGGTTGATTATACCTAAGGAAACTGTGCAGAATTAGCCAGTATTTGGTGTCATGCCTCTGAAGATGTTTACTTGGTAACAGAAATATAAATCAGGTTAGAATAAAAGTATTTGTGTTTTTCACTTTTTGGTTCGATAAATTTGCACCTATCAGTTTGAACCAAATTGATATATTTCCTATTTTATACAGAGTACTCTGAATGTATTTTCATAACATTGTCGATATCCCCTCCCCCATTTGTAAAGTGTGTGCATGGAAGTCATTCATATTTTATAGTTCAGCACCTCAGCGCCGGCTGTGTTATTTATCGCTGTAGGACAGTTCGGTGGCGCCCTAGATTCAGACAATATCCGAGGCTCGGTGCCAAAACTATACTGCACCGGTCCAAACAAAAAAAACACTTATTTTTTGGACGCTATGGAATATACGCGTTTAATGGTATCTATCGATCTTATTAAATATGTCATTCTATTAATCATTTTTACACTCGCTGAGATTAGTGATTAAATAAATCGTTTGACTTGCGAGTCAGGTACAACTATTTATTTACACAAGTTGTACAATGAATATTTTTCTACAACTTGTACAATCAATTTGATAAACATTTATCTTTATTATTAATTTTTTTAAATTCACATTTTTTTCAATTTCATCGATGTATTATCATTATTTGATATCGTTGGGCTCCTGAGGAAGGTACTATAATGGTATAGAAACGTTAAGTGTATATATATATATATATATATATATATATATATATATATATGCGTGTGTGTGTGTGTGTGTTTATATGTATATATTAAAAAATATTGGACGTTCAAGCCAATATTCTATAACTGTTTGTTATAAAAACTATTTAGTTATCAACGATTACCATAAAATTAAATAATAAAACACTAAATAATACTTGGTTATAATATATCTAAGCAATAAATATTTTACGAACTGTCAAGTCATTGAAATCATTGTGAATGTAACATTAACACATACAATTCTTTAATACTTCGTATTTCCTTAAATATGTGTTTGAGTACGGATTTCTGCCTTTCTTATCGTTTCAATATTCTGCTCTATTGACGCGTTTCCTAGTAATCCATTTTTAAAAGTTAAATCTTACATAGATTTAAGTTTTGAAAATGGAAATATTCCGAAACGCTTCCACAGAGGGAAATATTGAAACGTTAGGAAGGGCAGAAAACTGTACTGAAATATATAGAAATATTCTTAACCGAAATGAAGATGAGTATATTAATAATTCTCCTTAAATAGCTAACTAAAAGAGGCTAAGCCTTATTAATCATCAACGTAGTACTACCAACATAAGAAAAAATATAACTAAATTGCAGATAATAATTGGCACCCTTATATATTCTAATGACTTTGGAAAAGGCCTAAAACACAAGAATCCACAACAAAGCATAATTTTCTTATTATTGTAACTGTGTATTTTATAATTTTACAATCCATCATATAAATTCGTTAATTTTATTAAATATGCCCTAGTAAATATAGATCAAGTCTTGAACTGTCAATATATTAGCATTTACACTTAAACATTTAAAAAATGTCATTTTCCACAGACAAAACTTACAGAAAGAAACATAAAAATAATAAAATTATTAATTTGTGCGGTGTGAAATTATAATATATAGATTATTCATATATACAATATACATAATATACAATTATGAAGAAAATTATATTCGGAAATGATTTAATAATCATAACTTCAAAGTGAATACAAAAACAGCTGTTACAATTGAAATCATTGGAAATCTTCGGGAGACTTGGCTCAAACTACGAAAACCCATCTTATTTCTGAAAGCTATTCCTGTCTGAGAAACACGAGGCGGCTAATGAAGTTTTCACTTCAAAAATTCCAAATAAAACCATTTTAAGCGAAATAAAACCAATTCTATCTTGTATTTCAAGCGAAATTTTAAAGAGTTAATTTTGTTGCGGTTTGAAAGTGATTTTTTCTACTGCGTTAAACTAAATAACCACCCATAATTACGACAATGTTTAAAAGTTTTACCTTCAACAGAAAAGGTCATTGTTACTACCATTACAGTGTGGTTTGACTTTAAAATTATAAACCTATCTGTGACAACCTTGCGAGCGTTTAATTCAAATTTCGTTTCGGTTCGCATAACAGACCACTGCGTGTAAACCAAAAAGTCAAAAGGTTTTTTGTTCGACATTGTACACGAACCGGATTTTTCAAACATATATCATCGAAGGGGAAAAGAAATCGAAAAAAGAAGGGAACGTTGCCCTTTGACCTTGCAGAAAGAAACTAAAAAATCTAGTTTCTCCCCGGTTCGTAAACTCATCTCCCCCTCTCCCGGAACTTCCCTTAACATATTCAAGCGAAGCCCCTCATAAACACCATCTTCTGTCCGTCCCCCTTGTAGCATATAAATATTAAAGAATAGATTTACATTAACCAGAGCGAAATCAACCCTTACCTGGGGCAATAACAATATCGTCGGATGTGCGGAGTGGAAGAGCTATTGTCGAACGTAACTCCAGCTGCCAATCACAGTTAGTGCGATCAGCCGACACTTGGGACACTATCTTTTAAAGACTTGTGTTGGCACTGATATCTGATTTTTCAATGGATTGTAGGAATCCAGGTTTTTTATCCTGCTGGAGCCTATTTGATAAAAACTCTTTTCTTTCTTCAATGATCTGATGTTCATCAATGTTTCATCAAGATGTCTGATACAAGTCAAGCGTTGATGAACGATCCGTTTTGTCGAATTAAGAATGTGTAAACTCTTTGTTCGTGAATATTGGATAGGTCATGGGTAGCTCGATCGTCGACATTAGTTGATCTATGATGCAGCATTACTCTCAACGGACAAGAAATCTTCCTAACAAGTGTGATCCTAATTCATTAAATCGGAGATCCTAATAGATATAACTAGAATCAATAGATAGATAGGTTCGTATTGCTTCTACTGACCGATCGTGAATTAAAGTCTTTCTGACGGATTAAAAGGAGACTTGAATTAGGGTTGCCTTGTGTTACCATTGGTGAAAATGTCGAAATCACCAATGAGTTCACGTAATGCCAAAATGTTGCGATAATAATTGCATAGAGAGGAAGGAGTAAATGCGCCATTTAAAAGTGATCTGACCTTGAAACAAATTTTATTTTTTACTGTAATAGTTTTTAATTTTTTTTATAAGCTCACATTCTTTTGATATATTACAAGATATATATCTTGTACAAAGTTTTAGTCTTTTAAAATACGTTTTTATTCATCATCTCAAGTTCAAATACATTTATTTTAACCTATAGTGGATGACACTTGATGTTATTATAGTTTTTTCAAATATTTATTCAATAATTAAATTATAAAAATTTGGGGTCTAAATTGAGTTCGAACTGAGTTTCTTCATTTTCAAAGTCAGGCTGTCTTGGCACTGAGCCATTATTCCCATAGCTAGACTAATTCTCTAAGTATATGAAAATATTTCTTTTCCTCCCATCTGGTTTTCAATAGCCTCCATTGTACAGCCTGAAATTGCTTCCGTGTTTATTACACAACACCGTAAATGCTCAAGGATTAAAATGAATGAAAAGAATAAAATAAACAAACAAAATGGATCAACGGTATCGAACCTTGCTTCACAAACGAACAATACGAAAGGAAAACGAAAAGAAACTACAACAAAATACAAGCGACAAAGAAAAAGAAAACGAATAAATAGTAACAAACAAAAATAATAGTCTGTCGCTATAGGCCTACATAGAAAGGAAAATGGGAAATTGCAAGGAAATTTACTTCCTATTTTGCCACTTAATATTGTTATTCCAACTTATATATATATATATATATATATATATATATATATATATATATATACATATACATATTTATATTAGTTGTAATTATAAAATAAAAAGAAACTCAAATAAAACTTATCTTTGTTGACTTATGTATGAATTTACTTTAATTTTTTATATATTACTTGTTTTTTCAATTTAAAATAAACGATTTTTAAAGAAGAATAGGGTAAAATACAAAAACCGTCCTAACCATAAGATGTATGAACAGGTCAAATATAAAACTGTAAAAATTAAAAGAATTCACTACAAATTTCACTACACACCATTTTAATAATACAGACTAGTTTCGACGACGATGTCGCCTTCATCAGTGATTGGCTACTACTCACTGATAAACTTGTGTGCAGTGATATTTTGAGTGGCCTCTTTATATATTTACTGTTGGAAATTCTTCTCACTAGCTAAGCTCTAATTATCTTGATAAGTCAAAAATAATAGAAAAAGTAGGTTTTGAAAAAAAAATAATTCTTTAGGCAAGGAGAGACAGATTGAGGATAGAATTTCTTTCGATTACTAGATATAAGCATGAGTAATTGTTTATATAATATTGTCCATTCGTGATAGCTTAATTATAAATATAGACTGAATTTACGTTGTATTGTAAAATTATTAGTTGTGAACTCGTTTCGGATACCTTTTTATCATCACAACTCTCATAGAGCGAGCATGTGTGTTATAATAGGTGGAAGTGCGAAAAGCGTCAATAACTATAAGTTTTCGTATTCTCTTGAGAAACTGCACAATATTAATTAATTATACTCGATGAAAAGTCAATAACGAAAAGTTAAACAAAATTATTCTATTAACAGCAGGCCTATGTTTAATTCGTTTTTACATAACCATCTTCATAGGCAATTCCTGAAATTTACACATGTTAATTTACAATTATTAAATTAATTTTTTTAATGGTTTGGTTATAAGGGTTTATCGCGTTTAATTAATTAAGAATTTGACAATGCTGTATGGCAGAAAAATGTATTTCAGTAAATCCGGAAATAATTGTTTCACACATTTGGATAATAGGCTGTATGTAATAACCTCACTTTTAGCGCTTATTCAATAAGAGACGCGAAAGGGGTCACATTTTTCAAAAATAAAACGAAATAAACAAAAGATATGTTCGGAATCGCACGGTGCCACGTCAAACTCTCACGGCACTTTGAAGTATTGTTTCTCTTTATTCCGTTAATCTTGTTTTTTAATACAAATAAAAATTTAAACGTTTCACACGCGACAAACGTATGCAATTAGGGGCTGTGTGTACAGGCCGTTCCATAAGCACCGGTTCATTATGTCAGGACCGCGCTGCAGCTGCCGCCAAGGCCGACCGTACACTGAGGATGTTAATTCACGCGTGAACTTTCACCTGGCTGAGGTGAGAAACTATTCTGCCAGTGTAGTGGACAATTTATTTAAATGGGATTAAGAAGTCGACGCCATTGTGTACGTAATGCAATCAGACCCAAGGGGCGAGGCCCGTGCGGTCTTTATTACTAGGCTCAGTAGTTTCTCTAATGTCGTCATAATTTTGAAAGGGATTTATATATTTTGAAAAAAATGTAAAACACATAAGTAAATATTAAAATTGTTCACTCAAATATTGTCTAGACACTAGTTCATTAATACATACAAACTAGTTACGACGAAGATGTCGCTTTCATCAATCTAGTTTGTAGGTATTAATGAACTAGTGAGCCTACTACTGATGTAGTAGCCAATCACTGATGAAGGGGCATCGTCGTCGAAACTATTCTGTATGTAATAATGAATTAATGAGGTTACTACTGATGAAGTAGCCAATTACTGATGAAGGCGACATCGTTGTCGAAACTAGTCGGTATATATTAATGAACTAGTGAGCCTACTATTGATGTAACAGCCAATCACTGATGAAGGGGCATCGTCGTCGAAACTAGTCTGTATGTATTAATAAATTAATGAGCCTGCTACTGATGTAGGACCCAGTCACTGATGAAGGGGATTCGTCGTCGAAACTACTCTGTATGTATTAATAAATTAATGAGCCTACTACTAATTTAGTTACCGATTACTGATGAAGGGGCATCGTCTTCGAAATTAGTCTGTATGTATTAATAAATTAATGAAGCTACTACGGATGTAGTAGTCAATCACTGATGAAGGGGCATCGTCGTCAAAACTAGTCTGTATGTATTAATAAATTAATGAGGCTACTACTGATGTAGTAGCCAATCCCTAATGAAGGAGCATCGTCGTCGAAACTAGTCTGTATGTATTAATAAATTACTGATGTAGTAACCAATCACTGATGAAGGGTATGGAAAATAACACTATAAGAGTGGTAATGACAGCTTTCCAGTTGAATGCTTAGAAAAGCTAACGAATTGTCATTGATAGGCCACAGCGGACTGGAACAAGGCTTTAGAATAGTTAAAGGGAAAACCTCTGTCTGACAATGTTAGTCGTACACTCATGTGTGTTAAAGGCAGAGTAGTCGTATTAATTATAGCGTAGGGTTGAAGGAGGGTAGGTGGATGTATGATCAAGTGGTAGCAGCATTTGATTCGATTCCTGGAGCGCCAAAGAATTATGTATGCTTTTCCAATCCTCAGGTCGGAGGTATGGGTGTTTACTTGGACCGAGTGACTTCCTTTAAAACTGTATGCCTCACGTAAGGCTGCTTTACCATGTCCCCCAAACTTCGATTATGATATAACAAGCAGTATAAAACAATTTGAGGTCAATTCCTACTTGGGTCTACAAAAAAAATTATTTTAGTTACTTTTTATTAAGTAATTAATATAATATAGCCATATACAGTATTAAATTTAATAAGTAATTAATATAAATAAAGGAACATAATTTATGCTTTAATACACTTGTTTTATCACATATACTATAAATAAAAATAGCTTTTTTAAGCTTTGTTGGACGAATGAACTATTTTGCATTCCTTACCCCATTTGTCAAAGGTTTTTCTTCCATATAAAACTAAAATTGGGTTGTTTAAAATTTAATTAAGGAGGTAATATTTGAAGGAACTGTATTGACTGTTTACTACTCTCTCACTATATATATATATTGGTTTTAGTGAATATATTTATTCAAAGCTTTTCGCCGATAAAATAGTACCAGCATCTTCAGGAAAATAATTATCTAATAAAAAATTATTATTTAAAAAATAATTAAAAAAATTATTTTTTATTAGATAATTATTTTCCTGAAGATGCTGGTACTATTTTATCGGCGAAAAGCTTTGAATAAATATATTCATTAAAAGTATTCTTGTTTTTGAAATATATATATATATATATATATATATATATATATAGAGAGAGAGAGAGAGAGAGAGAGAGAGAGAGAGAGAAGGAGAGAGAGAGAACTTACAGAAGGAATTGAAAAATAGACAACAAAGGAAAAAACATCTGTTGAACACAGAAAAAAACCAGTAAAAGGAACATTTATTCGTAAAGGCGTTGAATGTACGTTTCACGCCATTCGCGCTAAAAGTAGCCTATCTACTCCAAAATGCTACTGATAAAAACAATTAGCGGCCATTTTACTCCTAGAAAATACTTTTATTGAACAAATACATCGTTATTTGGTGATTGCAGTACTAAGGAACAAAAATATCTGCATTATGTCAGATCTAAATTTAACCTTTCTAGAACAACAAAACTATAGGTTTATAGATTCAACATTTTCCAACTAATTTTTTCTGGTTCATATTAAATCCGCTTATCTGGCGATACAGTCCAATTCCTTGAAGCCGTCAGTTCTGACAGACAGATAGGCTGTTACATTTGCTGTTTCATGTAGCCGTAATCGGCCTCGATAAAGTTTAAATTTCCGCTGTGTAACTTTAGTCGATGCCGCTGAACTGTTCGTTAGTTTTGCTAAGTAACCCAATTCTGCCAGAAGGAAAGAAGTTCTTAGAAAAATAAGGACGAGCCTACATATAAAAAGTACAAAATATTACATCCGAAAATTTTTAATGTCAATTCCTAATTAAATCAACAAAGAAACATTTTTTTTGTTTCTATTTATTTTAAAATTGCAATTAAATACGTCTATGTATACACATATGTCAGAATAACAATATTAAGTGGCAAAATAGAAAAGGAGCTTCCTAGCAATTTTTCATTTTACTTTCTATGTATAGTTTTGGACAATTATTTTTATATGTTAGGGCCTACAACTTTTATCTTCTTTTTTTCGTCGCTTGCTTGTGTTGTAGTTTCTTATCGCTCTCCTTTCGCATTGTCCGGTTGTGAAGGAAGGTTCAATGCCGTTAACCCAGTTTGTTTATTTTATTACTTTCATTCATTTTTAATCCTTGGGCATTATTTATACTATTGTGTAGTAACCATGGCAACAAGTTAAGGTTGTATAATGGAGGTTTCAATGAACACAGATGGGAGAAAAAGAAAAATTCATATACTTCTTTGAGAACTACACTTTTCGCTATGGGAAAGTTGACTCAGTGCCAAAAGCGCTAGATTTTAATATGAAGATACTCAGTTCGAATCCACTTCAGGATAAAATCAAATGTATTTCAACTTGATTGGATGAATAAAAATGTATTTTATTAACGATTTAAAATATGTACAATATATAGGCCTATATCAGAGGAGTGTGAGCTAATAGAAGGAATTTAATAATATTTGTATTCAGTAAATTTGCCACCTCTAATTAACCTTTTCTATTAATTACATTCTTCAAACGAGGTATTTATTCGCTTCTTTTGGCCAATTCCACTGACTTGCCATAAAAATGTGTTCATGCTACGACATGTGAGCTAGCTCTTCAGTGAATTCTTGTAATACTAAGGTAATTCATAAAATGAGGCTCCCTAGACTCCTCTCTCTCTACACTCTAAACTCCCCCTCTCTCTCTGTCCCCACCACTCCCGCCTCGCTACATTGCTCTGTGCCGGGCTAGCAGCCTTCGAAGTTGGAGCTCCCCATTGCTGTTACTGCCAATTGCGAAATTCGTGCTGTGATACGTTATTAAATGCAAAACGTCTATGTTTATGGGGAAAAGTTTATATCTGTTCAGCACGTTCGCAAATGGTGTAGATAATTCAGTGAAGACCGGAGCGGAAGGATTTCAGTTTCAGACGGAATTGTTGATAAAGTTGAAAGAATATTGCTTGAAGGTCGGAGGATCACCATTAACGAACTTGCTTTGAGTATTCCTGAGACTTACGGCACCACAATACATAACATTTTAACCAAAATATTAGGCTATCACAAAGTGTGTGCGCGGAGGGTACTGCGTCGGTTTACAGAAAACCACAAACAGCAACGTGTCGAGTGGGCCCAGCAGTTTTTGCAACAAAGTGAAGAAAACAAAGATGAATTCTTGGGTAGGCCTACCATTGTTACAGGTGATGAAACATGGGCGTTTGACTTTACCCCCGAAACAGAGCAGCAATCTCGCGATAGCGTCACTAAACTTCGCCGAAGCCGTAGCAGTATTAACGAACACAATCTGCTGGAAAAGTCATGACAACTTTGGGACCGGAAGGGCCTGCTTTTAATCAACGTTTTGTCTCATGGAACTACAGTTAACTCCGACAGATATTGCGACACATTAAGAAAATTGAGACTTGCGATCCAAAACCGCCGGAGAGGAAGATCGTCCAGTGGTGTGAGGCTTATCCATGACAACGCTCGACCTCATGTCTCACACCAAACTCAAGAACTGCTGACAGATTTTGGCTTGACTGTTGTGCCCCACCCCCTCTACAGTTTGGACCTAGCCCCAATTGATTAACATTTACTCCCAAAATTAAAAGAACACTTGGGCAGCTTACGCTTCAGTACCGAACATGAAGTTAAGAGGTTACTCGATTCCTCAAAGGTTTAACGGCAGAATTCTATAACGTGGGGTTAGAAAAGTTGGAGCATTGTTTTCCAAAGTGTTTGGACAGAAACGATGATTATGTGGGAAAATAGCGTAAGTTTTAAGCTTTAAAATTATGTATACATTCAGAACAAAAATAAAGCTGTCTATGTTTAAACATCATGGGAACCTTCGTTTATGAATTACCCTCGTACATTATTATTCTTGTAACAAAACTACGTAATAAATTTATATCTTATATTAAAAACACAATACTTTTTTAACTTATATGTTAAAAACTAATATTTCATTTACATACACGTGTATAAGTACTTAAAACCAACCAATAAAAACAACACTAATTTACGAAACAATAAAAACGTTCTAGTAAAAACTACTAATACGTCCAGGTTTCGCGTACACTGTTTACCATCTTCAGTAGAGTTTAAACAAAATTAGACCTAAGGATTGCGATCATACCTGGCATTAAAACCACCGATTCAGAGATACTGTGTGTAGCTAGAGAGGTAAGCGTACGTTTAACATTGCCAGACACGACCGATGTTTGTATGCGCCCGAAAGTAGTAAATTTATTCTACCATATTTAACCGTATTTATTAACCTTATTTTTTAACCGTTTTCGCGAGTACTATAATATTTCTCTGTATCGGTTCGCCTGATTGGTTTTTGCTAGTTGGAACAAATTTAGTTTCGGCAATATAAATATTCAGGCCAGTGTTTGCGTTTGTGTTATGAGCTCCGGTGTTGGTACAGCTGTTGGATCTGAAACACGCAAATAATTAACACGTATGAACAGATCGTACAACACAAAGCAGTGGATTTCTTTGTGATAAACGCAACGCAGCTACTGACATTACTGTAACAAATTACAGCGTAAACACAAGAACATTGCAATAACAACAATAAAAAGTAATAGAGCATACAAAGTAAGAATAACAAACCGAAGAGAAGAAGAGTAGCTACACGAGGAGCAAAAATAAAACGTAATGATGAAGAAGTAATGAAATTATTCATGATATGCGCTCTTTGGTAAACCACTTATCATGAAAAATTATGACTTTAGCCAGAACTATATATAACATCGTTAAAGGGTTGACGTTGTCAATCTGTCTGTCGTAGAAATGAGAATTAACAGAAATAATTTATGTAGTGATTATATAATATGTATAGACATAAAACAAACGACACAATACAAATACAAAAATATTTTATTGTATCATAAAATTCAAAATTTTTCGTTAGCAAACAATACAAAGATTATCAGAAATAACAGAGAATATCATACAAATATCTGATACATTAGACTCAACAACAGTGTTGCCAAATCTATTACAACATTGTCTATGTATAGACATAAAACAAACGACACAATACAAATACAAAAATATTTTATTGTATCATAAAATTCAAAATTTTTCGTTAGCAAACAATACAAAGATTATCAGAAATAACAGAGAATATCATACAAATATCTGATACATTAGACTCAACAACAGTGTTGCCAAATCTATTACAACATTGTCTATGTATAGACATAAAACAAACGACACAATACAAATACAAAAATATTTTATTGTATCATAAAATTCAAAATTTTTCGTTAGCAAACAATACAAAGATTATCAGAAATAACAGAGAATATCATACAAATATCTGATACATTAGACTCAACAACAGTGTTGCCAAATCTATTACAACATTGTCTATGTATAGACATAAAACAAACGACACAATACAAATACAAAAATATTTTATTGTATCATAAAATTCAAAATTTTTCGTTAGCAAACAATACAAAGATTATCAGAAATAACAGAGAATATCATACAAATATCTGATACATTAGACTCAACAACAGAGTTGCCAAATCTATTACAACATTGTCTATGTATAGACATAAAACAAACGACACAATACAAATACAAAAATATTTTATTGTATCATAAAATTCAAAATTTTTCGTTAGCAAACAATACAAAGATTATCAGAAATAACAGAGAATATCATACAAATATCTGATACATTAGACTCAACAACAGTGTTGCCAAATCTATTACAACATTGTCTATGTATAGACATAAAACAAACGACACAATACAAATACAAAAATATTTTATTGTATCATACAATTCAAAATTTTTCGTTAGCAAACAATACAAAGATTATCAGAAATAACAGAGAATATCATACAAATATCTGATACATTAGACTCAACAACAGTGTTGCCAAATCTATTACAACATTGTCTATGTATAGACATAAAACAAACGACACAATACAAATACAAAAATATTTTATTGTATCATACAATTCAAAACTTTTCGTTAACAAACAATACAAAGATTAACTTGCTATCTTAAAAATATATACACTAAATAGAGTATCAAAATTTGCTTTTATTTATATCTGTTTATTTATTAACTTGTTATTAATATTATATTCATATATTTTTAAAGCTTGTGTATTCGTTCTTAAACATTTAAAATTTTTCTTTTATCAGTTTTATGTGATCTGTTTTTGGTAATATGTGATTATTTTTAATACAACGATTTGCCAAATTAGATTTGTAAATTTCTGGTTTTTTATAAGCATGAAAATATTCTTTATATCTTTCTTTCAGATTTTACTTACGCATTTTTAATATCTTTCTCTAATTTTGTAACATGTATTAATATGATATTCTTTATTATTCCTAATGATGTTGGTACTGTTTGCCAACGAAAACCTTTGAATTGTATATTGGGCCAGCATTAAAATATTCTTGTATCCGTATTTTCTCGTATTTTTTATTATTTACACAAGAAAACATATAAACTTATTTTATTACACACACACACACACAAGCGCGCGCACGCACGCACGCACGTATGTATATAGTACATGAAAAAACTCTTTGTTTAAGGGTCAAAATTGAATCAGGAATATTATGGAGTTTTGTAAATTTAAATTTTATAACAATTTGTTTTGCTTAGAATAAAATTTAGCCTACACGTAAAAAGAATTTATTTGATTTAAATAAGTTTTTGATAACATACTCATACACAGAATTTGACTTTCCCGGATGAGAACATGTTTACTTTAGGTAAGCAACGGTGCCCATGCCGCGCCATCATTTTCCCCTTTTCGCAGTACCAGGGTATATTTACGTTCTTTTATCAGGTGCGCGCCGCTATGAACCTTTTTATATTTACTGTCTGCTCCAGCATTAAAATTGTAGAAAATGTTAAAAATTATTCGGTGTTTATTATCAATGATAGAATAGATGTAATGTTATTAAAAATGTGTTTTTATTTATTTTTTAATAAATAAGGTTTTAAATATGTTTATGTTCTTTCTTTATAGGCCTTTCGTAGCCTTGTTACTTGTCGATATTCCCAGCCTACAAGAGTGCTGAATGCTTGAGTCGTTGTGGTGTTTCATTTAGCAGTGAACGTTTCAGCAGGTTATGAATCTCGGTAAATGGTAACAAATCTACAGCGCTGGGAAGGGTAGATAAAGGAAGTACAAGGGATGATGTAAGTACGGACACACTAGCCTTCATACTTGCAAGTTTATTAGGTTTCCGGATCAAATGTTATGTAATTTGTGACAAACAGTGGATCAGCTACGATTACACATGTTACTTAAATATACAAGAAAACATCACTTTAAATATCGCAAACAATAACAATGGTTTACTTTAACATTATTTATCGCTACGCAAACACAACCTCAATTTACAAGTAAACTTTTTTATCAAATATTTTTTTAAGAATTGTCGCACTATGTTATACTATATAGGTATATTAAAATATATATACAAATACGAAAATTATTTCCTGGTTACGAAAAGTTTAGTAAAAAATACTTTACTTAAGTAAAATAACCGATTGCTGAATTAAATGATTTATTTTGATTTTCCTTAGTCTAGCTATAATATATGTAGTCCAATGTTAATATAAGAAGTAGCCCACATACGCACATACAATGCACGCGCGTACATACACAAACAAACGCACACAAATATATATATTATAACTTAACTTTTGTTATAATTAAAATTATATTTAAATGTTATTTATTTACCTTACCTTTTAATGTCACACCTTCAGGTTTATAAAAGAATTAACAATCTTATCAATTTTTAAATATCACTTGCATTTATTCTCTTCAATTAACTCTACACATTATTCCAAATTTATATTAATATTTTGCAGTGACAGGATTGATATCTTAAATAATATTACAATGATAAAAGGTGGACTTCTGAGGCTTTAGATTTCTAATAAAATAACATAACAAAAAAAAAAAACAGTATTAACTTTGTTCTTGCTCTCGGGTCGCTTTGCTTTTAAATTAGAAATGGTGAAACTAGAATAATTTTTATAAATTTTGATGAAATTAAAATTTATTCTGAACTAAAAGATAGATGTCTGTTGGCTACACTTATATTCAAATAATACTTATTGTTCTGTAGAGTCCCTGGAATCCTGGTCTTGGTTATTACCTTCTGCACTTACACTTAACACACAAAAAAACTTACTTTATATTTCAAAAAAAAACTTTTACGTCTCACTTTTTAAATTTTACTTATAAAAAAACTCTTTACTTAATTTAATCAATTTCTCCCTTTACAACACTTCCATCCTGGACCCTACCAATCCGTCTTCCTCTCTCTGAGAATCTCTTCAAACTTTTTTTAAACTCCCGATCATTTAGTTTTTATTCAAAATCTAATCATTCCCACTACCACCAACACGTTCTTTGTAAGTTTCCCACAGTTCTACAATTAGCTAAACCTAACGGTACATGGTTATTTTCTCAGGCTATATCGGCCGCAGGATTTCCACTATGGACCCTTCTCTATCGTCTATGGTTGCCGGACTCAACTTATGACTTTCCTGGAAAGGCTAATGACATGGTACCTGCTTTGTCCGCATTAGAAAAACTATTTGTGTCTTTCCTTGCTTAATTCTACAGATGATTTATTTTAGCAACTAACTTAATTCACTCTAAAGCTTCGTATGTTATAATGTATATATATATATATATATATATATATAAAATAATTGTAAATTCAATTATAATACACAAGAATACATATTGCGATATTTATATATATATATATATATAGAGAGAGAGAGAGAGAGAGAGAGAGAGAGAGAGAGAGAGAGAGAGAGAGAGAGAAACAGAGAGGGAGAAATGGAAAAAGAGGGAAAGAGAGTGTCAGAGAGAGGGAGAGAGAGAAAGAGAGAGAGAGAGACAGAGAGAGAGAGAGAGAGACACAGAGAGAGACAGAGAGAGAGACAGAGAGAGAGAGAGAGAGAGACACAGAGAGAGACAGAGAGAGAGAGAGAGAGAGAGAGAGAGGTATATACCTTAGACTATATACAGTGTGCATATATATATATATATATATATATATATATATATATATATATATATATATATATATATATATGTGTGTGCGTATATAATCCTCAAAAAATATTCTTTCAAAAAATAAAGCTATTTGGTGAAGCGGAAGATAGCCTGAACTTGTATTTGCAAATAA
>JBAIZL010000005.1:269857457-269867457 GCA_036971475.1 Prosapia bicincta
TTAACCTCCTGTCATCCTAATTGTTCTTTTAGTAAAGCAAATCATGCCCGTCCTTGATGAAAATAAACAAAAAACAGACGTTGAACTGTTGGAAGAAAACGGAGATAAAAAGGTTTAAATGAATGCAAACTTTAAAGCGAGGATATAGGAAGAGCAGAAGAATGTTGAAATACTAGAAGATAGAATATTGATATACCAGCACAAAGAAGAAGATATATGAAGCGATTTAAAAAAAACCATTCGTAAATATAAGGTCATTAAAAATAAACGTAAACTATGTAACAAAATGTATTTTTGCAATATTATCTTCATTAAAAGTTCATGCCTCATTCGTGCTTTCGAATAGTTACTGTCTCGTCTATTTTTTACAAACAAAATGTTATTCTACTATATTTGAACCGCAGTTGAAAGAAAGTTTACAGGTAGATTAAGCTAAATTTCTTCTGCATTTAATTGAACCTATTTTCCGTGTCTCCATCCATCTTTTTTATTCATCTTGTTTGCTAATTATGTTTTAGTACGTTTGCTTGCGTTTTAATCCACTATTTCTGTCATCTCGTTTCGCTTCGTTGATTTCAATTACCTTCCTTTCTTAATACTTCTTTCAATGATTCCGAATCTAATGAACCGTTTCTTGTTTGCGGGCTTTCTAAATGGGTTCATTAATTAATTTACTTCTTTAACTTGATTGTTTTTTGTATATTTGTTCAGAATGTACGAGTAGCTATATTTCTGTTACTGTTTATCTTGTAATTACGTTTAGGAAATCTTTTGGTAATGAATTACATTAAAAAAATCGCTACTGAAACATTGTTAAAATCGTTTTAAGGTAGCCAGAACATATAGTTGGAAGGAGAATCAGATAAAATTCCTAGGTTACCAGAACATATGGTTGGAAGAAGAGTTAAACACATTTCTAGGATAGCAGAAGATATGGTTGGAAGGAGAGCTAATCACAGTTTTTGGTGTAGGTATAACTTATAGTTGAAGGGAGAGTTACTCACTGTTCTAGGGTACCAGAACATATGGTTGGAAGGAGAGAGAGATACTCACAGTTCTAGGGTACCAGAACATTGGTTGGAGGGAGAGAGAGAGCTAATCACAGTTCTAGGGTACCAGAACATGTGGTTGGAAGAAGAGAGAGATACTCACAGTTCTAGAGTATCAGAACATATGGTCGGAAGTAGAGTTAACCACAGTTCTAGGGTACCAGAACATATGTTTGGAAGGGGGAAAACGTGAAGCTAACTTGAAAATGAGAAGTAGAGAAGTAATGAGATATTGAAGGTTGCCATGTTACCTTCTTTGAATCCCATGTGGTTCAAGCGAGGCAGCTCTTCCATCTCCTAAGCCATCCTAATGGTATAAAATGTATCACTATTATTAAGGAAATGCTATTGAAGATCATATAAAAGCATAATAATATTCATAGGAAAACTGATACAATCGAGACACAGATTAAAGGATAAAACACAGGAGCATAAACACAGATAAAAAGTATAGTCTTAAACACATCTGACAGCAATGATATAATTTTAGATTTTGGTAGTCACTCATAACATTTTTAACATACTCAGCTTCACTTCTGATAGGATATATCTACATATGTCATGAGAGTAAGCTTTTCTCCCTTTCCTAACATTATATTTTTTTTTTTGACGTTTTTCGTAATGACTCAATTTTCAAAACTAAAATCATACTCTTTAGTTAAATAACTACTAGTTAAGTTTTGACTATGGAGTCATTCCGAAACGAGTCACCAAATGAAATAATTGTAATGTTAGGAAGGCAGAAAAATGTACTCGAATATGTTCACACATAATACTTTTACAATCTGCATAACCATTTTGAAATTTGTTTTATTTTATACCTATCTCATTAAATTACGATTCATATATTCCATCTTTAACAGTTTCCACGTTTAGATTTCCTGTTCCTGGAACTTCTAGAATATTCTGAGCCTCTTTTGGGAGTATATTCGCGCAAAAACCCTCCATATTGCCCTTTTCTTCTCCTTTATATCCCATATTCATTAAATACTAATTAACTTTACCGGGTTACAAAGTTGAAAGTTACCTGGTAAAACTACTTTCCTGCTTTTTGGTCAACATTTTATTACCCATCCGTTTTTTCGATCGTATCTAACGCTTCTGTATTTTTTCCATCTGTCGAGGTTCCGACCAACTCCATTCAGTTCTCACATTTAGCTTCACATTTTATTTGTTTAAATAGGATTGACATCTTTAGTAATTTATTATTTCTTTTACTCTTTTCAAACAAAAGGTTTAAATCATTGTACAATAATTCTCCCGTTTTCTCTACATACAACTGTTTGGTATTTCTTCCTCCCCACAACCTCCCACCGAGTGTACGCTGCTAATACACAATTTACAACTTTCTACAAACACTACTTTATGCGAAAGCTTTCGTCCTCGCGGGAACGTTGTTCATCCTAAAGTTATCCCGGCATGAAATACCGTTCCTCTCTCTTAAACTAATTGAAAAGGGAAGAATCTTCCCTCGGGCGTTCTGGCTAGGGACTAAAATAAAACAATGCTTTGCATGCCGATACGTTGCGCTCGCTTTTACTACAACGCGATTTAAATATTTAGAGAAAGACTTTTGTAAATTTTAACACTAGTGAACTGTAAGGTGGGTGACACAAGTCGTCAAAAAAACACAAGTCGTACTTTCATTAAAAAATACTTGTTTTAGAAGTCTTTTGATTATTTGTTAGTGTATTTTGTTTTACTAAAACCCATATTTGTCACTTTTGATGCTTACCCCATCGTTTCACAAGAGCTGCCAAATTTAATAAACAATTTCAGGCTCCATAAAATTTAAAAATATTTCGCTCATGTATTGAAACAGATTTACCCCATCTAACTCTCGCCACTGCAAGGGTTGTTTCGCTTGGATCTACTACTACTACTTAGTATGAACCCTGGTTGCATTTGATACTGAGTAAAACTGTTGAATACTTTTATAAATCCTCTTCAGTCCAGAGATACTCTATTTATATAAAACAATTCTCATCTCATTTTCTTTTACCTCTAATTATATAATACACCATATTTGCACATGGAAATATAGTTTCAAGTTGTATAGTGAAATGTCAGTGCCTCTCAAATGTGGACCTAAGTAACAAGTATTCTGTCTAAATCTTGTGTCATTATTGTTATTGTTAAATTCTACTACTGGATCCATATCTGGAAAATCATCATCATTATAATTTTCTTCAGAATCTGACAATTCTGCTTCCCTTTCATTTAATATTCTGACCAACTGCTCATATAACAAAGATAAATTGTCTGTAAAGAGAAACATAACCTCAAATTAGTAAACGCGAACTGCAGTCTCGAGATGCACAAGCGAGGACCTCTGAAATCAAACATAACCTAATATTAATAAAGGTGAACTGTAGTCCCGAGATCCACAAGCGAGGATCTCTGAGAACATAGCCACAGATCATTATTACGTGGTTAATAAAGAAATGTAAATATATGTATGCATTTCTTCATACTTTAATTATTAACACTTAATACGTAAGACTTACCTATACGGTTTGTAGGTACAGCTGCCATCTTGATCACATGTGAAGTAAAACATCTGTATCTACTTTTCATTTTGCTATACAGTAGCGCTGAGGCGTTGTTTTGTGAAACTAAACTGTTCCACTTGCATGGACCTCAGGTTTTAATTAAAAAATTTGTATTAAGCTTTTATAATACTCGTAACTAAAGTCCTCGTATGTGGACCTGTGGCTGGAAGAGGAAACGATTGTTGTATGAAGAAGGTGTTAAAGAGTAGGTTTTGCTGGAAAATGCATATTTTTGACTATTCAATGTGGCAGCTTATTGGATGACGTTTGCAGAATAATCTGATTTAGAAACAATTGAGTTTTATAAAAGTAGAATAGACCTAAAGAGTGTATATTTGCCATCGCAAAGTAGTACAGTACAAGAGGCAAAGTAGTACAGTACAAGAGGCAAAGTAGTACAGTACAAGAGGCAAAGTAGTACAGTACAAGAGGCAAAGTAGTACAGTACAAGAGGCAAAGTAGTACAGTACAAGAGGCAAAGTAGTACAGTACAAGAGGCAAAGTAGTACAGTACAAGAAGCAAAGTAGTACAGTACAAGAGGCAAAGTAGTACAGTACAAAAGACAAAATAGTACAGTACAAAAGGCTATCTAAGGGGCCGGTCCCACTCTTTAGTCCTACATACAGTGACACACACTAATACATACTGCTAGCCTTTCTTTTACAGAAATAGAAAAACAGTCAGATACTACTTTGGTCTCGATGTGGACATCAAGTCTTTAGGTTAGACACCTTCCCCACTAGATTCCCCCTACATCCAGTACCAGGTGACCAGTTCCTTCCCTTACTCCTGCCGCTGATCCTGCAACGGAATGAAGCAGGTGGTCTTATCTGTTTGACCTGGCTAAGAGAGTAGATCTACCACAACTAAGCCTCCCTGCTCATACAATGACATAAATTTCTTCTATTCCCACTAACAGGGGATAGAATTCTGTATTTCCTTAATTCTAATAAATTCCAACAACAATTGCCTATCCTATTTTTTAAATTAGGATGTAAAGGATAAACCCTTCTTTGTATACCTGTCAGAGAGTATCTGGTTTACTCTGCAATGTTACTCCAATATATCTTCCCCATCCTTCGAAGGAAATAATGTTGATACAGGCCGGTTAAATAAAAGTAGGGGAAGCAATTTTACAAAAACCCAATTACGCGTTAGCTAAATAGTATCATAGACGAAATCAGTCAATTATTCAAATCTTAAAAAAGTAAAAAGCCTTAAAACGGCGTAGGGTAGAGAGCTGGTAATGTGAGAGATGTTTATGTGATAGCTATGAGGTACTTAAAAAAGTAGAAAGGCTTAAAACGGCGTAGGGTAGAGAGCTGGTAATGTGAGAAATGTTTATGTGATAGCTATGAGGTACTTAAAAAAGTAGAAAGGCTTAAAACGGCGTAGGGTAGAGAGCTGTTCATGTGAGAGATGTTTATGTGATAGCTATGAGGTTCTTAAAAATGATCGTGTGGCCAGTTTAACACTTTAACAGTCCACTTATTTTTCTGGCAACTAATGCAAATTGTATAACAGTAATATGGCATAGAACGGTGTAGAGTAGAAAGCATGTAATGTGAGAGATGTTTATGTGATAGCTATGAGGTACTTAAAAATGATCGTGTGGCCAGTTTAACACTTTAACAGTCCACTTATTTTTCTGGCAACTAATGCAAATTGTATAACAGTAATAAGGCATAGAACGGTGTAGCGTAGGAAGCATGTAATGTGAGAGATGTTTATGTGATAGCTATGTGGTACTTAAAAATGATCGTGTGGCCAGTTTAACACTTTAACAGTCCACTTATTTTTCTGGCAACTAATGCAAATTGTATAACAGTAATAAGGCATAGAACGGTGTAGAGTAGGAAGCATGTAATGTGAGAGATGTTTATGTGATAGCTATGAGGTACTTAAAAATGATCGTGTGGCCAGTTTAACACTTTAACAGTCCACTTATTTTTCTGGCAACTAATGCAAATTGTATAACAGTAATATGGCATAGAACGGTGTAGAGTAGAAAGCATGTAATGTGAGAGATGTTTATGTGATAGCTATGAGGTACTTAAAAATGATCGTGTGGCCAGTTTAACACTTTAACAGTCCACTTATTTTTCTGGCAACTAATGCAAATTGTATAACAGTAATAAGGCATAGAACGGTGTAGAGTAGGAAGCATGTAATGTGAGAGATGTTTATGTGATAGCTATGAGGTACTTAAAAATGATCGTGTGGCCAGTTTAACACTTTAACAGTCCACTTATTTTTCTGGCAACTAATGCAAATTGTATAACAGTAATAAGGCATAGCACGGTGTAGAGTAGGAAGCATGTAATGTGAGAGATGTTTATGTGATAGCTATGAGGTCCCTAAAACAGATTATGTGACCAGCACAACTCTTTTACCCGTCCACGTTTTTTTCTGTCAACTAATACAAATTCTATAACAATGATAAGATGTGATTTTATACCTATAGCTTTGGCTAGAGAGTTGTGAAATGTAAGAGCTGGTAACGTTTGTCAGCTGATTGTTTTTTTTTACAATATTGTAATTATTAAAGGACAGCTGTTTTTAAAAGAACAAATGCATTGGAAAGGAACATTAGTGCCCCTGGTGGGCAAACACGAAAATAAATTAAGCATTGGATAGTCAGCTGATAGTTTCCCCCTTGCCTTATATTTGTGATTGGGGAACGAACGCCTCCGTTGCTCTCAGCTGTTACTTAAAATAATTACTTTCGATGCAGAGCGATGAAAAATATATTTTTGTACGACTACATGGAATCCATTGTTGAGAAATGTACCCAGCAATTACATATATAAATATATTTTATTTTTCAATTCCTTCTATTACTTCACCCTTTCCTTAGTATATATATATATATATATATATATATATATATTTACAATGGAAAATAAAATACTTTTTATTCAACCACTCAGGCTCAATTTTTTTTTTTTTAACTTGTAGTAGATGATACTTGATGCTGATACAGTATTATCAAATATTAAATCATTAATTAAATAATTTTAGTTTTATATGGGAGAAAACGTTTCACAAAAGGGGCAAGGTCTGCAATTAATTATTTCGTCCAATTTTGCTTAAAATAAATGATAACATGTGATATCATAAAAAGCTGATTTTATGTTATAGGTTATGTGGTAGGACAACTCTTTTAACGCATTGGCTATATTACTTTATTGATATTAACTATGATTATTTAATAAAAAGTAACTAAAATAATTGTTTTTTTCTTTACCTAAGTATGAATTGATTTTATTTTTGTTGAAATATTAAATTTAATAACAAGATAATTACAGTATTTCGCTATTCGTCACATATTATATATTACTACATGTGTGATATTAGATTCGTTTTATTAAAACACAACAAATAGCGCCTAATAAAACTTAAACACGCATGTTTCGATTTAAATAATATTCAAGTTGGCTCTTGGGTTAAGGTGGAACAATAAATACCTGTGCACAAATTTGAAATTATAAACACTCGTTTCTCATGGGTGTTTCAACCACATTAGTCATCATCATCGGGCTACTGCTTACCCACTGCAAAAGAATTTTAAAAAGTAAGGTAAAATATAATCACGAGATTAAGAATAAATAAAAGTTACTGGTAAACAAATAAAAACACCAGAAAAAGATCCTAAATGTAAAGAGATGCAATTGTAATACGGGTCTTTACAGTTTCCAAAATGCCAATGTACGTCTCTTTAAACTACATATTTTCTGATGCTTTAAATGTCTTTTTTTGACTCCTAGTGTTTTTTCTGTCCTATCTCGTGAACGCAATATCGTTTTTTACCTAGTGGTGTTTGAAAATTCTGATCTTGCTTTCCACTCGTACGAGCTTCTTCACCACACAGTTCTATATTAATTTATAAATTAAATTTAATGAATTAATTTTAGTTTTATACGGAAGAAAAACTTTTCAGGCAAGGTACGCAATATAATTATTTCGTCCCATTGGGCTTAAAATAAGTGATAACATGATTTTATAAAACAGCTGATTTTATCTTATATGTTTATGTGGTAGAACAGCTGTTTTAACGCATAGGTTATATGTTACTTTGTTTAGGTCAAATTTTAGAAGCTGGTACTTTTCTCGTGGGTAGAAATTGTGTACTCGTCGTCTAGAAAACACCAGGTACTTTCGTAATTCCTCATCGGAGCCATATAAATCGCGTCCCAACCCTTAGCATATCCTATTAGCACGGTTTCTTAAACCCACTATATACATTTGTTCTTATTTATAATATAAATTAAAAAGTATTAATAAGTGACAAAATAAAACTTTTTCCACAGTTATATCTTTTCCACTGGTAGATGTGTTTGAAAATGACTTGCGAGTACCTCACCCTCCCTTCGTCCTCAACCTCACTCTGGGCTCGCTACCCCCAAGTGCCAGCCTACAAAAATTTACTTCCCTAATTGTCACGTCTGTTATCCATTGCATTCACTCGTTTCGAGAAATGTTCTCATAAAATTATTCCCGCATCGATTCCACATTTCACACTAACTTTTGAAAACGCCGGTGGTAAACTTACCCACGTCAGTTACGCCCTTGCAAACGGCGCAACCGTTAACGGCTCGATCGCCTGCTTAACGAGTTATTTATATATGTTTTTAATTGTTTCAAATAAATGTAAATAAAATAAATGGCGCGTAGAAAGTGAAGTGAAACCCCCGCATGACGGCGGCCGGTACGCGCTGGCAGGCTATATGTGTGCCCTGGTGAGACGGCAATTAGCGCGTAATTTATGGCCCTGGTTAGCGCCGTCAGTCTTCTTTTCTTTACAGTTTACTTTTTCAGCGTATTGTGTTTGAAGAAATTCCTCGTGCTCCGTCTATATCGCGCACATACCTTGTCGCACGTCCTTTAATCAGGGGTATTTTTAAACACGTTGTCAAATGAAGGGGTATTTCAGGCTCTACGTGATACAGTATTCACATAATCAAAATCATCAGGATGTAATAAGGAAAATCCTGCAGGGGTTTGTGTTTAGTGGATCATTATTAGACTTTTACTATTGTTTAATATTATACAAGAAAATAAATTAAACAAAATGTCAGAATGTTAATATTACATTTTTTTCTAAGCGCTAAAACTATAGAAAGATAAATTTGTTATTGTTAAAATTAATATAAGCTAACAGAAATGTAAGCTACAGTAAAATATTATAAAGTAACCCCACGGAAACAAAAGAAGTGGATTTCTTGTAAAGCATCAAACACTATTTTTTTATATTTTTTTCTCTTTTTATTTTCTCTTACTCGTGTCATCATAATACTCCGTCATTTCTACACAATAAATACTTGTCCCTTATGAAATATCATTTGTTGAACCTCTCTATCGCTCAATTTCTTCTACTAGTTCACCCTCTCTATGTACATCTTGTTCAAATTTTCAATCGGTTATAAAATACTTTTTACTAATCCATTCAAGTTCGAATATTTTTTTTTAAACGTATAGTGGGTGACACTTGATGTTAATACAGTTCTATAATAATTTATAAATTAAATTTAATCAATTAATTTTCGTTTTATACGGGAGAATAACTTTTCATAAAAGGGACAAGGTACGCAATATAATTGTTTCGTCCCATTTGGCTTAAAATAAGTGATAACATGATTTTCTAAAACAGCTGATTATATGTTATGGGTTATGTGGTAGAACAGTTGATTTAACATATAGGTTATATGTTACTTTGTTTATACAATTGTAATTATTTAATTAAAAGTAACTAAAATAAAAGTTTTCTTGTTGACCTGAGTAGGTATTGACTTAAAATATTTGTGTATATTGCTTGTTTATATTTAACGAAATTCGTATGCTTAACATTCGTAACAAAACTATCCTTCGATGCCAGAAGTAATTGTTATCATGTTTACCTCGACTTATATCCATCCCTATTTCTTTTGTCCTTTCATATTCGTTGTTTATTTGTTATATTTTTATCTAACACCTGTATATATATTTATTACCTTCTGACGTTTGTGTGACGCAATTTGCAATGTGAATAATATCGGTTGTTACACGTTTTTGTTGTTTACCCATTGCCTATCACGTCTCTCATTGTTAAACGTTGTTTACAACCTACTTTTATTATTACAATATATCTATTACCTGGTATATATATAATTTGTTTTTTATTAATTGCAGTATTTGTTACTTTTTACGTATTACTTACAATTTGCTATCCACTATAGCAAGTATCCACTATTTGCAATATATATGTTATTTAGCATTTGTTTTAATAAATATTTAATAAACATATTTTGTATTCACAACGGTAAAAACAAAATAGTTAACTCAAAACCTCACAAAAAATTAGTTTTTGATAAACAAACACGCTAGTTCACAAAAGACTAGGCATCTTCCTCATTGCTTAG
>JBAIZL010000005.1:269872457-269957457 GCA_036971475.1 Prosapia bicincta
GATAAGACAGGGTAGACCTCGTAATAGGACCAGGATCAGAGATAAAACCAGGATCAGAGACGAAACAGGATCTGTGACAGGACCTGGGTCAGGGCACGAATTAGGCCAGGATATGATAAGACCTAGGACAAGACAGGGCAACCTTGTTTCAGGATCAGGATCAGAGATAAAACCAGGATCTGAGACGAAACAGGATCTGTAACAGGACCTAGGTCAGGGCATGAATTAGGCAAGGATATGGTAGGACCTAGGACAAGACAGGACAGGCCCTGAGACAGACCAGGATCTGAGACGGAACACGATCTGTGACGAAACAGGATCTGTAACAGGACCTAGGTCAGGACATGAATTAGGCAAGGATATGGTAGGACCTAGGACATGACAGAACAGGCCCTGAGACAGACCAGGATCTGAGATGGAACACGATCTGTGACAGGACCTTGGTCAGGGCACGAATTAGGCCAGGATATGGTAGGACCTAGGACAAGACAGGGCAGGCCCTGAGACAGACCAGGACCTGAGACGGAACACGATCTGTGACAGGACCTGGGTCAGGGCACGAATTAGGCCAGGATATGGTAGGACCTAGGACAAGAAAGGGCAGGCCCTGAGACAGACCGGGATCTGAGACGGAACAGGATCTGTGACAGTACCTGGGTCAGGGCGTGAATTAGGCCAGGACATGGGAAGACCTAAGATAAGGCAGGGGTAGCCTTGAGACAGGACCAGGACTCTGAGAAGAAACAGAATCTGGAAAAGGACATAAATTAGGTCAGGACGTGTTAGGACCTAGGACTAAGACAAGGCAGGTCCTGAGACAGGACCAGGATCAGAGCAAGACATGGATCTGAGACAAGACAAGAATTAGGTCAGGACTTGGAAGGACCTAGGACAAGACAGGACATATTCTGAGACAGTAACTAATAGTAAATAATTTTCAAAAAGTTCTAACCACAAATATTTTTCTTTTAACATGATGTTTATTTCTGTTACCAAGCAACGATCTTCAGAGGCATAACAAAACACACTAAACAATTTCCCTGAGGATGGTTACTTGGTAACCGAAATGTACTCAGCTTAAAATAAAAATATTTTTAGTTACACCTTTTTAAATGATTTATTAATCCAGTATGTTTTAGGAAATTATTAATAATATATTTTATAAGTTTATATTATATTAGTTTTTTAATAGTACTTTTTAAATATACTTGGTTGTCTCACTTAAATCTAGGTTTATATAAGAAAACTTCTACAAAGATCTAAAAGATGCCGCTTTTCTTTGTTTGTGATCAATTACACCAAGATAAAAGAACCTTTTCATACAATGCCTTGTCTTTGAATAGTCTAAGCCGGACTTTTATGTATCCGAATTTAACTCATCCAAGCCAGAATGTTTACCAGTCCTTTGTGCCTGAGTTCATCCCTTCCAGTAACGAAACTGGCCCACAGCCAATGGTAGGTTATTACATTATTTATAAATGACTCCGATAAATCCCTAAGGATCTTCAGAGATAAGGTTATGGATTCCGGACAAATTCACTATTTTTGGAAGGGATTTCTCTTCGGGGGGTCTTATAATTCCCTGTTTTATTTCACCGTTGCCGCCTGGATTTAATCACAGACGGAATATTTATCGTCCACGGATTAGAGACATAACTTGGCGGATTTAGTCTACCTTGCTGCCGCGACGCTCGTACAGTGCCAGCGCGGGATTTCCATTATACCTAAGTAATTCGTTTTAAAATATTCAATAGTCTTTATGTTCACTTTAAAGAGAAGGCAATTTAAATATTGAATAATTCCTCCAAATATAATGCTTAATAAAAACTCAAATAATTTTTCACAAGACTGGCATTGCTGTGAGGAATACTCACAGGTGTATTTGCCAACATATGTTCACCATTTTACAATCTTCTAAGACGCGTATTTTTAAATAACTTCCCGGTAACTGTTATTTCACAAATCATTGTTACAGAAGAAATAACACACTTCCTCCCCCCTACCGTTCTGCCCTCTCTCTGTCTCTACTAATTGTAGAGAATACTCTGTCAATTCTTTCTACTCCTTTAGCAGCCGTGCATCAGTACCTCTTGTATCTGTTAGTATCTGTTGGCTATCACATGAGAAGTTTCACATTTAATCCGGATTCTGGGTAAACACCTATCTTTAAGCTATTTGAGAGTGAAGCTACTTCATGTAAAGGACCCCCCCCCCAAAAAAAAACCCTTTCTTCTCTCCCCAGTACCATGGAAACATTATATAGAATATGAAGAGCACTGCGGCACTATATATTACAATGAAAGCATTGGAAAAACCCCAATGCCACAAATATAATAAAAAATAAACAAATAATACAAGTTACTTAAGATTAAACCCTTTTGTACATTTCGATGACCATGTTATCATCATCAGAGGATCTGATACAAAATTACAATCTAGCACACAAGAAGTTGCAAACTAGAATGAATATTATTTTCCAATGTTTCATTGTAAGGAATAATTAGGTCATATCCTTGTCCGTTTCTGATACCATCTATCCTTCTTTCACCTCCTTCTTGGGGGGTTAAGGTAGTTTACTTTTTTTGACTCCTATAGAGAGTAGGAAGTGGTGATAACATCGTCATGCCATGGTTTTCTATGTCCTCTACTACAGGATGAAGGATACTGTCTTTACCATAGTCTTACCAATATTCACAGTCGTGCCCCGTACATCGTAGGCGATGCAGTAATAGCGATACAGTAATAGCGATGCAGTAATAGCGATACAGTAATAGCGATACAGTAATAGCGATGCAGTAATAGGGATACAGTAATAGCGATGCAGTAATAATGGTACAGTAATAGCGATGCAGTAATAGCGATACAGTAATAGGGATGCAGTAATAACGATACAGTAATAGCGATGCAGTAATAGTGATGCAGTAATAGTGGTACAGTTATAGCGATGCAATAATAGCGATACAGTAATAGTGATACAGTAATAGCGATGCAGTAATAGCGATGCAGTAATAGCAATGCAGTAATAGCGATACAGTAAAAGCGATACATAATAGCGATACACTAATAGCGATGCAGTAATAGCGATACAGTAATAGCGATTCAGTAATAGGGATACAGTAATAGCGATGCAGTAATAGCGATACAGTAATTAATTGCAATGCAGTAATAGCGATACAGTAATATCAATGCAGTAAGAGCGATACAGTAATAGCGATGAATTAATAGCGATACAGTAATAGCGATGCAGTAATAGTTTTATAGCAATATCGATGTATTAATAGCAGTACAGTAATAGCGATGCAGTAATAGCGATACAGTAATAGCGATGAAGTAATTGCGATGTAGTAATAGCGATACAGTAATAGCGATTCAGTAATAGAGATACAGTAATAGCGATGTAGTAATTGCGATGTAGTAATAGCGATACAGTAATAGCGATGCAGTTATAGCGATGAAGTAATAGTGGTACAGTAATTAATTGCGATGCAGTAATAGCGATACAGTAATATCAATGCAGTAATAACGATGAAGTAAGAGCGATACAGTAATAGCGATACAGTAATAGCGATGAAGTAATAGCGATACAGTAATAGTGATGCAGTAATAGCGATACAGTAATAGCGATGCAGTAATAGCGATGCAGTAATAGCGATGCAGTAATATTGATGCAGTAATAGCGATACAGTAATAGCAATACAGTAATAGTGATGCAGTAATAGCGATACAGTAATAGCGATAGAGTAATAGCGATGCAGTAATAGTGATGCAGTAATAATGGTACAGTAATAGCGATGCAGTAACAGCGATACAGTAATAGCGATGCAGTAATAGTGATGCAGTAATAATGGTACAGTAATAGTGATGCAGTAATAGCGATACAGTAATAGCGATGCAGTAATAGCGATGCAGTAATAGTGATGCAGTAATAGTGGTACAGTAATAGCGATGCAGTAATAGCGATACAGTAATAGTGATACAGTAATAGCGATGCAGTAATAGCGATGCAGTAATAGCAATGCAGTAATAGCGATACAGTAAAAGCGATACATAATAGCGATACAGTAATAGCGATGCAGTAATAGCGATACAGTAATAGCGGTGCAGTAATAGCGATACAGTAATAGCGATGCAGTAATAGCGATACAGTAATAGCGATGCAGTAATAGCGATACAGTAATAGCGATGCAGTAATAGCGATACAGTAATAGCGATTCAGTAATAGGGATACAGTAATAGCGATGCAGTAATAGCGATACAGTAATTAATTGCAATGCAGTAATAGCGATACAGTAATATCAATGCAGTAATAACGATGAAGTAAGAGCGATACAGTAATAGCGATGAATTAATAGCGATACAGTAATAGCGATGCAGTAATAGTTTTTTAGCAATATCGATGTATTAATAGCAGTACAGTAATAGCGATGCAGTAATAGCGATACAGTAATAGCGATGAAGTAATTGCGATGTAGTAATAGCGATACAGTAATAGCGATTCAGTAATAGAGATACAGTAATAGCGATGTAGTAATAGCGATGTAGTAATAGCGATACAGTAATAGCGATGCAGTTATAGCGATGAAGTAATAGTGGTACAGTAATTAATTGCGATGCAGTAATAGCGATACAGTAATATCAATGTAGTAATAACGATGAAGTAAGAGCGATACAGTAATAGCGATACAGTAATAGCGATGAAGTAATAGCGATACAGTAATAGTGATGCAGTAATAGCGATACAGTAATAGCGATGCAGTAATAGCGATGCAGTAATAGTGATGCAGTAATAGCGATACAGTAATAGCAATACAGTAATAGTGATGCAGTAATAGCGATACAGTAATAGCGATAGAGTAATAGCGATGCAGTAATAGTGATGCAGTAATAATGGTACAGTAATAGCGATGCAGTAACAGCGATACAGTAATAGCGATGCAGTAATAGGGATACAGTAATAGCGATGCAGTAATAGTGATGCAGTAATAGCGATACAGTAGTAGCAATACAGTAATAGCGATGCAGTAATAGCGATACAGTAATAGCGATTCAGTAATAGCGATACAGTAATAGCGATGCAGTAATAGTGATGCAGTAATAGTGGTACAGTAATAGCGATGCAGTAATAGCGATACAGTAATAGCGATGCAGTAATAGGGATACAGTAATAGCGATGCAGTAATAGTGATGCAGTAATAGCGATACAGTAATAGCGATGCAGTAATAGTGATGCAGTAATAGCGATACAGTAATAGCGATGCAGTAATAGCGATACAGTAATAGCGATGCAGTAATAGTGGTACAGTAATAGCGATGCAGTAATAGCGATGCAGTAATAGGGATACAGTAATAGCGATACAGTAATAGCGATGCAGTAATAGAGATGCAGTAATAGCGATACAGTAATAGCGATGCAGTAATAACGATACAGTAATAGCGATACAGTAATAGCGATACAGTAATAGCGATGCAGTAATAGAGATACAGTAATAGCGATGCAGTAATAGCGATACAGTAATAGCGATGAATTAATAGCGATACAGTAATAGCGATGCAGTAATAGCGATACAGTAATAGCGATGAATTAATAGCGATACAGTAATAGCGATGCAGTAATAGTGGTACAGTAATAGCGATGCAGTAATAGCGATGCAGTAATAGGGATACAGTAATAGCGATACAGTAATAGCGATGCAGTAATAGAGATACAGTAATAGCGATGCAGTAATAGCGATACAGTAATAGCGATGAATTAATAGCGATACAGTAATAGCGATGCAGTAATAGCGATACAGTAATAGCGATGAATTAATAGCGATACAGTAATAGCGATGCAGTAATAGTGGTACAGTAATAGCGATGCAGTAATAGCGATGCAGTAATAGGGATACAGTAATAGCGATACAGTAATAGCGATGCAGTAATAGAGATGCAGTAATAGCGATACAGTAATAGCGATGCAGTAATAACGATACAGTAATAGCGATACAGTAATAGCGATACAGTAATAGCGATGCAGTAATAGAGATACAGTAATAGCGATGCAGTAATAGCGATACAGTAATAGCGATGAATTAATAGCGATACAGTAATAGCGATGCAGTAATAGTTTTATAGCAATATCGATGTATTAATAGCATTACAGTAATAGCGATGCAGTAATAGCGATACAGTAATAGCGATGCAGTAATTGCGATGTAGTAATAGCGATATAGTAATAGCGATTCAGTAATAGAGATAGAGTAATAGCGATGTAGTAATAGCGATGTAGTAATAGCGATTCAGTAATAGCTATGCAGTAATAGCGATGCAATAATAGTGGTACAGTAATTAATTGCGATGCAGTAATAGCGATACAGTAATATCAATGCAGTAATAACGATGAAGTAAGAGCGATACAGTAATAGCGATGAAGTAATAGCGATACAGTAATAGTGATGCAGTAATAGCGATGCAGTAATTAATTTCGATGCAGTAATAGCGATGCAGTAATAGCGATACAGTAATAGCGATACAGTAATAGCGATACAGTAATTAATTTCGATGCAGTAATAGCGATGAAGTAATAGCGATACAGTAATAGCGATGCAGTAATGGCGATACAGTAATTAATTGCGTTGCAGTAATAGCGATACAGTAATATCAATGCAGTAATATCGATGAAGTAATAGCAATACAGTAATAGCGATGCAGTAATTAATTTCGATGCAGTAATAGCGATGAAGTAATAGCGATACAGTAATAGCGATGCAGTAATGGCGATACAGTAATTAATTGCTTTGTAGTAATAGCGATACAGTAATATCAATGCAGTAATAGCGATGAAGTAATAGCAATACAGTAATAGCGATGCAGTAATAGCAGTACAGTAATAGCGATACAGTAATAGCGATACAATAATAGCGATAAAGTAATTGCGTTGCAGTAATAGCGATACAGTAATATCAATGCAGTAATAGCGATGAAGTAATAGCAATACAGTAATAGCGATGCAGGTATAGCAGTACAGTAATAGCGATACAGTAATAGCGATACAATAATAGCGATAAAGTAATTGCGATACAGTAATAGCGATCCAGTATTAGCGATACAGTTGTTAATTGCGATGCAGTAATAGCATTTTAGGCTGAGGGTTATAAAACTAGGATACATAAAAGAATTGGAAGCATATTTTCGTTTGTTCATTCATGAGCAATGTTCTTTGTAAAAACTGTATATTTTGCTAACCCTTAAATTACTACGAAAGAAAAAAATATTGTGTTTCCATGAATAAATGCCGATGTTTTGAGCCTCGGTGTATCTGCTTAGTTGCCAGGGTTAGATGGTCCAAATATTTCTAAAACCATGCAAGAGGGTAAATTCACATTACGTCGTTTCAAGAGGTTCAAGTCGTTTCAGCCATGATATGTATAATTTAAAATCACCTAAAATTACTGAAACTCGTTCAAGGGAGTGGTAATAAGTGGAGGAAAGTGGACTACCAGTGTTTGTATCCTTTACTTCTACCCCTATCGATACGTTGCGGTCGAGTTGGACTCTGTATAACCTCGTATCTCGCATCCCTAGTCTGGAAGTCCGACTACCTTGTATGAGTTAACGTGGACTCAACCAACCAGAAAGGATATTCTAACGATCCTTGAGGCTATTATTTGGGACCTCAGTATTTCTGGAAAAACGGTTAAAACCGTGGTCTGTGTTTGGACCACTCGTCTCGTCCCAGGGGAGAACTGATGACAGACATAGGATTTAAGTAGGGGTTTCTGGGTCTAAAATACGGACTTTGGGGATCATAACAAGAAGCTCGGGTGTCATGGTTGGTATTTTAATGGTAGTGACGTTAAACTCCATTGGTCTAGCACAAATGCTTTATTGAACCTTTTCTCTTCGTTTTCTATCTTCTTTCCGCATCATCTTTATTTCTTCTTTACTATTTCTCGTGCACATCCGATACAATACGTACTTTAACGAACTACCTTCATCTGTATAACGAATCCTTCCCGGTACCTTTATATTCCTTTTACCCCCCCCCCCCCTCATAGTTGTGTATCCCTCAGTATTGTTCTAATATAAAAGATATATTTTTCTAGAAATTTAACCCACTGAGCTTTATGTCTCTTTCAATTTTGTATCCGGTGAAATTTGTGTCTGCTTTAATTCATCTGTTACTTAACATAAATACACCTAAAGGTTTTATTTTACGTTTTTCGAGGACGCAAGTTTTTTATTGCGTCGATCTGTGCCAGATACATCCTGGAATACAAGTGTCGGGAATAACTAAACACAGTTAAAAGTTTTTGGCGCTAGCAAGGATCGAACCCGGAAACTTCAGATTAAAGCTATCTACTCTACACCACTCTTCCGTCTATTGGTGTTAATAACTGGATAAAATTTAAAGTATTACAGATCTTTTGCATATTCGATGTATGGAGTCTAAAAAAAACCAATAATGCCCATTAACCTCAGGTTGAGGATGAAATTAAATTTCAAACTAATTTGTATAAAATTGTAGACTCTAAACCACAACAGAAAATGACAGTGAAAAATTGAATTACGATAAAAAATAAAATTAAAAATAGGGTTGAAAATGTTTTATATCTACTACCGTTTTAGCAATACTTACAGTTTTAAAAGATTTTATATTAATATGTTTGATCAGTGGTATTTATAAATAAAAATGTTATAAAACCTACAGAATAAATTATTGCATTTTGTTAAGCACGCCCTGGGTGAAGATAAAAGCCAGACATCCGGATTTTATTCGCACATAAATAGTAGTGACAAAACAAAGTATAACTTTCAGAGTAAAATTTTTACAATGAAGTTCAACGACACTGGAAACATGGACATTGTCAATTTAATAAAAACGTCTACACCCTTCTGGTCCGGGTTCTAATGAATTGGCGGCCAGGTGCGGGCAGTAAAGTGCCAAGTTTATGTCCTCCTGGTCCTTCCACGGGGGCAGTCGCTAACTACACATGTTGGGGCTCTGTAATGAGACTTACACGTGGGCCGTCTGTCTTCTATGCCCGATTTACTGCGCCGTTCCACCGATAGAGTAGCGGCTGTTGCGGGATCGGCGATCGTTTTTAAATTTATTTCTTCTTGTCGCAGATATTGTTCGTTTCTAATGTCGTGATGACGTTTTCCTCACTAATTAATAAGTTGGGGTCGATTTGGTGTTCGGACAAGATAAATTAAGAAGGCGTAGATAGTCGTAATTTGAACAGGTGGGTAGCAAAAAGGTGAGCAAAAATATTACTTTTGGGGTAAAAATAAATAAATAAATATATTTATATATAAAGAAAACATGATTACCAAAATTTATATCGTGAATAAAATAATAATTATATAATAATCAAAATCAATAATTTTTTCTCATGCTCGTATCAGAGGTAAACTCGCTACCATCATGTAGTGATTATAACTACATAAATTGTAAATTAAAAATACAGCTCGTATTTATAACCAGTTTATAACTTTTGTAAACTAACCAAATTATAGTGATAATTTAAAACTTATGTAGTGAGATGGCTTTGTCACTGAAACTATCACGATAAAAAAATTAATAATTGTGATTAGTAATTGTTATTTAAAAATAAAAATATTAAACAATACTTATATCTCAATCGTTATTTAAAAGGTAATAATACATAGAACACAACAATGCTCATAATATTAAGTGAAGGTTTTAAAATAACTCATTATTAGAAACGACCGTTAGCTCCCTTCATTCATTTTTTTATTTTTATTCATTTATTTATTTCTCTTGTTCATTTTAATTCCACAATTTTTTTAAAAGACTTGAATATTTAAAACCAAACGCCTTCTGAATTTGAAACAGTTTGAAGATTTAAATCAAAATCCCATCATTGATTGCCCCTGACACGCAACAATAAATTAATATTCATACACATTTACTATAGTTATTATTATAGCGTGACGGGTTGATTCCTCTAAAGAGTAGGTTTAGCTGTGGTTACAACAATGCACGAGTTATGTTTGAGTAGAGAAATCTTGTGACCCTAGCGAGCATAGCATCTATGACTGTCGCATTTCGGAAGTCCTTCATCTTCAGAATCATAGGCAGGCTAGTTTAAATAGGTAGATTTCTAGGAGATAACAACGCTGGAATGGCACACGATTTCTGTAATCAGAGTTTTAAAATATATCCTCCTTGAGGTGTATAATTGTATAACTATCAACTCCTTTTAAACTCGTTTAAAATTCTCTACTCTTTGTTTGAGCACTTTCACGCGTTCAGTAGCACCGTTTGAACTGCACGGTTCACTACAGTTCTGAATAGCACTGTGACTCGTTCTTTAAATTCTTTTTGACATTCTGCATAAGTTTTGTTTCTATCCTGGCATTCATATCTTCTTCTCGTGTTTCTCAATGAGAGATTTTAACGTTTATCAGGAAAGAAAACATATGTGAATTTAACGAAAAAATAGAGCTGATCATTGGCCAGAAATATAAGCTAAAACAAACTTATAGACTGTGACACGATTCTTAGGAAGGATAACATGTTCACAGCGCATTATTTCGTCGGATCTACCTGTAGAACAAGTGTTTTATCAAATAATTCACTTGCGGTGACGGAGTAACACCCGATTGTTGTGACGGGGCCGATATGCATCGTACGTAACCCTGCTTGTCCGACATGTTGTTCTACTTCCTTGTACACATCTGTTAACACCACCTTACGTACACAAAGTACAAAGTGCACCATTGTCGTAAAATAAGTTGTGTACAACAGTAAAACTGTACAACAATGTGTAGTCCGTCACAGTTATATACGAGTTTATATTACATGTACTGCCTGTGAGGGCATCAATAACCCTATGCTTACCGTCTTTGTTACAGTTTGTTTACATAAGTTTCCAACAGCATGGTTCGAGCCTTTTACCTTTATGTTCTTTGTAATTCTCCGGATTTGTTTACACATTATGGAAATACAAAATTTGTTTCCAAGAGGTACAGGAATGATATAGTATAGAACATTATCTTGGACAGTAGAGTAAAAATTCCTAAATATAGCAATTTTTTAAATTTTTATCCTGAATAAATTATAAAAAATTAGTTATAGTTTTGTTTTATATAGTTTTTATATTTTAACTTTTCTTCTAATTATTTAGGGCTAATTTTTGCGGTTTACATTCGCTTAAATAAATAACTACACGAGCGCACAATTATAAACAGTTTAGTGGCAGTTGTAATTGTGTAATAGTATTACTGATGATTACGTCGTATTACCGAAACATCTATGATAATAAATTGTTTATAATTGCAAGTTCGTGAACAGTTATTTATCAACTTTACTCACAAGCCAGCTCGATTACTTCGTTTTGTAATTGAAACTGAATATGCCTCTATCTGAGGTAGAAACGTCGTTCAATTGTTGTGTAAATTATTATTTTTTTCATTTTGTTTTTCGCTTGTTGTGTTTATATTGTTTTCATTAACAATGCAAATATTTCGGTTGACAAAGTTCAGTTCTAAAAAGTTGGAATGTTTCCGCAAAAGCGCTCATCCTTAAAGGATACTTTCTAACCTCAAAAATAACAAGTCAATAAAGAATATTCGTTCTGCAGCGCGTCCGATTATCAGGGCACTCGGAGGAGACTATTAGCGGGCCGGGCGGAAGGAGCGGGGAGGAGATTGCCTCATTTATCAAGTTCTGTACGTCTCAGGACTCCGACGGAAGCGGAACTGTAGGGACAGCAAGCAGCGGGGGGGATGGGGAGTGGACACAATTTCCGGGGAAAGCAGAGTTTGGCGGTCAAGTAATGAAGCCGTGCGATGACCAATGGCTCTACGGCTTCTCGGTTTAATTTCCTGAACTTGACTAGGTACATATCTTTGAGAGAATCAATCCGAAGGCCCGGCCAGTCAAGGAATAATCCCTCACTTAGGCAAACTAATGGTTTTTCGCATTAGGCCTTCAAGCACCATGTGACGTCAGAGTGTAATGCAGCCCAGGTAGCGGTTTCTCTGTTTCAGGACGAAGTTTGTTGTCCTTCTAACTAGACGAATGTCTGACGATCCAATTTCTACAATCGTATAACAGTGAATTGCTAGTTTGGTGACATATACGGGTAATTTTTTTAATTTCTATAGTCGATAAATAACAGCTATTAATCGATATATGTTTCCAGTTAAAATACTATTATGAACGCGCGCGCGCGCGCGCGCGCGCGCGCGCGCGTGTGTGTGTGTGTGTGTGTGTGTGTATGTGTGTGTGTGTTAGTGTGTGTGTGTGTGTGTGTGTTGTGTTAGTGTGTGTGTGTGTGTGTGTGTGTGTGTGTGTGTGTGTGTGTGTGTGTGTGTGTGTGTGTGTGTGTGTGTGTGTGTGTGTGTGTGTGTGTGTGTGTGTGTGTGTGTGTGTGTGTGTGTGTGTGTGTGTGTGTGTGTGTGTGTGTGTGTGTGTGTGTGTGTGTGTGTGTGTGTGTGTGTGTGTGTGTGTGTGTGTGTGTGTGTGTGTGTGTGTGTGTGTGTGTGTGTGTGTGTGTTACATAACAAGATTTTCTACTTGTATCATCAGAATACACTTTATCGAATTTTTTCGTTTGACTTCAAACACACTGATCTGGTCCTAAATAAAATTCTATAATCAGAAATCTGACAATGTCAGTGCAATACACAAAAGCTCTCGGAATATTACAGTCATGTAACATAATAATCAAACATAACTCAGACAACAACGAAAAATATTTCCCAAAAATTAAAACTTGAATCTATATAGATTGATTCTTACCTCTTTATATAATAAAAGACAAAGCGTGTATGAAATATAAGTTTTGTTTCTGTTTTTGTATAAGTTACTTAAAATACAAGGAAAACTCATCATCACTTAAACAAGGAAACGAGATTTTAAGAGTCACAAACCATAAATAGTGTTTGCAGTTTTTGTGTTGTACATCTTGAGGTTGTTACAGAAATTACACCTTTGTTCGTATTATCTTGGCAAAAAATGCTACTTACTGATTTTTTCAGCTGAAAAATGCGCTGGCCTATCGCGAAACGTAGTGGTTTTTTTCCAAGATAATACAGACAAGTGCAATATAAATAGTGGTTGAAACGTACATTCAACATCGTCATACAAACATAGACTTCCTGGTAGAAGCCATTTTCTTTCTCAATAATTTTAAATAATTTATAACTAAATTATAATAACCATGATGGTACCTGGAGTTAACTACTCGAGATCTTGAGAGATGTATGAAAATATAACATTAAAGTAGGCCTATCTGATTACAATAAGAAAAGGGTTTCCTAGGAAAACTATCCGATTGCCGCATTGCACGAGCGATCTTCACTCCTCGGGGGCAGTATCCGGTTCCTCCTTGACACAACATACGTATATGTTGTGCTTGTTTATTGGATGTTTGTAAATAGAGGTTATGTTTGTATTTCTGAAATAATAACCACAAACGTTTATGAAATTAAAAGAAAATTTATCCTAGTTTTAATGTATTTTAAATTATGACATATTTATTGCAATCGAAGTTGACCTAATCTTTGTCATATACTATCCTTTTTATTTTATATTCCATTATTTTACCTCTGTTTTTGTAAATTTTTAATTACGATTTTTCTTTTCAACTTTCTAATTGTTTGTCAGTATTTATTTTCGTTTATTTTATTATAAATTAATAATAAAATCTAAAATTTTTTGAAAGTCAATTCCTACTTAGATCAACAAAGAAAACTTTTATTTTAGTTACTTTGTACTTAATAATTACAATAACATAAATGAAGTAACATAATCTTTTAGTTGAAACAGCTGTTCTACCACATAACCTATAAAATAAAATCAGCTGTTTTATGAAATCATATTTTATCACTTATTTTAAGCCAACTATATTACATACTTTGCCCATTTGGTGAAAGGTTTTTCTCCCATATAAAACTAAAATGATTAATTATTAAATTTAATGAATGAATTAATGGTTGAAGAAAACTGTATTAACATCAAGTGTCGTCTACAAGTTTAAAAAAGTACATTAAATATATATATATATATATATATATATATATATATATATATAACTTTTGGTTTAATGGATTCGGTTTTTTTTTAATATTGTAAAAATGGCTGTATTGGCTGTTAGATGTATATATATATAACTTTTGGTTTAATGGATTCGGTTTTTTTTAATATTGTAAAAATGTCTGTATTGGCTGTGAGATGTATATATTATAACATAAAGTACGAGGCTTTAGATTGAATTAAGCTAGTTGCGAAATAAATCATCTATAATATTTTAGCAAAGAAATACAAATAGTTTTCTGGTGCTGGTAAAGCAGGTACCCAAGGCAGGTCACTATTCTTTCCAGGAAATTTATAAGGGGAGTCCGGCAAATAGACAAAGGTCCAAGTTTGTGGAAATTCCAGCGGCCGATATAGCCTGGGGAATTTTAACCATGTACCGTTAGGTTTAGAAATTAAGAACTAGGGGAGTTGAAAGGGAGTCTCGGAGCAAGGCAGGCAGGTTGGTGGGGACAAGGATGAAAGTGTAAAGGGAGAAGTTTGTTAATTTAAATAGTTTTTTTTAAAGTAAATTTTAGTAAAGTGGGAAGTAAAAGTTTTTTTTATATAAAGTAAGTTTTTTGTGTCAAGTGTTAACGGAAGTGAACAAGCCACGATTCCAGGGACTCGTCTGAACTATAAGTATATTTAAATTATAAGTGTAGCCAACAGACATCTATCTTCTAGTTTAACTCAAATTTTAAATTCATCAAAATTTATAAATATAATTCTATTCACCATTTCAAATTTAAAGCAAAGTTCCCATAATAGCGACCCCGAGAGCAAGAATATAATTTTACTACTGTTTTTTTGTTATTCTAATTGAATCTAAAGCCTCAGAAGTCAACCCTTATTATTGTAGTTTAGTTTAAACATCCAGCCTGTCACTTCACTATATTAATATAAATTAGGAATAATGTGTAGAATTAATTGTAAAGAATAAATGCAAGTGATGGTAAAAATTTTGATAAGATCGTTAGTTCTTTTATAACCTGAAGGTGACTTCAATAGGTAAGGTGATTAAATAACATTTAAAATAATTTTAATTATAACCAAAGTTCAGTTATAATATGACGCCCAACGTATTGGCAAGTTAAGTTATATATATATATATATATATGAAGTTGGATAACGTTAAATATCAAGAATATATATATATATATATACATAGGGAGATTGAACAAAAGGAAGATTGATGTTTCAATTCTTCTTTGTTGTGTAAGCTTATTTATGTACGTTTTACTACAGTTATTTCTATTTACCTTTCCCCATCGTCATCCCTTTGTTGTTTATCTAGGTAGCACAATACGTATTTCCAAAGGTAGCCAAGTTGGATTAACCGCCTCCCAAAATCCCACCGTCAATACAAGCATGTTTACAATATTAAAACCGAATCCATTAAACCAAAAGTAAAAACACCTTCATTAAACAAGAGATTACTGCGTTATTGTTTATATCTGTGAGTGTGTAGCATAAATAATGCCCCAGAGACAAATAAACAACACAGCGGAGGGTTGAGAAGTGCTTGTTAGCCGTAATGAGGACTGCGGAACGTAATTGGGAGAGCACAAGGAAGGGGGGGGGGGTTTGTTAGTCTGTAGTTTCTTGTCAATCCATCACCTCCAACCTCCTAACACCTGTGATCCTATTGCGGGCATCAACTAGCCTAGACAAATAACAAACCAGATCATCCCGGGGTATTTACATATTGTCCAAATTAATGCTAATTTCGCGTCTCGCGAGCGAACCATCCACCTGGACGTAACTGGAATGTTTGGATGAGACATTATTAATTGCAAATTAAGATTCCAGTTCTTGTGTTTTGTAATGTTTACAAAATTTTACTCCTTCGGATTAAAATTATAAATGAAGAATAGCCATTGGATCCTATTTTTCAATTCCTTCTATTAGTTCACACTTTCCCTATATATATATATATATATATATATATATATATATATATATATATATATATATATATATATATTGTGTTCAAATTTTCAATCTTTAATAAGATACTTTTTATTCATACACTCAAGTTCAAATACATTTGTTTAAACTAGTGAATGACACTTGATGGTAATACAGTTTTTTTTGAAATTTTAATGAATTAATTTTGGTTTTATATGTTAGAAAACCTTTTCGCAAAATGGCCAATAGTTGTTTTGTCCCGTTTGGTGTAAAATAAGTGATAACATATGATTTCATGCAACAGCTGATTTTATTTTACAGGTTATATGGTAGAATAGCTGTTTTAACTCACAAGTTATGTTACTTTATTTATATTAATTGTAATTATTTGTTAGAAAGTAACTAAAATAAAATGTTTCTTTGTTGATAAAAGTAGGAATTCACTTTAAAAGTTTTTTGTCTTTATACTACCTGTTTCGTTTTTACTTTGGTTAAAAATACATTCTAAACATTAAAGTATAAATATCCATTCAACGTTACATTATTCAGCGACATGACATCATTCTTAAATCATCATGTTATGATTGTTTTTCATCCGTCTTTTTATTATTTTAATTTTAAAATACTTTACTAATTTAAAACTCATAAAAAAAAAATTAAAAATACGTCAATACATTAAATATTTTTTTTTAATGAAACGAAAAAAAATTACTATGAGTTACTACATACTATAAAATTTAAAACATTTTAAAAACTGTGATTATCATCAACCGATCTTGGAAGAACAAAGAAAACTGAGGTAATCTTATATTAACAGGAATCTTGCGAATATTGATATATGAGGACGTATCCTGTTTGGCGTTGAGATCACTATAAAACGCACATAAAAAATGTGGCTAAAACCGTACGATGTAGGAAGGTCGAAGAAAAGTGTGGTTATCTTATACTAACAGGAATCTCGCTAATATTGAAAGATGAGGACGTATCCTGTTTGGCGTTGAGATTACTATAAAACAAACACAAAAATGATAGCACGTTTACTCCTGATCGCAAGTATTGGCAACGACATGTGCTACGTCGTTCCCCAGGAAATGATTTATTTAATACATACTATACGGTGATGGATTGGCCGAGATCATGAAAGCCGTGGATTCCAGGGTAGTCGGTAGCAGTCGGCCTAATAGCGTAACAACATGAGAAGTCCTCAGATTGATGGTTACTGCGCGCCGTACAATGGCGTGTTGGGTGGTGTGTACAGGGTGTGGCGCGCTCTACAATAAACTATCTGTTTCCAATAACAACTAGCGACGAGACCCTACAAGGAAGCGTGACAACTGGACTCTGCCGACGACCTTTAGTTTACTTGTTTCGTTAGCGAAATTAGACATTTTTAATGGCGGGACACAAATTTTCAGGAGATATCAATTATGGTACAGGAGTGATGAATCTACAACTTCGTACAAAGTTGCTCTAAGGCCGGTTTAGTTGAAAAACAAAGTTCGGATTAGATTTTAATTTAAGTAGATCGGTAAAAATTTACATTTGGGAACTAATTAGACGTCCGCTTCCGCAGAGTAGTACCTTTTGCCAGGTGGCACATGTTCTCTATTCTTACATGTGTAGATTTGTTGGGTTACAAACAAGGTTTTGGCTTTTTATAATTTTTGAGTTCTTAACTCAAAAAAATGCATAAACTTGTGCTGTTGACTCCCAAAAAATTACAAATACAGTAGAGTTTCGATAATTCGAAATAGATGGCACCGAAAACTCGGATAACCGAAAACTCGGACTACACGGAAATACGTTGCTGTGCCTTAGTAAAAATAGGTGTTTGATGAACCTTAATACTATAATTAAAAATGCACTAGATAATCTTACAAAACGTTATACAAATATTTATTGGAAGCACGGGCCATTTCCTTTGTATAACGTATTAGTATAAACATTTCTTGGATGCCCGACTCATTTCCTTGGCATACCGTATAGCTATAAACATTTCGTGGAATCCCGACTCATTTCCTTTGCATACCGTATTGATATAAACATTTCTTGGAAGCTCGACCATTTTCCTTTTCTACCGTATTAATATAAACATTTCTTGGAAGCCCGACTCTATTCCTTTGCATACCGTATTGATATAAACATTTCTTGGAAGCCCGACTCTATTCCTTTGCATACCGTATTGATATAAACATTTCTTGGAAGCTCGATTATTTTCCTTTACATACCGTATTAATATAAACATTTCTTGGAAGCCCGACTCTATTCCTTTGCATACCGTATTGATATAAACATTTCTTGGAAGCTCGACTATTTTCCTTTACATACCGTATGGCTATAAACATATCTTGAAAGCTCGACTCTTTTCCTTTACATACCGTATTAATATAAACATTTCTTGGAAGCCCGACTCTATTCCTTTGCATACCGTATTGATATAAACATTTCTTGGAAGCTCGACTATTTTCCTTTACATACCGTATGGCTATAAACATATCTTGAAAGCTCGACTCTTTTCCTTTACATACCGTATTAATATAAACATTTCTTGGAAGCCCGACTCTATTCCTTTGCATACCGTATTGATATAAACATTTCTTGGAAGCTCGACTATTTTCCTTTACATACCGTATGGCTATAAACATATCTTGAAAGCTCGACTCTTTTCCTTTACACATACCGTATTGATATAAACATTTCTTGGAAGCCCGACTCATTTCCTTTGCATTCCGTATTCATATAAACATTTCTTGGAAGCCCGACTCATTTCCTTTGCATTCCGTATTCATATAAACATTTCTTGGAAGCCCGACCCATCATTTTCTTTCAAATAGGCAAAATAGGCTCAAATAGAAATAAGATCGAATTTAACGGAAGCTGGGAATATCGGGACTCGGAATTTCGAGACTCTACTGTGTAACAAAGGGAAACAATCGACTTTAGCGAGCCACAATTAGCACCACATACAATATATAATAATTAAACACCCTCACACATCCTATTTTTGCGATATTAAGTAGAAAAGTTGAGGATCAACTTTTGCAACAAGGGTTGAGGAAACACATACACTATTCCACATACAAAACAGAAAATATAGCATTGTACATTTTTCACTCCTGTCATGTGTAGACGTAGTGCGGTGCACCCACTTGCTAATGCGAGCCCAAAAAAAGTAGTCCCAACTAAAATGTGATACAAAATTAACCTACCAAAGCAATAAAAAAAAGTTATCAATATAACTTCAGGACAAGTTTATGAATGTTTTCATACACGTGTCTAATTAGTTCCAGAATGTAAATAATAACCCACAAAGCAGTCAGTGATTTCCTTATTATCACTTACAAAGGAAAACGTCATGTGAATATAGTCACATAAAGGGACATGAGATGGGACATATATCCCCGATGGTGGGGGATGAAGTGAGGAATCGTGACATTAAGTGGCAGTGTTACGTACCTGAAGCAGACCCACTCTCTATTGGGATCTTCAGTGGTGTCTTATCATAATGCTCTCTTGCAAATAAAAGGATAAGAGGTTTTATTTGATTTTTTTTCTTTGACGAAAAACCACTAAGTAATCATCACCGAGAATAATTGGCATAAACTAAACTAAAATATTCCTAAAGTCTAATACTTTAGTTTGTACCAATTACTCTCGGCGATGACAATCTTATTGGTTTGTGAACAAAATAAATAAAAAATTAATTTTAAAATTAAAAAATTATACATTTATACATTATGTATAAAATACGAGCGGAATCGGGCACAACTATGGAAACAATATAATAAGACACAGTTATGGCATTGTGGATAGGGTTCCTTACCTCCGGGTATCCCTTCCTTCAACCGGGGTGAAGATAAATGCCAGCTATTCAGAGAAAGAAATTCAATACTCCCACAACGTGGATTTTAAAACTTTCTACTGTTGTGCATTAAAACATATGCACTGTGCACCCAGAAAGGTGCGGGGCTAGCCCGATAGTGGAATAAAACCGCCATTTTGGAGTAAAATAATTCCTACACTCGGCAAGGTAGCTGGAGGACTGTATCTCTTAATTTTCTCACCGTAACTAGTTAAATGAAATTGAAAATTCCGCTACTTGTGAAGTGAGTACGACTATAACGGTTAGGTTTTTGCTGGTGAAAACTATAAGCCGATTGAAATCCATCCCCAACTTTAAGAGTTTTCTGGAAATAGATTCAAGAGTGAAATCAGGGTGAGGCGGTGCTGTATTGGTTTAACATATAGTCGCACCAATTTTCACGAGGTCGTCCTAAACTCTTTATCGTGTTTAACGAAGATTTTAACCAGTGGTTACGATAGCAGGCGGCGGATTTCTTCGAAGTTGGAACAGAAACACTTGCATCATACTCTTCGACCGGCCATTTATTAAGTCCAGGGATTTCCTCAGAGTTTATCCGGGAATCTTGGACGCTACCAGGAGCAAGCCACAGTTATGGTTTTTAAAGAGTTATAAATGTTTTAAAAATATTTTCATTGGTTTAAACAAGAGATGGGTTTATAGTAAAATATATTTAGGAAAATAAGAATCAATCTAGGAATTTTGGCATCAAGTAAAAGAAAATATCTTTTATATTGTATAAACACTTCTCTCTAGATTCAAGATTGCTCATTCTCGCCATTTGTCCTTAAAATTGTATTTTTCATCTCTTTCTCTCCTTTATTCTGCCAGTTTCTTGGTTTTCTATATGCTCATAAGTTTATCGGTTAGGTTTCAAGCGATATCCCTGTTTGAGACTAAGTGTCTTAATGGATAGAACACTACACGGCTAACCTCCTGGTCCTAGGTTTAATTCTCGGAAGCGCCAAAGAATTTTTGTGATTTTTGGGCCCCCAGATCGACTGATCCTGTAAACATGAGCACTTAGGGTCACATCTGGGCTAATAATCCACAATTGGGCACTACTCGCCACATTACCTTAAATACAGTATACTCAGATAGGCGCAAGTTAGGCAGCTATATTCAGTCTCTTATAAGCCACGTTGCAGCTGTAAAAGAATCATCTTTATTATTTATAATTATTTAATTTGTGTTAATAACTATTTAATGTGTTTAAAGTTAATGACATATTAGAGACCAATTCATGCTTTTATAAATACACTCTACGTTTCGATTTTCTATCAGAAAATATTTTTTAAGAATAATGAAATATTTGATTTTAAGTATGTTAAAAGTATTCTTTATGAATGTAAAAACTGTAAATTATGGCTTATTATTAAATTAATTAGCTTTTAGCTCCTGAAAATTATTTTCCAATAGAAAATGGAACGTAGATTGTATTTGTAGAAGCATGAATTGGTCTGTGATCTGTCATTAGCCTTAAACATATTAAATCTTTATTATTATTGTATTGGATGGATAGGTAATTAATTAAAATAATTCTCCTTTATAGTTACAGGATTTTGTGCTAGATTGGTCTAGATATTGTCTCTGTACCTCAAGAAATATTCTCATTTGGGAAATTGATAGAAATTTTTTTTTATCACTCTTAATTTTCGTTGATTCGATTTAAATAAGATTTATGTTCTCGCTAAATAATTTTAATTTGTTCACCTCTATATTACACATGATTACTTCTATTATATTAAAAACAACTTAATAAATCATACTATATTAGTTATTTCATAAAATATTAGTTAATTTGTATGATATTATAAGAAAATATATTTTATACTAAGTGAGTGTTTACATCTACGTGAAGGAGGAGACAACTCTGCCCCACTTTCCCGCATCGGTGGTAGAAATATAAAACGCCGAACCTTCCTTCAAGTGACTTCATCAGAGTTAGGAAAAAGTTAAAAGAAACATGCTTTAAAATGGTCCCCAGGTGGTACGAAACCTCTTCACTGTATAATTCTTGTCGTGGTAAAGTTTTAAATTGAATGTTAACAATATGGGGGAGGGCAGGCGCACTGATGTGACTGGGGTTGCATCCCCTGTTTTCTCTTTAAAAAAACTGAAAAAACCTCACCCGGAACGTTTGAAATGAAAACGTTGTATCGGTTAAATTGGAACAAAAGACTCGACAAACACTTGTTTGTACTTAGTTTCCGTTTTGTTTGTTAGAAACAATGTATGAGAAACAAAACTTTTGAGAGGAAATACAAAAATGACGTGATCCCTTAGGCGTAGAAAGAAATGTTTTCATCCCTTACTGGTATATTTTCTACATTTACCATTTATCTTATTAGTATTAAATTGTTTAGAATAAAAATATGGTTATTTTAGCTATCCAAGAATGACCAACTAATTTGTTTCCTTTTTAGGTCATTACTAAACTTATGGGTAAAATCAGAATATCGCAATGTCCTTGTCAATATATTGACACGAAGAGTACTGACACAACTGTCGGAATTCTTTCTTTAGGAATTATTATTATTTAATAATAATTTGAAATACTCTTTCTTGTCTCATTAAAACAACAGATTTTCTATTCTAAACTACTTTCTATATGTTTGATTTAATAACTTTTGAAAGTATTGGACCCCCTTTGAAGGAAATGTATATTATAGCCCAGATACACTAAAACGTGAGCTCAACTCACAGATACTTCCTCATCTTCTAATATTCGAGAGGTTCCTGTTAATCTTACAACATAACCTCAATTTTCTTCATCCTTTTACATCGGACGCTGATAAACATATTTTTTCAAATATTGTAAATTTATTTTTCACAAGTAAAAACTTTTTTCCGTTCTTATAAAATGAGTATTTATTATATTAACGTATTTTTAAAAATATTAAATGATTTGCTCTAGTATTTTCAAATTAAAAAAAAAAATACAAAAGAAAAACAATCATACGATGTTCCAGAACTATGAATGTAGATGATTCAGTTGGATCCAGTTAACGTAGGTAGGAATGGAGACACATTTCACTAGAAATCAATGTTAAAGTCTTTCTTGTACAATACATATTATTGTGTAATATGATTTCTCTGAAATGATTTTTAAACATTTTAAACTCAATAAATTATTATTTTATTAAAATTACTATCATTATTTGTATGTTTATAGATAGGATTTCTTCTCTTAAACCGGCCTCTATTCTTCCTTGTAGTTTCAGCTTCCTTCCTCCAGGTTCCTCCTACACCTTTGAATGATCACCTCCGCCTACTTCTCTTCCATCAAGCTATTGGACTGAACTAGTCTGTGACGCTCGAAATTCCTATCTTACGTAGCATACCATACACTTTATGCACGAGTGTCTTCATATAACGCCTTTATTTATTTTTATATCTTTACTCGACATTTTTCCATCCTTTTAAATCTGCAACAACATCCGAGACTGACTGCATTTGTAGGTCTGTCTTCATCACCCTAATATGCGTCATATTATTCCATACGATTAATCAGGTAAATATGCAGGATGTCTTCTTGTATTATCTTTTAAAGTTAAGATTTTTTTGTCTTTAAGCTCTAGTGACTAGATTTTTATTAATTTATTTTCTTCTTCATAAAAATAATTTAAAAAAAAAATAAAAATCTCATGTTCGATTACATCCAAAATTATTAGTTTTTGCTAAATGGTTGAAGTCGGGTCTTTCTTTATTTTATTTATTTCTAAACATATTTGTACGCACGATAAAATCCTTCGTTAAGCCTGTACAGTTTCGTCAGACAATTATTTTTTAATGGCGCTTTAATGGTGGATCAGAACCATAGAGACCGATCACAGATCATCCACGCAGTTCGTTTCGTCAAGTTAAGACAATATTTTGACGACAAAAGTTCAGCGAAAGAGTGAAACTGAATTGAGCGCTTTCTGTCAAAACATTAAGGGCGTTTGACAGAAATCCTTTATGCACAGTGCTATTTACACTGGCACTAGACACGTTTATAAACACTATCACAAATAAAGATGAAGAAACATAGATAAAGTTAAATAAACAATTTTTAAAAAATCGTTTCTAAAATAGACATAATATAATTTTTAGAATTGAACTTACTATCAAATAACAATACAAAATCCTAATATTTGGCATGATGACGTATGAGGCAGGGTCTGACATCAAGACAAAAAATAAAAAACTAAAACACAGCTGTATAGATTGACTTTTGTAGAAGATGTTAAAATTTTACCAGGTTGGACGAGGTACCAAATGCAGAGGTAATTCGTCGGATGGGGTAGAAGCGATAGCCAACATAATGTCGTAACTCGTACAGAAGGAACACTGTTGAGTGACATGGTTATGCAACAAGAGCAGATAGAAGAACAATGGGGGTGGAGCATAAGAGAAAAACGGAGATGAAAACCGAAACGATCGTGGGGAGGCGAAAGGAACGAAACCTTGGAAAAGATGGTAAGAAACAGACAGTACTGTAGGAATGAATAAAATAAAAGATCAACGGAAGTCAATCAGTGTGAACTGAAAAAAGGCTATTTTTAATACAATAGTTTTAGAACGAATTTTTCAAATAAAACGGAAAGGGATTTCGAAGTTAAAAAAGAGAAAGTAAATTATTTAAGTGGTACAGCGCGCTGTCGTGTCCCATCCAACGCTGTCCGCTAAAAGCAGTTAATAATATAGAACCAACAAAAATTTCAGGACGGCTGAGTAATTTAAGGACGGACGCTAATTCGGTCAGCTCATATTTTATACAAAGCTACTGAGAGCATATTGACACTCGCACTGACGCATTTCCCGCCCGTAATGGCGACGCTTGAGTCAAGAATAGCAACCAGCGTTAAGGTTTCTTGTTTTCGTACTACTTGAAATTAAATTTTAAAATTACATCCCCATAAATAAATTTGACATAAATAAATGGTATTTTCCAGGAGCAACTAAAGATGGTCATCAGCGATACAAATTAGGAAACTCCATTTGTATATTTCTTCTAAGAGTAGTTCTATCAAAAGTCTATAACTGATACAAACACTGTCACTAAAAGCATGACTAACGTGTTTATAAGGGAAACATACGTCGCTGAGAGAGACGAGGACGAAGAATGGTTAATATTTAAGGGTGTATCTTCTAGACACAGATAAAGACCCTCTCACATGATGCTAATATCCACCCTCATATCCTCAATTAGAGGCTTTATATATTTTAGTTAATCCTAATATAATTCATTCCCGTCTGTTAAAGGCGATGTTGAGCTTTAAAATTACATATCTTCCTCGACAGTTATTAAAAACATTGGTATTTTCCACGCGCAATTAATTGATAGCCGTCATAAAGACGGACTAGGAAATTTCTTGTGCACATCTCTTCCAAGAACATGAGAAGCCCATCTAATGTTTCAAAATCAAGGTCACCTTGAAGTAGAAAGAAAGGGTTTATAATTCAGAAATGAAAGGTAATGACAATATATTAAGACGACTCTGGTCGCTGAGAGAGGCGATAAAAGGGAAGTGAAAATATTTAAGGATAAAACGATTACGCACCTATTTATGACCCCAGAGTCTGTAAGACTACTTTAGACATACGACGCTGCCCGAATTTTATTATTCCCCACATATCCTTTGAAAGGGGTTTCTAAAGCTTCATACGTACATATACCTATACTTCGGATGCAGTAATGGTAGACTGACCTCCCAGAAATACAACAAATACTAAGGTACACTTGCAACTCTTTATAGGTAGGAGATCAGAGATACTACAACAACATGGACGACATACCAGGGGACATTATTGACAGGGTTTCTACTGAGGATTTGCACTTCGGCGCGATCAATCCATCTCAGTTTTAGCAATAAGGGATGTAATGTGAGTAAGGGCACGGTAAGAGTAATGACATCCTTGTCCTCTGGGTTATTGTCAGAGGTCATGGTGGCCAGTGAACGAACCCACATATAGGAAGTATAGGATATAGGTTGGATAAAGGAACTAATAGACGCTAAGAAAAGAAGGACTAGTGATACCTTCATACAGAAAGTAGTGAGGAATTATGACCCTCTTATAAAATGTTGCATTTAACGAAATATAATGGTAAATGCTAAACCAGGCTTAGCAGGGGTAAATAAAAAGCTTAATGTGATGTAGGAGTTGATATTTTACCCTCCGAAGGATGTCCACCCTAGCCACTCAGAGAGCACCAGGGGCACCAGAGAGTGCCCTCTAACCACGACTTTTTCCCCATCTTTCCCCACCGACGTGGCATCCTACCCTCTGCAGTATGTGCATATGCAAGCATGGCATATGGACATTCAGAGGACACCAAGTGTCGGCGATGAGTACTGAGTGCAGAGAAGAGAGAAATTGCTGCAGAGGTTGTCGAGAAAGCCTCGCCCTGTTTCACTGGTCACGACCTCTTGCCCACCCTTCCTCGCCGACCTGGCATCCTACTTTTCGTAATATATCCGCTCTGCAAGGACAATCATATGGAGACCAACTACTTCGGGATACCTTCAAATACAGTGTCTCACGTTTTGTACTGGCTCGGCACCGAATGGCAGAAATACCAAGTGTAGGCGTTAGCTATCAAGTAAATAAGTAAGCAAATTTCGTCCATCTTGTTCATAGTTTAGGAAATATTTTAGGCTTTAACATAAGACTCTTGAATGTCATAAGTTCCTAGTATTTCCACATATCTTCCTGACGCGTTTCAGAGTTTCAGAGAATCTTCATCAAGGCACACATAAAGTTCCCATTTAAGTAGGTTCTCCGGAACCTTCAACATGAAGATATATGATATTGCTAGAAATGTATGGTGTGCAGCTTATTTATGTAGAGTCCAGCAGAAACGTAGAATGTTAAAACAATTTTAAAATTGTTATACATTTTTGTTCCTACAAGCGGAGGAAGGTTAGTGGCGGTCGACTCCTATCGTTAAGTCTGTTCTGGTTCTCGACAAACTACGTTCATCCAGTTTTAGGAAACTAATTAACCATTCCCTACTTTACAATCCTATATTCTGAGGTATGTCATCGAATTCTTCCGCCTAAATATCTTATTCGAATAATTCGAAAAGAAAAGAACGTGGCGAAATAGTTCCTTGGACGTGATTAATTCAAAAAATTTCGCAAAATAGAAAAACAAACGCTCGGATAGAAGACGGCGTTCAGATCGCCTCAGAGATTCCGACGCGGGACAGGTTGCTTATCGCATGCCCTATCTGTCGGCCAGCATACCTTCCTTCTGCCGCTGTCAATTCCGACTCGCATACCGAAAGTGGTTAATCTATTCATCAAAATCATGACTTTATTATTGAAAAAAAGTGCATTATAACTTCATTCGTTTTTATTGCACGAATTAAGTGTTTATTTCACTGGCCGGCTGTCACTCCTCCGAGTGGTTTATTTGAGGCCGAGAGAAAAGCGTCAGGTGCGCCTATTTTATGGGAAGCCGGGAACAGTAATTATTGCGCTCCTTGTTTGCGCCCCTGCTTCCAGACGCCAGTTGTAAAACGAAATGGAATAACGTTTCATTTCAAATTGTTCTGCAGGAAACTCTAAATATCTTCTTTTATGTTTCTGAAAGGTGTAGGCTATTTTTTAATATTCTCATAAGTAAGGAAAACCATATAAGTTGTGATTAATTTAAAGTTTGAGAAAATTCAAAGAATAATAACACCAACTCATAGCCAGTAATTTATATCTTATACGCGTTTCATTGTCAAATTCATCATCAGTTATATCTACACACATTCTATGTAGGACAATTTTTAATGTTATCAGGTAAGGATATAAGTTGTGATTAATTTAGGCAAATTTAAAGTTTAAGAAACTTTAAAGAATAATAACACCTACTCATAGACATTAATTTGTATCTTATACGCGTTTCATTGACAAAGTCTTCATCAGTTTTATCTGCACAGATTCTATGTAGGCTAATTTTTAATGTTATCCTAAGTAAGGAAATCCATATAAATTGAGATTAGTTAGGATTATTTTAAAGTTTAAGAGAATTTTAAGAATAATAACACCAACTCATAGCCAGTAATTTATATCTTGTACGCGTTTCATTGTCAAAGTCATCATCACTTTTATCTGCACACATTATAAAATATAATTCACTTTATATAAGTAATGATTTAAAATTGGTGAAGAATAATCGTTGTTGATGATGGCTTTATTGTTGAAACGCGTATTGATAATAAGTTAAACGCGCTGAGTAGATACTGAGTTGGTGCTCAATATTATTATTAGAGGCACTTTTCAATTAATAAAACCAACATTCACAACTACAATTAATTTTGTTTGATGTTTAGTTTCTGCATTGTTCACTTAAAACTTTATTTTTCTAGTGTGGCACTTGGTTTAAAAAAACGTTTTTTTTAATATTTAATTTAAGTTAAATTAATATTAGTTAATTAAATTTAACAATTATTTTAGTTTTTTATGGAAGAAAAACTTTTCATAAAGGGGCCAAGGTATGCAATGTAGTTTTTTGTACTGTTTGGCTTAAAATAAGGGATAACATACGATTTCATAAAACAGCTGATTTTATGTTGTAGGTTATGTGGTAGAACAGCTGTTTTAACGTATAAGTTATGTTACTTTATTAATTTTAATTATAATTATTTAATAAAAAGTAACAAAAATAATAATTGTTACTGTTTATCTAAGTAGGAAATGACTTTAACAAGTTTATTGTTTATGTTACTTGTTTTTTTGTTTGGTTGTATTGGTTTTTTTTCCAATACTTTTATTGTAATCGCTATTCACTATGGCTGTCTAAAGGTGTGGGTATTTAAGTGTAAGTAATGCTTAAGTATTTAGACTCATCCATACATTGTATTTATACTAAATTGGTATATTATACATTTACAGCTCTAGCATTTTGTATCTATTTTTAATATAACTTTATACGAGTATAATAATAATAAATTGCGACAAGCTGGATAATGGCGTCTTTATATTTACAACCGTGCTTTCCTTGAAAGAGGACTTCCTTTATGCTCCGCGTTAATGTTCTATAAAGAAACGATCACTCGCCTGCTCAAACATGACGTCACTACTTGTGTTGGGAATGTTAATTAACACACGTAAGGCTAGCTAGGTAGCCGGATAGTCTAAAGATTGTCACGAGTGTGTTTAAATACCAATCAATTAGATCGACCGGAGTTTAATTTGTTTGTATGACTGATGGGGAGGGAGTATTTGTCGGTACCCGTGGGGGGCTCATATTGAACTCCACGGGAGCCCGGGCTCCATTCTCCGGGCATTACCCGGCTACTATGCGCTCAAATAATATTTACCTCCGCCCAAGGAAATGTGTGAATGTACAATGATTATGCAGTCTTTAATGTTTTAAAGTCAAGATATTCTTAAGCTGTAAAAATACGTTGTGAATTTATTTTCAATTGACAAGAACGTTGCTTTGTTAAAATAAAGCAAAAAATTAAAAATTCCTTTACAAATTTGTATTTAATGATTAAAATACACAATTTCAGTCCTATATTTTGGACAATGAAATATTCTTTTTTTAGTATTTTCAATAAAGTTTTAAATTATTTTGGTCACAGTAATATAATACGAGTGTACATTTGTAAAGTAAAATAATATATACAAATATTTTTAACTTTGCAAAAATGTTTTCTTGTATTCTCTTACAAGTTTTCTTTAAAGTACGTGGACAAGAATATTACTTGGTATATTTGCGAGTCGACTTTCGAGGGCTATATGACGGTGCTTCCATTAAAGGACTGTACGGAAAAAACCGCCGGTTAAATTACGATCGGAGTAAACATACATTTTTATAGAGTTTCGAAGTATAAAGAAGCCGTCCTTAGGTGGGCGACGTCCCTATGGGCAAAAAATATATCTTAAATTGCAGAGTATTATGGAAAACGGGTGTTTGGAGATTCCTAATGAGCAACACGCAGCTTCTACTCGCCCCCAACCCTCCGATCAGATAGCTTTGTATGAACCTGGTTTGGAGGTGGACTTCAGTAGCAAGGATAAACGAGTTTTCGTTGGAGTAGTATCGGTTGTGTTTAAGGAAAGGAAAATATCCGTTCTAGAAGCGTGAAACAAGTAAAACTAAAAATACTAGAACTGGTAATTCCGTTGTCATCTTCAGGTACTTTTTATATTATTTATAATTTTAAAACTCTATAAACCCCTTCCTATGGCGCGTCGTTAACAATGTAAACAATGTATTGAGTACATTGGAGTAAAATATGCTTTTGCTACTTTAGGCCATGATTTAACATCCTGTTTACTTTGAAAATACACAAGATAAATAGACTGTAATTATTTCTAGCTGTTCTCAGGGTGGAGTAATTAAATATTAATTTTTTAAATAACATTATAAATAAAGGAAAACATAATTACGGCCTTTTTAAGACGTTATTTATAAAGTCATTGGATTAATGAGACGTTGTGTTTGACATTACACATAACTTATTCCGCCTGTTAGGCGTGCATTGATAATAATTGCTACAGCCTGGTTATGTTTTATTGCCGATTTATTCTGTAGTTTATTTGTTAAAACTAATCTTATGAGTATTATTGTTTTATCGCTGTTTTATGAGTGGATAGTTCTTATTGCTGAGTATTTTTTGCAAGGGAGAAAAATCCTCTTGACCGTCACGATTAATTTAATCACGAGACGCGCTTCATAGTTTAGATTAGATTAGGTGATAACTTATGATTTCATAGAACAGCTGATTTTATGTTTAGGTTATGTCGTAGAACAACTGTTTTACCACGTTGGTTAAGTTACTTTATTTATAGTATATTTATTTTCAATTAATTCTTTAAATTCAAATTTTAATAAGTAAATTTGCCAGTGCCTACTTAGGAGTTTCTATTAATACATTCTTTTATTATTAACTAAATTTCTCAGAATAATATTGATTACATTCTTTAAATGAAATATTTACTTCTCTGTTACATTTTTTTAATTTCTCAGTTTCCTTTTCAGGGGTATATATATTTGGTCTGTGGAAAGGAAAATAGAAAAAGCCGGCCTTTATGGAAACCAAAGCATATAGTGTGTAACTTTGACCACGTGATCTATTCAGGTGATCACGTGATCACTCCTATCTATTACTCCCTGTCATTTCTTGTTCTCTAACAACTTAAATGAGAAACCCTTCGTCGAAAAATAAAACGAAATCAAATAAGTAGTGGTAACTTTGTAAAGATTTAGAACAACATTATTTCACCATGGACATACAGGTAGAATAGTTCGAAGGGAGTAAAGTGCGACAAAAGAAGAAAGCAACTACATTCGAACAAGGAAAGACGATATAAAAGCGTCAGAGAAATAGAGAATACTGTAAAACGCTGAAGAGTGACGGGGCTTTGTGGCAGGAAAGTGGTCCAGCGCTTGTAGATTTGGGGTAAATCAGCCCCAGAAAGTATTGTAAGGTTTATTTTTTATCCGTTATACAAAATACTGTAATTTTTTCACTTAATAAATTTGAAATTTATTTTAAACTCTTTAAAAAAAATTAAATAATATATCAGCATTGCTTTCGTAAAAAAAGGAAGTAGCAATACACTGAGAACCGTAAATAGAAAATATGAGTAAATAAATTCCTTGGCAAAAACCAATTAAGATTATCACCAATAACAAGGCCTAAAAAACTCTTAAACTAAGTATTCAATATAATAATTTAAGCAATCACTTAAACAATAGTTTATGACTATCCGAACTTTAAATTTTGTAAATTTATAAAAATTTACTGACACAGAACGTTTTCGATCGCTTCGTGGCAATCTTCTGCTTCGAGTTGTTAGGTTAACCGGTGATGGTTTTAAAGGCAGGTTTTCGATAGTATCAAAGAATATGTGTGATTTGTATTGGGTTTGTTCGTTTAATATGTTTGTATCTTATATTTTTGTGTGTTTGTAATTGTTTCATATTGTTCTAGGGATATGGTCATTTTTTTGTGTAAAATAATTTAAGACTATACTCTGTTTAGTTTCAAAAGGACGTTGTGTCCCAGGACTGTCGACTTACCATTGTAATCCTGAACCATCCTAGCAGATCTTGGGCTGGCAATTAGTCACCTATTGTACCCTAGGACTGCCGACTTACCATTGTAATCCTGAACCATCCTATCAGATCTTGGACTGGCAATTAGTCATATATTGTATGCTGCGAAATAAATACTTAGTTTATTTATTAGAAAAAATATCAATAAAATTGTAGTTTCTTTGAAAGGAGAAAATAAAGAAAAATAGTACCAAATACTAAACAATTTAATAAATAATACACAACAAACCTCTTACCACAAATATATCTAATGTACATTTCGGTTAAAAAATAATCATCCTCAGAGATATGACAATGCATACTGGTTAACTCGAGATAGCTTTTTTTTAATTTATAATGAACCAAATTCCTTGCCCCCAACCAGAACGCTGAGCAGCGGACTTTCGTTTGGTTCATTTTAAATAAGGAATTGTCTGTAGTTAACCAGTATTGTCATGTCTCTGAGGATGGTTACTTTGTAACCGAAATGTACATAAGAAGGATTTGAGGTTAGAGGTTTGTTGTGTGTATTGTTTATTAATAATAAACCACAGTGAGTTATTCCAAGTAAGTAGAGACTAAATAATTTTGCAGTTTTTGCGTTATACTTCTTGCGGTTTTTCTATGATTACACTTTTGTTATTAACCTGGCGAAAAAACCACTACTTACTGAACTTTTTCAGCAGACACGTTTCGGCTAGGTCAGAGCATTATTCAATGCTGTGAATTACTGAAAAGACTGTTGCTCAGTGGTGTTGTGTTGGTGTGAGTCTGACATGTATTGGTGTTAAAATTCTGACATGTATTGGTGATAGTATCCTTTATAGCTACTTTAAAGCCACTGGATCGATCATCCCTAACTTAAAAGAGTATAGCACCCCGTATCCCCACTTCTGGGAGGGACTCTTAAGATGCTAGATAGCCTACTGGACAATAAAAAACTACTAATGTACTACTGAACTAGGTACTAGATCTACTGTACTACTTAGGAAGCACATGTTAAAAAAGTTTTATTGTTACAGTTAGTTACTGATTGAAAAATAATATTGTTTGAGGCGTTCACGGAGTATGACAGTGATGACGTAATGACCGCGTTTACGTCACAAAGTGGGCAATATTTAACACCAGGTAGGGCGTTAAAGTAACAGGGCTTGCACCATTACCGATAAGTTCAAGGCTTGTGTAAGTACCTAATTAAAACGAACGTAATGAAGTTGGATGCAAGATCTATTTGGTTTTACAGATAACCTTGAATCTTTATTGAATACTTCATCTCAAGGCTGCATTAAGTTCCGGTCGTCCAAGACGATTGAATGTGCCAGAACGCTTCTGGAGCAGGAACGTAGTTCATCCCTTAATTAATGACGCAGGTCTTGGGTGTCGTCGTACGTCGTAGTCGACCTATAGTTCCTACTCAAGCCAGATGCTACGACTTTATTTTTAAGACGTTTTTGTTATTATATTTATATTTTCTTACTTAATTATTATCCTATCTTAAACCTTTCAGTTAAATGATACACGTGCATAGGGTAGACACCCCTTCACTCCTTGTGACCAGCTCTTCATCATTCCTCATCACTTAATTTAACGAAATATACGAATCTCTGAGTATATAGGAGACTGTATTTGAAATGGATGAACAATCTCTAAGTGAACACACAAAACCATTTGTAGCGCCAAATGTCGCGTTTGACTCTTGGAAATCTCCGGGACAAATCGTTCCGCCCTTGGAAACCTAATGCCTGGAATGTAACGTCATATACCAACCCATTTTACTACAGTAGAAAGAATCTACACTTTAAAAATAGTAGGAAGTAAAACTGTAGATTGTTCACACGGCTTAACTGTTACAAGGTCACATGTTAGGGAGTAAAGGTGTAAGGGCGAATATATTAACAGTAACGGAAAATTTTATTAAGCACCCATTAATTAACACTGTAGAGAATTCAATATTACTATTAAATATTATATATATATATATATATATATATATATATATATATATATATATATATATATATTTTATAACATAAAGTATGAGGCTTTAGAGTAAATTCAGTTAGTTGCCAAAATAATTATCTGTAGGATTAGCAAAGAGAGACACAAATAGTTTTGTAAAGTGCCGACAAAGCAGGAACCATCCATTATCCTTTTCCGGGAAAGCTATAAACTGTGTGCCGGCAATTTGACAATAGAAGGGTCCAAACTTATTAAGGCGGGAAAATCCACTGACCGATAGCTTGGGAAAATAACCGTGTACCGTTAGATGGAAACTGTGGGAACTTACAAAGAACACATTGGTAGTGGGAGAGATTAGGGATTTCAATAAGAACTAAATGATCGGGAGACGTAGAAGAAGTTTTAAGGGAACTCCAGAAGAGGGTAGACGGATTGGTGGGGACAAAAGATGGCAGTGTTGTAAAAAGAGTAATTAGTTAAATTAAGTAAATTGTTTTTTTTTTATAAGTAAAAATTATAAAAGTGCAACGTAAAAGTTTTTTAAGTATTAAGAAAGTAAGTTTATGTGTCAAGTGTAAGCGCAGAAATTAACCAAGGCCAAGATTCCAGGAGCTCTACAAAACTATAAGTATTAATTGGATATAAGAGTAGCCAACAGAATTTATATTTAGTAAAGTTCAGAACAAATTTTAATTTCATTACAATTTATCAAGATTATTCTAGTTTCACCATTTCTAATTTAAGAAGCAAAGTTCCCATATTAGCGACCCGAGAGCAACTATAAAATTTTAATACTGAATTTATTATCTTTGTTATGTTATTTTATTAGAAATCTAAAGCCTCAAAGTCCGCCTTTATATTTGTAATGTTAGTTAAGATATCAATCCTGTCACTGCAAAATATTAATATAAATTTGGTATAATGTGTAAAGAAATAAATGCAAGTGATGTTTAAAATTTATAAGAGTGTTAATTCTTTATAAACCTGAAGGTGTGACATTAGATAGGTAAGGTAAATAAATAACATTAAAAATAAATTATAATTATAACAAAAGTTAAGTTATAATATATATATATAGTAATATGCATATATCTTTTAGCATTTCACATATAGTATTAAATATGTAACATTATAAATAAAGTATTATCTACATAGCACTTTACATATAGCATTGCACAAATAGTATAAAACAAATAGGCTAGCATTTAATATTTTGCCTTGCCCATATAGTATAACCTATTATTATATAGTATTATAGACATATCATCGAACATATAGTACGAGCTTAACACATGTAGCATTATACATATAGCTTCGCACATGTAGAATTATACATATAGCATTGCACATATAGAATTATACATATAATATATTACATGTTTCAATATACACATAGCATTATACATATACAGTATTATTACACTTTTAGCATTATACCCACATATATTATTACACATATAACATTGAATATTTTTGTGACACATGTAGTATTTTACATATAGCATTACACATATAGCATAAAACATATAGCATTACACATATATCATTGTATATAATAATATACCCCATATGGCATTATAGGTATAGCATTGCACATATAGTAAAACCCATGTGACATTATACATATACAAATGCACATATAGTATAACACATATAGAAATATACACATAACATTACACATATAGTATAACACACATAGCATTGCACATCTATATGTTACTATTAAACACATATGACAATATACATATAACATTGGACACATGGTATAATACTTATAGCATTACACCTATAGCATAAGACATATAGTATAACACATATTGCAATATAAACATATAACATTATACACATAGTATTATACTATATTATTACACACGTAGCATTATACATATATTATTACACAAATGGCATTGAAGATGTAGAATAACACATATACTATTATACACACTACGTTTTACATATATTATTATACATACAGCATTATACATATATCTTTACACATTTATTATTAAATGTAGTAGCCTATTATCCACATACTCTTACACATATACTAATATAAGACTTGTACGTTCACCTACAGTGATATTACCAGGAAGGGTTCTATAGCCCTCTACCGAGAAGAGTAGGGCTGTCTCAAGATTGTCTTAGTAAGCAAACATGAACACGTAAATCTACACAATTTTGATCAAAGTATCACTAGTAACTCCTAATACTGTAATGTTACGACAGTATTAGGACGGGGTCACTAGGTGTCCCATTAGGTTACTGGAAGTGTAACCTAAAAGTAATTACATTTAAATTTCCTCGGATAAGTGACGACGCTTCGTCGGAAAAACAATTCGTACCCTGCATTACGCGATTGCATTAATTTCGCATCTAATGTACATTTAACGCGTTTTTAATCGATTATAAGAATTCCAAAGTGGGGCATTAATCGACGGGGTAGTTAGAGTTAGGACTTGTTAGGGGTAATAACTTACAATAGGGGTGAACGATCTGACGTTTCTTGGCAGTTACTCACTGCCTAACAAACAGTACATATTTTAATAGTGTGTGTGTATATATATATATATATATATATATATATATATATATATATATATATATATATATATATATATACATATATACATATACATATATATATATATATATATATATATGTATGTATGTATATATAAAAAAAAAGTAAAAATACAAATACAAGAATTATTATTGAATTTACAATTCAAGGCTTTTCGTTGGCAAACAGTACCAACATCATCAGGAATATTAAACAATTAAAATTAACATATATTCAAACTAGATCAAATAAATAGTGTTGTCAAATCTATTACATAGTTGTCAAACTTTTATTTTGCTGCCCTAACATTACAAACACTGAATATATTATCAAATTTAGATTTTACATGTATTTGTTCATTTATCAACTCATTATTAGTATTATATTTATGTATTTCTAAAGTCGCATAAATATTCATTCGAGGCCTTTGTTAATTTCATTTACAAGCTTCATATTATCTATATTAGGAAATATGTGATTATTATGAATTTATTTATTTTTAAATTTCTGGCTTTTTATATACATTAAAATGCTCTTTATTTATATCTTTAAGTTTTTTCTGAGTTTGGCCTATATATATAAATATAAAATACGTTTTCTTGTTTAATAATTTAAAACAACATATGTTATTCAAATACAAGAATATTCTTGTATTTGAATAACCTATGTTGTTTTAAAATAAATAAATAAATATATATATATATACATAACTATAGGATATATTAATATGTATACATATATTTAATATATATGTGAAACATGTGTTTGTAATAATAAATATATACCTGTCTTGTATTATTAATTTTATATAACGAGAAATATCTTTCACATTTTATAAGCATTAATTATACATAAATACAAAATATATAGATATGGTTATATATATATATATATATATATTTAGCTAGTATCAATGCATATGTGGTTAGTATCCATACCGCGCGTGAAGGAAACGGGATTGATTGTCCATGAACAACCTCTTTCCATGGAGAATCAGGAGATAGTAAAATGAAACAGTAGGGTAAGAGAGGGAGGAAAACACTTGGCAAGAAAGAAACGCTGCCATGAAAACCCCGCGACAGATCATGCAGGAACCCTGGGGGTTAGGATATCCTTATGCTAAAGGATAAGGAGTAATGACGAATAATGGAATGCAAGGCAAAATTAATACTTCCGTTATGGCTAAGCTGCCTGCTTGGGGGCGTGCCCCTGCGTCACTTGAAATAGCACTATGGTTCAGAATAGTGATACTATGGACGTGTAATTAGAGGCTTATGATTAGAGCTAGGGGGTTCTTAGAGACAGCTATAGTGACTGGGTCGTACCTACCCAGTGAGGATATTGTACGTGCGTGGGCCTGTTTGTAGAATCTTCTGGCTAAGTGTTGGTGGAGATTAGTACATATTTTCCCCCACTTTTTTCTGGGCCTCCAAAACCTGCTGCAGCCAACCTCCAGCAGATCCCTGGAGGTTTGAATCACCTTAAGCTAAGGAATAAGGAGAGGTATTACCTTTCAAATATGGAATGACATGCACCTCTTCTTCTCGAAACTGAAAAGGCATGCAATCAAATTAGTACTTCCGTTGGGGCTAAGCTACGACCCTGGAGATGTGCCCCTACGTCACCTGGAACATAAAAATGAAGCAGAATCTATTAGTACGTATATTTTTATTTGTTTAATTTGGTTTTGTATTATGGTTAGAGCTAGGCGGTCAGTAAGGACAGCGGCCGTCTGTGTGTGTCGTGGGTGGGGTCGTATCTACCCAGTGAGGAAATGAGTGTGGATGTTGTATGTGCATGAGCATGTTTGTAGAACCTTGTCGAAGGCACTTTCAAGTCAGTATGAAGCGGTGTTAATCTTGGACATCTAGGTGCCTCCATGATTATTCGCAAAACCTTGTTTTGGAATAACTGGAGGCGTGTGCGTGAGTTGCCTGCATGACCCCAGACGGGTGAAGCGTACGGGAGTATGCTGTGCAACATAGATACGTATATAGTAGTGGCCGCCCGTAGTGAAAGTGGGCTTGTTCTGTTAAGCATAGTATATAGTTGTGTTAATCTAATTGTTGCTTTCTTAAACGTGTTGGTAAGGGTCCCAAGTCAGGTCACAGTCGAGGATTAATACATATGTTCCAATATGTTTCAGTGCTGCTGTCTATTAAAAAGTAGCATAACTGCAATTATACCACTGTGTCAGTACAAATTAGATATTGCCATACCTGTGCCTTTACTTAATGCTTTGGAAAATAAGAGTCGACCCACTCTTGCTCTAACCACCTCACAATATCGTGTACGCCCGATCACACGCTAAGCCTCATCTTACTATTTACCAAATCCCAGCACTGTACCTCTAATATCGTCGTTTAACTTATCCGCGACGTGTTGCCTTTTACATCGGGCTTGACATTTCTGTGTTAAGACGAGACCTGGTGCCCGCCGGACTAGAGCCGGCATCCTGAAAGCTTGGCACATCTCAGGCAATCTGACAAGTGTAAGATGGGATACATCGATAATCGGCTTACGTGGATTCTGGCATTAAAGCCAGCGCAACGGGCCGCTCTTAGATACCGTCGGGTTACTTCCGTTTTAGAAAATGTATTCGTTTTAATGTTAATGAGATCCGTCGGTGTCAGAGTATAACGAGCCGACATTTAAACAGCTGTTGCGTGTTAAGGGTTGCAAGCTAGAGGAACAATTAACCGACAGAACACGCTGGGCTATCTGATTTGGTGCAAGACTGGCGAATAGAACGGGGCTATAGAACAAGTGCATAGAATAAGTGGATAGAACAAGTGCCTAGAACGAGTGTATAGATCAAGTTTATAGAACAAGTGCTTAGAACGAATGGATAGAGCGAGTGGATAGGACAAGTGCCTAGAACGAGTGTATATAACAAGTGGATAGAAGTGGATAGAACAAGTGTATAGAACGAGCGGGTAGAATAAGTGCCTAGAACGAGTGTATGGAACTAGTGCATTGAATGAGTGTATAGATCAAGTGTCTAGATCAAGGGCTTAGAACGAGTGGGTAGGACAAGTGCATAAATCAAATGGATAGAACGACTGGATAATACGAGTGTATAGAACAAGTGCATAGAACGAGTTGATAGAACAAGTGCATAGAACGAGTGTGTAGAACCAGTGCATAGAACGAGTGGATAGAACAAGGGTTTAGTACGAGTTGATAGGATAAGTGTATAGAACAAGTGGATAGAACGACTGGATAGAACAAGTGACTAGAACAAGTGTATAGAACAAGTGCATAGATCAAATGGATAGAACGACAGGATAGAGCAAGTGCCTAGAAGGAGTGTATAGAACCAGTTCATAGAACGAGTGGATAGAACAAGTGTATAGAACTAATGGGTAGAATAAGTGCCTAGAACGAATGTATAGAACATGTGCATAGAACTAGTGGATAGGACAAGTGTATAGAATAAGTGCCTAAAACGAGTGTATAGAACAAATGCATAGAACGAGTGGATAGCATAAGTGTATAGAACGAGTGGGTAGAATAAGTGCATAGAACGAGTGAATAGTACGAGAGTATGGAACTAGTGCATTGAACGAATGAATAGACCAAGCGTATAGAACAAGGGCTTAGAACGAGTGGATAGGACAAGTGTATAGAACAAGTGGATAGAACGAGTGGACAGAACGAGTGTGAAGAGCAAGTGTATAGAACAAGTGCTTAGAACGAGTGTATAAAACCAGTGAAGTAATCACTACATTTTGGGATGAAGTAACTCAAATGGAAGAGAATTTGAATTATGTGACCAGGAAAGCTATTGGGAATGGTGATAGCAGTGATAATGATGACTATGATTTTGGTGGTTGTGGTATTAGTGTTGGTGATAGTTGTAGAGGTCGGTGATGTGGATGGCTGTGGAAGGTGTTGTTGGTGGAACTAGTGACAGGAGTGTGGTGGTGGTAGTGGGAGTGTTTGGTGGGGATGAGTATGGTGCGGTGATGATAATAATAGTAGATGTTCAGCTGGAAGTGGTAGTGGGGATGGGTGTGGTGCGGTGATGATGATGGAGGTTGTGGAGTTAGTGTTGGTGATAGTTGTAGAGGACGGTGATGGGGATGGCTGTGGAATGTTTTGTTGGCGGAACTAGTGACAGGAGTGTGGTAATGGTAGGGAGAAGGTGTGGTGCGGTGATGATAATGGTAGCAGTGGATCTGATGGTAGGGGAGAGTATGGTAGAGGGGATGAGTGTGGTGCGGTGATGATGACTATAGTAGATGGTAGTGTAGTGGTGGGAGATGAGTGTGGTGACGGTGATGATTATTATTATGAAGGTTGTAGTGAAACAAGTTATGGTAGTGTGTGGTAGTAGTAGAGGTAAAATGAAGTGTAAGGGAATGAGCTTGATGGCGGTGATGACGGATATGATGGTAGTAGCGAGGGTATTGTTGTTGGTGGGGGTGATAGTGATTGTGGTGATGTTGATGGTGGTAATGATGATGACGATGACGATGACGAAAACGTTTACAATGGCAATAATGATCATGACGACGGTGAGGAAGAATCTAATGGAGATGATGTTTATTATGTTTTCGTGCTCAACGTTTGGCTTCAAGATAAATCTTGTAAATTAAATCTCGCAGTTTCCTAGCAACGATGTTTTACCAAACCCATATGTCGGCGTAATATCTCATCGAACCGGACTCCGTTCGGCTTGCACAGTAACGGTGATCTTGTATCGGCTTTGTTTACACGCGCCCGAGCAATAAAGAGTTTAAGATATGCATTTTCGTGTCATACAGAAGGCGTAGCGTCTAAAACACAGCGCCTACACGACACCTACAATGTCAGTGCAAACCTCCCAGTGACATCTGTCATAACTGCATGCAGAATGTTCAAGAGGTGTAAAGTCGTAAAGTGTGAGAGTTACGCAGTGTTTAACCCATTCTGTCACACCAGACCACACCTAGCAGTCTGGTAGAGAGGTCGAAGGGATAAGATGAAGGTGAAGTGCAACAAGCAAGGATGCGATGAAGAGCGAGCTTTGAGCTCCGACGTCACTGGTTCAGTATTCACTACAAACTATGAAGAAGTGTTTCAGTATTTATATTTATCCTGTTCTATGGAGAGAGAATATAAACATAACATGTTTATTTTTACCCTATAAAATATTTTTACTTAGGTAGACGTCTCGTTAAAATGAAACTTAAAAAAATAAAACTTGAGAAATGAGTAGTAATAATTTAAAAAACAACCATTTTTCAAAGTATAAACACTATATAATAAAACATATGACGAACAAAAAATCTTTGGAACATTTACAAATATAGTACTGTAATTGTAAATATCGACTAATGCTCTACTCAAAATTATTTTTGTATAAATATATATATATATATATATATATATATATATATATATATATATATATATATATATATATTAAATATAGTGATTTGTTTTCTTGTAATATAGTTAATAAATTAAAAATATTTCAAAAACAAGAATACTTTTATTGAATATATTTATTCTCTTTTTTCTTGTTTTTGAAATATTTTTAATTTATTATATATATATATATATATATATATATAGACTATATATATATATATATATATATATACCTTTATAAGTTATCTATTTTGTATGGACAAATATTAATATGAACAATATTGGCATATGTACATTATTTTGACAGTCCTTATTATGTTTGTAGGAAAGTATATTATGTATACTAACCCTCTACCCCCTCCCGTCTAGCCTATTGCGATCTCTCAATGCCAAGTGCAAGGTTACGAGTTCCTCACTATACGTTACTATACACTCTACTAAAGAAAGAACCCTTAATGAAGCAAACATTACTGAAAACAATAACTAGGTTCCTGCATTGACGTTTGCAGTTTAGAATGTTCCACCAAAAACACAATTTCATTCCCTATTACTTGACGTCAGTATAACAACCCTTATGCTCATTTATTTTACATCTCCCAGGACAGCATTGCGCCATTTGCAGTTGGCTGTGGTGGTTACATTCTTGCAGAAAATTCCAAAAAAACATAATCTCGTTTCCGACTAGTTGACGTCATCAGGGGTCGGTTAACACCCACTAAACATAACTTTATATGCTACGCATACGTCACAAGCATCTATGACCCTTCTTAACCACGAATGTTCCCACTTGAAGCCTAAATTAGATTACTATAATTGTGTCGTGAGAAATTTACAACCCGCGTCATCACCAAAACCTAAATCAAAGCGTCCGTTTAAAGTGTAGTCAAATGAAATTGTCACAACGCGGCGCGCAAGGGGTTTATTCGCCGTGGATAATGGTTCGGCACCGTCCTCTATTAACCCAGTTGGGAGCGGCTTTAAATCACGTACGCCACCGGCTAATGGCCGCCAAACGACACTAGCGCTATGGATTATTTCACTTTTGAGTTACGGCGCGTCCAGTTTGCCTTCCTTGAAAAATACAATCGACCAAACAAAAAGGAGAAATTTACGGCCCATCCGATTCGTATTTCCAACTGTTTGTTAAATGATTCATTCTTCCGCCGTTCGACAGGAGCCTTTTAAACTTCGGTAGATAAGCTAGTCAAAATAATGGTCTTATAAATGAGAGTTAGTTTATAATAAATATATAAATAAATCATATATCTATATCTATATATGACTTACACTGGTTATAATGGTGTACACTTAGAAAGAATTTTCCGGTTTCTGGTGTATCGGCTTCGAGCTAGTTGTTCCTCTATGGATGTAGCGTACTGAAGAGATATATAGTTCAAGAGAAAGTTTTTTATCTTCTCCAACTTAGCGCATCCTGTTCTAATCCTGGTGTTCATGATACATATTAATTTCGTGTCCATATTAAATATGGAAATGAATATCGATTGTATTTTGACATCACTCGGGTTCCTTAGTCGATTATTTTATTTTCATGCTTATAACTGTTCTCAAATTGACATTTTTAGGCCTTCTCGTAGTTCTTTAATTATTGTGTCTTTCTTATAACTTTTAATAGCAGTTGTGACGATTGTTTAATTTATGTTGATTAATAGATTTCTTGAGCACTGTAAACCAGTTTTAACTAAATAAATAAAAACCCACTAACCAAAATATATTTTTTTTTTGTAGTGGAATGTAGTAAAATAAAAGATTTTTATATTGGTGCTAGTAGGTTTTTATTTATTTAATTAATTTATGTTGATTTAATTTACTGGTTTTTCAATTAATTAGTTTTTGTTAGGTTTTTGGTGATTTATTCCGTGTTATTTTTGTTCTTTTGTTTTTGTTTGTACTTTGGATATTATAATTTCGATATTATTTTATTTTTTTAATTTGTCTGTAACTTTAGTTTTGAGTACAGTTTTTTAGCCTATTTGATATATTTAATATGTTTTGTATTTTCTCTCTCTTTATTTTTCATTACATTGTTCCTTTCACTTATTACAAATACACTTTTTATTATATTTATGTGTTTATCTAATGTCTGTACACTTACTATTAAGAACTTATTTCTTCTCGAGCTAGCTTTCGGAGTTTCGTGTCGCTCTATCGTCAGTTCTTCTGAAATATTCTCTGCTTCGATAGACGTGGTGTAACCGCGAAATCGATTGAAAGCTTAAGGTTATAAGGTCAACCCCTGAGTACGACCGACCCCTGCAGACGACCAACTCCTGAAGACGACCAACTCCTGAAGACGACCAGCCCCTGAAGACGACTAACCTCTGAAGGCGACCAACTCCTGAAGATGACCAACTCCTGAAGACGACCGACCCCCCGAAAACGACCAACCCTTGAGGACGACAAACCCCTAAAGATGATAAACCCCCTGAAGACGACCAGCCCCTGAAGACAAACCCCTGAAGACGATTAACCCCCTGAAGACGACCAACCGTTGAAGACGACAAACCCCTGCAGACGATCAACCCCCGTGAAGACGACCGACCCCTGAAGACGACAAACCTCTGAAGACGACCAACCCCTGAAGATGACTAACCCTTGAAGACGACAAACCCCTGAAGACGATTAACCCTCTGAAGACGATTAACCCCCTGAAGACGACCAATCCTTGAAGGCGTCCAACCCCTGAAGACGACCAACTCCTGAAGACGACCAACCCCTGAAGACAACCAGCCCCTGAAGACGACCGACCCCTGAAGACTTGCTAAAAAATGGAATTAACATGTTACGTAATTGTACTATTAAATTTTAAAAAACTCATTGGATTAAGTAGCTAAATATAAATGTTCCTGAGTATATATACTGTTGTATGTATTGTATGGACCAAAATGGACCAAAAGTTTAATATAAATTGTAGCAACCATCGCTGGTGTAGTATGTTTACATCAGATGCCTAAGAAGATGACTCCTACTTTAAGTTTTTAAGTTGTTCATTCACGTTGTATTTTCTCTCTAGCTCTTCACTTGCTTTGTAACATTTGAAGGGTTAAAATTAGCTCTTTTGTATTACATTTAATTTTACGAAATTTAAAAAAATTAACTTAAATCATAACAAACTAAAACAATTTGTTGTGTCGGTGAAATTCGCCGGTTTTCACTGTTATTTCGCCGCTGTGCGTTGGAATCAATACGGCGTTGCTTGCTAGCTCAGTACTTCTTCAAATAATTAACTTTCCACACGACTAGATCCCAGTTCCATCAGCAATGGGGTCGACGGGGCGAAGGGGGAAACTGGACTTCAATTGGTTGCTTGCTTCGTCTTCTGTAAAAACCGGAGATAAAACTGAGAAAGAACTGAAACAAAAGGGAAAATTAGAGAAATTCGTTTTGATTTGATAAGAAGTTCGTGGATCGTTTCGGTCCGTTGTAACACAACTCTATGATAACTAGTTCAGTCATAAACAGGTCGATTTGGACGTAAATGTGATCGCGTTCCATTACCATAACAAAAATGCAAGCAATATTGAAATGGTCACTATATGAGAAAAGTTACATTATTAGCAATAACAAAAACAAATAACTGATAGACAAGTAATACAAACAAAAATTATTAAAAAGTCAATTCATATTCAGTTCAACCAAGAAAAATTTTATTATAGTTACTTTTGATTAAGTCATTACAATTAATATAAATAAAGTAACACGGCCTATGCGTTAAAACAGCTGTTCTAGTACATAGCCTATAACATAAAATCAGCTGTTTTTTGAAATTATATATCACTTTATTTTAACAGGTGCTAGACATAAACTAACATACAGCACAAACAGGTGCTAAACATATGTGCGAAATAACTATTTTGGGAAAAGTTTTTGTCCCGTATAAAACTGAAAATTAATTAAATGTAATTAATAAATTAATATATGAAATACGTGTATTAGCATCAAGTGTCATCCACTACAAGTTCAAAAAAATGTATTTAAAGTTGAGTGGATGAATAAAAAGTATTTTATTATCTACTGAAAATATGAACAAGATAAATATAAGGAAATTGTGAAAAAATAGAAGGAATTAAAAAAATTACGAAATTAAACAGAGAAAACCTACCCTAAAGTTAAAACTATTCTTACTTAAAATTTTTGCTTAGTCTCTGAATCTCCTAAAAACTAAAATAACTGACATAAATTCACAATAAATAAATATGTAGTCATATTCAGTAATTATGACCTTGAAACTCGTGAGACATATTGACCATTTACTGTGTATTTAGTTTCATTATTATTTAATTAATAGAATACAAAATTCAACATATTTTGTGAGGGTTTTAGCTAACGCCAGCATATTAAAGTGAATGTATGCGTGCGCGATTGCGTACTTTTGCACTTAGTCATAAATTCATTTCAATGTTATCGTAATACATTATTGCAATTAACTTCTCTAAGACGTACTATATTGCGACTTTATTAATGACGCTGGATAAAATATGAAGTGATGTATACGCGCGACGACGCGTGAGTTCCTTCAGATAATTTGCCACATGTAAACAATAACAGAGCTGGACAAAGCCGTCCTTGCGTTTTGATAAGCGGAACACCTCCGCCCCGTAACGACACAAGAAAACCATTAGACACATTGCATTAGAACTGGACCCGATAGTGCAATCTGGATATTTGAATACGCTACGTTTAGAAGAATGCGGTTTCCCTTTCTAAAACGTTGCTTCGCTTTTATCGTTCTTGACGGAAGTGGAAACCTAACGCCCAACGCGTACGGTCTATTTGCATGTAGGCCTGCGAGATATGCCTCGCGACGTGCTATCAATCTTGTTTATGGACGTAGTTTTCTTGAAGGCTAACGGTCGCAGAGTACGGTTTACGGATAGATTTATAGTGATTTGTTGCTTGAGTCATCGGCGCTGGGCGGTGTTCGATTTGGGAACGTTTTCCAGGCTCTTTGCGAAAACCTGTGGAGTAAAGAAACTGTTAGCGGCAACCCCCGCTGGTGAGTTGTTGAAAGCTAATATATCAAAATCTTTTGATGGGACTGTACACAAAAGGTTAAACAAGAAGAGCATTAGAGTTCACAACATCATAAAACATTTTACAATAAATATAATCAAAGAAATTATATTCATTTGATTTTTAATTCTATCAAACATTTTCATCCACGTTAACAAAATATTTTTCATTCACATTAATAATATCTGTTTAATTAACTCAAAGCTTATGAACACTTCGTTTGAAGATGACATTCCTTAATTTTCCATTTTCGTTGGATCCAGTTAAAAACCTCTTTTCATCCACGTTAACAAAATATTTTTAATTTACTTTAACAATATCTGTTTAACTAACTCAATAGCTTATAAAACACTACGTTTAATAGTTGACATACCTTAATTTTCCATTCTCAGTTGGATCCAGTTAAAAACCTCTTTTTCGATTAAATCCATTTCCTAATCTCTCTGTATATTCTCCAATCTGTTTCCTCCAAGATTTTACTGAGTACACTGCCCTCGTTTCTAATCGTCTACATTGGCCTTGAAACTCTAACAATTTTTTAAAAGCTTTTCTTAATTTAAAGCTTCGCTTCCATATTCTCGTTAGAAAGCTTTTAGCATAAGCTTCAAGAGCCACATTGCTAAGAAATCAGTAGAGACTAGAGTTAGACCATATTTATTGACCATGTTTTTACCAAAGGAAATTCATTCGCATATATTATTCTCATCCGAGATTGTACATATACTATTATGCATTACTACTATCGTACGTAGGCACTTCAAAAATCCTAAAAAGTTGCCTTGATTTTCCAATATTAAACTAGAGACAGTCTACTTTAACATTAACCTATTACCTTCTTCTTCTTCTCCCTGTGTTTCCAATTATGCTCATTTCTGGTACTTCTCTTTATTCTTCTTATCCTCCCTACTTATCTTTTTCTTTCTTCATTTTCTCTTCTTAATTCTACTTTCATGTCCCCCCCTCTTCTTCTTGTCTTGCTTCTTTTTCTAGTTATGTTCCTTTCTTGATCTTACATTCCTCCTCCTTCTCTTTTTTAAAATGTATCTATTTTCTCCTTCTCATTAACGCTATATTTTTCGTCTTTATATCTTTCTATCTTCCTATTGTTCTCCTTCTCCTTGTGCTCCTTGTTTTCCCCTCCTCCTGCAATATTTCTTTCACATCCTTTTCCTCTTTCTACTTGACATAATACTCGTCTTATTTATTTAAATAAATCTAAAGTGGATAAAATTAATTTCTTAAAAATATTATAATGATTTCAATAGTATTTAACAACCGAAATTTATTTACATTTTATTCTTCTACTTCCTCATTACGTTGTTTCTGTAACTAAGTACTACAATAGCTCTCTTTACCCACGTATTTCAATGTTTTTATCTCGGCTATACCAAGGTGTTTCATCTATCGTCAGTTACCGACCAATGGTATCGTAACATTAACAATGTATAGGTTGTTAGTTTATAGTGACACTGATTGTGTCCGAACGCGTGTGTTTCACACTGAAATTAAAAATGACCCAGTGGAATGAAACGTCAGCAACCAACGTAACGTGCTGTCAAGGTTTCACCCTATCGTTAGTGATCATTACAAAGTCAGAAGGGAAGAAAAATGGCGGGCAGATCATTAAAACGTGATGGAAAGCGAAAACCACCCCCCTTGCTGACTAGACACTTGATCAAGCTAATCCTAAATTTTTGTCAACTCTGCACTATGACAACTTTGTTATATATTAGCATAGTTATATGAACGGACTGTACCGTCGGTACAGTCTCTGCTACAGCTCTTAAGGAAATACTTTGTTGTCTTGAAACATTGTAAATATTTTTATGGTCGAACAGTTGTTAATTTGTGACGTGAATTTGAGTTACAATTTTGTTTAAAGATTACTTTAGTTAATAAAAAGTACAGATACAAGATTTATTTGCAAAATCCTTTTTGTAGAATTTTTAGGAACAGACGTCGAGACCTCGTTTTGGTGGAAAAACTTGGCATGCTTTGGTTCTCCCATCGACGTTGGCTTGAAACAAGGAAATGAATTAATTCTGAAACATGCCGTTTGGAAGGTTAATGAAATAAATCTGATGCTAGAAATAAATGACCCGCGTCTGTTTTTTGGCTCTAAGTGACAATTTCCGAATCGGACGTGACACTAATGTGATATAAATTCACACATTTTATTAAAGCGTGCAAAGATATTAGTTTAAATTAAATATAAACAAAACTTATCTCCGTAAGAGAAAAGCCGGGCATTATGCAAATGCATTAGGGCTATTTCAGTGCCTCTATAGCCGTGTAGAAGTAAGTCGCAATCGGGGAAGTACAAACGCGAAATTATTCAATTTAAGGAAATGCCACGCTCGTTCTGAGACACAGAAATTAAGATGTTAATTGTGCCTGTTACACTGTGTGATGGTGGAACATTGTCACCTAATTGTAATCACCGCTAAGTAGTCAATTCGGTAGATTGTAAAGAGGACATGCCATTCGATCAATGCAGCAAAGAATGAGGTACTGTGTAACGATAGTACATAGTGACGTCACAAGCCAATCAGTAAAGATTTCATTTTCTTACCAGCATTTTTTCTGGTATTAATATATTATAACACCTACATTAGCGTAAATATAGCGAGTGCTTATCTGGCCACATTATGATGTCACTACGTTTGCTAGTAACCCCTCACGAAGGGGTAATCACCCTTAAAGGAGCCTCTAGATAGGCACATTACGGTAGATCTCTAAAGAGAACTTGACATGTGGTCAAGGCACACATATACTATAATTATAGTATATAGTGACGTCACAAGCCAGCCAGTAATGGTCTCATTTCCATATCATCATCTTCTCCGGTATTATTGAGACAGCTAGGTTAGCTTTAGTGTAACTACTGCCTTTCTGACTACACAGTAATGTCACTACATTCCCTTAGTGACCGCTTCAGGAGGTTCAGCAGGGGTACTGTAGTGAAAATAAAGGAGAGAATAGCTTTTAACAGTTATTAAAAACTAAATGTTAGTGAAACCAAGTAGGGAGTCAGATGAGAAGATAACATAAAGTGTATTTTCTTTCATCAAGATTCGATTACTTTAATTGGATACAGTCGACAAAGGAATTATAGTTGTCTGGAGACTCGAGGTGCTATAGATATGTCGAATACTCGAGTATCTTGCTTGCATTATTGAATTGTTAAACTTTTGACATGTCAAACTGCTGTATAATTTGATCGACAAATGATGTACTATTTGATTTTCAGAACGTTTACTTTTTTTAATTGGAAAATTTCTAAATTCTTGAATGGCCGAATTTCTGCATTCTTAAATTGGAAGATTGGTGAATTCTTGAATTTCCGAATTTTTGCAAGTTTGAATTACTAAATTACTATTTGTTGAATTTAGAAATTTCTTCATTTTTTAATTGAAAAATTAGTAAATTATTGAATTTTCGAATTTCTGCATTCTTTAATTTGTATATTGTTATATTTTTCAACATCCAAATTTCTGCATTCTTGAATTGGTGAATTCCTATACTATTTAATTCCCGAATTTCGACATTTTTTATTGAAATATTATTATATTTGCAAATGTCTGTATCAATGAATTGGTAATTTACTATTTTACTGAATTTCCGAATTTCTCCGTTCTTGAATTGGTAAATTGCTATATCCATTACCGCATTGGCAAATTTCTTTATTCCAGAATTAACAATTACTTATATTCCTAAATTTTCAAATGCTGTATATGCCCGTTCTATTCTGGAATTTCCATATTACTCTATTCTTGAACTGGTATTGTGCCCTGAATTTCCCAATTTGATATAATCAGTAATAAATTATGTCACATTCCAACTCGTAAGTTAGTTTCGCTTGTTAGCCTAACGGAAGGAAATCGATTTAGCCGACAATGACCGAACGATAATCTATCTTCATTAATTCTATTGTTTTTTCAAATTGTTAAACTTCGAGGATTTAGTGACGAAAGCTTTATGCCAGGGCTCACACGTTTAGCTTTATCAAGTCTTGTTTGCGTCAAGTCTTGGGTTGGGAACATTTGAATCATATTTTTTTAATGGTTTTGAAAGACCGATTTTGACTTTATGCGATTTCTAAACAAACCAAAAACTACGTGAACACACGACAAATGAATTACTGTACTCAGAATCCTGTAGCTTCATTAAAATCTTTAAACACGGCACATCTTAGTGAGAATATATTTAGCATGTTTACTTGGTAAAACAGGACTCCATATATCAATTATGGGTAGAAAATCGCAAAATACTTTTATCGGTGACAGAATATTAAATTATATCGGACAATGTATTTGAGTCACTTTCGATAGTAAATACGGCTCCCATTATTTAAATATGCGTACGTTAGATCCGTTCCTTCTTGGCGCCAGGACTTTATCGTGATTTTAAAATACGAAATATCACTAGTAAAGAGCCTGGATTCATTCATCGTGTAGGATGACATTCTTTCCAACATGCAAAGTGTATTACGTTGCGATACATTTCAATTGCGGGTACATGTCGATACAAGGTCCGTGGTGCAATTGTATAATCGATTTATAGCTTCAGCTCAGTTTTTAAACACTTAGAATTAGAATCACAAATGTTTCAAGACACAGGTGCCGTATTAAAAGGAGTAATAAGAATCCCTGAAGAAGGTAAATTTGTTGTTGAAACATGTATGATTTCTAATAAATAATACGTTGTTGTGGGATTTTATTATAAAAGTATATATAAGTGGTACTAAGATATTATACATGTCACAAGTGTGTAGCCTATTATAGTTCGGTTTTGTTTGTTAAATGAGAATTATTTTTGTAAACGTAATAAAATGATTAATTTGTAGAGGTAAAGGAGAGACTTGTATAAGCGTCAGGGCAGAATGTCTGCAGATAACTAGTAATTTGTGTTACATAGAATGTCCATTGGTATGTTAGAACTGAGGAATTAATGAATGAGTATGTCACATAAAATACTCTGGTTAAAATTCTAAACTAAGATGACAATTAAGTTACTAAAATTATTAGGCAACTATAGTCATATAAGAAACAATTAATGAATATTTCAAAAATAATGTCCGATATTTTAGTTTTTTTCAGAGTAATTTCGAATTCCTATTTTTCATTTACTTTAAGTAAAATAGTTAAGAATATTTCTAATAAAACCTAACATTCAGCATCAAGTCTTAAGGTTTATTAGAAATTGTTTTTCATGACGAGCTGGTTGTTAACAACTTATATTTAACAGAATGTTTGGTCCCTAGTAATTTCAAAGTGTAATAAGTTTATTATAAGTTACATTATATTTTTTGGTTGAGTGGGCAGAAAGCTTGATTCCTGCCCTAGAGGTCATGGGTTCGATTCCAGGTAGCGTCAAAGCATTCTGTGTGTTTGCTCAGCCTGCCTAGTTGACTAATAAAGAGTACAAGGTTCAAACCTAGGGTAATAATGAATCACAGTGCTGGGTGTAATACGTCCCTTGAAGGGCCAATTAAGGCAGCTCTATACAGAATTTCCTTACGAATTTTAATGCTATAAAGGGAGTCAATGAACTTATTGTTATATTGTGGAAAAATATTGAAAACATTTTAACAATTATTATGTACTCTATTTTTCCAAAGATAAAGCATTAAATTCAGTAGATTTACTACAACAATTACCAAACAAACACAAATCGGAACTAAAACATAAAAAAAAACATTAGTTTCTTTTTATAGACACGTTTTATAGTACGTTCACAGTTTAGTTGGCAGTACGTGACAGCCAATGCAACCGTATTTCAAACTACTAGCCGTTCTAATGACATTTTTACTTTCTCGAAAAGTTGAAAGTATTTTTTTACTGATAATTGTAAGTTAACAACTTTTTATGGTGTTAGACTATAATATATATTTTATTTTTTAACTTTATTGTTTAGTAAAATAATAAAGTATATGACAATATTAAAAATTGTGGTTAACTTTTTTAAAAAATTTTCAATTTTTTTTTTAATGCTAATACATTGGACTGGTTAAGGCAATCCTGTTATGTCTTTACGGACTTGCTTGAAGCTCTCGTCACGTGGTCGGCTATGTAAGTATAGTCTGAGGATTTATTTTCTTAATTTGATCTATTTTCGAATTTTTACCTAAAAAAAATAATAAAATTGTCTTAATCCTTTCTTAGTGCGCCTTTACGTTATAAAAACTGATCTATCCTTGAAAATATCTAGTTTTCAACATTAATACTTCCATCTGTAACTTACGAAACAGATCTGACTTAAAACGTTTCATCTCCTAGCATTGGATCAATATCTGTCTGTTGATCTGTCAGTCACTAAATTAACTTGAATTTAACTTACATTTTATGTAGACGTGAAAAACATATTTTTCTAAGCCAATTATATTTATTTGGTTATATTTTTCTCTGTTTGCGACCATAACTATAACCTGACGTCACCGCAATGTATCATGGCAACTATACCCTAACTTGAACATATCTTTGGCTATATTTTTTGTAAATGTAGGTAATCATATTTTGTAGGACAATTATAAAAACAAGTCATATAATTTAAAAAAATTTAAAGTCAATCTCCTCTTACGTGTACAAAGAAAATTTTATTTTACTTGCTATTTATAAAATAATTACAATTAATATAAATAAAGTAACATAACCTATGCTTTAAAACAGCTGTTCTACCACACAACCTATAACATAAAATTAATTGTTTTATGAAATCATATGTTATCATTTATTTTAACCTAAACGGGACGAAATAACTATATTGCATACCTTGCTCCTTTTGTGAAAAGTGCTTCTCCTATACATAAATAGCTACAATTACTGTAAATTATTAAATTTAATTAATTAATTAATATTTGAAAAAATTGTATTAACATCAAGGGACACCGTCTACAAGTTAAAAAAAATGTATTTGAACTTGAGTGGATGAATAAAATGTATTTAATAACCGTTTGAAAATTTGAACAAGATATATACAGTATATATATATATATATATCGCAATATGTATTCTTGTGTATTAATAAAGAACATAAGTCAAAATACAAATACAAGAATTATAATTGAATTTACAATTCAAAGCTTTTCGTTGGCTAACAGTACCAACATCATCTTTATTGTAATAAAGTTTATATAGGACAAACTAAGAAAAAACTTAAAGATAGATATAAAGAACATTTTAATACATATAAAAAGCCAGAAATTTATAAATAAAATTTTGCTAGTCATTGTATTAATAATAATCACTTATTTCCTAATATAGATAATATGATACTTATAAAAGAAATTAACAAAGGCCTGAGAATGAATATTTATGAAACTTTAGAAATACATAAATATAATACTAATAATGAGTTGATAAATGAACAAATACAAGTAAAATCTAAATTTGATAATATATTCAGTGTTTGTAATGTTAGGGCAGCAAAATAAAAAATTTTAACAACATTGTAATTGATTTGGCATGACTATTTATTTGATCTAATTTGCACATATGTTAATTTTAATTGTTTAATATTCCTGATGATGTTGGTACTGTTAGCCAACGAAAAGCTTTGAATTGTAAATTCAATTATAATTCTTGTATTTGTATTTTGACTTATGTTCTTTATATATATATATATATTTTTAAGATCAAATAATACACACAAATACAGGAATATTTAATTTATTGAACAATAAACTCTAAGCTTTTCGTTGGCTTACATTACCAACATCTTCAGGAGTTACAATATTAAGAATGATAAAACAAACTGTCAAACAAGCATGAAGCTACTAGATAAAGCAATACACAGTTGCCAAATCTATTACAATATTGCCAAACCTACTCCACTGCTGCCACAACATTATATACATTGAACAAAGTATGGTATTTAGAACGTATTTGAATTTGTTCATCTATTAATTTGTTATTAATATTATGTTTGTAAATTTCAAATGCTTCACATACGTTCATTTTTAATCCTTTATTTACTTCTTTTATAATTTTCATATTATTTATATTAGGAAACATATGATTATTATTAATACAATGTGTTGCGAAATTAGACTTATATATATTTGGTTTTAAAAAAGCATTAAAATGTTCTTTATACCTTTCTTTTAATTTTTTCTTTGTTTGTCCTATATAAACCTTTTTACAAAATTCACATTCTATAGAATGTGAATTTTGTAAAAAGGTTTATATAGGACAAACAAAGAAAAAATTAAAAGAAAGGTATAAAGAACATTTTAATGCTTTTTTAAAACCAAATATATATAAGTCTAATTTCGCAACACATTGTATTAATAATAATCATATGTTTCCTAATATAAATAATATGAAAATTATAAAAGAAGTAAATAAAGGATTAAAAATGAACGTATGTGAAGCATTTGAAATTTACAAACATAATATTAATAACAAATTAATAGATGAACAAATTCAAATACGTTCTAAATACCATACTTTGTTCAATGTATATAATGTTGTGGCAGCAGTGGAGTAGGTTTGGCAATATTGTAATAGATTTGGCAACTGTGTATTGCTTTATCTAGTAGCTTCATGCTTGTTTGACAGTTTGTTTTATCATTCTTAATATTGTAACTCCTGAAGATGTTGGTAATGTAAGCCAACGAAAAGCTTAGAGTTTATTGTTCAATAAATTAAATATTCCTGTATTTGTGTGTATTATTTGATCTTAAAAATATTCTAACAGGAAAACACATTTGATATTCTATATATATATATATATATATATATATATATATATATATATATATATATATATATATATATATATATAGGGAGTGTCACCTAATAGAAGGATTTTAATAACTTTTTTATATTTATCTTACTCTGTGATCATAACTATAATGTGACGTCACAGCAATTTTTCAAAGTGACCATAGCCTATACTATAATGCAAATTAACTATGGATTTTGTTTCTATTCCTAGCATTAGTGAGGAGACGTAAAGGATTCAGCGATTTGTTCCAAGTTGCAGCCTTTGAATTATGAACTTTCCTTTGTGACCCAACACTTGGCATCAAAAACAGAAGACCTACGTTAAAACAAATAACACACACTAAGTATTAAATATCATTCAAACTTCATCCGTTTTAACGTAATACAGTGTTTTGGGAGTTAATATACTTCTTCTTCTTCTTCCCAACTTCACATTCCACAAAAAAGTCATTTTCTAAACTTTGTCATTTCTGAAACTAAGACACTGGCTTGAAGCCAGCTTGGATTATTGTAGTTATATATAAATAGCTGCAGTATATCTTGGCAGCTATTTGAGATAAAGTTATATTTTCAAATATACACATATATATATATATATATATATATATATATATATATATATATATATATAATAAATTAAAAATATTTCGAAAACAATAATACTTTTAATGCATATATTCAAAGGTTTTCGCCGATAAAACAGTACCAGCATCTTCATTAAAATTATTATCTAACAAACAGATTTTGTTTAATAATTATTTTCCTGAGGATGCTGGTACTGTTTTATCGGCGAAAACCTTTGAATAATATGTGCATTAAAAGTATTCTTGTTTTTGAAAGGTTTTTAATTTATTAACTTTATTACAAGAAAACAAATCACCATATTTAATATATATATATATATATATATATAAAGAGAGAGAGAGAGAGAGAGCGAGCGAGAATAAGGTGGGGTAAGACTGCGTACTACTTTTTTTTAATGTATATGTAGCAAATTTTGTACTAATGTACCATACACAGTTCCAGTAGTATCCCCAAAGGTCATTAGAGTTGATAGTCTCTACACCATTAGCGTGTATTTCGATTCAGGTAAGTAATTGTTATTTAGTTTTGATTACTGTTAATTTTCTCAAAATTATTTAGTTATGCGAATCTATAAGTGTTATTTTAAAAAAGTAATACTGCCTCTAAAAGTACATTCTAATTAAAGTAATTAACGTTACTAGAAAGTATCATAGAACTCAGTCTAAGAATCTGAAACTACTTGAGTTCTATAAACAGTGCAAGCGGAGTAATATTGCGTACATAGGTTTGTAGCAAGACTGCGCGGTCTTACCCCTCTACGTTAAATAAACCTCTTTAAAGACTCCAACATATTATAACATCTGGCTTAAGTATGAAGCCGCTTCAAGTTTGTCAACCTTAGTCTTTTTAGCCTATAAAATCGTAAAAATTAAGTACTACATAAAAGTATATTAAAGCTTAGGTAATTCCAAATTTGTTCAAGATCAAACTATATATAAAAAAGTAATATAAAAAAATTAAGTCAGTTCCTACTGAAGTCAACTGAACAAAACTATTTTAGTTACTTTTTATTATACAATATCAAGAGCATAGTGGTAGGACCTACAATATATTACAATGAAAATATTGGAAAAAACCCAATACCATAAAAATAATCAAAAATAACTAATAATACATGCTACTTAAGAATAAACCATTATGTACATTTCGATGACCATGACATCATCATCAGAGGGTCTTATTAGAAATTACAATCTAGCAAACAAGAAGTTACAAACTATAGTGTCGCTTAAATGTATATAAGGGTTTAATCTTTAGCAACTTGCTTTATTTGTTATTTTTAATTTTTTTTGTGGTTTTAGGGTTCTTTCCAATACTTTCATTGTAATTGCTTTTTATTAGATAATTACAATTAATATAAATAAAATAACATGACCCATGCTATAAAACAGCTGTCCTACCACATAACGTATGACATAAAATCAGCTGTTTTCTGAAATCATGTTATCACTTATTTAAAACCAAATGAATCGACTTTCTCTAACAAATAAAACTAAAATTAATTCAATATTAAACATTAATAATTGACAAAAACTGTATTAACATCAAGTGTCATTCACGATAAGTTTAAACAAATGTATTTGAGCTTGAGTGGATGAATAGAAAGTATTTTATTATAAATAGAAAATTTGAACAAGATAAATATAAGGAAGGTTTGAACTAATAGGAGGGATTGAATAATAATTAAAATATCACCAAAAGCAATCAATTATGTAAAAATATTAATTATTGACATCAAGGCTAGGTTGTTATTTTTATACGACATTATGTAAATTATAATAATTTCGTATATTTGAGTCCGTATTGTTGACTCTACACATATTATACGGCTGCGTTTTTTAATTTGAGAAAATCAGCTGCTCGTTTTTTTTTGAAAAATGTACCCATCATTATATCATCTGATAAACCCTATAATCTCGCTTTAAGGCTAAATGAAGCTCTATTTCAATAAAAATGACATTCTGTCATCCAATATACGACCTGAGTTAAGGCCACTCCGGGTACTTTCGATGCCATAAAATTTGAATAATATTATAATTTCAATGTAAAAGAATTCGCCCTGAACCATGCACTGGGTTCTGCGGACGGTATTTTAAATTAGAGAATCAAGGACGCATCTGAATACCACTGTTTTTGATTAGAACATTATTTACCTGCAGGGAACAATTGTCTGGCCGGGCCGGGACCAATTCGAGTTCTTTAATTGGACGCGCACGATTTTTGGAATCCGTCGTTTGACATTGGACGCCGGACGCTGTTTATTATCGCCGGGGTATTTTTTTAAACAGTTTATAAATTTTGCATGTCGTAATTTTTTAAAAAGTGTTTCGTATATTTTTTTAAAAAATCTAGTCTGTTTTATTTTGGACAACAAAGTAAGGGCAAACCACAAAATGTCTTTTCAGCACATATTGTATTTATAGTCTTCAAAAATATTGAAGATTCTACGAAAAGATGAACTTTGAGCAATATTTAGTTCGTATTTGTAAATCAGCTTTTTTCAAGTGAAAACTCTCAATGTGATGCTTACAAAAACTTAATGGATGAACATATACATCAGTATAATTACCGTCAGATTAATAGCGTCAGTATAACTTCTATCAGGTTTCGCTATGAGTCAAATCAGAGTGAATTAAATTATAACATATGATTTCATGGAACAGCTGATTTTTATGTTGTGCAACGATTGTTTTAACACTTAGGTTATGTTGCATAATTTATTAAACATTGTTAAAGAAATTGGCTATTATTAAATAATTTTGATCAGTTAATAATACATTATTTATTTAAATATTGATAAATCTCAATACAAATAATTCAATATAACGATTATAATAAGTTATGTATTTTTTATTCTAGTTTTTGAAAAGAAAACATTCCTGCCCGCCTAAAATAACAAATGCTTAAGTATTTTCTCATGACGCAAAATTAAAGGTTTTTCTTAATTCAAAATTTCTGTAGATGAGGCTACAAAAAAATTCATTTCTGTCTGCTCGTTCCCGAGTGCCACAACCTGTGTTTTTTTTAAAATAAAAGATGGGTAAACTGCGAAAGTTGGCCTACGCAAGGCGGCTGGGTGGTCAAGTGAGTGAGCACACCACTAACAACTTGAAGATCTTGTTCATTCCCGGCAGCTTCATAGAATTCTGTTTTTTTGTCAGCCTCCAGACAGACCCATTCTTTAAAATGAGAACCTAGGAGCAAACCCAGGAACAAACAGGGAGATTGTGCTGCCCACATTATCATCCTTGTATCCCGTATTACCCAAGTAAACCTTATCTCTTCATAAACAGAAATACTTATTATAGAACGCAAAGGAATAAATGAAGATGACATTAAATTACAGAAACGCGCATTTTTCTAATAGATGAAATTAAATATAGACAAAACTTTAATGACTATGGACACTTGAAAAAAATGGAAACCTGTAAACTGTGTTCATGATCAGAACACATAGTTAATCATACTTCAAAGAAATAAAATGTGTGGGTAAAGACAAACGCCTGTACACAGCGCATTAGCGTATTTATAGTTAATAAACAACAACAACCCTGGCTAGAAATATGTACATGAAGCCTATACCATCACATGCATCCCGTGCATTATTAATGTGGGTAAAGAACTAAATTTTTGTTTCAATTTATGCGTAGTAAAGCACAATTAAGGTAAAATTTTCGTTAAGTTTAAGGTTGGACATAGTGCTGTAGGAATAATGCGAAAATCTTTAGAAACAGAAACAGTTTCGCCATGAAAACATAGAAGGAGTTAGAATGGAACAAATATCTGATGGGTAGATTTGCGAAAAACGTAGACTAATTAGTTTTGCGAAAAATCTAATAAATATTGTTTAAAAGTAACAAATATCAACGCACAATATTTTATTACGCACAATAAAAATATTTTCCCCGAAAATCAACATCAGTGAGTATAAAGTATTGCATTGTATAGTTATACTCACTGATGATGACTTTGGTTGTGTGGTGGAGGAGTTAGTGATTGTAGTGGTGGTGTGGTGCTGGAGCTAGTGATGGTATGGTGTGGAGTTGGTGGAGATGTGGTGGTGTGCTGATGGAGGTAGTGATTGTAGTGGTTGTGTGGTGGTGGAGTTAGTGATGATATAATGGAAGGGTTGGTAGTGGTGTTATAATGGATGTAATGTAGTGGTGGTGTGGTGGTGAAGGTAGTAGAGGTAGCAATGGTAGTGGTGTAGTTAGCGATGGTATTGGGGGTGTGCCGATAGATGTAGTGATGGTAGAGGTGATATGGTAGTGGGATTAGTAGTAGTGTAGTGATGGAGGGGATGTAGTGTTATAGTGGAGGTAGTAGGGGTAGTAATGGTAGGGGTGGGGTTAGTGATCGTTTTGGCGGAGATGGATTTAGTGTTTGTATGGGTGATATGGTGGTGGGGTTAGTAGTGGTGTGGTGATGGAGGTGATGTAGTTAGTAATGGTGTGATCGTGGAGGTAGTAGGGGTAGTAATGGTAGTGGTGGAGTTAGTGATAGTATAGGTGGTGTGGTAATGGATGTAGTGATGGTAGGGGTGATATGGTGTTGGGGTTAGTAGTGATGTAGTGATCGAGGTGATGTAGTTAGTAATAGTGTGATGGTGGAGGTAGTAGGGGTAGTAATGGTAATGGCAGAATTAGAGAATGTAGTGTTGGTGGGTTTAGTGATGGTCTCCTGGTGGATTTAGTGATGGTGTCATGGTGGATTTAGAGGTGGTGGTGAAATTTTCTTTAGCACAAGTGGACTAAACACATTTTAGTAACTGCAGTATCGATCAGGCTACTTGAAGGATACAACCCTATCCACGTGAGACATGATGTTTTACTCTCCTAGCGTAAATTTATGCTTCACATTACTAACAATTAAATCATTCATTTGCGTTGGTGGAAAAATCATTCTAAATTCTTACGGCTCCCCCGACCCAATATCTTTAGTTTAATCTTAAAGTCCTCTCCACACTAAAATACCCAATTTATTCCAAAACATTACCCCTTAATACTAAACACATTCATTTAAAGTTACAACACTTTAGAGAAACAAGTCGTGCTTGTTTTTCCCATAGAAAAAAAACTATTTTCTGTTTTTTCTATTGTATTTATAAACCTTATTACACAAACCTAGTTTTTGCAATTCTTAATTCAAATTCGTTTCCATTAAATGAATCAGTTTCCCATTGAATAGTTCCGCAAATAGAATCACAGAATAGAAGAGTTGAGCAATACTGGAAGATTGCTGAGCCAAGACGCTTGGACAGGATCAAATTCCTCAGTTAATTGAACGTTCGAGAATTCCTGTGTACATTCCGTGACGTGGACCATGATGTCTTTCTGTGGGATATGATTAATTAACTTGAGGCCAAATGTGATGCAAAAGAAATATATTTACTTTGATTTATATATATAAACTGTTCTTATTCGCGAAACCTCTCCAAGCTAAAGCAAAATTTCTGCTACGCGTTTAGAATTCTGTGTGTTTAGTATTGTGTTACTTGTTCATCTTGAGGCAACGAGTTAAAAAGATGGTCAAAGGTAATTGCTATTATCAGGATCGCGTAAAAAAATATTGTTACAACTAAAAGCAGACAGTATTTTCTTAGGGGGGATGTGCAGCATCACCAATTTCGCTAAATCAGGAACCTGAAGACTTCCACTATAGGAATTTTACAAGGTTTCTATTTTCCATGACGTTTTTAATTCGATACTCGTTGTCATATTAGGTTTTCAGCTGTGAGAACTTTGCGACAGTATAACACTGCTCGGTACGTTTCTCTTGGACTGGGGTCATCTTTAGGGCGCTGTCAACGGAAAACGGAAAACGGAAAACGCTAATATAATTGTTACAATATTAATGTGGCCAGGGATGAAACAATTTTATAAAATCTATTTCAACGTTTTTCTGACTTCTATCATGTTTATGTGTGTGTGTGTGTGTGCGTGCGTGCGTGCGTGCGTGCGCGCGCGTGTGTGTGTGAGAAAGAGAGATAGTGTGTGTGTGTGTGTGTGTGTGTGTGTGTGTGTGTGTGTGCGCGCGCGTGCGCGCGCGTGTGCGTGTGTGTGTGTGTGTGTGTGTGTGTGTGTGTGTGTGCGTGCGTGCGTGCGTGCGCGCGTGTGTGTGTGAGAAAGAGAGATTGTGTGTGTGTGTGTGTGTGTGTGTGTGTGTGCGTGCGTGCGTGCGTGCGTGCGCACGCGTGTGTGTGTGAGAAAGAGAGATAGTGTGTGTGTGTGTGTGTGTGAGAAAGAGAGATAGTGTGTGTGTGTGTGTGTGTGTGTGTGTGTGTGCGTGCGTGCGTGCGTGCGCGCGCGTGTGTGTGTGAGAAAGAGAGATAGTGTGTGTGTGTGTGTGTGTGTGTGTGTGTGTGTGTGTGTGTGTGTGTGTGTGTGTGTGTGTGCGTGCGCGCGCGCGCGTGTGTTTGTGCGTGCGTGCGTGCGCGCGCGTGTGGGTGTGTGTGTGAGAAAGAGAGATAGTGTGTGTGTGTGTGTGTGTGTGTGTGTGTGTGTGTGTGTGTGTGTGTGTGTGTGTACGTGCGTGTGTTTGCGCGCGCGCGCGTGTGTGTGTGTGTGTGTGTGTGCGTACGCGTGCGCGTGTGTGTGTGCGCGCGTGTACGTGTTTGTTTGTGTCTACCCGTATGTTATTGTGATGTAAGCTATCAGCTACAGATTATATGTACCTTTTTATTAAATGCGTCAGTGGTTAGTGACATTCTATGACCGCAGTAAAGTACAGGTTTGCTCCGGTATAACTTTTTCTCTTGTTGTTTTTCCCTTCTTTACCAGAGCCCTACTATCAAACTATCCTAACTAGGAGCAAGGAAATCATTGGTACATTCAAAAGGAGAAAGAATTTTATGTTTCTGATTCCCTCAGAAATGCTCCTTAAGTCATCCCACGCGGCCTTCAGTGACCAGTCACCGACTAAATATTTCTAGAGGGTTTATTATCTGGATCTAATTAATTTTTTCTTTTTTGAACCTTTGGATAAAAGAAAACTGGAGATTTGTATGACAAGACAAGATGAGGTTTTACAAAAGCTATGTACTTATAGAGATTTTAATTTTTAACAAATCCTTTATTTATAGCCTACAAGTTGGGTAGTCCTAGCAAAGTTATATCCTACTTCCTAGTGACTTATTTTTCAATAACTAAAGTCTATTATGTCAAAATAATAACCGGTACCCTATACGAATGTAATAAACTAACTCTGTCCGAACGTGGACAGAGTTATAGGATATTCCTATAACTCTTCAACTGAATCCAAAACAGTTTCTGCAAAATTGACAAGAGATTCCCATTAAAGTTTCTACTGTGGTTCGTTCTTGGAACACGCCGGTGTGTTGTGTAGTTTTTCATGATGAAATTTTCTCGTGATTGGAAAATGTAGGAAGAAACACACCAAACTTCTTGTTTCTTCTGGTTGCTTCTGACAGTCATTTTGTATTTTTGACGAAATAAATTAATTTATATCTCATGAAATCGGGTTTATATCAACCAGGTTGCCTAATTATTATTATTATTATTATCTAATGAAATATATTTCATTAGATAAATGTATCTGAAAATTGACACACAAAAATTCAAAATGTCGGTTATTGTAATTTTTAGTTCTTTAATATAAATGTATCTTTAAAATATACCAAAATTTGCCCTTTTAAACTTTTTAAATCATTTCACTATAATTGACAACTTGCTTTTCAAAATCAGTTGAAAATAAATGACAAATTTGTAGAACATAAAGGAACAAGTCTGGCAGCATATAGGGAGGAAAGTGATGAAATCAATTCTTAAGTTTCTGGTTACAATCAGTTTAAAATATAACTTTGAAAAATTTAACTATTCGGCATTTTTTAAATGTTCGGTAGACATTATTTCTTTACTTGTTGTGCTTTAATCATCTTCCAAATTTTTTAAACAGCTACAAACCACAGTTAACATATTGATGTTAAAAAATTATAGCGATTAATATTTGGAACATATTTGTGGGAAATTTGTCAAATATCTTTTTCTAGAGAAATAAAGCAGCAGGGTTGTTATGAACCAAATTCCATTAAATACAATTAATACATTCTCATAATGTAATTTATTCTTCGGGAAGTACAAACAGCAGCCAGACTTTAAAAAACATTTTTAATCTATAACTATTTGTTTTTTTTGTTATTTTTAAGTGTTTGATCATTTCCAATTTTCCCCAACATTTTTTGTGCTTATTTTGCAACCTAGAGAGCATATAGTGCTAATGAGCTTTGCATTAGTAAACCAAAGACAAAGTGAAGATCATGTTTACCGTTGGTAAATACTTACCTTCATTAGGCCAATCAAACGGAACCTCAAATTAGACGGCTCCAGTTTGCTTGTCCCCTTGTCAAACGATATTTAAATGTAAAACGTAAAATATGAACGTTAAGTCGCTGCTTTAAATGGTCTTGTAGCCGACTACAACACTATTAAATTGTCGTAAACTGGAAAATAGCAGTTTTACAGCTTAACCTAACATCCGTTTATTCCCAGAATACTCGACCGTTTCTAAATATTGTTATTGTTGAATCGTTTCTGATTAAGGCCCGGTTTTATAATGCCATTACAGAGTTTATTAATCCTATAAAACATCGTGTAAATGCCATCAGATTGTCGTTGCTTTTACGGTGCACACAGAGCCACCTCGCGTGACTTGGCCGAACTATTACGAACCCGTTGATTGTGGGTAATGTAGAATACAAATGTACTGTTTAAGATGTGAATATCTTAAAGTTTACTTTGCTTGCGTTAAAAAGCAATTCACTTTGTTTATTGTCTTCTCCTTTTATTACTACTTATGATGACCGTAATGGATTTGATTTGCATATGTATTTGTGTTACAATGTATTAATATGGGATAGCACTGAGACAAATATCTCTTGACTGCTAATTAACCAAATAAATTATTATTTTCGAATATTAACAAACCAAAATGATATTAAAGAAAATAAGAAATATTAGAGAACAAGTTAGAAACTAATACTGTTAATGGTGAAGAAAGAAGTACTTAAGAAAAATTTCTTCAAAACTAGAATAAAATAGAAAAACTAGAATTTTTGTCGAAAAGAATTGTTGTCTATGGAAGAGGTACTAATAGCCTATATAATACAGAAAAGAGTAATAAAATGCCAGAGAAGAATTTAAAGAAACTTAGTTCAAAATACCGAGCATAAAGTAAGAACTACTAGTAAGAAAATAATAAAAGTAATAGAGAACAAATTAAAACATTTTATCGAAAATATAATAAATACATAAAAAAGTGTAAAATGTATTAGATAAAAGCCTACAAATAACAATAAAAAAGTAGGAAATACTAGAGATAAAAATAAAAAAATTCCCGAAAATAAAGTAAAAAATATTAGACAATAATATTTTAAAAAATAATACAGAAAGATAATAAGCTTATTAACAAAAGTAAAAATTATAGAGAACTTGCTACTTTTGAAATATTTTATTGAAAAATAAAATAATAACACTTTAGCTTAAAACAAGAATAACTAGAAAAAAACAAATATCAGAGAAGAATGTAAAGAGTAATGAAGAAAGAAAAATGTACTATGAATAAAAAAGAGTAGACTACTACATAATAAAACAATATGGTAGAGTTAAATGTTTTTGTAGAGAAACAAAATCAAGATTACAATTACGTGAGTAATAAAACAGCAAAATGTAATGGCAAAGGCGAAGGTAGATAGAATACTAGAACAAAATGTGGGAAATAAAGAATAAGATAGAAGTACTAAAACAGGAAGTAGAAATAACAGGACAGAATAAAGAAGTACCAGAGAAAGAAGTACTATTGAAGAAAGTAAGAAACGCCAGTGAAGAAAAAACGATACAAGAAAAGGAAAATTTTAAGGTAAGAATTTGGTTGAATTAAATTAAAAACTCTTTTGCATCCTGATCTTGCACAAGAGTTTGAAAGTTAGAATACACAAGGCGAGTTATGCTTAACCCCCTTTTTGCTTATTAGGCAAAAACCTTAGCCGATATTGCGAGGGTACAATGCACCGGTAACTTCAGGTCAACAAGAAAGACTTTGACCATGTTTTGCCAAATGCTGGGGAATGGTGTTATGTTGGTAGCAGGGATCTATTGTTGTCTAGTTAAAGGGTCTTAAAATAATATCTACAATTGCTGTCCGTCCCTTGCAGCTGGTGATTAGAGCGAGGAGGGACTCAGGCTGTGACGTAACGTGCGCAGAGATACCAAGAAAAGGGAAATGAGGAAACTACAAACTCAAGAGTAGGCAGGAAGATGAAAAATAATAAAAGTCGTTAGATATGCAGATATAGAATGGCTTCTTTCTTAATCAGTAAAAAATATACTCTTCTGATAGCTTCTTCCACCATCTTCCTATTTTTGATTCATCTTTCCATAATCAACCCTTTTTTGATGGTTACGTCCCTCAACAATCATTACACGTCTGATGATATCCCTCTCTCCTGACAGCTACATCAATTGTCACTTTTCTAATGTCTACATCCATCCCTAACCATCCTTTTTTTCATGGCTAAATTTCTCCTCTCAATCGTTCCTCTTCTGATCGCTATATCCCTCCTCAACCATCCCTCTTGATAGCTGCGCCTCTTCCTAATCATTTCTTTTCCGATCGTTAAATCCCTTCTCAATCATTTCTCTTCTGATCGCCACATCCCTCCTCAATCGTCCCTCTTCGATGGCTACATCCCTCCTTAACCATCTATCTTGATCCTGTACTCCTACTTAAACATTTCTTATCTGATCGCTACATGCCTTCTCAATCACCAATCTTTTGAAGGCTACATCCCTCCTCAATCGTTCCTCTTCTGATCGCTACATCCCTCCTTAACCTTCCCTCTTGATAGCTGCTCCCCTCACTAATAATTTTCTTTCTGGTGGCTACATCCCTTCTCAGTCATATCTCTCCTGATGGTTATATCCCTCCTCAATTAGCTATATTTTTATTGGTAATCCCTCTTCTTAATGGTACATCCCTCTTTAATTATCCCTATTCTGATTCAAAAATCCCTCCAATCACACAATCTCAAGCCCTTCCCTATAATACCTCCGTTAAATCTATCTCTATTCTATTCCTGAAGTAATCGATTCCATGGCTTTTATAATTTCTAGAACGAATAGGTCTAGCACACAATTCTTTTGAATTGACGAATAACAGGGAATATAAATTTGGAGTTCACCTATCCTAGAATTTTCTTAAAATTGTTAAGCCTAGATAACGGGTTGAAAGTTTTATTTTATACAGACAGATTAGGACAATCGACCAGTAGAAAATAAAAGGGAGGATTCTAGTTGAAATAGGATTAACAGCGGGACGGCTATAAGAAAAAAAGTCCATCCCTAACCACTGAACCAATTCTTTCAGTACAAAAATCATTTCACTTGGAATTAAATTGACAACATACAATATTTAAGTAATAACACAATGGAACACCTTTTCGAGCACGATGTAAATGTTGTTTTAAAAAAAAGTTTATTACGAAAGAGTAGAAGTACAAGTCGCCTCAGCGAGGGAAAACTTCTCAAGCGAGCCCGGCACCTTACAGAGAGCGCCCATTTATTTACGACTTTTACCGTGGCTTAAAATGAACCTTTCAGTTGAGCATTACTTAATATTATTTATAGAATGTATGCATAGCCTCCATCTCATTATGGCTAAAGACGTACAATAAAATATAGCCTCGACCCGGGGGTGCTCGATAAGCAAATCCATTTCCGGCTTAACCGAGGTGGGTCTGGTTGAAAGCGGTCGCTTGATCATTCCGTCGGCTTTTGGATTGCCTTTAGCTCAGCTAAACACTTTAAACGAGAAAAACATATTCTGAAACTTATTTAAAAATGATTGATTTACGTAACCATGGAGTTTGGAGTGCTTTGTTTAAGTCCTAGAAATGTTGTAAAATTTACAATGGTATTTATCATTTTTTTAAAAATTACGATATTTAATAAAAACAAGATATATATAAAAAATCGTTTAAAAGTCAATTCTTACTTAGGACAACACAAGAAAAATTTATTCTAGTTATTTTTTATTAAATAATTACAATTAATATAAATAAAGTAACATAGCTTATGCGTTAATACAGCTGTTCTACCACATAAGCTATTTTATGAAATCATATGTTATCCCTTATTTTTAGCCAAATAGGATGAAATAAATATATATCATACCTTGCCTCTTTTGTGAAAAGTCCCCCCCATATAAAACTAAAATTAATTCGGGGAAGGCTTTTAATTTAATATTTTGAAAATTTAATAATTTTGAAAACACTGTATTAACATGAAGTGCCATCTACTACAAGTTTGAAAACAATTTATTTGAACTTGAGTGGACGAATAAAATGTATTTGATTAACGATTGAAAATTTGAACTATAGACTGTGAACTAATAGAAGGAATTGAAAACACATTTTACTTCTTATTTATTTCACTATTCTCTCTTCTGTGTTGTTTATTAATTTAATCTTTATTGTATTATATGCCTACTATGTATATCTTTATTTCTTCTATACTTTGTTTCGTTTGTGTCAGCCTCTTTTTAGCGTTTACTCCTTTTTTTACTCATCGCTTCGTCGAGGTGTTGAGTCATGGAAATCTATTTTACTAATGCTCATACAGGTAGAGATAGTAACAACACTTCGCTCCAGGAGAGACTTTTACTTCCAGGTGAACCTCCCCACGCAACCGTAACTCGTACCAGGGACTCATCCTCCCTTCTTAGGTTTCCATAATTCCATCTACGCTCCCTTATGCTTGTTCTTATAAGGGAATGTAAAGGGTTGGAGACACTTTGAGACGCTTCACCGTATGTCTTAGATCGTAGGTCCCTATCTATATTTCCGATCTTGTCCTAACCATCGGAGGCGACTGTGGTCAGGCCGTCCTTGAAACTACAAAAAATGCGAATCCCCTAACTGAAGATATTTTTATATTTTAAAGTAGGTTTATTACTTTACACCAATAATCTTTCAGAACCAAAAAATTTCTACTTCCCACCACTCAGATTTCCAATCGATACTTTTTATTTATTTTTTTCACTACCTTCTATTAGTTCACACTATCCTTATATAGGCCTATATATATATATTCTTGATATTTTACGTTATCCATTGTTTTTCCGTTGCACTGACTTTATGAAGTTAATATATTACTATTATAAGTAATTTTATCCACCATTAAGTGCAATGATTTTACCTTGAGTGATGAGGCGCCTTTCCGTCACTTGACCATTGTCGAATCACTGATTACTTTTTCTTAATTTTTCTGGTGCGGATGTTCGGTCCGTCGTGTTCGGTCCAAGACTCAAGAGGAAACGTATATGACGTCAACAATTACCAATTCTGGAATAATTGTTTAATATTCCTGGTGATGTTGGTACTGTTAGCCAACGAAAAGCTTTGAATTGTAAATTCAATTATAATTCTTGTATTTGTATTTTGACATAGTTCTTTATATATATATATATATATATATATATATATATATATATATATATATATATATATATATATATATAGTATATGTTCAAAATTTCAATCGTTAATATAATTCTTTTCATTCATCCACTCAAGTTGAAATACATTTTTTAAAACTTGTAGTGGATGACACTTGGTGTTTTTCTTTAAATATTAAATCATTAATTAAATTTAACAATTAGTTTTGTATGGGAGAAAAACTTTCACAAAAGGGGCAAGGTATGTAATATAGTTACTAAGTCTCATTTTGCTTAAATTAGGTAATAACATATAATTTCATAATCACTTATTTTATTTTATAGGTTATGTGGTAGAACAGAGGTTTTAACGCATAGGTTATGTTACTTTATTTATATTGATTGTAATTATTTTAAAAAAATGTAACTAAAATCAATTGTTTCTTTGTTGTTCTAAGCAGGAACTTTAAACAAATTTGGTTTCAATTACTTCTTTAGTTGTGCTATCAATATATAAATAAACCAAACATTCAAAGTTTTTCATTTCACTACTTGCCTTTTATATCGTTTAAATTTTTAAAATTTACGTTTACTTTATTAATCTGTTTGTCGATTTGCTATGTGTCTTATTCTTTTTACATTCTTTTACAATTCCTGTTACGTAAAAAACGTATTATTATGGCTGTGCTTCTTACTACTCTTTAGTATTCTTCACTATTTGTTCTTTGTATTTAATGTCTTATTTTTATCTTATGTTTATTAAACAATTTTTTTGTAATTTCTTGTAGTAGAAATTTTATTTTGTTTTATTTCCAAGATAATTCTTCATCGGATTGTATTTTTCTAATAGTAGATCTCTATACATATAATATGCTTTAAATATTATTTAACTTTTTTTATTAATATGCCTGCGAAGAAAATAAATTTAAAAATGTTTAGCCCTACTATTTAGTCTTATCTCAACAGAACAATACAGAAAAAATAACAACTTAAAAAAATAGATTGCATTTTGTGATTTGAAAATGGCCGCCATGCAAGTACTGGCCACTGCCGTATGCATAATTTATGGGGCCTGGCTTTCATTTACATGCTGATTAATAATAACGTAGCCAACCTCGCCGGTCTGCCCGCGCAGCTTCGGTTGCCTTCTCAATGGGTGGCCAAAACTTATATACTTTTATTATTTTCTTTTTTTTTACATCAACGGCTTTTCGACAAGTTCATTTTTTATCGTACGTATTCGTCGGGTATTAAACCAACTTGGGGCGATTAAGGTTTTAACAGCTGTTTGAGTTATAAGCGCGATTGTATCGACGAAACAAGATAGTTAAAACAAAATTATAGATACGAGTTCGATTGTTTTAGATTACGGATTGTATCTGGTAATGACGTCTGAGTGAGTAGCAAGTGATTTTAACAGCGCACGCAAGTGGTTACCTAGTTTTCTCTAACCTTGATTTGAAATTATAGTTTCTAGGCATTGAAAACATCTATGAAACTTCTACCAGTGTTTGAATTTTTATATTTTACCATTTTTAATGTGTCTCACATAAAATATAATATAATATGTAACTACATATAATACAATAACACTGCGTTTCACAAGAACGGTTTAATTTAAACATTTTAATTTCCTCCTTCTGTTTTCTTTATAAAATATTCGACATCTATAAATCGATAGCTCAAAACACTCGATGACGCCATTTCTTCAAGAAAGATATTAACCGCATCTGGTCAATTGCATTTGACGATACTATAGTCTGGCTAAATCATGGAGAAAAGCAAAAGTTAGTCAACCAGCCCCCTACTATGTAAATAAACGTAACCCTCCCCTATATTCATGCATTGTCTAACCATCCTACCAAAGTAACATCCAAGCAAGTTAGATACCCTAACCTAACCAAAAGCCCTGTTCCCATATTGCTACCCACAGCCAATCTCACAGCTGCATAACATAGGGGCCATCAAACCTCCTCCTTTTCAGACTGACTTATGGATGTGTTCGACACCGAATTCAGTAAAGCTATTTATAGCAATTTAAACTTTTAGCTAACATTTCTGAAAATTTATCTAATTTAAGAATTCTATCTGTTCCTACTTCTGCTAGCTTTCTCACACTTGGTGTTGCAAAAATATCGGAAATTTGAACGAGCGATACTTAAAGAATGCTCAATATAACCCAAGAAAAATGATTTAAACGTCAAATTAAAGAGACAACAACAAAGTACTTTCTCATACTGTAGCCAACATACTAAAATTGGAAAGTAAAATTTTGATTGGTTGGTGCTAACGTATCCTATTTTCTAGTGCTGCTAGCTTTGTTATATGTAAAAATGCTCTAACTTTTTTCCGACCTGTTTAACGTCATCCTCAATATTTCTGAAATTTATTCCTCCATATTTCTCAATATTTACCAACATGAATGTCTCCAGGCAAAAACATCTTGAGCTGTTTCAAGGAATGATGTTTTATCCACTCTTGAAAATAAGTAGGTTCTCCTACCAAAGTTACCAATTTTTGTCACTACGACTCCGTGCGAGAATAGGTATGATGCTACCCAAATGAGCGAAGATACGTCATCTGATTTTCATGTGCATACCCAGTAATGTTATTTATTTACTCAATTCCTTCATTTTTGTATACTCTCCCTATGAATATCTTATTCAAATTTTCTATCGTTGGTAAAATACTTTTTATTCATCCACTCAAGTTCAATTACATTTTTTTAAACTTGTAAAGTATGACATGTTAAAACAGATTTTTTTCAAATAATAAATCATAAATTAAATTTACTTAGTTCTATATGGAAAAAACTTTTCACAGAAGGAGCAAGGTATGCAATACAATGATTACTTCCCATTAGGCTTAAAATAAGTGACAACATATGATTTCATAAAACAGCTGATTTTATGTTATAGAAAATTGCTTGATGTAATTAACTTGAATTCACTGATTAAACTAAATTTAAATTTAAATTTAATTTAAATTAAAATAAAGTAGAGGGTTAGCTTCGTAAAAGGAACGAATATTTTGAAACGCGCCAGCAAGTAAGCAATTACGTATTCCCTTATTTAGGTATTTTTAAATTTAGTTGTTATAGGTTATGTAGCAGAGTAGCTGTTTTAACGCATATAATGTGTTACTTTATTTATATTAATTTTAATTATCTAATACAAAATAGCTAAAATAAATTTGTTTTAACTAAGTAGAAATTGGTTTAAAAAAATTGTTGTTTATATTACTTGGTTATTTACTTATTACTTAGTTTACTAATAACATTTTTACTTAGGAAGAGCGTATTTTTCACAGATATAATTACACGTGGCTTTGCAACACAGATACATAAATTACTTTCGAGTTACTTGTGAGGATGTGTATGTTAGCGTTGGGCACGCTTTCGTAAGAAACTGTTCTCACGTCGTCAGGGCACAAGTGTTCAGCTGAACAGTAATATTATGAAAACGCTCAACACTCGAGTAAAAACTCCGGAAAGATAAGAAAATCTGGTTTTAAACAGAGTACAAAAGTGCGTTAACTTGAATGTATTCTTCGTCACGCGCTTTAAAGAAATTAATACGTCATCCACTTTAAGTAAACTGCTATGCAATGTTTCTATAGAACGATAACTGTCAAAAGGCAGTGTAACAGAATGTGTTCACGGTCGGCCGGCTACTCCACAAGGCCGGAGAGATTCCGTCACGTAACGATAAGATTCCCGAACGGTACACGTTTTGCGTTACCAGTGGTTATTTACATAAGCATGTTGGCGACCGACATCGCTGTCTCACCAGTATACAAGCTACTACTCATCGCTCACCAGACAACTGACATGGCGGCCTCACCAGTTTACCAGCTACTACTCATCGCTCCCAAGACAGCTGACTACGTCTCGTGATGTTGCTTCTGCCATTTGTTAACCCCGTTTCTCGTTAACTCCGAGGCTGGCAATAGTGTAAACGTTATAAGGGTAGGATTTTCATTGTAATTTAGAGTTACTTATTAAGCGGGTATAACATTATGTGGAGGAGTTATTTATCGCTGTTGCCAGCCCTTAATAGCGAATTCCTTTTCTTTCTTTGCTTCCTTTATTTTGGGGTTTATTTATGTATCTTTCATTCTTGATCGATCATTAAAATTACTTTTTTTCACGCCCGAAAATTTAACTTTATTACCTTCTAAAAATATTTGTTTCAACTTTAATGCCAGATTATTAAAAAAGCATATCTATTAAATGCTACATAAAAATCAAAATAATTCCAATAACAATGTAGGGTAAATACTTTTAAAAAAATTTTCTTTGAAACTATGTTGTCACCTTCATGTTTTCTTACACGCTTGTCATTTTCAGGCTTAACTAGTTACCTTATTAACTACTTTTAGGCGCTCGAATTTTGCAAAATACGTAAAAAATGGAGTTGTAGCCTAAAAGAGTTACTAATTTTTACTAATGCTGTTAAACTGTTACTGACGTTATATGATGCGGATGATCGTTGAAACGAGCATATATCTGTTAAAGTGTAAGTCTTATGGCGTGGTATATAAAAAAGAGTGACTCTGTAAAATGCCATCGTAACAATTCGCCCCTCTCTGTCAGATTTCCGAAGGTGAACGAATGGCCAAACATGGCGGTAGATTAACATTAACAGCGGTTTTTCTTACAATTAGAGGTTTTTGGAAGTTATGTTTAATAATTTACAAATAGAATCACCTGTATTTTTAGAAATATATTCTAATTGATTAAATTAAATAGTATCATATGATACAACAATAATACAACAATTGTTTTTTTATCACTTTTCTTCCGCTTTATATGAACACTGTTTTCTTGTATTCATTATCACTTACACATTAATATACTTCAACATGTACATCTCATTTGGTATATTTGCGAGTCGACTTTCGAGAACGCTCGAAAATGAGAGCACTGTAATTAATAAGTTGTGTGTGTGTGTGTGTGTGTGTGTATGTGTGTGTGTGTGTGTGTGTGTGTGTGTGTGTGTGTGTGTGTGTGTGTGTGTGTGTGTGTGTGTGTGTGTGTGTGTGTGTGTGTGTGCGTGCACGTGTGTGTGTGTGTGTGTGTGCGTGCACGTGTGTATGTGTGTGTGTGTGTGTGTGTGTGTGCGTGCGTGTGTGTGTGTGTGTGTGAGAGAGAGAGTGAGTGTGTATGTATGTGTGTGTGTGTGTGTTGGTGCTTGAGCGCGCGCTTGTGTGTTTACATATTCGTTAGATATCATGTCTGTGTGAGTGGAGTCTCTTACATTTTCTCATCTATTCTATTACTCTCCCTCTCTCTCTCCCTTTCTCTCCTGTCTCTCTCTTCCTCCCTCTCTCTCGGGTAATAGTTTAAAGTATAAAAGTTTAAAGTATTAAAGTTAAAAGTTTAAAAGTACAGATTATAAATCCATACGGCAGAATGTTATGTTATACCGCTGTAACACTATTCTAAGATTAGATACAGCCACTGCAGTTTAGCCAACTTCGATACTTTCACTGTTTCGTAACATTTTTCGTTCACTTCTGCAACAGTTTAAGTAAGATTGGTAAAGCCTGTTTGTCTATATTTATATGGCCTATCATTAAAATCTAAGTACTATTTTAAAGTTATTTGTGTGCACTAAGTGTGCTTTATTGTATTTTATATATTGTAATTATACCGTACGTAATCCTTTCACCTTTTTAGTTGCAATTGTTTTCGCACTTTATGTTTTATGTTGCACCACTTTGATCGCCACGTTTCTTATATTTGTGTTTCTAGTTTATTAACTGCAATATTCACAGCTCAGGCATTTCCTACAGCTGATTCATTGTTATCGCTGGCGACCAGGTGACATTGTAAGTAGTATCGTGTTTGGATTTATTTTAGTATTTATCCATCTCTCTATTATATCACCTGTCTATTCGTGGCTGTGAGTGAAACTTGTTCAAACCTTGATCCAGCGCGTTTACAGTCAATAACTAGTACAGATCGTTCGGAGCGCCACGAGCTAGAGATGGTCGATCCAGTGACTTAAACGGATCGGTGATTTTAGTGACAACGCCAGGCTTGGATCAGTGACTTTTACTGGTGACTTTAGTACCGGTGACAAGAGATACGGAGACTAATCTGTATGTGCCAATAACAAATAGGAATACCACACTGTGGAAATGATTCTACTCCTTGCGTTTTACTTTTTTGGAAGGATATTAGTAACGTTCCATCTAGCGACTGCGACTTTTTGACCAATTACAACAGCGACAACTTCTGATCGATCCATTGTCACTGGAACTGGCATTTTTCAAATTTTATCATCGGTACCAACAGCGACAAACCAATATCAGTGACAAGTCACCGTGACGGAAAATATCGACCATCCCTACGACGAGCAGACGATCTGTATCACTTCCCCCCATGCCCGTCTCTACTGGTCAGCGCTCTACAAACGGCTCAACTGCAAAAGGTGTGCGTAGGTTCGTAAGTACTTTGATCCACGTCGCTTTAAACAGATTTTATGAATCCAAAACAAAAATAATAAGTTCTTATTTTGTATGGTGTTATTTTAAAACACGTCAGCACATATAGGGTTCAAACAAAGGCACAAGTAGCGCCATTGCCACATTGTCAGTGTACAACTTTGAAAGAAAAAGAAAAACTGAACGAAAATAATTTTAAAAATTCATGTCTATTTATGCTCTTTTATGACGTATGGTGAAAATATAAAACCTTTGATAAACTGGTCGAAAATATTTATTCCAAATCAGCAACGTTTCGGCAACTAGTTCGCTATCGAAAGCCTGCTAAGCTGCAATAATCAAAGTCCTTTGAGATATTCCAAACATACTAGCTATAGCTAAAGGATTTTTTAATGAAGTCTAGGAGGTTTAATATTTTAGCTCCTCACATTACGCATTTGTCTGTCAAATATAAGGACAATTCAACATGTTTCCGAAAAAATGATGATTTAAAATAAATATGATTGACTCCTTTATTACCTCTTTTTCGTTCGTACAATTTTTAAAAATTATAATATTAAACATAAGTAATATGATATAATTGATAACAATAGTAATAAATATTACTACAAAAAGCTAAACAAGGCCTAACCAGACAGTAACTAAACACATAGAGGGAGAAAGAAAGAGAGGCTGAAAGTGAGAGAGAGAGATGGGATATAATTGATAACAATAGTAATAAATATTACTACAAAAAGCTAAACAAGGCCTAACCAGACAGTAACTAAACACATAGAGGGAGAAAGAAAGAGAGGATGAAAGAGAGAGAGAGAGAGATGGAGAGAGAAAGAAAAAGAGACTGAAAGAGAGAGAGAGATGGAGAGAGAAAGAAAGAGAGACTGAAAGAGAGAGAGAGATGGAGAGAGACTGAAAGAGAGAGAGATAGGAAGAGAAAGAAAGAGAGGCTGAAAGAGAGAGTGAGAGTGGTAAGGAGAAAATATTAATCCTCAAAGTTGACTTGACAAAGATGAACTTACCTAGGTATTTTCGTTTTTACTACGTGTTACTTAAAACGCATTTTAAACAAAGGAAAAGTGTTTTAAAATTTCTCAAATCATAACATTTCACTGCTATCGACTCCTTCTCTCGCCGTTACTGTTTATATCGATAGGCAGGAGAAATGGCGTCCTATTCTGTGAGAAGGCCATCATACTTTAGAAAACGACCAAATTAATAATAGTTTTCGTTTAGTACAATATTTAAATGAATGTGATTTTGTTTGTCTGTACACTTCGCTAGTCTGAGCTATTCCGCTTCCAAAATAACTGTTATTAACGAAGGAAACATTCTCGTGTTTTCAAGTAAAATGAAAAACTTATAACTTGTACATTTTATAAACATTGTTTCACTTAAATTAATTTTATAACGGCAGCCATGCTTTGTAGACAACACTTTTTTGTGTAAAACTAATTTTGGTGTTTAGTCTTTTGTTTGTAACTATTGCGTGTATATTTCCTCGTTATTGTTTTTATTTTATGATTTATTGGTGTTGCATATAATTATTTGTGATTCTTGTTTGTATTATGTGATTAATTTATCGCTGTGATTTTTGATAAAGTTGTGTTGTCTAAATTGGTTAATAATTCTAAATATTTCTGTTGGTGGTACCTGTATATATTTAATAGCATTTTATCACTTCTCTTTATATCAATGTAGCATTTATTCGTCTTGTTTATGTGAATTTTAGTCGAACTTTCACTAACTTTATAGTCGTATTTTGAGTTATTTTTATGTATTTTAATATTTTTTTATTTATAGCTGTTATTTGGGGTTTTTCAAAAATGTATTAATGTGTTATTTCTATTATTTACGTGTAGGCCTATTTAAAGTTATTTTTGTATTTTACTAGGTGCTGTTTATATTTATTTATGCGTGTTTTTATAATCGTTTTCTGAGTTCTTTTATATAAATAATTCAATGTTATTCGTACGTGATAAAATTTTTATTAATACGTATTTTTTTTGTTCGGTATTTCAGTCATTTTTGTATAATTTAGAGGTGTTTTTTTTATTTATACATGTTTTAGTCTTTATTTGATTTGACTGTTATGTATTTAATATGTGTTATTTGTATTATTTATATGTGTTTTATAACAGTTTTTTGATAACTGATTTTTGTGTTTTTATAGTCGTTTTTGATTTATTTTGTTTATTTCAATAGATGTTTTTTTCTTTTATTTATATATGCATTTTTGTCAGTATTTTAGTTATTTTTGTATATTCGTACGTGTTACTTTTATTTATCTTTTTGTTTTTTTATATGTCAGGTATTTAAGTTATTTTTTGTATTTTATTAGTTTTTTTTTATCTATTTGTACGTATGTTATAGTCACTATTTGGATTTTTTGTATGTGTTCATAAGGGATGTTTTTATTTATTTACACGTGTTTTAAAGAGTTTTTTGTGTATTTTAAAAAGTTTTATTTTTATTTAGTTATACTTGTTTTAATAGTCGTTAGTTGAATTATTTTTGGTTTATTTTAATAAGTGTTTTTTTTTTATTTATAGGTGTTTTTCATACTTTGAACTTTCGGATTATTGTATATTTTAATACTTGTTGTTTTTATTTATTTATATGTAGTTTTTCATTTATTTGTATTAAGGTGTAAATCTGTTTCATATTATTAGATGCTGTTTTGAAAACCATAATTACATTTGTCTATATATTTTTGTATATATTTAAATTTTTTAAAGAAAATAAATAAAAAGCCTTGTTATTATTATTATTATTTAAAAAAACTATATATTTATGGCGTAAAATAAATGTAAGTTATAGGTAGACAGCTTTCTACGGCCCTAGTCGCCACAGAAGTCTGGGGAAACTTGACGCTCTAATGATTGCTACTTTAATGTTACTATGCATTTCCCCTTGTTCCTCCATCAATTACAAAGCATCTAAACCCCGATAGAGAGTAGGCCAATCACTAACAGCCAACACTAACTTGATCCTGGTACCAGGACAGATTTATAACAATCTTCCAGTCTTAACTTCATCTGTGAGCCAATAACTACCTAATCCCTCCCACAACTTCATCAAGTCATGATATCCTTATTTATTTTGCCTCAAGACAAGCAGAAATCATATAATTAACGCTTAGTGCAAAGTTATATCGTTGAATTAAAGGATGTTTGAAGTTTTACAAGGTTCATTTGCATATATAATGCATTCATTATAGCTGCAGAAGTCGCAAAGCTGTAGTCATAAGCTATCGACAGCAGTCCCTGTATTTGTTCACGTACATCGTTGCTTTATCGCTTGTTTCTTCATTAGGTTCAACTTGAAGCGAGTAGCCTATCCATGAGGGGTTAGTGGGCAGAGTGTTTCCTGTGTCGATGGAAAGGACGTTACTAAAGGACAGCCACAGGAGGAGCACTGAGGGACACAGGAGGATGAACCTTAAAACGCACATGGGGACATCGAGGAAATTACTAATAACGTACCCACATAGTAGAACATACATAGAGAGAGAGAGAGAGAGAGAGAGAGAGAGAGAGAGAGAGAGAGAGAAGGAGGGGTAGTGAGAAAGAGGGAGGGAGAGAGAGTGTGAGAGAGAGAGGAGGAGAGAGTGAGAGGGAGAGAGAGAGGAAAGGAGGGGAAGAGAGAAAGAGGGAGGCAGAGAGAGAGTGAGAGAGAGAGGGAAGGAGAGGGAGAGAGAAAGAGGGAGGCAGAGAGAGAGTGTGAGAGAGAGAGGAGGAGAGAGTGAGAGGGAGAGAGAGAGCGTGAGAGACAGAGAGAGAGAGTTATGGAGTAGGGAGTAACACACACTCACACCCACACACACACAAACACACACACACACACACACACACACACACAAACAAACACACACACACACACACACACACACACACAAACACACACACACACGGTAGAACATAGACAGTGTGATCGTAGTTTAACGCTAGTTCAATCACTAGTTCCTAGGGTCGCTACTGTCTAGGCATCACCGAAATCAGTAAATGTTAAAAACTGTGGGCTCTACTTTCCTCTTTCAGGAACTTGAAGTTTTTATAATGAGTTCTTAATAACAAAAAGTGAAATAACTGTGTCTAGTGTACCACACAATAAGAATAGAATAGATGTGAGACTAGTAAAACTTACATTAACCCTACCGTGGAGCATGTATGGTCCCCTATCTTTTAAACACAAGAGGTTCTTATAGCTCTCTCCAATTTATTTTAAAGTTATTTTACCAACGCTATAAATTAAAATAGTTCACTCAAAATCTCACTACACACTAGTTTATTGATACATACAAACTAGTTTCGACGACGATGTCACCTTCATCACTGATACAGTAGTGGCCAATCACCGATGAAGGCGACATCGTCGTTGAAACTAGTCTGTATGTATAATAAACTAGTGTGAAGTGAGATTTTGAGTGAACTATTTAAATATTTACCGTTGTGAATTGTTCTAACCATTTAAGCTGTAATTCACTTATTATTACTATACCAAGTTTTATTTCTAAAATTTTAGAACGTTTTGGCGGAACAAAAATTAAGATGCTGTTGCAAGGAAGTGTCTATTTGTTGTATATTGTTAGGACGAGAAGATGAATGCATTGTTTCTTTTAATCTATGTGTTCTTGTCATCGTTATATACGTGGTTTTCATTTAATTTAAGTGTCTAAATATTTTATAAATTTCTTGAGCACTGCGGACTAATTTTAATCACTTAAATACAAACCCACTAACCACAACATAAAAACCATTTATGTTACTATAGTTACTTTATGTACATTTCGATTACATGGTAATCATCTTCAGAAGTACTCATTGTAGTAAAATAAAATATTTTAATGTTGTGGCTAGTGGGTCTTTATTTATTTAGTTAAATTTATATGTTTCAATGGTTTCAGATATTTTATCACTTGCTGTATTTCCCGCATATCCGATTGTTCCAGGTAAGCGATCCTCTAACGCGAAGCCATACTTATCTGTTTCCCCAGCATCAGGAGATAGCAGTTCCTTTCTTTAGTCATAGTTAGTTCCATCTTTCTTTTTCGTCCTTCTTTATACAATGTAGTGGAACGGTCGAGACCAGATCTACTGCAGACAAGCTAGTCTACCCTCGCGATTCCATAACTTTCTTTTTCTACCACCAGGGGAACATCAAATCTTTCCCTTAGTCCTACCTAACCCCGTTAGCCCCCTCATCTTACCAACATTACCCCGGCTATGAGCAGGTCAACTTCAAGCATGGGAACCTCCACACGCGATGCCCATATTATCCCCTCTTCCCAGGACCAATAAAACGTTTTATCCTGTTCTTAGTCCCACCTACTCCCTTATCCTTCTTCTTATAAGGGAATATAATTACCAGAGCTTAGATACCTCGTTAGGGGCCCGATATAGGCTATGTCTACTTCAAGCATCGGAACCTCCACACGCGATGCCCATAATATCCCCTCTTTCCAGGACCAGGAAAACATTTTATCCTGTTCTTAGTCCCACCTACTCCCTTATCCTTCTTCTTATAAGGGAATATAATTACCAGAGCTTAGATACCTCGTTAGGGGCCCGATATAGGCTATGTCTACTTCAAGCATAGGAACCTCCACACCCGTGCCCATATTATCCCCTCTTTCCAGGACCAGGAAAACATTTTATCCTGTTCTTAGTCCCACCTGTTCCTGTTCCCTTATCCTTCTTCTTATAAGGGAATATAATTACCAGAGCTTAGATACCTCGTTAGGGGCCCGATATAGGCTATGTCTACTTCAAGCATCGGAACCTCCACACGCGATGCCCATAATATCCCCTCTTCGCAGGACCAATAAAACATTTTATCCTGTTCTTAGTCCCACCTACTCCCTTATCCTTCTTCTTATAAGGGAATATAATTACCAGAGCTTAGATACCTCGTTAGGGGCCCGATATAGGCTATGTCTACTTTACGTACGCGACCTTGCACAAGTAAACACAGGATACCCTTCCCCTATATCCCTCCCCTAATCCTACCTGTATCCACAAAGTTACTTATCCTTACAGGGCAATAATTACCACACTGTTCAACGCCTTAAAACTGACTTACAAAAGGGTGAAATATTCTTATGAACCGAATAAACTCCGGAACATATGTGTTATGTTAAGGAAAACGATTTCGTACCAACTTAATGTTTTATCAATATTAGAATCTAATATTTGCAAACTCTTTCTGTTAGTTAAAACGACTTCGTCTATATTGTCTGCCCTGATTCTTCATAAGACACTACCTTAAGTTAGTGAGCATGATAAAACAACTTAATTTGTTGGTAGAGTCTGTTAATTTTACGAGAATTTTTAATGTCGTCGTTTTTTTGTGTCTGTATATTTATTGATGTTATATGTGTTTTTCGTATTCATTTTTATGATTGATTTTATCTTTAGTATTAGTATTAAATTTGTAGGTAAAATGGTTGTTTTTGTTTTTTTTGTGTGTTCATTTATTTATTTACATTTTATCATCGCTGTTTGCATTATTTTGTGTAGATTTAAAATTGTGATAATTGTATTAGCTTTCAATCTAATTTTACTTATGGAGACATAAAGGAGGCACAAATATATCTTAGTGAGCATTAATACAAAGTAATTTGATGGTGTTTATTTCATGTGCATTTTTATCTTCATCGTTTTTATTTTGTGTGTTTCATATGTGTTTATCGTATTTATTTTATGTTTCTTTTTATCGTTGGTATTTGTATTAAATTTATAAGTAAATTGGTTGTGTTTTGTTCTTTTTCTGTATATTTATGCATTCCCATTTTATCACCGATGTTGGCATTATTTTTTGTATATTTTAATTACTGTTAATTGTGTTAGTTTTCAATCTAGTTTTACTTATGGAAACACTAATGAGACACTAATTTACTTTAGTGGGGCCTTAAAACAAAGCAATTGATCTTTATTTCAAGTGTATTTTTATCGTCGCTGCTTTTATTTTGTTTGTATATTTATAAGTGTTATACTGTATGTGTTTGTACATTTAATGTATGATTATTTTTATCGTTCATATTTGTATTTAATTTGTAAGTAAATTTTGTTCTATTTTATGTTTACTGTATTTATTTAATGCATATTATCGTCGCCGTATTATTTTTTAGAATATAAATGTAGTTACTTGTACTAGTTTTCAAAGACGTTTCACTTATGGAGGCACAAACTTTTGAGCCTTAAAACAAAGTAATTTGCTGGTAATTATTTCATGTTCATTTTTATCTTTGTTATTATTTGTGTTTATATTTGCTGGTGTTATATATGTTTTTTTCGTATTTATTGTATGATTGATTTTATCGTTGATATTTGTAATAAATTTGTAAGTTAATTGGTTGTTTTTGTTCTCTTGTGCATTTATTTAATTATTTGCATTGTATCATCACTGTTTGCATTATGTTTTTATAAATGTTAATTGGTGTTAGTTGTATTAGTTTTCAATCTAACTTTATCGTTGTCCTTTAGTTAATTTTGAGTCTCTATTGTTTCATATAAAAACGTTTTTATTGAAGATAATTGTATTAATATATTTGCATTTTATTGCTGTTGTTTATATTAACTTGAGTTGCGATACAAATTAAAAATTAAATTTGTAAAAAAACTAGATAAGAGCTCGCCCTCTGGTAGATTTAAGTATTTCAGTCTAGTTACTTTTCAGATTAACTTAGTCTAGGTTACTAGATAGCCTATTACAGTAGACTAATTAACAAAAACGAACGTTGCTTGTCTGTACGCCCCCTGTAACGTTCCAAGGCGCAGACACAGACCCGACTCATCAAGCCAAATTATTATTTTAACGCTGCAATTATAAACGCTTCGTAATTTTTTCCAAATATTTTCTTTTACGGCCAACACAGAAAGCGTTAAAGTCACCTTTAAAATTTATCCCCATTTCGCGGCTGCTCCGGGATGAGATGGCAATAAACGGTAGATTAAGGGGAAGCCGACAGGTGAATGAGGCCCGGCGTTGTCCGTTCGTCGGACTTTCGGATACGCAATAAATAATATACATTACGGTGACTTTTATAGTTGTTCATTTGCCAGGCGAGCGCGGACGAACTCCAATTGACCCTTCATTTCCTCTCACGAAGAAAAAAATCCCCTAATCTACTTTTATGATGTTCTTCTTAAATGAACGCTCTCCTAATAGGCTACGTTCCGTCGGGAAGATTATTCAAATGTGACGCCCGTTGACCGCTCCAGAGTATTTTGAAAAATTATTGTGTGGGATATTTTAAATAATATAAATTATTTAAACGTAGGTTTCGCCGATAACTTAACCTTCTTTATAGGACTAGAAATATAAATGTATCGTACAAACAAAAAATTATATAAAAAATACTTAATATTTTCATCTTCACTTCTGTTGGGAATAGACGATTTGGATAGATTTGAGCATATTTTTCTGACCTTTCCTAACATTACATTATTATAAATTTTTTTCGCGTTTCGGAATGACTTTATTTTCAAAACTTAAATGAAACTCTCTTAACTTAATAGTCATCAACTTAAGAGAGTAACCTACTATTTTGGTTTTGAAAATGGAGACATTACGAAACGAGTCAACAAACGATGATATTGTAACGTTAGGAAAGGCAGAAAAAGTACTCGAATATAAATATTAAAATACTTTATATAATTTTTCTAATTTTCAAATAAACGTTTTATATTTTGTAATGACGGAATTAAAATATTAAAGTAAAGGAAATGTTAAAATTTTTCCCTTTAAAACAAAAAAACCGTAATTGAGGTTTATTCATCGAAAACTAAGTTTTAATTTAACTTATACTTTAAAAAAAAAGAGAGTAGGAAATCAAAATCAATAAAGTTTAAAAACAAAAACAAAAATAATAAAGTTTACAAAACTTCTCCAGAAATTGTAATCTACACTTAAAATATTATTCATAGACGATTTTTTCAACATTTAAAATACAGTTTTATTTCTTTCAATAAACAAAATACAAATTTTCTAATCTTTCTAAAAACCTATAGCTAATAGCCTATATTTAAAACATACTTGCACTCACGTAATGAAAATTTTCA
>JBAIZL010000005.1:269959957-270302457 GCA_036971475.1 Prosapia bicincta
ACAGATATTGAACAATTTTTATGTACAACTTCCTCTAACGACACATAATTCAAACACAGAACCTTCTCAGCCCCCGTGAGTTCTGTGACAACAAATACGTCCTAAGAGTAATGGTGTTTTCTGCATGCAAATCGCTCGAATATAGTGAACAGCTGATAGTGCTGGAAATCAGCTGTTTCCTGTTTAAATGGATGCCCCGTTTGCTATTCACAGTATGCAAGTGATACGTGTAAGAAGCAAACTCACCTGCTGTTAATGCGTTGATTAATGGGCTTGCATTTGTCCGACTGTTATTGGACGTGACTGTACAGAATCGATAACGAAAAATGTAATAGAAGCAAAATGAATTTGTTTAATGAAATAGGTTCCAATGACATAGGTTGCAGAAAATTTTGTGTTATAATCAACACTTGCGTGTCCTATGCGGTACCCAAATATATTGTTCAAATCAAGTTGGCTTACACATTTATTAAAGTGTATATTTTTCAATTTCTTCTATTAGCTCACACTCTTCTGATATATATCTTGTACAAATTTTCAATCGTTAATAAAATACGTTTTTGTTCATCCAATCAAGTTTAAATATATTTTTTTTATGTTGTAGTGGATGACATTTGTGAATTAAATTTAAAAAAGCTGATGTCTCGATTGGATTCGAACAGAATGACTACGTGTTTAAAATCAAGCACTTTGGCAGTGACCCAACTTTCCCATAGCTAGAAAACCATAACTGAAAGATGTATATGAAATTTAATAGAAAGGTTTCTTGGAATAATGAAGCATTACAACAGCTGAATAGAATGAGAAATTATAGACGACCATCAGCTTCATAAATTAAGAAACGAAAAAAGCGAATAATTAGTAACAAACAAAAGTAGTAGTCGAATACCACAAACTATATACAGAGAAAAATGGAAAATTTCAAAAAAATTCGCTTAATATTTTGGCACTATATATTCTTATTTTCCCTTATGTAAATACATATTTATATTAATTGTAATTATAAAATAAAAAAATTATTAATAAAAATTTTCTTGGTAGGAATTGACTTAATTTTTTTTTATATCACTTGTAATGTTGGACCATATAAAAAGCTTTCCATGTAGGTGAATTGGTAGATAATGACGTCATCTCAGTCATAGAATACACAGGTAATTATATCCCGAAGATGTGTAAACACAAACATGGCGGTCAAGTATAACAGCTGTTTTTTGTCTTCTCGCAGAGATTCTTTTAGGTTATGTTTAACTTATTACTAAATACAGTTTCTTATATATTCAGAAGTAACGAATATTTTATAGAACAGCTGTTTTCATTACTTATGGTTACGTAGGTTTGTTAATTTCTGAATTGTGTTAACAATAAGTTAAAATTATAACGTCTAAACAAAATTAAACTATTTTCTAGAATGTTAACGGTAAATATATGAAATACTAAGTTAATGAATTAAGTTCTTTCACTACGACCTATATATCGAATTTTAGTAGTAAAATTTAATCTTTTATAGATAAGCTAAATATTAAAATTTAAATTAAAAAATGTAAAGTTATATTAACAAATATGGCTATGTTCTGTATTTTGAGGTTCGTATATTATTTTTATGGAACATTAGGATATGTAATGAATATATTAGGGAAATAGTGGGTCTATTATTAAAGGTTTGTATAAGGTTATGTTTAGTTTTTAACGACATATGATTTTACTATATAAACAAGTAATATAAACAAACATTTTTTTAAAAGTCAATTCCTACTTGTGTCAACTAAGGAGAATTTTATTTCAGTTGCTTCTTATTAAATAATTACAAATAATATAAACAAAGCAACATAACATATGCGTTAAAAATGTTTTTCTACCACATAACCTATAATCAGCTGTTTTGTGAAATCATATGTTACAATTTATTTTAAAGCAAAAAAGAAAAAACAACTATATTGCATAACTTGCCCCATTTGTGAAAAGTCTTTCTAGCATATAAAACTAAAATTAATTCATTAAATTTAAGTAAAGAATTAATATTTGAATAAAACTGTATTAACATCAATTGTCACCCTCTAGAACTTTAATAAAATATATTCGAACTAGATTGGATGAGTAAACCGTATTTTATTAGCGGTTGAAAGATTGAACAAGATGTATACCTATATAATAAGAGTGTAAACTACTAGAAAGAATTTAATAAATTTCTTTGAAGGTATAATTCCGTCTCTAACCAACACTTCATGAGCGAACAAAAATAAATTTCAATTCCGTAAAGAAGTAGTTGCGTTATTTAAAGTTGAAGCAAATATTTCTCAAATAAAGCTAGACTCAATCTAAAACCAATATTTTTAATTAGCTTAGTAATAAAAATTTATGTTTTTAAACAGTGTCGTCACATTTAATGAGATCTTACATATCAATTAAATTCTTGTTTGTGCGTTTGAAATAAACACGTTTACCTAGATATATAATTTCCGTGAAATTATACAAATATTTCTCAAATAAAGTTAGACTCAATCTAAAATAAACACGTTTACCTAGATATATAATTTCCGTGAAATTATACAAATATTTCTCAAATAAAGTTAGACTCAATCTAAAATAAACACGTTTACCTAGATATATAATTTCCGTGAAATTATACAAATATTTCTCAAATAAAGTTAGACTCAATCTAAAATAAACACATTTACCTAGATATATAATTTCCGTGAAATTATACAAATATTTCTCAAATAAAGTTAGACTCAATCTAAAATAAACACGTTTACCTAGATATATAATTTCCGTGAAATTATACAAATATTTCTCAAATAAAGTTAGACTCAATCTAAAATAAACACGTTTACCTAGATATATAATTTCCGTGAAATTATACAAATATTTCTCAAATAAAGTTAGACTCAATCTAAAATAAACACGTTTACCTAGATATATAATTTCCGTGAAATTATACAAATATTTCTCAAATAAAGTTAGACTCAATCTAAAATAAACACGTTTACCTAGATATATAATTTCCGTGAAATTATACAAATATTTCTCAAATAAAGTTAGACTCAATCTAAAATAAACACGTTTACCTAGATATATAATTTCCGTGAAATTATACAAATATTTCTCAAATAAAGTTAGACTCAATCTAAAATAAACACGTTTACCTAGATATATAATTTCCGTGAAATTATACAAATATTTCTCAAATAAAGTTAGACTCAATCTAAAATAAACACGTTTACCTAGATATATAATTTCCGTGAAATTATACAAATATTTCTCAAATAAAGTTAGACTCAATCTAAAATAAACACGTTTACCTAGATATATAATTTCCGTGAAATTATACAAATATTTCTCAAATAAAGTTAGACTCAATCTAAAATAAACACGTTTACCTAGATATATAATTTCCGTGAAATTATACAAATATTTCTCAAATAAAGTTAGACTCAATCTAAAATAAACACGTTTACCTAGATATATAATTTCCGTGAAATTATACAAATATTTCTCAAATAAAGTTAGACTCAATCTAAAATAAACACGTTTACCTAGATATATAATTTCCGTGAAATTATACAAATATTTCTCAAATAAAGTTAGACTCAATCTAAAATAAACACGTTTACCTAGATATATAATTTCCGTGAAATTATACAAATATTTCTCAAATAAAGTTAGACTCAATCTAAAATAAACACGTTTACCTAGATGTATAATTTCCGTGAAATTATACAAATATTTCTCAAATAAAGTTAGACTCAATCTAAAATAAACACGTTTACCTAGATATATAATTTCCGTGAAATTATACAAATATTTCTCAAATAAAGTTAGACTCAATCTAAAATAAACGCGTTTACCTAGATATATAATTTCCGTGAAATTATACAAATATTTCTCAAATAAAGTTAGACTCAATCTAAAATAAACACGTTTACCTAGATATATAATTTCCGTGAAATTATACAAATATTTCTCAAATAAAGTTAGACTCAATCTAAAATAAACACGTTTACCTAGATATATAATCTCCGTGAAATTATACAAATATTTCTCAAATAAAGTTAGACTCAATCTAAAATAAACACTTTTACCAAAATATATAATTTCCGTGAAATTAATCTTACATAAAATGAACGCCTTTCTTGCATCGGTTCTCAGCACCGCATTCCTCTCATTGCGTCTCGTGGAATTACATTCCAATCCGACGCCTTATCTCCGTTGTCGGAATAAACATGTCTGAAACTCGATTCACGCGTATTCGATTAGTTTGTTTATCGCTAATTTAGTTCGATTTCCTGTACATAATAATCGTTGTTTATATGTCACAAGATGTAGCTGGATCTTAGGTTTAGTTGGCGTTTACTTGGTAGGAATTTCTAACTAATTAACTACCAGAATGTAAACAGATGTTTTGTTTATCGAAAGTTTTCTTTGGGAATCTCTCTTGTTGATATGTTTGTAGTTTCAGACACAAGTGTAGGATTGTGGGCACTTTTAGGAACATAGTAAGGCGTAAAACATCATAATCTTCGATTTATGGGAGGATCGCGCCATGACGTATACTTTCTATCGAGTTATGGTTACACTCCTTGTACGAAAAAACCAAAGAGGGGGAATACGTCTGGGATGAACGAGAAAAATGGCATCCCGTCTTAGGGTTGCTAACTGACATAGACTGCAGTGATGGGACGTGTTTGCTCGCTAGATGTTGGTGGACAAGAACCATATGTAACAGTTTTTACAGTGATTAATAATCGCGTATGAACATTTTTTACCTTGAAGATGCGAAATTGTTTTCCGACTTTATGAAAGAAGACCTTCGACTTTTTACTGAAGCTCAGAATGATTCAAACTTTATAAGCAAAGCAATGGTTAGAATACCTTCAGTTACCTCTGAGGTTCTGGTGCAGTATAAGGCCCTGGGAACAGCTCACTGCCAATACCCAGGCGCAGTATAAGGCCCTGAGAACAGCTCACTGCCAATACCCAGGCGCAGAATAAGGCCCTGGGAACAGCTCACTGCAAATACCCAGGCGCAGTATAAGGCCTTGGAACAGCTCACTGCCAATACCCAGGCGCAGTATAAGGGCCTGGGAACAGCTCACTGCCAATACCCAGGCGCAGTATAAAGCCCTGGGAACAGCTCACTGACAATACCCACGCGCAGTATAAGGGCCTGGGAACAGCTAACTGCCAATACCCAGGCGCAGTATAAGGCCCTGGTAACCGCTCACTGCCAATAACCAGGAGCAGTATAAGGGCCTGGAAACAGCTCACTGCCAATACCCAGGCGCAGTATAAGGCCCTGGGAACAGCTCACTGACAATACCCAGGCGCAGTATAAGGGCCTGGGAACAGCTAACTGCCAATACCCAGGCGCAGTATAAGGCCCTGGGAACCGCTCACTGTCAATACCCAGGAGCAGTATAAGGGCCTGGAAACAGCTCACTGCCAATACCCAGGCGCAGTATAAGGCCCTGGGAACAGCTCACTGCCAATACCCAGTCGCAGTATAAGGGCCTGGGAACAGCTCACTGCCAATACCCAGGCGCAGTTTAAGGGCCTGGGAACAGCTCACTGCCAATACCCAGGCGCAGTATAAGGCCCTGGGAACAGCTCACTGCCAATACCCAGGCGCAGTATAAGGCCCTGGGAGCAGCTCACTGCCAATAACCAGGCGCATAGGCTCTGGAAACAGCTCACTGCCAATACCCACGCGCAGTATAAGCCCCTGGGAACAGCTCACTGCCAATACCCAGGCGCAGTATAAGGCCCTGGGGACAGCTCACTGCCAATACCCAGGCTTAGTATAAGGCTCTGGAAACAGCTCACTGTCAATACCCAGGCTTAGTATAAGGCTCTTGAAACAACTCATTGCCAATACCCATTCTTAGTATAAGGCTCTGGAAACAACTCACTGCCAATACCCAGGCTTAGTATAAGGCTCTGATAACAGCTCCCTGCCAATACCCAGGCTTAGTATAAGGCCCTGGGAACAGCTCACTGCCAATACCCAGGCGCAGTATAAGGCCCTGGGAACAGCTCACTGCCAACCCAGGCGCAGTATACCGCCCTGGGAACAGCTCACTGCCAATACCCAGGCTTAGTATAAGGCTCTGGAAACAGCTCACTGTCAATACCCAGGCTTAGTATAAGGCTCTTGAAACAACTCATTGCCAATACCCATTCTTAGTATAAGGCTCTGGAAACAACTCACTGCCAATACCCAGGCTTAGTATAAGGCTCTGATAACAGCTCCCTGCCAATACCCAGGCTTAGTATAAGGCCCTGGGAACAGCTCACTGCCAATACCCAGGCGCAGTATAAGGCCCTGGGAACAGCTCACTGCCAACCCAGGCGCAGTATACCGCCCTGGGAACAGCTCACTGCCAATACCCAGGCGCAGTATAAGGCCCTGGATACAGCTCACTGCCAACCCAGGCGCAGTATAAGGCCATGGAAACAGCTCACTGTCAATATCCAGGCTTAGTATAAGGCCCTGGGAACAACTCACTGCCTATACCCAGGCGCAGTAAAAGGTCCTGGAAACAACTCACTGCCAATACCCTTGCTTAGTATTAAGCCCTGGAAACAACTCACTGCCAATACTCAGGCTTAGTATTAAGCCCTAGAAAGAACTTACAGCCAATACCCAGGCGCAGTATAAGGTCCTGGGAACAGCTCACGGTCAATACCCAGGCTTAGTATAAGGCCCTGGGAAAAGCTCACTGCCAATACCAATTCTTAGTATAAGGCCCTGGAAACAACTCACTGCCAATACCTTCTTGCCTACAGTCATAATGGAATGTCTCAAATCAGACAGGATACCTCCTTATAGCCTACCTGCCCCTTTAAAAAAAGGTATTTTTCAGTAAGCTAACCTTCATACGTACCCCTTGATATCCCTCCCTTATATCCTCTATCAGGGATTTTATGTCCTGGCTAGATTAATGATTCTGTCTATCCTTCGTTGGCTATTATAAAGCCTACCACAGAAAATGGAAACTTATTGAGTAATTTGGAGTTGGGAGATAAAAATCGAAAAACTAATAATTTCAGAGAAGAAAAACAATTTCAGACATCATTTTAAAATCTACGAATCCCGTTGGAGGTCGATAAAAATACTTAAAAGCATTCTGTAGGTTTACAAAATCCCTCGCTTATTTTAAGAAGAGCCAAAGATGTTTTTTGATAAAAGAGATATATTGAAAATTAATATTAGTTTTTGAAGTTAAACTGTTAACTTTAAAGTCCCGTATATTTAAGGCCACACTTTTAGCTTTAAAGTCACGTATATTCAAGGCCACACTTTTAACTTTCAAGTCACTTATTTTAAGTTACCTCGTTACCTTTTGTGTCACGTAGTTTTTAAGTCACACTATTGGCTTTTAAGTGACGTAATTTTTAAATTACACTGTTACACCGTTTAAGTCACGTAGTTTTCAAGCGTTTTCCTGTAAAATCAATAAAATATGTCTGCCAATCCCCCCTGAGTTTAAAGAAAAACAGTCCCTTAGTATTAGGCCTACACCGTTTTTTAAACGTCTTAACCATAAAACGGAAATGCCTCCCAGACGGAAAAGCCTCTCCTTGTTACCGGCCTATACCAACGGTCCTAATCCAGTATCCTGCCTGCAAGTAGTGTTGAAGAAGACAGACGCTGCCAAAACCACAAGGGCTACCAACCCCCTTCTTTATGTGACTGACTGGATGTCGATACAGAAACAAAAAAATTAAGTCTATCTTTCTCCGCATCCGAAACACCCGTCTTTGAACAGGAAATCAAACTTATCACTTTTCCTTAAGGCACGTGTCAATAAAACTGCAGAATATTTTGAATTTGTTTTTCTGAGAATTCTGTAAAAATATTGTGACTTGACTGAAGTTATATAGTTATAACTTATATCATTATAATTATATCATTATAACATAGGCTTAATTGTTGCGTAATGTTTAGGTATAGGGTTTTGAATTGCGTTTAAAAAATCTTTCAAAATTCGAAACACATTTATTAATTGAGTTTTATTCATTATTATAGAACGACTTTCCGCGCTGACTGTACTTGCGCCACACATAAATACAACGTGCTGTAATCCTGAGTGTTATGCTGTAATTATCATAAAATTAACGGCATGCAAAACAAGGTCTCTTTAAATATATAAAAGTATAAGTACAACAAAACAGTGTTGACGGTGGCACGGCCGAGTAAGACACGCAAAGCGACGGCTATCATGCATCCGGAGGTAGACTCGCCGTTATTTAGCGACGTCTCAGAATGAAATTTGCAAGCGCCGCCTGTCTGTCACTGGCGAAACGTGCATCGCCCTAATTTACCGGATCATTTAAAGAAGGTTGCCTCTGGATTTGTTAAAGACAAGTGGAACGTTTCGTGCACACGTCCGTCAGATTCTGACGGGGTGACCCGACGCGAAAGGAAATTAAGTGCCCTCGGAATCGGTTGTACGGGACGAGCGTCACGGCCCGCGTGGTACAGTCGCGGCGTTGGATACCCAGTGCTCATGCAAAATACAAGGTCGTCCAAACGTCCCACCGCCTTTGCATATTTGGTTCGCCCATTCTGATTAGTTTTTGATGGATTAAACAACATTCTGTCATTCAGTGATGGATATCTTAAAGTTTCTATGTCGTGGTAAAGCTATTACCGACAAGCGGTTCCTTTAAACGAGTCATAGAACTTGTATCTAAGACCGTATCTGTTATTAAAAAGTTCAGAAGTTTCTTCTTTGACGAACTTAGATTCTATTGGTACTTTGTAATAGACTATTAAAAATATATAATAATGTTGGAATACATGAGTTGAAGAAAGAAAAACACTAAAGTCGATCAAGAAAAGCAGAATAAAATACTCCAAAATGAAAGTTGTACAGGATACACTGGAAATAATAGAAAAAGAGAGAGAGAGAGATAAAGAGAGAGAGAGAGAGAGAGATAAGGGAGGTGGTATTTTGAAACAGGTGAAGAAAATACGGAAGGAAAGACCATAGTGAAATTTGGCGAAAAACAATTAGGTACATTTATGACTGGGTACATGTATGTGTGGGAATTATTGAGTGAGAACACATAGGAATAAATAAATATGTAAGGTCTCTGGTTAAATGTTAGACTAGATATATGTATAATTGAACTCTCATTGCCTACTTTTAGATTTCAAAATCCTAATAACATTTGTAACAATAAATAAATTTATATTCTTTTAAAAGTATAAACGTTTTAAAGTATGTGGCCGTGACTTTAGTAGCACTTTGTTTTTGACTGAAGACGGCGGTTTCTAGACATGTGTTACATTGTTGCGATCCGTGTAGTTCGTGCTACGCATGTCCAGATAAAAGTGTCATTGCATATCTTGCTTCCTTTAGGTAAGTGTATACTTAAATTTGTATTTTATGGTGTAACAATGTATACTGTAACAGTAGCTGAGGCTCAAGATGGAAATTACTGATATATACTTACAGAGTGTTTCATCCTAAAGTGTATTTCTCATACATTGTATCTCTGACAGACTGGCGAGGAAGGTTCCAGACCTGACTGATTCAAAGGCACCACTCAATACAGTGAAACCTTTCCCATAGTCTATCCTGTGCTTTCCACAAGCGTCAAATTTTAGCAATAATTATTTTTTAATCAATAATGATCAATTATAAACAATATTGGAGCTGGTTTGTGAGTGAAAGTGATAAACACAAGAAATATACACAACTCGCAATTATAAAAACTTTAATCTCAAACGCGTTTCAATGGCACTATGTCGTCATCTTCAGTAATGCTATCAAAAACCAAACTTTAATTAATAATTTGAACATACCCTATCAATTTATGTTCGGTTATGTTCAATTTTTTAATTGAACTTTGGTTTATGATAGCATCACTGAAGATGATGAAATAATGCCATTGAAACGCGTTTGAGATTAAAGTTTATATAATTGTGAGTTGCATATATTTCACGTGTATCTAATGATCAGTTATTTTATACAATCATGTTCAATATTGCAATTTTTAGCCTTTAAAATCAACATTTAAAAAAAATTATTTCTTAGTGTCCGCTTATGTTACGAATGGAATGTACCCTGAAAGTTTCAAGTCTCTACCTTTTGGACTTTCGGCTCTACGTTGATTCTCAGTCAGTCACTCAGGAAAACGATTCTTATATATATATATATATATATATATATATATATATATATATATATATATATATATATATATATATAAAGAGAGAGAGAGAGAGATTGGTCTCATATATGACTAGGTACACTTATGATTGGGCACACGGTTGACTAAGTCGTGTATGGCCATGTACGTACGTATAAGGCTGGGAACATGTATAGCACTTCGTATATTCTTAGTTATCAAAATCCTAACCACATTTGTAACAATAAATAGATATATATTTTATAAATTTTAAAACAGATTGGAGTAGCACTTATTTTGTTATTGACTAAAATACGGCATTGTCTAGAGATGTGTTGTACTGTTGCGGTCCGCGTAGCTCATGTTACACATGTCTAGAAACGACTTAATCGTCATCAAATTGCTTGCTTTATGCGAGTCTATACTTACATATTGAGTATATACTTACGTAGTTGCAAAGGTGGAAATGGCCCATATACTCCTATATTATAGTATTTCAGTTTATACTGTGTTCTGTTTTCATCTTATCTCTGATAGGTTGACAAGAAAGCTTCTAAGCCTGATGAGAGATTATTGTTATCCTAGGATGGATTCAGTACATCGTAAAGGAACAGAGAGACAGTGCCTTAGGACTAGGGTTTACCATAAATGGGATCTTCAGAAGACGCCATTCAGTACAGAATAAACTTCCCATAGGCTCTGTGCTTTTCACTTGTATCACATTTTTTCATTAATTATCTTTTCAAAAGCCACAATATTTGATTTCAAATGTGCCATATAATTACGATAGCTCCAAGCTCGGCTTCGGAACACAAAGGTGAATTTATGGTTAAAGTAATTACCAGATTACGCATTTCATTGAAGTCAGGCCTTTGGTAAAAACGTCGATAAGAAACGGGAACGCGCGAACAGAAAAGGGGCCGGGAAAAGTGCGTGCTTATCACTGAGTCATATCTGGGCAATTTACATGATGTATTGTGAGTCGTGGCCGATCGTGAGGATATGTTTTATCACTTCAGATAAAGGCTGTGTTTGTCGCATAAAAAACACATGGTAGCAGCGCCACTTCCATCAGATTTAATTAGAGTTTGGCAAAAATGTTAAATTTAAACTCTAATTTTAATAACTTTTGATATTTTCTCGCCACTTTGGCATTTAAATCGTTTAGTTATCTTGAGCAGTCTTTCAGTACGCCCGTACAAATTCCCGGCACCTTTTTTAGAACACCCTGAATATAGGAGAATTAAATTCAAGAGAGGAAATTTTTATTTTATTTTATTTTTATTTTATAATTAAAACTAATATAAATATGTATATACATATGTCAGAAAATTAAATACATATGTCAATATTAAGGGGCAAAATACAAAGCGAATATCCTTGCAAGTTTCCATTTTCCTTTCTAAATATGGTGCTGGACTAATATTTTTGTTTGTTACTATTTATACGCTTTCTTTTTTTTCGCCGCATTGTGTTGTAGTTTCTTTTCGCTTTCCTTTCGCATTGTCCGTTTATGATGCAAGGTTAAACCATTTTGTTTGTTTATTTTATTATTTTCATTCATTTTTATTCCTTAAGCATTATTAATGATATTGAGTGGTAACCATGGCAACAATTTATGGTTGTACAATGGAGGTTTCGACGACAAAGAAAAAAAAGAATTCATATACATCTTTGAGAAATACACTTCTAGCTATGGGAAAGTTTGGTGGAATAAGCGCTACACTTCCAACATCCAGATAGTTAGTTCGAATTTGACATAGACCCCCTGAATTTTTATGATTTAATTATTGAATTATTGTTTAATTATTATATTATTATTTGACAAAACTGTGCTAAAATCAATTGGCATCCACTACAAGTTTAAAAAAAGTATTTGAACGTGATTGAATGAATAAAAGTGTATTTTATTAACAATTAAAAATATGTACAAGATATGTATGAGGAAAGTGTGAGCTAATAGAAGGAATCGAAATAAGATTAAGAAAATAATTTCCCTAAAACAATTACTCATATTTGTTGGAAATATTTTTCGATTTGTAAGTTACACATATTAAAGCGAATTCTTCCATAGGAGCATAATGAGCATTTTTTTTAGGTAAAAAACTGTTGGGATTATTGTCAGGCTATCTAGGGATATTTGGGATAATTATCTAGGCTCCAGATAACATCAGCAGCAAAAAAACTGGTTTTCACAATGCTAATGTGATCCCAAACAAAATATGTTCGTTTCCTTATTTAGGTTATGTTTATAGATGATTGAAATAAACATAATGGATTTAAACGACTCTATTAAATATTCTCCGACAGCGGTTAAACGTGGGACAAATTTAAACACTAAAATTTCTTTTATAGTAGCACTACTAAATTAAATACGAATAAAATAGAATCTATAAAACAATACAATATACTAAATACTACTAAATAATTTACGAATATTAAACAGTTGTGTACATCTCGACGACCATTCGTCATCATCAGAGGGTAAACTACAATTAAATTACAAAACAAACTTTTATCTTACAGAACAATGATTACACTGGCCAACAGCTGTTTTGGTGCCGGGGTATTAAGAGCTGATATTATATGAACGTGATGCCCTGAATTCAAATATGGCATTAGTTTTTGCCTAAGAGCTCAAATTCTTAAGATATAACATTTTAGTGAAATATACGCTACACTATTTTAAGTTAAATTAGTAGATCAAATTAAACACTCAACGCGAAATTTTTATTACTATATTATAATTATATTTTTATTTTATTAAATTATACAAATATTATAATATATAATATACAATTATATTATAATATATATATAATGTCTCGTACAAAAACAGAAAAAACATCATCGTCTACATAAAACAATCAAACCAGGTATAGTCACTGAACACTACGGAAGCTTCTTTTTCGTGACTTTCTTGAATGTAAATTAGAACAGTCCCTTTTTAAACTCCAGCAGTAATCTGCCATCATGTGGGTACCCCATCTTCCTTTGTAGCGATCCTCCATAGTTTTAATATCCTGGTGAAATCTTTCACCTTGTTCCTCACTGGTGTCTCCTACATTTTCAGGAAAACTATCTAAGTCGCTGTGTAAGTAGTGCACCTTAATGCTCATGTTACAGCCAAGTGATTTGTATCCTGGTGAAATCTTTCACCTTGTTCCTCACTGGTGTCTCCTAAATTTTCAGGAAAACTATCTAAGTGGCTGTGTAAATAGTGCACCTTAATGCTCATGTTACAGCCAAGTGATTTGAAACTGTTTAGCATCTTATTTACCATTTCAACATAGTTTTCAGCTTTGTGCTTACCCAGAAAATTTTTGACAATTACAACAAATGAAATCCATGCTTTTCGCTCAGTCTCGTTCATTGAATTTACGAAGTCAAGACCCTTAATGAGTTGTCTAATTTGTGGTCCATCAAATATTCCTGCTTTAATTTTTTCCGTACTCAACTGAGGCATTTTCATTTCTACATATGAAAAGCATGATCCGTCATATCAAGAGCCTTTACAAACTGCTTCATAACTTTCAGAATTTCAGACTTTTTCTTTTCCCGGTAGTCCACTGTGGTAAATGTTCTGTACAAGTTTTACAGACCTGATGAGGTGCCCACGTTTTATCCTGATCACCAAGCCTAACACCAAAGTATCCAAGATAAGCTTGTATGTAAGCAATATATGTATATGAGCTTTAGAACTGCACAAAATACAGTTAAGACTGAACATTTTGCGTTAAAATGCACATTAAAAAACGATTATCAGATAAAGTAGAGCTGGTAGAGAAAAACTGATTTCATATTTGGATTTAGCGCCCCAAATATTACTAAAATCAGTTCTAAAATCCTAGGCACCAACATATTTTTTTTTTTTTTTGTAGGCCTGTGTTATGTTCTGAATGTTTCAGTGATATGAAGAAAATATGATCCTAGGTAAGAGATTAAATTAATGTTATTAAAACCAACTGTAAAATTAATAAAGACAATTAGTAAATACAAAAATATTTTTCTTCTATAAAATTATAGATATTTTATTGTTCTAATTAAAACCGCTATAGTTAACTGTAAGTTAATCACTTTAAATATCTTGATAATAAAAACTGTTAGGGTTTATATAGTAGTTAGATTATCAAAATTTGAGTTTAGATTGTGTGAGTAATTATTAAATAACTCACAATCGATAAGTTATTTACAAATACGCGTTAATTATGAGTTGGTGTTTGATATTTCTACCAGCCTAATAAGCAATACTAGTATATTCTGAAAAGGTGATCAAGAGATATGGCTGTTGTTTATATAGAAGGAGATATAGAGATTAGAGCAAGGGCAAAAACGCCAGGTAGATGTTGAAGGAGATCACGTGAGTAGCGCGTGAAGTAAGCATACTCTCCAAAGACGTTGGTACCCGTTACATCGCATTATTAGGTAAAGGGTAAAGAATGATAAATTGGTTAGGTAGGGATATCTAGAAGGCATAATGGTAACCAGGTAGTAGGAAGGAATAGACGAATGGTATCCTAGACAGGAGAGCTTACCTGTGCTGGAAGTAATCTATTTACTATCGGAGTTATAAAGAGGTGACTCCTGTTACTCCATTGTAAGATGAAGGGTAAAGAAAGGCGAATAGGTTAGGTAGGGATATCTAGAGGGCGTAATGGTAACCAGTTAGATAGAAGGAATAGAAGAATGGTATGCTGGACAGGGTAGCTTACCTGTACCTGACGTAATCTATTTACTATCGGAGTTAAAAAGAGGTGACTCCTGTTACCCCATTGTAAGATGAAGGGTAAAGAAAGGCGAATAGGTTAGGTAGGGATATCTAGAGGGCGTAATGGTAACCAGTTAGATAGAAGGAATAGAAGAATGGTATGCTGGACAGGGTAGCTTACCTGTACCTGACGTAATCTATTTACTATCGGAGTTAAAAAGAGGTGACTCCTGTTACTCCATTGTAAGATGAAGGGTAAAGAAAGGCGAATAGGTTAGGTAGGGATATCTAGAGGGCGTAATGGTAACCAGTTAGATAGAAGGAATAGAAGAATGGTATGCTGGACAGGGTAGCTTACCTGTACCTGACGTAATCTATTTACTATCGGAGTTAAAAAGAGGTGACTCCTGTTACCCCATTGTAAGATGAAGGGTAAAGAAGGGCGAATAGGTTACGTAGGGATATCTAGAGGGCGTAATGGTAACCAGTTCGTTAGAACGAATAGGAGAATGGTATGCTGGACAGGGTAGCTTACCTGAAATGGACGTAATATATTTACTATCGGAGTTAAAAAGAGGTGACTCCTGTTACCCCATTGTAAGATGAAGGGTAAAGAAGGGCGAATAGGTTACGCAGGAATATCTAGAGGGCGTAATGGTAACCAGTTCGTTAGAACGAATAGGAGAATGGTATGCTGGACAGGGTAGCTTACCTGCAATGGACGTAATATATTTACTATCGGAGTGACAAAGAGGTGACTCCTGTTACCCCATTGTAAGATGAAGGGTAAAGAAGGGCGAATAGGTTACGTAGGGATATCTAGAGGGCGTAATGGTAACCAGTTATTTAGAAGGAATAAAAGAATGGTATCCTGGACAGGAGAGCTTACCTGAAATGGACGTAATCTATTTACTATCGGAGTGACAAAGATTTATTTGACTCCTGTTACCCCATTGTAAGATGAAGGGTAAAGAAGGGCGAATGGGATTAGTTAGTACTAAGGAAACGGTACATTATATCCTGGTGCTAATAATAGAAGAAACGTGTGTCACAGCGCGGGGAGTGACCCGTATCAGAATATGGACCTGCTGCATACAAAGGCCCTTCCCGCCACTCGATCAATACAATTATTAATTTATGATTAATAAAATAAAAGTAAAACTTTTATTTCAAATCTTATACTTTTCCAATATCATAGTTAGTTGCTAATCTCTCTCAGGTGTTCGTTTCTTTCCACGTTCAGCGTGTCTTTTTGTTCTTTTTGTTATATTCGGCTTGTGGCCCAAAAGAGATCTATCTATTTCTTGGACCCTAATAATAATTTAATGATGAAACTTTTAGATCAGACTTGCATGCACCTATAACGAAAGTAAATTTTTAAACCATGTATATTAGTCCATTGAAAAGATAATTTATTTTAAAATATTATTTAATCATTAGTTTACACTTTTCTCCACCACATGTGTTCTTAATCTCCAAAGCTCTCTTTCTGCTTATCTACCCCTCGTCACGACATATGCTCAATTTATCTTAACGTTATCTATAATCTTATATCTTTAGTCCAGATCGTTCTTTCCACTTCCTACGGCACAGCTTTTTTCAACAGCTTCTGGTCATCTTCTCCATTAATCTCAATACTGTCCTTCTAACTTTATGTCTCATTCAAGTAATACTCAATTGTCTTGAAAGGCTCTTTTCAAACCCTGTTTAAGCAGCACAGCTCCAGGTTACTTTAAAATTATCATGAGCATATTATACATTTCTTTAAACAGTTTTCTGCACTGCTATTTTCATCTTCACGTTTTGTTCATTGCTATGACAGAACATTCACTCTTTGTAGCTCTCTACATGGTCGCAAGGAAACGCGATGGCTGTATGAGTAGATCTGTTACAAAAACAAGTTTGTTGGAGGTTAATGACTCAAATACATATATATGTATATGATATTGTATATGTATATGTATATATATGATTTTGTTAGATAATTACTTTCTTGAAGATGCTGGTACTATTTTATCGGCGAAAAGATTTGAATAATATATGCATTAAAAGTATTCTTGTTTTTAAAATGTTTTAAATTTATTAGCTATATTACAAGAAAACATATCCTCATATTTAATATATATATATAATTAAAATATTATTATATATAATTTTCCAAACAAATGTTCACTAACATTAATAAAATAAAGTTATTTGTCATTATTCAAATAAAGTTGATCTCTATTAATAAAATAATGTTCTCCAACATTAAGTGAAAAATGACTACCAACATTAATAAGATAACAATATTACTCATTATAAAACAATATTGTTCATCATTACCTAAATAATATCCAATAACATTAATTATATACCATTATTATTAAGATAATTTTGAGCTATAATAAAAACATAATATTGTTCACCATTACCTAAATAATGTTCATCAACATTAATAAAATAACTGATTATTCATTTCTGAAGTATTTTCGACCTACACTATTAAAATAATACTGCTATCAATTAGGTAAATAATGTTCATCAACATTAATAAATAAAGATAATATTAATATTGTTCATTATTACCTAAATAATGTTCACCAACATTATTAGATAACTTTAATATTCATTATTAATGACCTACATAATAAAATAATATTGTTCATCATTACCTAAACAATATTCACCAACATTAATAAAATCATATGGTTATATTATTATAATACTGTTGACCTATATTAATAAAATAATATTGTTCATCATTACCTAAAGAAGTTTTATCAAGGGTGAAATAACGTTATTATTCATAATTAAAATAATGTTCACCATATTAATTAATAATATTGTTCATCATTACCTAAAGAAGTTTTATCAAGGGTGAAATAACGTTATTATTCATTATTAAAATAATGTTCACCATATTAATTAATAATATTGTTCATCATTACCTAAAGAAGTTTTATCAAGGGTGAAATAACGTTATTATTCATTATTAAAATAATGTTCACCATATTAATTAATAATATGGTTCATCATTACCTAAAGAAGTTTTATCAAGGGTGAAATAACGTTATTATTCATTATTAAAATAATGTTCACCATATTAATTAATAATATTGTTCATCATTACCTAAAGAAGTTTTATCAAGGGTGAAATAACGTTATTATTCATTATTAAAATAATGTTCACCATATTAATTAATAATATGGTTCATCATTACCTAAAGAAGTTTTATCAAGGGTGAAATAACGTTATTATTCATTATTAAAATAATGTTCACCATATTAATTAATAATATTGTTCATCATTACCTAAAGAAGTTTTATCAAGGGGGAAATAACGTTGTTATTCATTATTAAAATAATGTTCACCATATTAATTAATAATATTGTTCATCATTACCTAAAGAAGTTTTATCAAGGGTGAAATAACGTTATTATTCATTATTAAAATAATGTTCACCATATTAATTAATAATATGGTTCATCATTACCTAAAGAAGTTTTATCAAGGGTGAAATAACGTTATTATTCATTATTAAAATAATGTTCACCATATTAATTAATAATATTGTTCATCATTACCTAAAGAAGTTTTATCAAGGGTGAAATAACGTTATTATTCATTATTAAAATAATGTTCACCATATTAATTAATAATATGGTTCATCATTACCTAAAGAAGTTTTATCAAGGGTGAAATAACGTTATTATTCATTATTAAAATAATGTTCACCATATTAATTAATAATATTGTTCATCATTACCTAAAGAAGTTTTATCAAGGGTGAAATAACGTTATTATTCATTATTAAAATAATGTTCACCATATTAATTAATAATATTGTTCATCATTACCTAAAGAAGTTTTATCAAGGGTGAAATAACGTTATTATTCATTATTAAAATAATGTTCACCATATTAATTAATAATATTGTTCATCATTACCTAAAGAAGTTTTATCAAGGGTGAAATAACGTTATTATTCATTATTAAAATAATGTTCACCATATTAATTAATAATATTGTTCATCATTACCTAAAGAAGTTTTATCAAGGGTGAAATAACGTTATTATTCATTATTAAAATAATGTTCACCATATTAATTAATAATATGGTTCATCATTACCTAAAGAAGTTTTATCAAGGGTGAAATAACGTTATTATTCATTATTAAAATAATGTTCACCATATTAATTAATAATATTGTTCATCATTACCTAAAGAAGTTTTATCAAGGGTGAAATAACGTTATTATTCATTATTAAAATAATGTTCACCATATTAATTAATAATATGGTTCATCATTACCTAAAGAAGTTTTATCAAGGGTGAAATAACGTTATTATTCATTATTAAAATAATGTTCACCATATTAATTAATAATATTGTTCATCATTACCTAAAGAAGTTTTATCAAGGGTGAAATAACGTTATTATTCATTATTAAAATAATGTTCACCATATTAATTAATAATATTGTTCATCATTACCTAAAGAAGTTTTATCAAGGGTGAAATAACGTTATTATTCATTATTAAAATAATGTTCACCATATTAATTAATAATATGGTTCATCATTACCTAAAGAAGTTTTATCAAGGGTGAAATAACGTTATTATTCATTATTAAAATAATGTTCACCATATTAATTAATAATATTGTTCATCATTACCTAAAGAAGTTTTATCAAGGGTGAAATAACGTTATTATTCATTATTAAAATAATGTTCACCATATTAATTAATAATATTGTTCATCATTACCTAAAGAAGTTTTATCAAGGGTGAAATAACGTTATTATTTATTATTAAAATAATGTTCACCATATTAATTAATAATATGGTTCATCATTACCTAAAGAAGTTTTATCAAGGGTGAAATAACGTTATTATTCATTATTAAAATAATGTTCACCATATTAATTAATAATATGGTTCATCATTACCTAAAGAAGTTTTATCAAGGGTGAAATAACGTTATTATTCATTATTAAAATAATGTTCACCATATTAATTAATAATATTGTTCATCATTACCTAAAGAAGTTTTATCAAGGGTGAAATAACGTTATTATTCATTATTAAAATAATGTTCACCATATTAATTAATAATATTGTTCATCATTACCTAAAGAAGTTTTATCAAGGGTGAAATAACGTTATTATTCATTATTAAAATAATGTTCACCATATTAATTAATAATATGGTTCATCATTACCTAAAGAAGTTTTATCAAGGGTGAAATAACGTTATTATTCATTATTAAAATAATGTTCACCATATTAATTAATAATATTGTTCATCATTACCTAAAGAAGTTTTATCAAGGGTGAAATAACGTTATTATTCATTATTAAAATAATGTTCACCATATTAATTAATAATATGGTTCATCATTACCTAAAGAAGTTTTATCAAGGGTGAAATAACGTTATTATTCATTATTAAAATAATGTTCACCATATTAATTAATAATATTGTTCATCATTACCTAAAGAAGTTTTATCAAGGGTGAAATAACGTTATTATTCATTATTAAAATAATGTTCACCATATTAATTAATAATATGGTTCATCATTACCTAAAGAAGTTTTATCAAGGGTGAAATAACGTTATTATTCATTATTAAAATAATGTTCACCATATTAATTAATAATATTGTTCATCATTACCTAAAGAAGTTTTATCAAGGGTGAAATAACGTTATTATTCATTATTAAAATAATGTTCACCATATTAATTAATAATATGGTTCATCATTACCTAAAGAAGTTTTATCAAGGGTGAAATAACGTTATTATTCATTATTAAAATAATGTTCACCATATTAATTAATAATATTGTTCATCATTACCTAAAGAAGTTTTATCAAGGGTGAAATAACGTTATTATTCATTATTAAAATAATGTTCACCATATTAATTAATAATATGGTTCATCATTACCTAAAGAAGTTTTATCAAGGGTGAAATAACGTTATTATTCATTATTAAAATAATGTTCACCATATTAATTAATAATATTGTTCATCATTACCTAAAGAAGTTTTATCAAGGGTGAAATAACGTTATTATTCATTATTAAAATAATGTTCACCATATTAATTAATAATATGGTTCATCATTACCTAAAGAAGTTTTATCAAGGGTGAAATAACGTTATTATTCATTATTAAAATAATGTTCACCATATTAATTAATAATATGGTTCATCATTACCTAAAGAAGTTTTATCAAGGGTGAAATAACGTTATTATTCATTATTAAAATAATGTTCACCATATTAATTAATAATATTGTTCATCATTACCTAAAGAAGTTTTATCAAGGGTGAAATAACGTTATTATTCATTATTAAAATAATGTTCACCATATTAATTAATAATATTGTTCATCATTACCTAAAGAAGTTTTATCAAGGGTGAAATAACGTTATTATTCATTATTAAAATAATGTTCACCATATTAATTAATAATATTGTTCATCATTACCTAAAGAAGTTTTATCAAGGGTGAAATAACGTTATTATTCATTATTAAAATAATGTTCACCATATTAATTAATAATATTGTTCATCATTACCTAAAGAAGTTTTATCAAGGGTGAAATAACGTTATTATTCATTATTAAAATAATGTTCACCATATTAATTAATAATATTGTTCATCATTACCTAAAGAAGTTTTATCAAGGGTGAAATAACGTTATTATTCATTATTAAAATAATGTTCACCATATTAATTAATAATATTGTTCATCATTACCTAAAGAAGTTTTATCAAGGGTGAAATAACGTTATTATTCATTATTAAAATAATGTTCACCATATTAATTAATAATATTGTTCATCATTACCTAAAGAAGTTTTATCAAGGGTGAAATAACGTTGTTATTCATTATTAAAATAATGTTCACCATATTAATTAATAATATTGTTCATCATTACCTAAAGAAGTTTTATCAAGGGTGAAATAACGTTGTTATTCATTATTAAAATAATGTTCACCATATTAATTAATAATATGGTTCATCATTACCTAAAGAAGTTTTATCAAGGGTGAAATAACGTTATTATTCATTATTAAAATAATGTTCACCATATTAATTAATAATATGGTTCATCATTACCTAAAGAAGTTTTATCAAGGGTGAAATAACGTTATTATTCATTATTAAAATAATGTTCACCATATTAATTAATAATATTGTTCATCATTACCTAAAGAAGTTTTATCAAGGGTGAAATAACGTTATTATTCATTATTAAAATAATGTTCACCATATTAATTAATAATATTGTTCATCATTACCTAAAGAAGTTTTATCAAGGGTGAAATAACGTTATTATTCATTATTAAAATAATGTTCACCATATTAATTAATAATATTGTTCATCATTACCTAAAGAAGTTTTATCAAGGGTGAAATAACGTTATTATTTATTATTAAAATAATGTTCACCATATTAATTAATAATATGGTTCATCATTACCTAAAGAAGTTTTATCAAGGGTGAAATAACGTTATTATTCATTATTAAAATAATGTTCACCATATTAATTAATAATATGGTTCATCATTACCTAAAGAAGTTTTATCAAGGGTGAAATAACGTTATTATTCATTATTAAAATAATGTTCACCATATTAATTAATAATATGGTTCATCATTACCTAAAGAAGTTTTATCAAGGGTGAAATAACGTTATTATTCATTATTAAAATAATGTTCACCATATTAATTAATAATATTGTTCATCATTACCTAAAGAAGTTTTATCAAGGGTGAAATAACGTTATTATTCATTATTAAAATAATGTTCACCATATTAATTAATAATATTGTTCATCATTACCTAAAGAAGTTTTATCAAGGGTGAAATAACGTTATTATTCATTATTAAAATAATGTTCACCATATTAATTAATAATATTGTTCATCATTACCTAAAGAAGTTTTATCAAGGGTGAAATAACGTTATTATTCATTATTAAAATAATGTTCACCATATTAATTAATAATATTGTTCATCATTACCTAAATAATGTTCACCAACATTAATAAAATAACGTTTTAGTAATTATCCATTACCAAAATAATTTTTACCTATATAAATTTAATAATATTGTTCACCATTAGGTAAATAATGTTTACCAACATTAATAAAATAATATTTTATATCATTAACAAAAAATTTACAAACATTAATAATGTAATGTTGACTAAAAGTAATAAAATAATATTGTCCATCATTTATAAAATAATGGTGACCTACTCAATGTACCAGGGAAAATTCATCTCGTACCTCCTCGGCCCTTTACAGTATGCAATTAGGACCAGAGTACGGCTGTCGTTGTATCACATAAAATGAAGACTCTATTCCTAATTAAGCTGTTGAATTTATGCTTTACAATTTTAAAGTTTAAAACGACTTAAAAACTCTAAAAGTTTCCAGAATAAATCACGTCTATCGACCTAGCGTTCAGCCTGTATAGACCAGATACCACTGGAATAAGATTTATTCCTTCGGGATGTCCTGAACGAAACGGAAAACTTTGAGCAAACATACATCAATACCGACCGGAGCTCCCGTCTTGTACATGTATTTATAACGCCAACTCCGTATCAGACATGAGGTATAGATTTAATTCCAAAGAAGGGGAGAAAAGTTTGAGCTAACAAAAGTTTTGTTCGCTAATTACTTGAAGAACGTCTAATGAACTTTCGGATTCAGGTATAGTTTGGCGTAGGTTTCGTCTTTTAATAAAACCCACCCCTTGACATGTTTCTAAAGTAGATAATGGAATTTCGGACTAGTAATTATCTGTCTCTAACTCGGGGGATGGGGGGGGGAGAAAGACTTATAATAACAACCTTAAGGCTGCAATTAACTTGAGAAACTTCTCAGCCTCCCCCCCGACAGCTTCCAGCCCTCCGTTCCAAACTTCCAATTGGCTCTTATCTGCATTTTTATAAATCTAATTTTTTTATCCAACTGCTGTTATTCGACCCTATTAAATGTTTCCCGAGAATCTATCGCATCTGTTATTATGTCTGATAATATCTTAATAACCGGACGAGGCTATTAAAATTATTTTTTTAAGATTTGACATTAACAAATACATAACATTTAAATTTGTAAAAACTTTAAAAAAATATATAGCCTGGTGTTAATATAAACCTCTACTACCGCTGTTGACGGAACCCTAGGGTTTAATTTCAGTTTAAAAGAACTAAGAGCCAGCTGAATTCAAATTAATTCTGTAATCCATACTTTTGGAAGCGCCATTTACATCATAGCAATTCATTTCGGCTGTTTTTCTATTTTTAATTATAAAAATATAATGTCATCTTTTCTATTTAATTTTTATACTTGACACTCTTTCCTAGTTGTAAATTCTTGTTTCACAGTAACATTTCTTAGTATTCTTCAATGATTATGTATTGTAAACAGAACTTATCAGTATCTATTCTTCTTTATTTTCGTAATACACAGAACGTAAAAACACTGTAGTAGAATTAAAATCAGAGAAGTATTTTGCCGGACAAGGTAGAAGAGTAGCTGACCTTGACGCACACAGTCTGGGTTTAGTGGCTAGATGACAACCAGAGCCTCATTGTACCTCAGTGCCCTTCACACGGCGCCGTCACTAGAGAACTTACTAACTACGTACTAAGGTGAACGGGTTTTTTAGAAATAAAAATTGGTATAGAAAATTGGTACTTTTTCTATTCAACTTTCTTTCCTAATCGTAAATTCTTTTTGCATATTAAAATTGATTATTCTTATTATTGTACATCTCAGAACGTAACAGTTGAAAAGTTGCAGTATATTTAAAATTAGAAAGGTATTATTCCAGAAAAGGTTGTAAAGTACCAGGAGGCCTCGTCATCGCGTTCCCATGACAGCCGGGGTAGCAACAACTGAGGGAAAATCGAAAACTAAGAAAATGGAATGTTATAGGGAACACTTTTTATAAACGGATGGTTAAAACGTGATTAAGAAAGGTACAATGTAAGAAGTAAAAATAATTTGATTAAAATTGGATTTTTGTGAAATAATTTTCAAGCTATTCGACATCAACCCAAAGGGCTGGCTAGTTATCCAGAGAGACAGTTATGGGCTTTATAGGCTTGAAACTAGCCACGTGCCCGATTGTTTAATGTGTGATTATAACAAGCAGCCGCCTTGAGGGTTACTGCAATTATATTTAACGGAGAAAGAAGCAGATTTACACAGGCCTTTTCCCCTGTAACACCGTACGCGAAGTAAATGCCTCCCTGGCACGAATCTTGGACAGTATATGGAAGTGCCCAGTCTGTTCTTTATCAACTTTCTGCGTATGATGATTTTTTTACCGTGCAAACCAATTCGAAATTAAGAACCAAGTAAACGACTAGATAACTCAATTGACCAAAGTAACGATTCCAAGAGACCATGCGAGCTCTGATACCCCACAATTCCCTCTCTCACTACAGTAAAAGAGCGTAGTATGGTTTTCTAGTTTTTTTTGTTCCTTTCTTATTTGTCGTTGTTATGGGGCTGGTATAGTATATATACCAATTGATTACCAACTTTCAAGTATTGGTTTCGAACCCCGTAGGCCCTAAAGAATGTTTGTGTATCTTTTCGGACCTCATTTCGACTCAGCGCTTTAAAATTAGTACCAATGACAATAATAGCGCAGTTATTAAATATCACGTGACCCTAGTAAGCTACCTCTATTCTGACCTTCTAAGCCATTTTAATTGTTGCAGAAGGAATTATTATTGTTATAATTTTTACAGATGGCTGTAGCGGGTTTAGTGAGTAGAAAATGCAGAATTTATTGACTTCAGTATCTTATTTATTACCACCCGAGTCCCCCCCCCCCAAGGAAATGACCTCTACATTTACAACTACAAAATAAAAAGTAGGTACAAGGAACTTGGTTATTAAACATAAAAAAGCGATGTTTTGTTTTAAAAAAAAGATTTCGAACCCTTGTCCTGGTTAGCAATGGCTATTGCCCATTGAGGTTCCAAGACCCATGCGTAAAACGTATTAGGATATAAATTCCTTCGATCTATTTTACGTAAAACAAGGGAAAGTCAAGTAGTAGGCTACGACCTATTTGATTAAAATAAGCAAAAGTAAATCATTTCAACAGTTTATATTAAGAGAAAGTAAATGGCTACGACCTTTTGTTTAAAATAAGCAAAACTAAATCCTGTCAACAGTTTATAATAAGAGAAAGTAAATGGCTACGACCTATTTGATTAAAATAAGCAAAAGTAAATCCTTTCAACAGTTTATATTGAGAGAAAGTAAATGGCTACGACCTATTTGATTAAAATAAGCAAAAGTTAATCCTTTCAACAGTTTATATTGAGAGAAAGTCAATGGCTACGACCTTTTGTTTAAAATAAGCAAAAGTAAATCCTTTCAACAGTTTATATTGAGAGAAAGTAAATGGATACGACCTATTTGATTAAAATAAGCAAAAGTAAATCCTTTCAACAGTTTATATTGAGAGAAAGTAAATGGCTACGGCCTATTTGATTAAAATAAGCAAAAGTAAATCCTTTCAACAGTTTACATAAAATAAGCGAAAGTCAATCGTTACGACATTTTGTTTTAAATAAGCAAAAATAAATCCTTTGAACAATTTAAAAATAAGCGAAAGTCAATGGCTACGACATTTTGTTTAAAATAAGCAAAAGTAAATCCTTTGAACAATTTACATAAAATAGGCGAAAGTCAATATCTACGACATTTTTTTTTAAACAAGCGAAAGTAAATCCTTCGTAATTCCTTTGTAAAATAAGCAAAAGTCAACCGTTACGACATTTTACGTAAAATAATTATGAAAGTTTTTACAAAAAGTCTTTACAACTTAATGTAGTAATTTCCTTGGCCGTAACTAGTAGAAACTTATGTGAAAGTATTTAGGAATTCTAAATAGAATAATAAGTTCATTTGAATCACGAACTCTGTGGGAAACAGGCGGATCCATTAATAAGGAACGGGGCCTGTTCATTTAAATATGTCTTTCGACGGAGGTAATTAGCGTGAGTAATTTAACGAATGTACAGACTCTTGGGCAAATAGTCTGTCCGTCTGTCTGTCTGTCTTATAATTATGTCGTTAAGTTAATTAATGAACATCATTAATTTAAAAAAAGGACGGATTGTGTGCCGTATGCTACGCCCGTAAACTCGTGCCGGAGCATTTCCAATGCAACACTGGCCCACATTAGCGTAATCCATGGTAATAGAAGAGTTATTATTATCTAATTATCCTTATTGCCTTATTGCTTCATTGTTATTATTCTTGCTTAGTTTTCAATAGCATTATGGCTTTATTACGAACAGGTTAGATAAGGTGTAATTTCAAATATTTAGTAGCTTTTGACGTTTTATTTTGGACTACTCAAAGAATAATGTACTCTGCTTAGATCTTTAAAGATTTTTTTTCTCCGTTTTCTTTTTAGATCTCGCCGTTATTGCACCAGGATCGTACCGGATACTCAGTTCTTTAACTCCTTAAGAATCTTTATCAACCAGGAGACATCGTATTTCAAACTGTAAAATTCTGCACACTAATCAGGAACTTTTCCACTCATTAGACGCACGTGATTTTCATATAAGGAAGTACGATTTATAGTCACCTTCATCATTAACCCATACACACCATACAACTATGGTTTCCTCTACTTCTAGGGGTTATGTTTAAATAAATTTCAAATATAACTTTCCATTAAGTCAAATATATAGCATATGTAGTAAATGAGTATGTATGCTCAATTCAGTTAGGTACTTATATACTAGAAGCAGATATTTTTCACTATGCATTTATTTTATATTATTTAATTAATTTTGTGATTGTTGAAGTTTTTATGCTATCATACAGTGTGATTATTGTAGCCTACAACTTAAGAGTTTTTAATAAAGGTAGAATTGAGGTAATGATATAATACCTCAGGGTCGTTTACCTGGAGTTACCTAACATCTATTGGAGTGATATAGAAGTAGACCACTTTCAGCTGTAGAAGTGTCTACTTCCAGTCTAACCTTACTTAATAAAAGTGAAATATATATTTTTTAATTATAAATATCTTAATTTTAAAATTTCTTTAAAAAAATGTAAAATAATATTTGATTTGGTTTTTGTAAGGTTAAGTTCCGCAATCTAAGATATTCCAACTTTCTAAAACAGCTTTAGAATCTACAGTTACTAAATTGTGTTCGAACAGTTATGTTATTAAAAATGTTCATAAGACAACTTAGAGGTGTGAATTGTACATTAAATTAAAATGTAAGAATAATTTCAGTATCTTTTACAGGAAGTAATAATTTCACTTTTACGATTCTAACGTTTTCCGTCATTTTTTTTTAAATCAAGAAATAATTTTTGTTTAATAAAATATCCCAAACAGGGTAGTATTTTACAACGGTTTTGTATGTTTTGGGGTTTTGGTGTTAAGCGATTTATTTATCAATTCTTCCTTGGTTTTATTTCAAAATAAACAGTCACACACACACACACCAGCGCGCGCACACACACACACACACACACCCCCCCCCCCCCACACACACACACACACACACACACACACACACACACATCCGCATACACAAACACACACACACACACACACACACACACACACACACACACACACACACACACACACACACACACACACACACATATACATAGTCTATATACGTATGTATGAGGAAAATAATTAATAAGCTTTGAATAAATCTACTTAAAGCCTTCTATTGAAAATCTGCTACAAACTCTAACAAAGTTTAGTTAGAAAGTACAATAAACTAATTTTCGTTAATTATAAAAGGTTAATACGTTAAAAATATCTTAAAAAATAAATAAAGTATACTGCATAAATTAAAATAAAGTAATAATTTGTTTAAATAAAAGCGGTTCAATTCCTATAAGTAAATGAACGACTCGTCCTTAAGAACTGCCTTCTACAATTTCTCAAAAGTCATGACTGAGTTGATTCCAGGTTCAGATATAATCCAAGAGAGACGGGTAATGATGTATAGGCGTGAGTCGAACGGGCAACACCAGGAATGTCATCGTGACAGGATAGTTCCAGGTTTTTTCGAACGCTTCAACGTGTCCGGCCCGGCCAGTGACAGCCCACGAACTGTTTTTGTGCCTCGAAAGTATGACCACCCCATAGCGGCGAGTTTGCGTCGTACCTTAGGTTAGGGTAAGATTCTTTCCCCGATGTACTGTTAACAATTATTGTTGTATATTACTGTCGATAGATAGAATCGAATATCGATAAATTGCGAAAAGAAAAATTAAATTAATTCAGAGAATTCGGAGAAAAATGGAATTCAGAAGTTGTATTTTTAATGAATTGCTAATATTATTATTTATTTACTTATTTAATTTGTGAACCATCTGATCTGACGACTTTATGCAGGTATAATAAATTCATTTAGAGTTTTTCTAGGTGTACAACATCTTCAGAAATATTGGAAAAAATAAAAAACCTAATACCGAAAATCAAATCATTTTGAAGAAAAAATTAACTTCGTAATACACAAAAAATTTATTTAAAATGACTTTCCTTATACAACGATACACAATATTAGAATACAGCAACGGAATATCCAGATAGGTTAGATTTGGTTATAACAAAAAAACATAGAGTGTGTTAAGTAAGATGCCAACTTCTTGACAAGTGAATTGGCTTCCATTGTGGTATAGGTTTTTGCTTCACTGCACACAACAAGGACGCCGTGTTTAACGCCTTCAACTGTTTACCTCGCCCATTTCTAAACTTTTTTTATATCCAAATGTATATCATAACTGGATAGATTTCAGGTGTGTTAAAGAAATTAATTTTATCAAATAATCATCATATTTAAAAAAATGTTGAATAGTTAATTTAGAATGATCGGTGCATATTCTTCCATTTATAGAAGAATTTAAGTGACTGTCTGTGAGCTCTAACATTTATTACAATTTTGTGTAGATGGCACTCAGTGAAATGACTTTTGAAAATTATTGTTCTATTTATTTATAAGATAAGTAAAGAGCTTATTTCAAATTCATCTAAACAAATATTTTTCCTTAGAAACATTGGAATGGCTTTAAATACGTAAATACAAAAAATCATAAAGTGTCTATAATGTATTTCATATACAGAAGATATAAACACTTACAACAATAATTGTTTATAAAATTTAAATCTCAACTATCTTTAAAAGTAAAATTAAATCCCCGCGCCCCTAGCTTTTATTTTCAAACATTAAATAGAAAATGTTTTCAGGTTGTGAAATTCATCATTTTCATTTGATACAATTAACCAAAACTGGAGTTAATACAAGACAAAATAAAATATAAATTAAATAAGTTATATAATAAATGAAAAATTTATGAAATAAAAAACAAATTATCAATATTATATAATAAATAACAAAGCTATGTAATAAATAACGAATTAACAATTATATAATGCATAAACAATTTATAAAATAAATAACAAATTATCAATATTATATAATAAATAACAAATCTATATACTAAATAACAAAATATAACAAATCTAAATAATAAATAACAAATTACCAAAGTTGTATTAAAGTCACAAATTATATAATAAATAACAAATTAACAAATTCATATAAAATACTAACAAATCTATAAAATAAATATTACATTAACAAAGATATATATATATATATATATATATATATATATATATATGTATATGTATATATATATATATATATATATATATATATATATATATATATATATATATTAAATAACAAATTAACAAAGTTATGTAATAAATAACAATTTTACAAAGTAACTTAAAACAACACATTAACAAAGTTATAAAATCAATAACAATTCAACATAGTAAACTAATAACAAAAAAATTAACCAATTTATATAAAAAAAACTTGGTTATATAACAAAAGTTATAAAATAAATAATCAATCTACTAATCTATATAATAAGCAAAAATGTATCAGAGTTACGAAATAAATAAATTTTTAAAGTTAACCGGTTTTAAATCGTTATGTACACTTCGAATAACACATGATCAAATTATCAAAGTGACCATGTGGCTATACACACACACACACACACACACACACACACACACACACACACATATATATATATATATATATATATATATATATATATATATATATATTATATATGTGTGTGTATGTGTGTGTGTAAAATAGAAATTCTTGTTTATGAAAGTTTCATTTAATTGCGTATATATAAAACAAGAAAAAGAAATTCATCCAATAATATATATATATAACTACAAATATAATATAATTATAATATAATATAACTACAAATACATATATATATATATGATCTTAGTATTCTTAGTATTGTAACTCCTGAGGATGTTGGTAATGTCAACCAACGAAAAGCTTTGAATGTATTGTTTCAATAAATTATTCCTGTAATTAGTGTATATTATTTAATCTTAACAATAATTCTAACAGGAAAACATATTTGACATTCTACATATATATACATATGTGTATGTGTATGTGTGTGTGTGTGTGTGTGTGTGTGTGTGTGTGTGTGTGTGTGTGTGTGTATGTGTGTTACAAAACCGACTCCAAGGCTTTAGCCTTCGATAACGTAATCTAGATCATCTAGATAACGTAATTTAATTATTATTAATTTTATCTTCTTTGTGGCATTGTGTGTTTCGTTAATTATATTATATGTAATATTATCACTGTGTTCATTGCTTTACATTTTATTCTCTTCAGAACATTTGATATAAAAGCGTATTTTGATTTTCTCTATTTATTAATTGTTTTTAAATTTAATTGTAAAACTATGTTTGTTTTCAATCCTATTTACTAAACTAGAAACATACACGACTACAGCAATGCGTTGGTAATACTTTTCCAATCTATGTTGAATTAATTTAAGAGCGAAGGACGCCGCTTCAAGGATGCATGACTTTCGAAACAGGTTGTTGTTTCCAATCTTTAAGATCTTGTCCTGCAGCATGTTAGGAGTCTCGGAACCTAAAGTTATGAAGAGAAAAAAACCGTTGAAACAAAAAGAGAGGCGAATTAAAAAAAAGAAGGAAAAAAACAAGATACATCTCTGTGGCTGCAGCAATATATTTCTCGTTTGTGTTTTTTTGTTGTTGTTTTCGATTTGAAGAATCCAGCCTTGCATCAAAACAGCGGCCCCGTCGGAATCCGGACGATTCGAGTGAGGCGAGCATCGATCCCAATCTCGGACTAGACACGTGTAATTAAACCAGGAATAGGCGATTCTGTTCCGTCCACAGTGTTTACATACACGGAGCAACTCTTGGAACTTACTGGTCAACTATCCGGACTGTGAAGTGAAAAGCAATGGTTTATGTGCGTTCGAGCGGGGGCGAAGTGGCACAATACTACACCAACACTGTCCATTACATCATGATCAGTTTGTGTGTGTGTGTGAGTGTGTGTGTGTGTGTGTGTGTGTGTGTGTGTGTGTGTGTGTGTGTGTGTGTGTGTGTGTGTGTGTGTGTGTGTGTGTGTGTGTGTGTGTGTGTGTGTGTGTGTGTGTGTGTGTGTGTGTGTATGTGTGTGTGTGTTGTGTGTGTGTGTGTGTGTGTGTGTGTGTGTGTGTGTGTGTGTGTGTGTGTGAGTGTGTGTGTGTGTGTGTGAGTGTGTGTGTGTGTGTGTGTGTGTGTGTGTGTGTGTGTGTGTGTGTGTGTGTGTGAGTGTGTGTGTGTGTGTGTGTCTGTGTGTGTGTATGTGTGTGTGTGTGTGTGTGTGTGTGTGTGTGTGTGTGTGTGTGTGTGTGTGTGTATGTGTGTGTGTGTGTGAGTGTGTGTGTGTGTGTGTGTGTGTGTGTGTGTGTGTGTATGTGTGTGTGTGTGTGTGTGTGTGTGTGTGTGTGTGTGTGTGTGTGTGTGTGTGTGTGTGTGTGTGTGTGTGTGTGTGTGTGTGTGTGTGTGTGTGTGTGTGTGTGTGTGTGTGTGTGTGTGTGTGTGTGTGTGTGTGTGTGTGTGTGTGAGTGTGTGTGTGTGTGTGTGTAAGTGTGTGTGAGTGTGTGAGTGTGTGTGTGAGTGTGTGTGTGTGTGTGTGTGTGTGTGTGTGTGTGTGTATGTGTGTGTGTGTGTGTGTGTGTGTGTGTGTGTGCGTCTCTACGTAAGCTGTTCTTTTACTTCCTAGATGAGGTGGAAGCTTTGTCCGCTTAAAAATTAAATATATAAAAAATATATATTATGTATATATATGTATATGTATATATATATATATATATATATATATATATATATATATATATATATATACGGTATTCAAAATATATAATCCGTATAATTTAATAAAACTTCGAAAGAATAATAAAAGCCAATGTCTCACAATAAATAATTTATGTTATTGTGGTCAGCGTGCGTACGGATTTGTAGCTAAATCATAATTTTTAGCAAAACTAATAATATAAACAAACATCTTTTAAACTCAATTTCTACTCAGGTCAGCAAAAAAAATATTTGTATTAAATAATTACAATCAAAATAAATAAAGTAACATAACTTTTGCATTAAAACTGCTGTACTACCACAAAGCCTATAACATATAATCAGATGTTTCATGAAATCATATGTTATCATACTTTTTATAAGCCAAATAGAACGAAATAAATATATTGCTTACTTCGCCTCTTTTGTGAAAAGCTTTTCTCCCATATTAATTCAATTAATTAATAAATTAATATTTTTAAAAGCTATATTAACAAAAGTGTCATCCACTGTAAGTTTTAAAATGTGTATTTAAACTTGAGTGGATGAATAACAAGTATTTTATTAACGATTGAAAATTTGTACATGATATACTTCAGAAACGTGTGAGCATAGAAGGAACAGAAAAATGTAGTTTATTATTATTTCTGGGCGCTAACACCTCCTTAATACTCATTAGGCCTATAAGCTACAGGCCTATAAGCTTCAGGCCTACTTCATTTAAGTAAAATGAAAGGTGTAAAATTAAAACAATAAAATAAAACATGTCCTATAGTAGTCGCGCTTAAATATTCTATTACTGTTTTTCCTAAACGCGAGTGTTTCGGCGACAGTAACACGTCACAAAAACGTGAGAAACGCTCAACGATTGACCGATAGATGTCACGATACCAGACCTCAAAGTAATCGGTAAAAAAACCGAGCCAACTGGCCGTGAAGGGCCAATTTGTGTGACAAGGCTAGTTTGGTCCTAATTGTAGCCTCCAACCAGGGTCTGATTACTAACATTACTTCGTCGTCGGTCCATGTATTATCTTTATTGGGCTATTTTCCAGTGGCCACCACTGCAGATAAATTGCCCCTGCGTGCCCTGCAGCCCGCGCATCCCTTACTGCGGTGTTTGCTTCTACTTTCAGCTTCTGCTGTTTATATTTGATCGTCAGTAACACCTAATAATCTCCATATTCGAAAATTGTGTCGATTAACACCATTTGTATGGAATCTAGTTTCCTCTCTATTAAGTTAGAGATGGATTTTTAGACACATTCAAAACAATTACCCCAAATATTGTTTTTTATTTATCTGTTCAATATCATTGTTCGTAGAAATAACCGCTTAACTGACTTAAGGACGACCGTGCTCTGAAACATTCCAAAAACGTGTGTATTTGTTTTTTTGGGGTTTTTTCTTCTCCAATTCTAAACAATACTATAAAGTTGGGTTTATATCGATAAAACATTAATAAAATATAAATATATAATTATTATAAAATATATAAATTTATATATATTTATATTTTTATTTTTGCATCGTAAAACATTTGTAAATGATAATTGTGCAAATTTGTTTGGAATAAATCAATGATGTAATATATATATATATATATATATATATATATATATATATATATATATATATAGAGAGAGAGAGAGAGAGAGAGAGAGAGAGAGAGACCGACAGACAGACTGAAATAGAAGGAGAGAGAGCGAAAGAGAAAGAGAGGAGGAGAAGAAAAGAGAGAAAAAGGAGGTGTCGTTAGTTTTTATCCCTTTTGTTTGTTCCTATTTTCTTCTCGGTCGCTTCTTGAAACTTGTGACTCTATCAAACGACCATATAGTACCTGCAGAACATTTTCTAACCGGATGAACTATACTCCTTTCCGGCTTTTTTGTAATGTCAAAACAACGGGATTAAACTTATTTTAAATTTCATCGGACCGAAAACCTTTCTCATGATTGTTTTTCTACAAACTCAAGTATTTTTATCCAGGGCTTTTTTGGCCAGCATTTAGAACAAGGGTGCGTAACCTTTTTGGAACGGCGGGCCAATTTATTGCCCAGTTTTCTCGAACCGGGCCGCAGAATTAAATTTACCCAGTTCAACAATTGGAATACGTCTTATTTAGTCGTGCTTAAACTTTCAAATATTATATCCAACATTTCGTATTGCGTAGATACCACATATACACGGCCATTTAATAATATATAACAGCATACATATTGTAAAAATGTATCCAGATGTCAATAGCTCCCTAACTAATATAGTAGTGTTGATATTATATCAGGATTAAAAACAAGAAACAATTTTCACTTTGAACATGTTACAAATATAAAGTGAAACCTGAAAGTTGTTTATTTTAGTGGGAAATTTTGGCACTGTTTTCCTTTTCATAACTGTTCAATGTCTATTTCAATGTTTGTTGTTACTATTTTCAAAATTTATTCCAAGTGACTGTCAGATAAACGCGTACGAGTTTGATGTTTGGTAAATTTCATTAACGGTAAAGCAGACTCACAAATAACAGTACAATCGAACAAACAAGAAACTTTTTAAAATACCTCAAACAGATTAACATTTTTTAGACGTAAGTAATGTTTGTAGAAATCCATAAATGAAACTACTTCCAATTTTTACTTTAACTGAATCGTGTGCCGCAGATCAATAAGTTCCAATTGAATATTGTCAGAAATACTGCTAGTACAGCAATGTTGTGCTGGATTATGCCTTTCCCTATGGAATAGTATTACGTATTTATAAATTCAAGAGCAACATTTTAGCTGTCTTTAGGCCGCATAAAAAAGTTGTGCGCCCCTGGTCTAGTGCAATGCTTTGCGCCGTCTGTTCAGTTTAAGCTCTTTTTTGTCTCTTTATACCTATTATTACCAATGTTTTTACAAAACGATGACGTCATGACTGTACTTGTTATATAATTACATGTCTCTTATATATAATATTCTTTATAGGCTAATAACCATTTCAACACAGTAATTAAGTAATTTTACAACTGCAACATCCGGAAAGCATTAAGACGCCCGTATAAAAATAAACTCTATTTCGGATTTAGAGACGATTTCAATTAAACTAAACGATATAAACACGTGAATAAATCATAAAAGAGGTAGGCAAGCTGGTTTCGAACCGATCTCGCAGCAGGGAGCTGGGCCCGTAATGATTTCAGCTCCGGCGGACCCAGGGAGTTTTATTTGAATACGACGGCACGGCCATCGTCCTCCCGGACACGGTTCAATCCATCTGCGCCTCTCATATAAATTATCGTAATAATTAAACGCAAAAAACCATCCGCGAATCGGACCGAACTATTAAAATGCTCGTGAAAACCAGTTCGCTCTAAAAACACCTGGCGGCTTATCTGTGTCTCAGCATCGAGTCTCGTGGACACTATCCGATCTGTGATCTGGGCTTTCTGTTCTTTGTAAAGGAATACACCTTGGGATATGTCAATGTGTGCGAAATTATTGACCGGCCGGCGCGCTCGAAAACACCTGGAGACGGGGTAAGGATCTGTCTTTTAAGGAAATTCCAATGTTTCAACGCTTGCTTTAAAATATATACTTATCGTATATCGGTGGCAACTTACTTCTACACTTATTTAATGAGCATTAAATTTGTAAGTTCTTAAACTGTTTAACAATTAAAGAGCACTATACCAGATATTAAAATAATTATAAATTTTCAAAATTATGTATTCTGAACCGTTATAGTGAGAATAACCTAGTCATCGAAACGTACACAAGGGTAAACTATATATAACTTTGAAAAGTATAAATATTTGTTGTGTTGTGTTCTTGTTTATATTACTTTTAATATTATCGTTATGCTCATTGATTTACTTCGGATAAACTTTCAACCAGCCTACGAACACTCAGGCTTGGGCTTTTTTGACACATAAGGATGCTTGTAGAAGCATAGCGATAGTCAAGCAACACCGGCAAAGCAAAGTCAACACCGGCAAAGTGAAAACCCTTTTTTTGACCAATTTTTGAAAAAAGATCCAAAACCTTAAAATTTATTAGCAAATAGTTTAGGGGTAAATGACCTGAATGAGTCTGGCCTGTATGCTGTTTTTGCTTATCAAATTTACCACTTACCCTCGTCTTATTGTTTCCTCATGTACGCATATTTCGTTGTACGCATTTTATCGTACTACCCTCCAACCGCCAATTATTATCATAGTTATCTCCCTAGGTGGCGTCTGGAAACGCTCACAGAAATGTTTGCGTGACACTGGAAATCGAACACAGAACGTTTAGTTTCGTAGCCACGTGCTCTACGCACTTCACCATGCAGTCACTCCACTAAAATAAAGTTGTACTGAAATTATAACTTTTCAAAAGTTAATAAAACTTTTGAAAAAATTAGACTTGTAAAAGGTTTACTCAAAAAATAAAAATAATTAAACAGTAGCTGAAAAAAGAAATTAAGAATAGAAAGTTTCACTTTTTTGTTTTAAGTAAGCTTAAAACACTCTCACACTCACACGCTCACACACACACACACACACACACTCACACGCTCACACACCGTCACAACACACACGTACACACTCACAACACACACACACACACACACACACACATACATACACACACACACACACACACACCACATCACACAACACAGCACACACACACACACACACACACACACATACATACACACACACACACACACACACCACATCACACAACACAGCACACACACACACACACACACTACATCACAAAACACAACACAACACAACACAACACACACACACACACACACACACACACACACACACACACTACATCACAAAACACAACACAACACAACACAACACACACACACACACACACACTCACGAGTGTTAAAAGGATCAGAGCATGACAAACGTCCTGGATGCTAACGTGAGCTTACTCTGCCGAACACGTAAGTACGGTTGCTGGTATCTCCTTGGTCTGGGAGTGTCCGAGGTAGACAGTTGTCGGGACTTGTGCACAGTATTACGAGTTCTCGTACTCGTTGAGGGGAATACCATACCAGAGTGCTGGGTCCATAGAAACGCAAGAAAGTGAGCCATGGGTGTGCCCGTACTCATAGTCTCGCATGTATCGCTTGACACGATGGTTTGCTTACACTAATTAAGGAAATAACAACTCATGACAAATCGGTATTGAAAAAAGAGGGTCGTCCGGCTTCGCTTTTTTACAATTTAGTTGTAGTTAGTTTAATTTAATTTAATTCTTTTATTGTGTGCTAGCAAATATTTTTTACATCCACTAATTCAAGTGTTTAGTCTTAAGTTTGTAGTAGCGGTTTGGAATTTAGATATTAATATTTAGCTATAAAAATTCGTTTCGGAGATCATGTCCTTATTGGTTTACAATATTTATACGTAATGGATAATCTTTATAAGTAGGCTATATGTATACGTTATTGTAAATTCCCGTATATTGTTAAATCTTAGAATTTACTAGTAAACTTTATAATTTACCTATTTGATTTGGTAAACGAATATTTTTCGAGCCTATTAGAGTTTGACAGGAGTTAGGCTTTAGCAATGACGGTTGGTAAATGTTGGTTTTGGGAATAAAACAATAAATATGTCTGAATATAAGTTCTTATGAGCAACTACTACATTCACTAAGGTTAGGTGCATTAATAGCATAAAGCAAAGAGAGTAAAACCTTCACCTATCGTGTCTCTGAGGTGAAGATTTACCGAGCGGATGATTGTGGGGTAAAGGTTCGAAATGAACGAGTGATCCCCAGAGGAGATGCCCTTAAATGTTGGTAAATTTTATATGTTACTGGAAAATTTTAAAATTTACTAATATACGGGCTTTCACAGAAACACATACAATTGAAGGGTATACTGATATGATATTATAATATAACAAGATTTTAAAAAAATGACAAGCCATTTAAAAGACATCACACTATTTAAATGACTATGTATTTGTTATTTATCTATACTTTATTATCTATATTATATTACGTCTTTGGTGTTCTTCAGTTGTATAATGCTGACGTATTGATTTAAGTAGTTGTCACTTGAAAACCTGTTTCCTTTCGAACCTTATTTCGCGTCAGTTTGCACATTGAAAGCAGCTGTAAACGGTACCACAGACATATTTGAAAGAACCTATTTGTTATACGAATGCATTAAACAAAGCCGGAGACGCGTGTGTTTAACATAAAACAAACGACAACGACTAGTTTCGATCGCACAACGAGTTAAATTGCACTGAACGCTGCCCGCGGACGTGAACTTGTTAGGGGCTTTGTAAACACCGTGTGGAAAATTTAAAACGAAATGCAAGTCTGTCGTGTTACGGATGTCAAACACGAAGCGCGCTGATCAGCTGATTCCTAATAGGCCGATCAGCTGATTTGTATGCGGCGGACGGACTTGGATTTTTAATTAGCTCACAGAATATATTGATTTAGTTGTGTTGTGTAAGAAATAATGATAATTTATAATGAGTTTGTTCTCTTTGGTAAGAGACGCTTATGAGTTTGGAATTAAATACTGTAGTTGAAAATTACTCAACTCAATTTCCAGTAATGTGGTTTGATTCTTTCGTCATATCAGACCAATGTTACCTGTGAATGACAAGTAGCGAGTAGAAACCTCCCTTCACCCCTCCTGAGAGCAGATAAACTTCAGGTAAGCGACCTTTCCTAAGCAGTGGCATAATTAATCTCATCTCCTCACTAGGGGATCATATTATCCTCCCTTAGTCATGTCTAATTCTCTCTATCTAATGGGACTAGGTCTTACCAAGGGTGTAACGGTTAAACATCGCTCTAACCCCAATAAAGAGTAGGTCTACGTATAGCTAAATAGCCTACCAAAAGGGTTTATGCCCTTACCTATATACTACCTAGATTCACAATCACACCCTTCTGTCCTTCGTAGACTATAATAATCACACTGGCGGATTCCCTAAAAACTAAAAGAAAATAAATTGTAAAAGATATGGAAAGTACAGTATGTGTAAATAATAAGATTGTTAAGTAGGAATAGTTCCCTACTGTAGGAAGATCAAGGCCTTCAAGGACTAGTGGGCAGGTTGATGTCTGCTGGCTGTCGCCTTTCCTGCCAGCGTCCAAGTCCCCATTGCGAGGCTCCGACCCTTGAGTAAGGCCAAACAAACGTGGATATAGATCAGACTGTGCTCCCAATCTGATGGGAATTCCGACGTTTCCCAGGCCGTTCGGAAGGTTCTACTTCGGTAGTTAAGAAAGGCGTTACCGAAGTAACCCAGGCGAAACCGTAGTTAGGGTTGAAGGCTCGTCTAATCCCAGAAGTGACCTGTCATATAGTAAGGCACTTTAGCGCTTAGATACTAGTATTATAGTCTTGACGGCCAGGAGTTTGAGGTTGAGGCAGAGGATCCGATGTAGAAGGTCCCTGCAGTCGTAGTAGTGGGAAGACGGTAGAACCCTCAAGGCTAGATAGGTCGGCTTCGACTAGTCGAAAAACAACTCGCATCATAACTGTATGAAGTTCATCGCTCACGTGTCCACTGTAATGTATATTATTAAGACATACAGTACGCTCTATCAGTGAAATTATTTACTAAATGCCTATCTGCTAGGTATTTTAGTAAAGGAAATTGTAGGGCTATTCTTATTAAAATTTTCGTGTGTCTATAACATCAAATTTAAAATCGATAACATTTGTACCAAAAGAGTCAGGATGAAGCTACTGATTACATTCACACATCCGTGCCCCATAATCCATTAGGATATGTACATATATTATAATAACTTTATTGTCAATATTTAAAAAATTCTATTAACAAAACTGACATTTATACCTGAAAATAATATATACATCCGGGTGTCGATTATCCGAACTTCGGTTATCGGAACCTCAATCATCCGAACATGGAAAATACGCTGCAAGAAAATATTATTTGTAGAGGAGCACACGATGTAAAGTACATCAGGGCATGGTGCGTGTAATATTTGCTAAATTATGTGTTAACTATTTCTTATTTATTTATAATGGCAGTTCAACTGTACATAAATACTGTGGTAAGTGTACTGTATAAGTAAAATTTAATGTTAAGCCATACACTTTAAAAATACTTGTAGTGGTATAGGCCTACCCATCATCATCATATATGCGTCTGTGTAATTATACAGCACAATTTGTTAATGTGTTTCGAGTTAGAGTTTTTGAAAAAAATGAAAAAAATATGAACTTTTTTAAAATATATTCTTCTTATTCTGTACATTTTGATATATAAAACATAGTTTTAGGTAAACGGGAACCTCTATAAATCTTTGATGGAAAGTTTATGGGTCAGACGTCAGTGGGGGCATGAAGGTCATGGGCGTAATGGATATTTTTAAATGTTCCCTCGACAGAGATGTTCGCTTTGCTTTTACCTGGGTGATGGTGATTCCAAAGCCTTTCAACATGTCGAAGATGCAAATTTATATGGAAAGGACTTCAATATTCAAAAATTGGAATGTGTAGGTCACGTCCAAAAGCGAATGGGCACGCGTTTGAAGGTACTGAAAGTAAGATCTAGAGGAACCAAGCTTGTGGACAAGAAACCTTTATCAGGCAGAGGTAGACTTACAGATGCAGCTGTACTACAATTACAAAATTATTATGACTCAGCAATAAGGAGAAACACAGCAGATTTAGACTCTATGAAAAAGGCTCTGTGGGCTGAGTTTTACCATTTGCTATCGTCTAACGAAAACCCTCAACATGGTCTCTGCCCCAAAGGTGACACAAGGTGGTGTAAATACCAAACAGCAGTAGCTTTGAAGAATAAGTATGACCACAACAAGCATTTTCATTTACCAGAAATTGTCATGCAAGAAATAAAACCAATCTTTAAAGATTTGAGTGTACCTGAGTTACTCAGCAAATGCTTACACGGCAAGACTCAAAATCCCAATGAATCTTTGAACAATGTTATATGGAGTAAGCTACCTAAAATAAACTTTGTAGGCCTAAAGACTCTTTGTTTAGGTGTGTATGATACAGCAGCTAGTTTTAATGAAGGCAACATAATAAAGTGTCAGTTATTGAAAAGTTTGGGTGTTGAGCCGGGAGTAATCTGCGTGAACGCGATGAGATCTTTGGACACAATTAGAGTACGAAAAGGCGAATGGGAAGCTTCAGAAATTCACAAAATGGCTAGACAGAGTAAGAGACTTGTGAAAAGGAAGCTGGAGAATGAAAGAGGATGATAAGGAAGCAGGGCCTTCATATGCCTCAGGCATGTATTAATTAAAGCTAAAGTTAATGTTTAGAGCCGTTTTTAGAAAAACTGTGTTTTTTTGTACATAGTATACCTTTTCTCAGGAACCATTTCACATAGGCCTATCAAATTTTTATTACTAGTTTATAAAATGCCTGTACAAACTTTAACACAAGGATTTCTTATTTACCATGTTTTATGTTCAGATATAAAATGAAAATATTAATATTTTTGAGTTTTTTTTTTGGTGCAAAATAAAAAAAATCATGTTTTCTCTAGAATTTGGTTTTTTAAAAAACCCTTCTGTTAAAATGTTTATAAACAGTCCCCAAAGAAGCTATGAAACTTTCACTGCAGTCCTCTACTTACTTTCTCTAAAAAGGTACATCAAAGTTGTTAAATTTAACATTACTGGTATAGGAGGTACCGTACCCCATTAATTTAACTATGGCCTTGTAGGTGCAAATGCTTCTATTTATATTGAAACATATTAAAACTACAGAAAATAATAAATAATTTAAACACAAAAACTATAAAGGCTATTTGCAAAAACCTATACACATAACCTTCCTTCGTACTGTTAAAATATTTGTTTGTTTACAAATCTTACTCAGCTGTTTTTCCTTGCAATGTATTCTTATTGAAATTTTTGGTAATTTTAAGTTCCTCAAAACCCTATAAATGTTGTAAATTGAAATTAACTTATATTTTTCCTGCTCCTTCGTGTCATTACCTTTAATTTGAGCCATCTTCCAACTCTGTATGACCTTCCAAGCTCCAACAATCTTTCTTTAGTAGGCTTCACCAAGATTTGACTTTAATATTAATTTTATTTATAATACAATAGGCCTACTCTTTACTTAATAACCAATTTGTTGTTGTGTTACAGTAATAGGATGTAAGGTACTGTACTTACAGCTCAATAGTACATTCTAAATGTTTTCTAGAACGTAAACTATAGTTTTTTTTCGTAAAATATATGTTTGATTATCCGAACGCCCTCCGGGTCCAATCAGTTAGGATAATACACTTTCTACTGCGAAAACTAACACTTTGCTGTATAATATTAAATACACAAACGGCTTTTTCAAGTCACATAGTTGAACACAAAAAATTTTATTCGCCTCATGACTTTTTTACAGTAAAATAATTTCATGCTTTTATATCAAAAACTTTGAAATCCAACTTGTTTCATTTTTAACACCTACTTACAACATTTTGAAATCCTTTTCCAATTTTTTCTATTAGTTCACAATCTTTTATACTTAGACTATATCTTGTTCAAATTTTCAATCGTGAATAAAATACGTTTTATTCATCCATTCAAGTTCAAATACATTTTTTTTTAAAACTTGTAGTGGATGACACTTGGTGTTGATACAGTGTTTTCAAATTTAGTTCATTAATTAAATTTAATTAATCAATTTTAGTTTTATGTAGGAGAAAAAACTTTTCACAAAAGGGGGTAAGGGATGTAATATACTCATTTCGTCCCATTTCGGCTTAAAATAAGTAATAACATACGTTTCTATAAAACAGTTGATTTTATATTATTGGTTTTGTAGTATGACAGTTGTTTTAACGCATAGGTTGTGTTAATTTATTTATACTAATTGTAATTATTTAATAAAAAGTAACTAAAATAAAATTTATACATGTTGAAGTAGGGATTGACTTTAAACCATTTTTCTTTATACTACTTGTTAAAATAAATATGCCTCACAGACCAGAATTGCTTTAGTGGGATTAATTAAAACACTAACCTTTCGAGTGATTTCAATGCGCTCACTGGTTCGACAACGTCTAACCATCCGATCCCAATTAATTCCCCGCGTCTAAATCTCCCCGTTTATGGAGATATTTCTCTGCGTACAATTACTCCATAACTCAACGTTATTCGATTCCGTCTAAGACAAGCATCTCCTAGACGACCGCTGTGCCTGTACACGATCCTGAGTGACCTTTGTCCCAGGTAGCCGTACTAACAAGCCGATGAAGAAATCAACATGGCACTCAACAATGTACATCCCACGGCGACAGATTACCATCGGCAGTGATTGATTGGTCGTCGTTCGGCATGATTTATTTTCTAACGATCCGGAAAAAAGTATCGATTTTGGAGCTCGAACGAATTAGGGAAATTGGATTGGGTTTTTTTGCGCGTCGAGATGCCACGGAAGGGCTCACGGAGTGGTGGAGACAAAAAGTAGTGGAATGAATTTATGATTACGTCGATCAGGGTTTTCAATTAGCTTTGACGATCTGACTTTATCTAAGCCTTTAACTATTTGTGAATCTAGTGACAAAACTATTTTTGTAATGTAAATCTTGTTATATTCTTTTAATTTCGCTAATAAATTACCGCAACCCTTCCTATTCGAGCCATGCTCCAATTTTCAATTAGAATATGATCTCCCCCATGTCCCAGCAAAAGAGGAGATTCTCTGTGTTAATCCTAACAACATCACTCTACCCCCTGTACAAGGTTTTGACAGGTAAATATATTATTACCATATAGAATACTTCGTAGAAATGCTCACTGGAATATTAATCTCCTCAATCTCCCACAGGAAAGACTTTCTATGTTAATCCTAACAACATACGCATTAGCGATATAATAATGATAATAATTGAACAATAATAATAACTATAAACCAACTCATAAACAATAGTTTATTTTCATGTACACGTTTCAATTCAAAGTCATCATCAGTGATTGAAGTTGCCTATATTCTAATATATCTAATATACATTAATGTGTGTAGTTTTATCCACTGATGATACTTTGAATTGAAACAGTTTTGAGAAAATAAATCATAGGTAGTTGTTCGTTATTAAATTTGTTTTTTGTGGTGTTTAATTATTAGCTATGCTCACAAGTAAAACTTAAAATTTGGTACTAAAAATGTTCATATATTATTTTATGCTTTTAATACTTTCGTAACGGTTGTTTATAAAAAGTCGGTTGAAGGTAATTAGTGTCGCTTGAAAACATTTTTACCATTCTTTAAAAAAACTAATAGTTTAAAAAAACCTTAAATTAAAACTGAAATACTTTATAGATTATTTAACTTTATCTTTAAGCTTGTTACAATATTGAGCCAAGTTTATTGCCTAAAGCCCAAAGTACATTAAGACCAGCCCAAAATATTTTTATTTTTAAAAAATTTAGCAGATAAAATAAATTACTCCGATGTATTAATGTAGAAATCGATGCATTATGAAGATTTTTAAGTACGGTGAGAAGTTAGTTGCACGCCATCAAAATTGTCTCCAAAATGAAAACGATAAACCGTGAAAAAGAATGTATCCGTGAACAGTATTTGGCAAAAATCAATGAAATAGTAAAAATGTGAAATAATATTTTAATAATTCTATTCTACGTTTCGGCTACAGGGTTGTCATCTTCAGAGACTTCAATGCGCATGGAGGAGGTTTAGATGAAATTAGCATTTGTATTTGAACTGTTACATTGTAATTATTATTCCATTAGAACATTAAATATAGAACGTGATTAATAGAAGAGAGTAGTAGTGAGTAGATGAAAAACAAACAAGTAGGCCTAATATAAACTGACAATTTTTTAAAGTCATTTTTACTTAAGTGAACAAAAAAACTTTATTTTAGTTATATTTTTATTAAATAGTTACAATTAATATAAATAAGTAACATAACCTAAGCGTTAAAACAGCTGTTCTACCGCATGACCTATAACATAAAATCAACTGTTTTATAGAATCACATGTTATCACTTATTTTAAGCCGAATGGAACGAAATGACTATATTGCATACCTTGCCCCTTTTGTGAAAAGTTACTCTCCTATAAAACTAAAGTTAAATAATTAAGTAATTAATTAATTAATAATTGAAAAAAACATCAATCGTCATCCACGACAAGTTTAAAATATGTATTTGAACTAGATTGAATGAATAAAAAGTGTTTTACTAACGATTGGAAATTTTAACACTTATTAGGAGTGTGGACTAATAGAAGGAATTGAAAAGGATGACGAATGTATTATACACAAAATGCAAAACGCTGAGAAGTGTGAATGTTGATAAATGTAGGTATAAAGTATTTTTAAATGTCCTTTTTTAATTGAATGAGTCTATAAATTTTAACAGGCAAACAAATTCACATTCGCAAAACCCACCACAAAGTCTCGTACAGTCTTTATATAAAGCAAAGGCCTAATTATCTTATTACGTCACAGCAAGAATTTCAAACGTCCGTTTTACTATCTAAAATATTAAAATTCCTTTAATGAGCAGTAAATAAAACTGCATTTATATTTGTGTGGTGTTGAAGCGAATGCTGGAGATTTCAGATTGTAGCGGGGAACTTTTGTTTTATAGTCTGTCGAAAGATGGCGGCCGGAAACCGGTCATTTGTCGTCGTCACGGTTCAGGCTAACGGAAAATAGGCTTAACTATGTCGATTAGGCATTGATACAACACGCTATGGGAAATAAATACAGAAAATGGAAAATTATTTAGGTAAAAACGTGATCGCCTCAGCCGGCACCGTTTTGTTTGAATTACTTGGAAATCGGGTCGGGCAAATAAGACGGGAACCTCTTCCGGTTTGGCTTTCGTAAGGCGGATTAATAAAGGTCAATAAGGCGGAACGGGACGATTACGGGGTTTTACGTGGAGCGTAATCTAAACAGTTTGGGAAAATCTAAATACAAAATCTAATTACGTAAATAGTAAAACTACATCCCATTAAATGTAGAAAAATTACTATTCTGGAAGAAAAATTAATAAAACAAGCAATGTAAATTTAAAAAATTAATAACAATTGCTAGTTAGGTCAACGAAGCAAAATTTTATTTTAGTTACATTTTATTAAGCAATTACAATTAAAATAAATTAACATAACCTATGTATTAAAACAGCTGTTCTACCACATAATCTATAACATAAAATCAGCTAATTTATGAAATCATGTTACCACTTATGTTAACCTAAATGGTACGAAATAACAATTGCAAACAATATTGCATACCCTGCCCCTTTAGTGAAGATTTTTATTCCATATAAAACTAAAATTAATTCATAAAATTTATTTAATTAATAATTATTTGAAACAAATGTGTTTAAATCAAGTGTCCTTCATAATAACTTTAGAAACATATATTTGAACTTGAGTGAATGAATAAAAAGTATTTTAATAACAATTTAAAATTTGAACAAGATATATATACATATATATAAGGAAAATGTGAACTAATAAAAGGAATTGAAGTATAACATTAAATACTAAACATATTTTTAAAAAAATTATATATTTTTTGAGAATTATTATTTTTTGCTCACAATTATTTCACTATAGTTAAATGCCTCCTTTAGTTTGTTGGTTATCACATCACTTGACTTTACAAGGTCACCTTTCGAGGACGTCCGCCATTGAGAGCATCAAGTGTGCAATAAGTCTTTCAATACTTAAACATCTTCACCTAAATGTTTTTATAATGAACTGTAATGAAAAGAACTTGAAGGAGGAGAAACTGGCGTAAAATGTTTTAAAGAGCGTTTGTCTTTGTGTTCATTCGAAACGAACTAATTTGTTATAGTTAACTTCTTCACTTTGTTATAGTTAACGTCTTTGCTTCGTTATAGTTAACTTCCTCACTTTGTTATAGTTAACGTCTTTACTTCGTTATAGTTAACTTCTTCACTTCGTTATAGTTAACATTATTACTTTGATAAAGCTAACTTCCTCACTTTGTTATAGTTAACGTCTTTACTTCGTTATAGTTAACTTCTTCACTTCGTTATAGTTAACATTATTACTTTGATAAAGCTAACTTCCTCACTTTGTTATAGTTAACGTCTTTACTTCGTTATAGTTAACTTCTTCACTATGTTATAATTAATTTGTCACTTTGTTATAGTTAACTTCTTTACCTGGTTATAGTTAACATTATTACTTTGATAAAGCTAACTTCCTCACTTTGTTATAGTTAACGTCTTTACTTCGTTATAGTTAACTTCTTCACTATGTTATAATTAATTTGTTCACTTTGTTATAGTTAACTTCTTTACCTGGTTATAGTTAACATTATTACTTTGATAAAGCTAACTTCTTCACTTTGTTATAGTTAACATTATTACTTTGATAAAGCTAACTTCCTCACTTTGTGATAGTTAACGTCTTTACTTCGTTATAGTTAACTTCTTCACTATGTTATAATTAATTTGTTCACTTTGTTATAGTTAACTTCTTTACCTGGTTATAGTTAACATTATTACTTTGATAAAGCTAACTTCTTCACTTTGTTATAGTTAACATTATTACTTTGATAAAGCTAACTTCCTCACTTTGTTATAGTTAACGTCTTTACTTCGTTATAGTTAACTTCTTCACTATGTTATAATTAATTTGTTCACTTTGTTATAGTTAACTTCTTTACCTGGTTATAGTTAATATTATTACTTTGATAAAGCTAACTTCTTCACTTGTTATAGTTAACATTATTACTTTGATAAAGCTAACTTCTTCACTTCGTTATAGTTAACATTATTACTTTGATAAAGCTAACTTCCTCACTTTGTTATAGTTAACGTCTTTACTTCGTTATAGTTAACTTCTTCACTATGTTATAATTAATTTGTTCACTTTGTTATAGTTAACTTCTTTACCTGGTTATAGTTAACATTATTACTTTGATAAAGCTAACTTCCTCACTTTGTTATAGTTAACGTCTTTACTTCGTTATAGTTAACTTCTTCACTATGTTATAATTAATTTGTTCACTTTGTTATAGTTAACTTCTTTACCTGGTTATAGTTAACATTATTACTTTGATAAAGCTAACTTCCTCACTTTGTTATAGTTAACGTCTTTACTTCGTTATAGTTAACTTCTTCACTATGTTATAATTAATTTGTCACTTTGTTATAGTTAACTTCTTTACCTGGTTATAGTTAACATTATTACTTTGATAAAGCTAACTTCCTCACTTTGTTATAGTTAACGTCTTTACTTCGTTATAGTTAACTTCTTCACTATGTTATAATTAATTTGTTCACTTTGTTATAGTTAACTTCTTTACCTGGTTATAGTTAACATTATTACTTTGATAAAACTAACTTCTTCACTTTGTTATAGTTAACATTATTACTTTGATAAAGCTAACTTCCTCACTTTGTTATAGTTAACGTCTTTACTTCGTTATAGTTAACTTCTTCACTATGTTATAATTAATTTGTTCACTTTGTTATAGTTAACGTCTTTACCTGGTTATAGTTAACATTATTACTTTGATAAAGCTAACTTCTTCACTTTGTTATAGTTAACATTATTACTTTGATAAAGCTAACTTCCTCACTTTGTTATAGTTAACGTCTTTACTTCGTTATAGTTAACTTCTTCACTATGTTATAATTAATTTGTTCACTTTGTTATAGTTAAATTCTTCGCTTTATTATAGTTAATTTCTTTACTTTGTTATAGTTAACTTCTTCACTTTGTTACAGTTAACTTCTTTACTCTGTTATAGGTAACTTCTTTGCTTTGTTATAGTTAACTTTTTCGCTTTTTTTTAGTTACCAACTTCTTCACTTCGTTATAGTTAACTTCTTCACTTCGTTATAGTTGACTTATTCCCTTTGCTATAATTAACTTTTGATTTTTTTCAGAATCCCTATAACTGGTAAGTAAGTACTTTATAAATACACATGCACCAGATTGTAGTATTGGCACCCATGAGAAAGCAGAAGCAAGTTAACGATTGGTGTTTGTGGTAAACTTTACTTAATAATGTGTTCATGCCATAGACGGGATAGGAGACCGTCAAGAAGCTATACAGCTCTAGTGACAGATGAAGTAAGTAGTCTTCCAAATTTGTATGTTACAGAACCCAGTTACTAGGTGCGTTTATAGTAAACATAATAGAAGACGCCGATTGCAATGCTTAGCTACCAGGAGTTTATAGAGCACTAATTGCAGAGTTTGAAGAAGATACTCGTGAAGATTTAGCTCTGATACGGCCATCAGGAATGTATGCAGTCACACGATAGAAGCAATCGAAAGTAAGGCATAGCTACCAGGAGCTTATAGAGCACTAATGGCAGACGTCGAAGAAGATACTCGTGAATATTTAGCTCTGATACGGCCCCAATTACTAGGAACATATGCAGTCATACGATGGAACGCATCGAAAGTAAGGCACAGCCACCAGGAGCTTATAGATCACTAATTCTAGACATCGATGCTGTGGATGAACGTGATTATTTTACCCTGATATTGCCGCAGCTTTTTTGTTTAACCTTTCATACCCACCATCTAACAACACAGTCTTCACATATCACCCTCTGCGAGAGCGGAATTAACAGCATGCTTTTATCTCCAGCTGTTTGAGGAATACCTAAATCATAATCCACGACTATCACAGATGGACGACTGACAACCAGTCTGGCCGGGTTATTTATACAACTGGCCTATCATTATTTAAGGCCTCTGTTCGTATTAATAGTTATAATAATATTTTAGAATAAAATAATAACCGAGCATTGAAAAAATCGGGCACAAAAAACCACTAATTGCCCGGTTTCCTACGAATAGCATTCCCCTCGAGTATTTAACGAATACAGGGCTTCCATTAAAATATCACTTGGAGGCGATTAAAAAAATAAAAAAAGCATTTCTGTGGCGTTCTACTACAAGTCGTTCCGTGAAAGAAGGACCATTGATTTGTCCAAGCCTAGTGGGTAGATACATTTTATGATTGCTTTTCTAAAAGTTATTTAGATGATAAAAAGCTATAAAGACTTTACTATTAGCAGTTTAAAAAATGCATAAGTACAAAGTAAATAGAACGTGGGAAACAGGTTTCTCCTCGTAATTGTACATACGTAGTTCATCCCTCTGCAACCCTGGTTGTATCTATCGCATGACCTATTAAAACATTGATAGATAATCAGTAGTGCTTGGAAAGAATAAGCTCGACTTGGGTGTTTTAATTTTACATATGTTGATTAAAAATATAGGTAAAAACAATCTAAGTTAGACCAATCATTGGCAAGGCCTATTATATAATGTAATAATTCTTCTAACTTTCTCTAGATTGTAACATAGAATTTGTATTTCAGGTAATTTATTTTTCACGAGTGTCCGACTTTTAGAAAATTCGCTTTTAATAAAGGGTGACTTGTCCTGAGTGACTTATAACGTAGAGTCGAACCTATAAAAGGCAGAGACTTGAAATTTTCAGGGTACATTCTATTCCGTTCATAACATAGACGCGCGATAAGAAAGCATTTTAAAGCATCTTGATTTTAAAGGTTAAAAATTGCAAAGATGGCATCAATATACATGATTGCTTCAATCATCTGTATACAACTCCATATATTTTCGGTTAAATAATAGGCTATTATAGCCTTGTATTCCTATTCCGTAATCATTATCAATTATTAGTTGATTTTCAATTTATTAAATTAATATTGTGAAGTGACAATTTTAAACGATTGCGGGCGAAGCCGCCACGAGGTGCTTGTCTTTAATAAACGTTCAGAGATTCGCAACTGCCAAGTACGGTTGTAGTGACGTTAGGTCACGTGGCTGGATCTATACCTGTTCGCATTTAGAGTTTTTAAGTCTTTTTCTGTAGACGAATATGCAGTAAGGTTATAGAAGATGGGAGATATATTGTGTCTGGCTGGAGGAAATGAAAACAGAGTTTGTGGCGTTAGAGCAACATTTTACGCTTTAGAACACGGCTTGTCCTTATGTAGAAATGGATATCTACACCTTAATTAAGAAGATTGAATTATTTAACGATTTACGACCTCAAATATTATTAATATCTTCAAATGATGGTAGGTTTAATAGTGGCTTGAAGAGAACAGCATTTACTTGTATCAATTCAATTGGTTCGTCAAATCTACCTACTTTATCCTAAACAATTTCTTACGAAGCGGTAAATATCTTAATTTTATTTTAATTTTAACAACGAGACTTTATTTTAGTTTCTTCTCTATGTCAGTTCCTCCGGACGTTTTATTCTCTCTTTTATTTTGCCCTTTAAACTCTAAATAGATACATTATTATCGAGTTTGTAATGACTGTACTTAAACCTAATAATTGTTTTAATTAATTATAGTAACTGAAGGCTATAATTGTTATAATTAATTATAATAAAAAACCGTCACAAATTTCTAAATTATTTGTACGTGATTAATTAAACGTAATATATGTTTTAATTATTTGTAGTAATTAAGCTTAACACGTGTTTTAATTAATTGTAGTAATTAAACTTTAAAATTGTTTAAATTATTTAGACTAACTAAACGTAATATTGGTTTTCTATTAATTGTAGTAACTAAAAGTAATATCTGTTTTAATTAATTGTAGCAACTAAACGTAATATTTAATTTAGTTATTTGTAGTAACTAAACGTAATAATAGTTTTAATTAATTGTAGTAACTAAGCTTAATAATAGTTTTAATTAATTGTAGTAAATAAACTTAATAATAGTTTTAATTAATTTAGTAATTAAACTTTAAAATTGTTTAAATTATTTAGAGTTACTAAATGTAATATTTGTTTTTATTAATTGTAGAAACTAAACGTAATATCTGTTTTAATTAATTATAGTAACTAAACCTAATAATTCTTTTAATTAGTTGTAGCAACTAAATGTAATAATTGTTTTAATTAATCGTAGTAACTAAACTTAATAATAGTTTTAATTAACTGTAGTAGTTAGAGTTAATAACAGTTTTAATTAGTTGTAGTAATTAAACTTTAAAATTATTAATTTTTTTTATAGTAACTAAACGTAATATTTGTTTTCATTAATTGTAGCAACTAAACGTAATAGTTGTTTTAATTAATTGTAGCAACTAAACTTAATAATAGTTTTAATTAATTGTAGTCATTAAGCTTAATACGTATTTTAATTAATTGTAGTAATTAAACTTTAAATTGTTTTATTATTTATAGTAACTAAACGTAATATTTGTTTTCATTAATTGTAGTAACTAAACGTATTAATTGTTTTAACTAATTGTACTAACTCAACTTAATAGCTGTTTAAATGACTTTAAGTAACTATACTAAGTAATTATTTTTAATATTAATGGTAATTAAGAGTTAATTGTTTTAATGATTATGTAGTAATTAAACTTAATAGTTGTTTTAAACTTAGATTTTACAATAGTGTTTTAAAGGATGGTTGTTTTCTTTTTGAAATAAAAAAATCATATATTTACCTATGATCCCTTGAGGAATGACGTTGAAGTTGTGTTATAAGGAAAATCTTCACCTAGAATTTTTTATAACTGAAAGGAAATGAATTCATCATGGAAGGTAATTTATATTCAATGAAAAATACATACATGGTGTAAAAAAGAGTACCTGGACCATTCTTATACCAGTAGCGTACTGTTGTCTCCAGGTCAGGAATTTGGCGACTTGAGTCAGTGAAATAATTAACCTCGAAGCGAACATTTCTAAGTTCGTTTTCACTTTATCTTTTTTAGAAACAAACATAATCAACAAGACGGCTGGGAGGTCTATTTGGTAGAGCACTTGACTACCGTAAAGGTCCTGGGAAATTTCATAGATTTTCTGTTGATTCTTCTGCTCTCGAGTGGTCTGTGCCTGCGAGTTTGGGTACTCAGGGTCAAGTTTAGGGCAACAATGGGCGCTTGCAGCGTAGCTATTCTTGGTTACTATCCTTGGTTGTCATAAGGCCCCAGAGTGCTTCTCTTTCGATTCAGTATTGTCTTCAGTTCAGGCACAGAGGTATAATTAACTTCTAAGCTAAAAGTTTGATACCCGATTCCCGTTGAAGAGGCATCAACGACTGTCTTTTGCAAAAATAAAATGTAATATTGCAACTGAGTCTAGAGGGCACTAAATAGAGGGCACCTAAAGGTTTTGTACAACATCAAGTTCTGTATCAATATATTACAATAAAAATATTGGTAAAACCCCAATACCACAAAAATAATCAAAAAAAATTAATGTATAAGTTACCTAAGCTTAAACCCTCACGTACATTTTGATACACATGACATCATCATCAGAGTGTCCTACTGTATTACAAAATTACAATCTAGATTATAATAAATTACAAGGTCAGTCTGGTTTGTAATTTATTGTAATAAAGATTGTAATTTTTAATAAGAACATCATGATAACAAGGTCATCGAAATGTACGTGAGGGTTTAATCATAGGTAACTTTTAAATTATTTTTTTATTATTTTTGTGGTATTGACGTTTATTCAATATTTTTATTCTAAAAGTTGTGATTTCAACCTCCGATTACACCGAAGGATTCCAGTGTTCATTTTATCTCTTCCTTTGCAAATGACGGCCTAGGCTCAAACCTAGGGATATAAAGGGTGGTTGAAGCATAATGCTAACACCTTATTCTCCTTTAAGGAAGCATTCAAGTATTTAGAGGAAGTTATCGTATTTTAAATACAAAGAAAGGCAGCTTTGTTTCAGCCAAAGTAAATAAACTTTTATGTTTACAATAACGATAATATTATGAGAAACATCATTTCCAACCTAATTTCTAATTAAGAAACTTCATTCTTTGTGACGCGTTAAAATTAATTAGAAAATATGGCAACGTTGTTTCAAAACGTTCAGACATCTTAGCTTAGATTACGTCAGGCACTGTCAGAGGTCAGTCACACCCTATGTACCCCGCGTCCTTGATTAAGCGTAGTCATGTGGTTCTACAACCAATCTATCGCTTAGAAATGTTTTTTAATTGAAGGATAAAGCTTATATTCTGCAGTTTTGTTTTTCTATATCCGTTAAACATTAAAGATATTAATTAAATAAAAAACGTACTAACCACAATATAAATATCTTTTATTTTGCTACAATAAAATAAAAGATTTTTGTATTGTGGTTAGTGAGTTTTTATTTAGTTAATAAAACTTAGTCCACAGTGCTTAAGAAATTTATTAATTAAAGTATATTGACAACACAGATTCTTGTCATAGCGTAAGAAACTCGGTAATGAACAATATACTGAAACATGTATATGTAGTAATAACCATAACATTCGCGTTAAACAGCTGTTCTACAGCATAACCTATGACCTAAAATCAGCTGTTGTATTAAATCATATGTGGTCACTTATGTTAAACTAATGCGACGAAATAACTATATTGCATAACTTGCCCCTTTTTTGAAAAGTTTTTCTTCTATATAAAACTAAAATTAATTAATTAAATAACTAATGAGATAATACTTGAAAAAACTGTATTAAAATCAAGTGTCATCCACTTCAAGTTTTAAAAAATGTAATTGTACTTAAGGGAATGAATAAAATGTATTTTATTAACGATTGAAATTTGAACATATAAAAGGAGAGTGTGAACTAATAGAAGGAATTGAAAGACATGACAAATGAAACATACACAAAATCCAAAACGCTGAGAAGTCGCAATAAACATAACCTTCGCGTTAAACAGCTGTCCTGCAACATAACCTATAACATAAAATCAGCTGTTGCATGCAATATGTTTTCACTTATTTTAAGCCAATGAGACGAAATAATTATATTGCATAACTTGCCCCTTTTTCTTCCACAAAAAACTCATTAAATAATTAATGAATTAATATTTGAAAAACATCAAACACCACCGACTACAACTTTAAAAAATTTATTTGAACTAGATTGGATGAATAAAAAGTATTTTACCAACGATTGGAAATTTTAACACTTATTAGGAGTGTGGACTAATAGAAGGAATTGAAAAGGATGACGAATGTATTATACACAAAATGCAAAACGCTGAGAAGTGTGAATGTTGATAAATTTGGGTATAAAGTATTTTTAAATGTTCTTTTTTAATTTAATGAGTCAATAAACTTTAACAGGCATGCAAATTCACATTCGCAAAACCCACTACAAAGTCGCGTACAGATTTTATATAAAGTAAAATCAAGTGCCATCCCCTTCAAGTTTTACAGAAATGTATTTGAACTTGAGTGAATGAATAAAAAGTATTTTATTAACGATTGAAAATTTGAACAAGATATATAAGTAAAGTGTGAACTAATAGGAGGAATTAAAAAGAATGACGAATGAAACATACACAAAATGCAAAACTCTGAGAAGTAGCAATAAACATAACTTTCCTTTAAAACAGCTGTTCTACCACATAACCTCTAACATAAAATCAGCTGTTGTATGAAATCATATGTTAACATTTAATTTATGTATGCAGCACATTCAAAGAACTATATAGGTGTGATAAAGCGAGACCCCAACTCGAATTGTTTCCGAGTACTTTTTTATGCTGTCGGGCCAGAAAAATATTCACAGAAATAAAATATGCACTTAAAATGATAATAGTGTAATATCTTCAAATCTAAGGTGTAAACACTACAATCAAAATTATATGACGTATTTAAATCACCAAAAATAATAAACATCAGCGAAGTTGTCACTTTGTGGATTCCATAAGAGCTCTTCTATCTATATTACTTTGGAACAAAAATAGATTTATTCATTTTTAACTACATTTATTGTTTCTATAATACAATATCTATATTTTACCCTGAGGAATATGTTTCGTGTCACTAGAGGAGTTTTTGGGAGTGGCTTTCTAAAAAAAAAAAAAAAAAAAAACTGGAAAGAAAAACAATGAATGGACAAAATAGGGACGAGTTAAGAACAGCCTAACGACAAAGTCACTTAATATTACACAATGTCAAGAGCACAGTGGTACAATATATTACAATGAAAATATTGAAAAGAACCCCAATACCACAAAAACTAATCAAAAATAACAAATAAAACAAGTTACTTAAGATTAAACGCTTTTTTCTTTTTTTTCGAGGGTTTAATCTAAAGTAACTTGTTTTATTTGTTATTTTTGATTATTTTCTCATTCAATATTCTTTTCAATATTTTCATTGTAACTTAAAATTAATAATTAATAAAAACAAGAATTATCAAATTAATATTTTTTTATATTTAGGTTTTACGTGAGTATTCAACTCAACTATTAAGTGAAAAAATCAGTTAAATTGTTTAAAACTACTTTCACGTTTAAGAACGATTGGGGTGTTTAATTCTCGCTTAATATTCTTAAAGCATCGCGTTACCAGAAAATAGTTGCTTTAGAGTTTAATTAGCCTCCCTTACAAGATGCACAGCCAGAGAGGTAGGTACAAGTGTTAATTCATGGAGCGCTGCCATTAGACTGGAATGCGAACAATGCTGGACACGTAAGGTATTATTTCATTAAAGAGAAGGCCAAGAGAGGAGCGTGCAATTACAGTGCGGAGGCCCTTAGGGGCGAGGTGATTATATACCACTGGCCAGTGAGTGACACCTGGTCCAGCGTTTTATTTATATATCACACTCACAACGAGATGGAGCGTAACATTTCGGGCGATAAACGCTTCTGATGTTTCTCCTCCGTGCGAAATACAAGGTCCTTATTAATGTATTTATAGTGGTTGTAATACAAATTATAGTGCATAGAGAGTAACATGTACAAAATATAACGTAAAAATAAGAAGTAACAGTGCGGAAAAGTAATAAACAATAATGTAGAAAAGTACCAAGTAGTCCTGAGAAAAAGTAGCAAGTAACAAATTATAGTGCATAGAAAGTAATATGTACCAAATATAACGTAAAAATAAGAAGTAACAGTGCGGAAAAGTAATAAACAATAATGTAGAAAAGTACCAAGTAGTCCTGAGAAAAAGTAGCAAGTAACAAATTATAGTGCATAGAAAGTAATATGTACCAAATATAACGTAAAAATAAGAAGTAACAGTGCGGAAAAGTAATAAACAATAATGTAGAAAAGTACCAAGTAGTCCTGAGAAAAAGTAGCAAGTAACAAATTATAGTGCATAGAAAGTAATATGTACCAAATATAACGTAAAAATAAGAAGTAACAGTGCGGAAAAGTAATAAACAATAATGTAGAAAAGTACCAAGTAGTCCTGAGAAAAAGTAGCAAGTAACAAATTATAGTGCATAGAAAGTAATATGTACCAAATATAACGTAAAAATAAGAAGTAACAGTGCGGAAAAGTAATAAACAATAATGTAGAAAAGTACCAAGTAGTCCTGAGAAAAAGTAGCAAGTAACAAATTATAGTGCATAGAAAGTAATATGTACCAAATATAACGTAAAAATAAGAAGTAACAGTGCGGAAAAGTAATAAACAATAATGTAGAAAAGTACCAAGTAGTCCTGAGAAAAAGTAGCAAGTAACAAATTATAGTGCATAGAAAGTAATATGTACCAAATATAACGTAAAAATAAGAAGTAACAGTGCGGAAAAGTAATGAACAATAATGTAGAAAAGTACCAAGTAGTCCTGAGAAAAAGTAGCAAGTAACAAATTATAGTGCATAGAAAGTAACATGTACAAAATATAACGTAAAAATAAGAAGTAACAGTGCGGAAAAGTAATAAACAATAATGTAGAAAAGTACCAAGTAGTCCTGAGAAAAAGTAGCAAGTAACAAATTATAGTGCATAGAAAGTAACATGTACCAAATATAACGTAAAAATAAGAAGTAACAGTGCGGAAAAGTAATGAACAATAATGTAGAAAAGTACCAAGTAGTCCTGAGAAAAAGTAGCAAGTAACAAATTATAGTGCATAGAAAGTAACATGTACCAAATATAACGTAAAAATAAGAAGTAACAGTGCGGAAAAGTAATGAACAATAATGTGGAAAAGTACCAAGTAGTCCTGAGAAAAAATAGCAAGTAACAAATTATAGTGCATAGAAAGTAACAGGTACAAAATATAACGTAAAAATAAGAAGTAACAGTGCGGAAAAGTAATGAACAGTAATGTAGAAAAGTACCAAGTAGTCCTGAGAAAAAATAGCAAGTAACAAATTATAGTGCATAGAAAGTAACAGGTACAAAATATAACGTAAAAATAAGAAGTAACAGTGCGGAAAAGTAATGAACAATAATGTAGAAAAGTACCAATTGGTCCTGAGAAAAAATAGCAAGTAACAAATTATAGTGCATAGAAAGTAACAGGTACAAAATATAACGTAAAAATAAGAAGTAACAGTGCGGAAAAGTAATGAACAATAATGTGGAAAAGTACCTAGTAGTCCTGAGAAAAAGTAGCAAGTAACAAATTATAGTGCATAGAAAGTAACATGTACCAAATATAACGTAAAAATAAGAAGTAACAGTGCGGAAAAGTAATGAACAATAATGTGGAAAAGTACCAAGTAGTCCTGAGAAAAAGTAGCAAGTAACAAATTATAGTGCATAGAAAGTAACATGTACAAAATATAACGTAAAAATAAGAAGTAACAGTGCGGAAAAGTAATGAACAATAATGTAGAAAAGTACCAATTAGTCCTGAGAAAAAGTAGCAAGTAATAATGTAGACAACTAACAAACTATAATGTTGAAAAGTAACAGGTACTAGTGCGTTAATGTAATCTGTAAAACTGTGAAAAAGTAACAAATAATACTTTGAGAAGGTAAGACGAAAATATTATGAAAAGGCAACAAATACTAACGTGGAATAATGACAAGTAATAGCGTGGAAAAGTAACAAAACAAAAGTGAAAAAGAAACCTGTAGTCGTGGGGGAAAGCAACAAGTACTAATGGGGAAAAGTAAAAAGTACTCATGGGGAAAAAATAACAGAAAGGAAAAGTAACAAACAATAATGTGGAAAAGTAATAATATGTTAAAGTAACAGGCACTAGTGCGTTAATGTAATCTGTAAAACTGTGGAAAGGTAACAAATAATAATGTGGGAGGGTAACAAAAAAATATTGTGAAAAAGCAACAAGTACTAACGTGGAATAATGACGGGTTATCACGTCATTAGCGTGGAAAAGTAACAAAACAAAAGTGAAATGGAACCTGTAGTCATGGGGGAAAGCAACAAGTATTAATGGGGTAATGTAACCAATACTAATGGGGGGAAAATAAGTAACAGTGGGGAAAAGTAACAAAGAAAAATGTGGTAAAGTTATTAGCAATAATGTGGAAAATTAACTAATTATAATTTTAAAAAGTACTCATGTAGAAACGTAACAAGTTATTATAAGTTAAATAACGAGTAAAATTTGGAGTAGATCAAGTAATAATGTGGAGAAGTAGTTCCTCCACACTCCAAACTATAGACGCTTACACGTTACAACCAGTTAGTTGTAACGTGTAAGCGTCTATTTTTAAGTTATAAAGTGGCATAAAACAGTATGCGGACATCCTAGAATGTAACCAGATTAAAGTCATAACTATATCTGTTTCAATGTCTATACACTTTCGCATTATACAACCCCCTATTATTGGGTGACACCTCTCTCTTCACTCCGGTTGAGTGTACATCTACTTCAGATAGATGGAGCAGTGATTTAATTTCGCCTTTTCCTAGTACCAAAAGTTCTTTCCCTAATCCTACCCAGTTACACCAACCCTTAATTAAACTTCGTTTTAGAAGATGGTACAACAGAAAGACAATTGTCATTGGCCCGATAGAGAGATCTACTTCAGGCCCTGCACACTTGATGCCAACATTTTCTAACAGTATTATGGGATCGTACCTGTTTTCTTTAGTCCTACTTAATTTCATCTACCCTTACGAGAGTAGATTTCTCCTACATACACCGCCAGGGTTTTATGTCCCTAATCTATTAATTCTATATATACTCACAATATTTTCCTATTCTTCATATGGATACAGTCATACCGACTTATTGCCTTCAAATTACAAAAAAATATTTCATTTGTCCATTATCTTCAATCTTATTGTACATTATTATCTTAATGTTCGAGTCTGGTTATCACCTCGTTTTTTTAATCGTTTAACCGACTCATTAACTTCTACATTCCGACTCATTAACCCCTACATGCCGACTCATTAACTTCTACATTCCGACTCATTAACCCCTACATGCCGACTCATTAACTTATATATACCGACTCATTAACTTCTACATTCCGACTCATTAACCCCTACATGCCGACTCATTAACTTATATATACCGACCCATTAACTTCTACATGCCGACTCATTAACTTCTACACGCCGACTCATTAACTTATATATACCGACTCATTAACCCCTACATGCCGACTCATTAACTTATATATACCGACTCATTAACTTCTACATTCCGACTCATTAACCCCTACATGCCGACTCATTAACTTATATATACCGACTCATTAACTTCTACATGCCGACTCATTAACTTCTACACGCCGACTCATTAACCCCTACATGCCGACTCATTAACCTATATATACCGACTCATTAACTTTTACATGCCGACTCATTAACCCCTACATGCCGACTCATTAACTTATATATACCGACTCATTAACTTCTACATGCCGACTCTTTAACACCTACATACCGACTCATTAACTTATATATACCGACTCATTAACTTTTACATGCCGACTCATTACCCCTACATGCCGACTCATTAACTTCTATATGCCGACTCATTAACTTCTACATGCCGACTCATTAACTTATATATACCGACTCATTAACTTCTACATGCCGACTCTTTAACCCCTACATACCGACTCATTAACTTCTATATGCCGACTCATTAACTTTTACATGCCAGCTCATTAACTTCTACATACCGACTCATTAACTTATATATACCGACTCATTAACTTCTACATGCCGACTCTTTAACCCCTACATACCGACTCATTAACTTCTATATGCCGACTCATTAACTTTTACATGCCAGCTCATTAACTTCTACATGCCGACTCATTAACTTATATATACCGACTCATTAACTTCTACATGCCGACTCTTTAACCCCTACATGCCGACTCATCAACTTCTACATGCCGACTCATTAATTTCTACACGCCGACTCATTAACCCCTACATGCCGACTCATTAACTTATATATACCGACTCATTAACTTTTACATGCCGACTCATTAACCCCTACATGCCGACTCATTAACTTATATATACCGACTCATTAACTTCTACATGCCGACTCTTTAACACCTACATACCGACTCATTAACTTATATATACCGACTCATTAACTTTTACATGCCGACTCATTAACCCCTACATGCCGACTCATTAACTTCTATATGCCGACTCATTAACTTCTACATGCCGACTCATTAACTTATATATACCGACTCATTAACTTCTACATGCCGACTCTTTAACCCCTACATACCGACTCATTAACTTCTATATGCCGACTCATTAACTTTTACATGCCAGCTCATTAACTTCTACATGCCGACTCATTAACTTATATATACCGACTCATTAACTTCTACATGCCGACTCTTTAACCCCATACATACCGACTCATTAACTTATATATACCGACTCATTAACTTCTACATGCCGACTCATTAACCCCTACATGCCGACTCATTAACTTATATATACCGACTCATTAACTTCTACATGCCGACTCATTAACCCCTACATGCCGACTCATTAACTTATATATACCGACTCATTAACTTCTACATGCCGACTCATTAACCCCTACATGCCGACTCATTAACTTATATATACCGACTCATTAACTTCTACATGCCGACTCATTAACTTCTACACGCCGACTCATTAACTTCTACATGCCGACTCATTAACTTCTATATGCCGACTGATTAACTTCTACATGCCGACTCATTAACCTCTACATGCCGACTCATTAACTTCTACATGCCGACTAATTAACTTCTTTATGCTACCTCGTATTTCTATAGTTACTTTTGCTCCCCTAGTTGGGCTCTTACTCAAGGGGCCAATGAATTGGAAAGGACCGGATGTGAGTCCCCATATCTGACAGTTAGTTTGTCTCTTTTCACTCCACAACGTTTGCCTAATCCTTCTACAAAGTTGCATCATTTCGAACTAAATATATACAAACACTTTTACCTTCTTTTCTAATTTACAATTTATTATATTCAGTGGCCACATCACTGCATCTCACACGATTGCCAGTTGATGTGGTCGCCACAGATTTGTATGTTTGTTATGATTTATTTTGTAGATTTAGCGAGTGGTTTTGTTTTACACTAAAGGTATCCTTTTTAAATCCTGCCATCATCATTGAATGGCTCGCTAGAGATCCCAGGTCAATTTAAAAAAAGAATCAAATAATGAAAGGAAACGTTAGATTGAGAAAATATTTACAAATTTGACCCCCAAAACAGAATAAACAATTGAAAAGTGGTATCATAATAATTTTCTGATGCTATAAAACTGACAGGAGCTTTGTTTGCAGAGCCAGACAATGGACTGGATACAGTGGTGTGACACAAGACAGTTCGGGGTGAAACAATTACATACTTAAGAAGTAAATAGATGGAAAATGAGAATAAAAGATACATATTTTGTAAATGTAGAAGAAAATATATGTAATACATTTCCTATTACTTGGATAACAATATTTGAGTTTAGCTTATGGTTAAAGAAAGTAATCAAATCACGAAAACCCAATCACAACCAATAATTTAATTTAACAAACTCGTTTCAATGACGAAGTCATCATTATCATTGAATACAATCTCACTTATTGTACACTTATGGTATCGAGTTATAGTTTAGAGTTAGTATACTCTCAGCGATGATGATGCCATTGTCATGGAAACGCGTAAATTTCATTTGTAACTACATTCTATCCTCTAATGGTCGTGACTTGATTATGGAAATACATGTAAAATATTAACATATATAACTCTATAAATTGTTTTTTTATTAACAACTTTTGTGGTTTATTTGTGTATATTGGTTGTAATATTGTTACTGTGTCCACGGCACTATAAGAAGACTTGAAAAATACTATTACCTCATACTTAGTTGTGTAACAAAATTAAAGAAAAGAATTAAGCCATATCTAAGAACTTTAGTATCAAGTAAATAGAAACTGTATATGAGTTGATAAGGCGAACGAGAAAGACTTAAACGCGCAACTGTTATGCAGGAAAGTAAGCTACATAATTGGCCGATCTCTAAATAAGGTCTTTAAACTGGGTTTATATTTCCCGGTGCACATGTACGTTTTGTTGCGGCATCTATTGCTTGTGATTCTGTACGCCATTAATGCTTTCTTGAGGTACGACAGGTAAATAAAACATCAATAACTTGTTAATTACTAAGGCTTGATGGATAATTCACTACCTGAAGGGAATTTCCTAATTTTTTATTGGTAATTTCAATTACAATCTTTCCGCCTGCCAAAAGTCATTTCATATATTTTTCTGATAATTAAGTAATTTGGTTCGTGAAGTATTCTTTCGCCTTCTTTCTGTTTTCTTCGTTCCTGTTGGACAATTTGTGAGATTATAGAAAGCTAATATGAGTAAAATTCCGTCCTTTAAGACGAGAAAAAGACTAAAACTTAATAATATTCTCCTTTTATACTGTTACACAACACTGGAAGACACAGGGATGCATTATTAGGCCCATAAGGGGGGTAAATGTATCCTGGGTACTCATTCTGACTCAACCTACGGGGGGAAAGCACTCAAAAATTCTTTGACCATACCAAGGATCGAACGCAGAGCATTGAGGCTAGTAGTCAAGTGTAGTAGAGCAGCTGTTACTTTATTTTGTATTAATTGTAATTATTTAATAAAAAGTAAATAAAATAACAAACATTTTGTTGACATAAGTAGAAATTTACTTATTAATTTTTAAATATTACTTTTTATTAAATAACTTTTTAACTACGTAAATCCTAATGTGCATTTCGTTGGCCAAGGTATCATCTTCAAAGAGTTTGTTACAATAGTAACCGATTCTTCTGAAGATGATAGCTCGGGAATAAAAATGTACATCAAGATTTAAGTAGTTAAAAAGTTATTTGTGGTTAAGAGGTTTAATTTATTTAATCATAGGTTATTAGTTTTAGGTTTTTTCTTTTGTAGATGTATATTTTTCCTGTTTCCTAAATTAATTGTTAACGTTTTGGTTATTTCTTATTTTTGTGGTTTATACTGTTTTTTTGTACTTTAACCTCATTCCATATTTGTTTGTTTTGTTATTATTTTTTTAATATTTTGTTCTTTATTCTTGTAGTTTTCTTCTGATTGTTAATTATTAGTTCTATGCTGTTCTACGATTTGTAATTTTGTATATTTTAAAGTGGTATTTTGTTTCTCCTTTTAGTGATTTAATGTATTTATTAATTTCAAGTTATAACCTTATCTTGGTCTTCAATAATTTATCTATGTTGATACTTTTAGATTAAGCCCTTTATTCGTAGTTTTGTTTTCCTTATTTTTTCTAATTTTGCATACATAATTGTTCATATGTTTACTTGTATACTATTTCTTATTTTTCTACAGTTATTTCTTACTTTTGAAGTAGCCAATTATTTTCACCAGAGTTCTCTTTAAGCAGGCTGGCTTACACACGGTGTATTCAAAAGAAGAAACCGTATTGTTATTATTAGATGTATGAAAACACTTCAAAAAAATAATTATAAGTCCATTTGTCAATTTTTTTTCTCAGACATCTGCCTACATTTAGCTTACTATATTTCTTAGCTCCAGTAACGGGTAAATAAATAAAAAAATTAATAAGTAAAGGAAATAATTGTTATTTTATAAATTGTAAGTTATAATAAATCCTTTCAACAATGACTAAATGTCTTGCACCTGAAGACGCCATCAGCGTCTGGCGAAACATTTTTACAATTTTTCCGACTTGAAACTTTTATTGCAAAAGTAAATACCTTTGTTCAGTATTATTGTATAATTTGATGAAACATAATCAGCATTTTCAGATTACAGAGGCCGTGGAGGAAGAGCAGATACGGTTTGCATAGTAGGGTAATTGGCGCGATCCCAGTGAGCACAGACAATAGGCCCGTTTCCATCTGTCCGTCCATCATTCACAAACTGATTGCTTATTTCCGCTCGATTCCGAATATTTGTTCAAAACCATCCGTCTGTGGTTTTTCGAATAATTTAACTTTACATAATTTCAACCGCAAGTAACCGTTTGTTTACATCGTTTCACATTAATCAGGCACGATGAATGAACCTCATGCTGAAGTGTGCGTGCGTGCTGTTACTCTTATGTTGGCATATGAGAGGCGTCTGCTGTAATGCCTATTGTCGAATAATCTAAAGCGAAACTTTTGAGAAATATTTGACGAATGGACTAAAAATTATTTTTCGTAGATTTTTCATACTGCAAATAGGCAATAATAATAATAATAATAATGTCGTTTTTTCTTCTGGATACACCGTGTGCGAGCCAGACTGCGTTCAGATAACTGTGGAGTATTATCTACTACAAAAGTAAGAAATAACAGTAGAAAAATAAGAAATAGTATACAAGTAAACATATGAACAATTATATATGCAAAATAAAAACAAATACGGAAAACAAAAAACTACAAATAAACGTCTTAATCTAAAAGTATATCAGCATATATAATTATTGATGACCAAGATAAGCTTATAACTTGAAATTAATAAAAACATTAAATCACTAAAATGAGAAACAAAATACCACTTTAAAAAATATAAAATTACTAATCGTGGAACAGCATAGAACTAATAATTAAGAATAAGTATAAAACTACAAGAATAATTAATAAGATATTTAAAAACACAAATATAGAACAAGGTTAAAATACAAAAGACACCCTAAATTACAAGAATAAGTAACAACTAAAACGTTAAAAATATGAATTTAATGAATTTAGGAAATAGGAAGAACATAAAACTACAAAAACAAGAAAAAACCTAAAACTAAAAAAACATTTATGAAATAAATTAAATCTCTTAAACACAAATAACTTTTCAACTACTTAAATCCTAATGTAAATTGCTATTGCCAAGCCGTCATCTTCAGAAGAATCGGTTACAATTGTAACAAACACTCAGGAGATGACACCATGCACAAACGAAATACAAATTAGAATTTAATTAGTTAAAAAGTTATTTAATAACAAATAATAAAAAAATAAGTCAATTCTTAATAATTTCAACAGAGACAAATTTTGTTTTCATTACTTTTTATTGTATAATTACAATTAATATAAATAAAGTAACATAACCTATGCGTTAAAACAGCTCTTCTACCATATAACATGTAACAAAATCAGCTGTTTTATTAAATTACATGTTATCACTTATTTTAAGCTAAATGGGGTGAAATAGCTTTATTGCATACTGTGTCCCTATTATGAAAAGTTTTTCCCCATGTAAAAATAAAATTAATTAATTAAATTCAATTAATATTTTAAAAAGCATTAGCTAACATAAAGTGTCAACCACTGCAAGTTAATAAAAATGTATTTGACTTGAGTGGACGAATAAATAGTATTTTATTAACGATTGAACATTTGAACACGATATACTCGTATATAAGGGGAGTGTGACTAATAGAAGGAATTGTAAAAGTACACCGCAGTTGGTTTTAGTTATTAGAACCACAATCACTAAGAAGGTCGACGGTTAATAATAAAGCGTAGATTTTTAAAATATACTTTGAGAATACATTGAAAATAAAAATCTGCCCTTGATATAGGAGGTCGCTGCTAACACTACCGTATGATAGTCTACAGTATATATATTACAGTGTAAAGATACTTCCTTATATTCGACTGAAAAGACAAAAAATCGACGAAATCGGTACTGGACATAAGGCTTATATAACACAGTTCTATATTTATTACTTGTTCTTTTTACGTTTCTTTAAGCTGTTTGGGTTAAATGATGTCTTTTACTGGTACATTTAAGGAATAATTGCTGTCTACTTGTATATTTTGATAACTCTCACTATGCGTGTAACATCTGCATATTTACTATTTCTTAACAAATAAATTTTGTAATTCTGGACGTGTTTTATCCTAATAATAAGTTAGTGTAGGAGGTTATATTATATATATATATATATATATATATATATATATATATATATATATATATATATATATTAAATATGGTGATATGTTTTCTTGTAATATAGTTAATAAATTAAAAAAATTTCAAAAACAAGAATACTTTTAATGAATATATTTATTCAAAGCTTTTAGCCGATAAAAGCTTCTTTTTTTTATTAGATAATTATTTTCCTGAAGATGCTGGTACTATTTTATCGGCGAAAAGCTTTGAATAAATATATTCAATAAAAGTATTCTTGTTTTTGAAATATTTTTAATTTATTATATATATATATATATTGCTGTTTCTTTACGTAATTTTGGAAATATCAATTCTGAGATATTAAATAGTTTTTTTAGTGATTTTAACTCTAATAGCAAGTATGAGTATTATAATCAACCATGGGTAGAAAGAGATTGTGAATATAGGAAATTGAAGGTAGCTAGTCACAGATGCCAGGTAGCCAATCTGGAAAAGATCCTACTGGCTATCGGGGTAATAAAGAGGTTTCTACTCTATATACCATTATGTAGAAGATGGATCAGAAAAATTAGAACTAGGCGGAATGGATGATTCCCTGGTTCTAGTAATTTGAGGAAAATTATAACGCTTGGGCGGTGTTGTTTTCCGTAGAGCGGCTTCTGATTGGGGTAAAGAGAAGTGTCTTACAGAAATTATATAAATGACATCTACAGTAAACATATATAAAAGTGTATAAAAATATTTGTAAACAAGACCAAAATTGTTTCATTTGAGAAATACTTATTAACATTATTATTAAACTTTGAATATTTTAACGTATTTTGTATAATTTGTTTCTATATGTTAACATTATTTTTAACTCTAGTTCGAACAATGAGTTTATAGTTAGCAATCAAAAAAGACTTTAACGATAAAAGCCAGAAAGAAGGCGTTAAATTGTTTGGAAAAGATTCGCAAGGCAGAAACCTATTTTCTAGCGTGCAATAAATAAAACCCGCGCCTCATTAACAATGCCCTAATGCAACTGCATATACGAATCTATTAACAGTAAACCTTGTGCGGGCAGTAAATTATATTTTTAGTCAGGACCCGCCATTTTATTTTGTTTTTCGATTATCTTTTCCCCAATCGTTCTTCTAGAAACTTTGAACGGAACAATTGGAAGCAGTAAAAAGCGCAATTAAAATCTGGTAATGAGTTTTTAGAAAAAAAGGCTCGACGCTGAGTGGAGGGAGAGCGTATAGGCGGGTCTGTCTATCTGCACGCAATATTACCTTCTCCACTCCTCCGGGCTTGTTTCTTCCTGTCTTTAACAAGGAGCCGGGTTTTTTTTCGGAAATAAGACTTGATTCTCGACAATTGAAAAGTAATTAATTTGCAGTCTACAATTAGCAGGTTTCGCCCTGTTAAAAATAAACTGGGAATTGCTTTTCTACTCTGATTTTATCTTTAAATTGAAGAAAGGGTTATGTCTTAGGTGAATTTAGCGCTGCGGATTCAGCCATTACCTGCTTTGCGGTGTTCCCACATGAGAATGGCCATAAAAGTATTCGCCTTAATGCCGAGGTGCGACGTCTATACTTCGAGTTCTCTGATATTAAACAATCACTAAATAGTTTTCAGCTGAGTGTAAAATATCAACTGAGAGGGAACTAATGAAAAGGGTAATTTAAACTAATGTCTCAATAATATATCTTGCAAAAACCATTCACAAAACCAACATAAACCTGAAAAAAGTACATTATTCTTTGAGACACACATTTCAAACTAGTAGAAGCTAGTGGATAATTTTACTCTGAATGACACCAAATTTATATTATTTTCAAAGAGGACATATTTGTATACACTGAAGCCCGATTCACGAGTATGTTTGGTGAGCCAATCTAGGTACAATTATAGTGAAAACAATCACAACTCAGGGAAATCGAAAGTAGAATCGACGGAATTAGCGCGATGCATGATGTATGAGAGAAGGATCTGTAAGAAGGATCTGCGAGAAGGAATTGTAATGCGGGAAGGATCTGCGCTGGGAACTTAAAGCCCATTTATGTGATGTTATTCTAATTAGATGTTAGGTTTATGAAAGGTTTGTCTGCGAGATGTTATGTTCATTGAGGTTTTATGTTTACGATATGTTCAGGTTTATGATATGCCCTATTATGTTTATGAGTTGTTATGTTTAGGAAGTGTTATGTTTATGTGATGTTATTTATAAAATTAAGTCGAATCTACACAGATTGGATGTATTTGAAGTGAGGATTTATCGTACTATATTGAGAGTTTTCTGGACGCAAAAGGTTGTGAATGTGGTGATTTTAACGATGAAGGAGGAAAGAGAGCTTCACTGTCATCATTAAACACAAGAGACTTGAGATACATCATGAGAGGAGAAAAGTATGCATTGAAGCAACATATTATCCAGGGCAGGATGGTGGGAAAAGGACCATCAGGATGACGAATTTGACGACTGGTTCAATAGCGTCATCAACCAATTGTTTAAAGCAGTGGTAACGAAAGTATGAGTGCATTGATGATGGCCCAGATTCAAAACGAAGAGGACACATAAAAAATAAGAATATTGTAATGTTTCGTGTTGTTCTACATGAACATTATAATCAGACCTAGTCTATGTGTGTCTGGACATGACCTCAGTTTTCTCCAACAATTTGTCACATTCAGTAAAACCTCGATTAACCGAGTTTCTATTAACCGAGTTTCGAGTTAGTACTTACAATAAATATATACAGTAAGTATAAATCACAATATAAAATTATACAATAAATATAAATTTTATTCACACACACACACACACACACACACAAGCACGCACGCACACTGGTGTCACTCGTTAATTAAATGCTTTACATTTGACAACGATCACGAAAAATCCCGACTCGCACTTAATTATTAACCGCAGAACATGTCACAATGGATTTGCTCATTAAAAATAAAGCCTGTTTAAAATAAAGTGATCGACACGAGCGCACTCTATACAGACGCGTTTATAATGCACTAAATTTGATTTAAAATAATAAGACTAATTGTATGGGAAATTGTCAGCCGCGTAAACTGACAGGCGGATAAACGATATTAAACCTAAACTATACATTTGTGCAACAAATATCTGAACCCTCTTGCAAGTACGAGGGACAGGAATTGGCGAAAGTTATCAGTGTCGATGGCTAATGGTATAACTAATGGACGACGTTCTCGAGTGTAATGTCCGTTACAAATACATGTTTAGCCCAAAAAATAAGGAAGAAGAGTGAGTTAATGAATGAATAATTTTAGAAAGGGGAAATGAAAGGACCTTTTTCTAAAAATTCAAAATCTTGAATTTAACAACTACAGTTAATCTTCGTCTCTCCTGATTGGTTGTAAAATCGTGGGTTGCATGGTCAGTATACTTGCCCTCAGCTGGAGCCGATATCCTGCAAGATCCTTATGCCACTTAGACTTCACGTTACCCCTCTCACGTCCTTAAAACCTTTCGTATAGACACAAGAGCAAAGGTATGAGGGGGAGATTTTATAATCATCCTGATATATTTTATAACACTCGTTTGAAATCACTCTGGTCTTATATCGCTCCTTTCCCGACCACTTCCTTCCCTCCATGGTACTTTATACAAACCCCAAAGCTCTGCATATAAATTTACGCTCTCTGGTCTTACAATCGTAGTTTCTAATTCCTCAACCCACCTTTACCCACCAAAACTCCGATACTTTGCAATCTAAACTCCGGCCGCCTTTTCCGATCTCTTTCATCCGACCGAACAAGTTTACCGATGAATTGAAATAATCAATAAAGCGGGGCGTAGGCCTTGCAGCGCCGGTCTCCGGTGCCGATAGACACGTCAAGTGTCGGTTTATTGGGTCAATCCGTGTAGGCCTTACTCAGCGGAACGCTTACTTTGTTAAACACCGACAGTTCCGAAAGTGTCGACTCATCCCCCGCTGACTGACAGCATATAATTATACCCGTGATCCCGATTGTGGTGTTGGAACCCGTTTACAATGAAATCGTACCAACGATACGCGGGTAATGCGCACAAACGCCGATCGGAAACACGGCGCAAAAAGGAGACGCTCCACAGTGCACCATTCTCATGGACAGCCTTGTATATATGTAGTAAGGGTGTATTATGTTAGGGTAGGTGGGTTATAACTAGGGTACGAGCATTGGTGTTATCTCTACTAACATCTGTGTTATCTCTACTAACATTGGTGTTACCTCTACTAACATTGGTGTTATCTCTACTAACATTAGTGTCACCTCTACTAACATTGGTGTTATCTCTACTAACATTGGTGTTGCCTCTACTAACATTGGTGTTACCTCCACTAACATTGGAGTTATCTATACTAACATTGGTGTTACCACTACTAACATTTTTGTTATCTCTACTAACATTGGTGTTATCTCTACTAACATTGGTGTTACTTCTACTAACATTGATGTTACCTCTACTAACATTGGTGTTACCTCTACTAACATTGGTGTTATCTCTACTAACATTGGTGTTACCTCTACTAACATTGGTGTTACCTCTACTAACATTGGTGTTACCTCTACTAACATTGGTGTTATCTCTACTAACATTGGTGTTACCTCTACTAACATTGGTGTTACCTCTACTAACATTGGTGTTACCTCTACTAACATTGGTGTTATCTCTACTAACATTGGTGTTATCTCTACTAACATTGGTGTTACCTCTACTAACATTTTTGTTACTTCTACTAACATTGGTGTTACCTATACTAACATTGGTGTTATCTCTACTAACATTGATGTTACCTCTACTAACATTGGTGTTATCTCTACTACGTACGACAGAATTCATCACTGAAATATACCTCTATATCGAGGATATAGAACTGTTTACACCAGCTACGCGTGAAATGTACAGCTCTTATTTCATATCTCGAACAATGCAACTACAAAACGTCCCCCATGAGCTATTGCCATCTCTAGGACTGACAACAAATAATCCAAACACCAAATAAGATTATGTCACTTTAGCAGCTGTTAACGTTTGAACTAATAGTAAAAACACACCTAAACAGAACTAAATAAAACAAGTAAAGACAATAAGACGGCAAATAAACTCTACAAATTTACATTTATACAAGAAGACAACCAAACAAATAAAAATAAAACGGTTGAAACAAAGCGCTCTAGCTAGCCATTCATCTAATTTAAAAAGGTAATAATAAAAATTATACCTAATTAAAGACAAGTACTTTTTTTAAATATATAACAACTTTAAGCAAAACAATAAAAAATTGCAGAATTAATTAAAAAACAATAACATAATAATAACCATAAATAATATGATAAAATACAATTAGACTAAAACTAAAAGTAAAAAAATATTTTTCAATCAATGTTTTAAAATATAAAGAATATTTATTATACGAATAAATCTTTATTAAGAATTACATATAAATGTAATGATAGTTGCATTTTGTTAAGTTGTTATTTAGTGAAAATTTGAAATTATATTTTCAAATTGATCTCTTTATTACGTTTCGCACGATTTATTGTTTTCAGAACTAGGTGTAAATACTAGGGTAGATACATTTTTTCGACCCCGATAGAGAATTACTTCAAGCATGTCAAGTGATGTGTAAGGGTGTTCCCTACCAGGGGAACAACGTCTACCAGGCAACTTTATACCTCTTAATTTAATCCTATCCTTGTTCACAATCCATTAATTTCTTTGGTACACAATTAGGGAAATCCTGATCGTCTTAAAATTAAAGTGCAGAAAAGACAGCTGATATGATTTAATAACCTTTTATTTCAGTAAAGAGTTTCGACTGGTTTGCTGTCTTCTTCAGGCCATAATTTAGACCATGGCTTCCAAAAACTGTAACAAACGCACTAGACAGGATGCACACAACACTCGCGTAATTTTGATTGTTGCACAACCCAACAATGTCGTCAGGAAGCCATCGTTTGATCATGCTTGTGAAGACAGCAAACTAGCTGTCGAAACATCGTTTATTTAAATAAAGCGTTATTGTCTCATATCAAACAACTTTTTCTTGATATTAAAACTTGTGAGTGTATATACAAATATAGTATATTTAATAATGCTTATTAATTCACGGATAGAATAAATATATAGATTATGTTGTAATTTATTGGGAGCCAATTTTATATAAAACAAGTAATATAAACAAACGCATTTTAAAGTCGATTTCTACTTAGGTAAAAAAAATTGTATTTTAGTTACTTTTTATTAAATAATTGCAATTAATATAAATAAAGTAACATAACCTATGATTTAAAATAACCTTTAACATAAAATAAACTGTTTTATGAAATCATATGTTACATATCATATGTATCACTAATTTCAAACCAAATAGGACGAAATAACTATATTGCATACCTTGCGCTTTTTGTGTAAATTTTTTCTCGATATAAAACTAAAATTATTTAATTAATGAATTAATATTTGAAAAAAACTGTACTAACATCAAATGTCATCCATTACAAGTTTTTAAACCTGAGCGAATGAATTAAAATTATTTTATTAACGATTGCGAATTTGAACAAGGTATATATAGGGAGAGTGTGAGCTAAAATAAGGAATTCCAAAAGAACAACAAATTCATTAATTTTTGGTCCGAAAACTGTTAATAAGTGAACAATTCTTTATAAAAGTCTTTGTTTCTGTTTTAGGCTGCTGATATTCATTGCTATTTTGTCTTTATTATGTCTTGACATATTTCTACTTCCCGTCAATATCATCCCCATATTTATTTATTCCTAAGAAAACAAAAATCTTTAGATCCCTAGGACGTGTCTGTCGCATGGTAGAAAAAAGGAAAAGAATTAACTCCTAGAGGTAAATCCTAGAGTCCAGGAGCCATGTATAAATACACAGAAGAATTTTTAAAAACATTATCGTTCCGCAATGTATGTGCTTCAAATTAAACCTACACAGGCCGTTAATGCCGTGTAATCCTTAACGTGTTCACATCGTTAAAACACTTGCTCATTAAGAAGTAAGATATTTTAAGTGGTAATGCCGGTACTACGTTGCGTGCGGGGGATGTTTGACACCCAACTGTTAATTACGTCGCGAATTAGCATACGATAGTATCGACAAATTCTCCGAAGCCACGGAACTCTACTAGAGGCGTAAAAACGTAACGCTGGGCACCGGCTCGAAAACCCCCGCTAAAAAACCCATAACAATTAATAAGTGCCCCAACTGGGGCTGCATTAAGGTGCAAATTAGCCGCGGTACATGAGTCTTAAATATAACAGTCCTGCATATGCAAGCGTGCCAGACATTTGCCTATTATGCTAGATGTACAAGGCGTACGATTTAATTGTATATATTAAAATTTAGAAGAGATACGCCGAGGAGAGGTGGATTTTAATGTAGGCAAAGCATATGCAAGAGTGTAATTAGAAAGAAAAATGGCAGTTGTGGGGAATCTACGAGACCCTAGAGTTCTTTGCTAAACTCTGTGTCTTTATGAACCAACACTCAAAGGTTTAGTTAGCAAAGGCTCACAACCAACGTGTTCATCTAAACCAAATGGGTTGTTCATCTAAACCAAATGAGTTGTTCATCTAAACCAAATGGGTTGTTCATCTAAACCAAATGGGTTGTTCATCTAAACAGAATGTTAGGTTCATCTAAACCAAATGGGTTGTTCATCTAAACCAAATGGGTTGTTCATCTAAACCGAATGGGTTGTTCATCTAAACCAAATGGGTTGTTCATCTAAACCAAATGGGTTGTTCATCTAAACCAAATGGGTTGTTCATCTAAACCGAATGTTCGGTTCATCTAAACCAAATGGGTTGTTCATCTAAACCAAATGGGTTGTTCATCTAAACCAAATGGGTTGTTCATCTAAACCAAATGGGTTGTTCGTCTAAACCGAATGGGTTGTTCATCTAAACCAAATGGGTTGTTCATCTAAACCAAATGGGTTGTTCATCTAAACCAAATGGGTTGTTCATCTAAACCGAATGTTCGGTTCATCTAAACCAAATGGGTTGTTCATCTAAACCAAATGGGTTGTTCATCTAAACCAAATGGGTTGTTCATCTAAACCAAATGGGTTGTTCATCTAAACCAAATGGGTTGTTCATCTAAACCAAATGCGTTGTTCATCTAAACCAAATGGGTTGTTCATCTAAACCGAATGCGTTGTTCATCTAAACCAAATAGGTTGTTCATCTAAACCGAATGCGTTCTTCATCTAAACCAAATGGGTTGTTCATCTAAACCGAATGCGTTGTTCATCTAAACCAAATGGGTTGTTCATCTAAACCAAATGGGTTGTTCATCTAAACCAAATGCGTTGTTCATCTAAACCAAATGGGTTGTTCATCTAAACCAAATGGGTTGTTCATCTAAACCGAATGCGTTGTTCATCTAAACCAAATGGGTTGTTCATCTAAACCGAATGCGTTGTTCATCTAAACCAAATGGGTTGTTCATCTAAACCAAATGGGTTGTTCATCTAAACCAAATGGGTTGTCATCTAAACCAAATGGGTTGTTCATCTAAACCAAATGGGTTGTTCATCTAAACCAAATGCGTTGTTCATCTAAACCAAATGGGTTGTTCATCTAAACCAAATGGGTTGTTCATCTAAACCGAATGCGTTGTTCATCTAAACCAAATGGGTTGTTTATCTAAACCAAATGGGTTGTTCATCTAAACCAAATGCGTTGTTCATCTAAACCAAATGGGTTGTTCATCTAAACCAAATGGGTTGTTCATCTAAACCGAATGCGTTGTTCATCTAAACCAAATGGGTTGTTCATCTAAACCGAATGCGTTGTTCATCTAAACCAAATGGGTTGTTCATCTAAACCAAATGGGTTGTTCATCTAAACCAAATGGGTTGTCATCTAAACCAAATGGGTTGTTCATCTAAACCAAATGGGTTGTTCATCTAAACCAAATGCGTTGTTCATCTAAACCAAATGGGTTGTTCATCTAAACCGAATGCGTTGTTCATCTAAACCGAATGGGTTGTTCATCTAAACCAAATATTCGGTTCATCTAAACCAAATGGGTTGTTCATCTAAACCAAATGGGTTGTTCATCTAAACCAAATGGGTTGTTCATCTAAACCAAATGGGTTGTTCATCTAAACCAAATGGGTTGTTCATCTAAACCGAATGGGTTGTTCATCTAAACCGAATGTTCGGTTCATCTAAACCAAATGGGTTGTTCATCTAAACCAAATGGGTTGTTCATCTAAACCGAATGGGTTGTTCATCTAAACCAAATGTTCGGTTCATCTAAACCAAATGGGTTGTTCATCTAAACCAAATGGGTTGTTCGTCTAAACCAAATGGGTTGTTCGTCTAAACCGAATGTTATTAAACATTCTAAACAATGTCTTAAAACAAAAATAATAGTCAACATTAGAAGAATACAAACATAACCTCACTTTTTCAAACTGTATACGCGAAACTGTATATACTCAATGATGGTAAATTTGCAAATGAAGTATAGTATGTAATTTAAAACCTTTTGACACGTTTCGAAAACTAGTTGGTTTATCTCTTTAGGCCAGTTTTACTACGTAGATTAAAAGTTGTTTTTATATTGTATCAATGCGTAGATGAAACACTTTACTTCTATATTCCACTTAAACTTCCCGCTTAGATATTTACATATTATGTTTTCTTTGTAAATTAATATATTTTTTCGTATCGTTTAAACATTCACGTCCAAATGGACTTATAAATCACATTGTACGAAAACAAACCTTATTTTTATTTTATATTTTTCCAAGTGTAAACATGTGTTATATAATTATAAATAAATAAAACCTCTTAAACCTCAAAAACCTTTTCAACAAAAGGTTTTTGTAATTGAAGAGATTTTATATATTTAAGCTATAATTAAAAGCTTTTAGTTACAACACAGTTCTCCAAGTTATTATAAGTTATAAAAGCAAATGTAACTTTATATAAGTGCTGTTTCGTACAAATTAAATATAAAACATACCAAGCGTAAATTGTAATAATCAAACTCATCGCTACAAATTTAAATGCCTTTATTTGCATTTTATTAACACACCATCATTAAAAGATAACGAGTTACCTTTTGCTTTGAGTTCTGTTTGAGTAACAAGAAATTACATAGTTTTGAGTTTGTAGGAAAGTGTTAATTTTTAGTCAAATGCTTCTTACTGAAGCAGATCGCTGTGTAATACTGTATAGCTATACTACAAAATAGCTACGATGTACACCTTAAAATAGGATATTTTTGTTACAAAAATTTTAATTCATAAGGTAAGTAATTCACAGGTAAGGTACCATCGTTTATGTAAGGTAACTTTATGTATGTAAGGTACCATCGTTTATGTAAGGTAACATTATGTATGTAAGGTAACATCAAGTATGTAAATTAACATTATATATGTAAGGTAACATCAAGTATGTAAGGTAACTTTATGTATGTAAGGTACCATCGTTTATGTAAGTTAACATTATGTATGTAAGGTAACATCAAGTATGTAAGGTAACTTTATGTATGTAAGGTACCATCGTTTATGTAAGGTAACATTATGTATGTAAGGTAACATCAAGTATGTAAATTAACATTATATATGTAAGGTAACATCAAGTATGTAAGGTAACTTTATGTATGTAAGGTACCATCGTTTATGTAAGTTAACATTATGTATGTAAGGTAACATCAAGTATGTAAGGTAACTTTATATATGTAAGGTACCATCGTTTATGTAAGGTAACATTATGTATGTAAGGTAACATCAAGTATGTAAGGTAACTTTATGTATGTAAGGTACCATCGTTTATGTAAGTTAACATTATGTATGTAAGGTAACATCAAGTATGTAAGGTAACTTTATATATGTAAGGTACCATCGTTTATGTAAGGTAACATTATATATGTAAGGTAACATCAAGTATGTAAGGTAACTTTATGTATGTAAGGTACCATCGTTTATGTAAGTTAACATTATGTATGTAAGGTAACATCAAGTATGTAAGGTAACTTTATATATGTAAGGTACCATCGTTTATGTAAGGTAACATTATGTATGTAAGGTAACATCAAGTATGTAAATTAACATTATATATGTAAGGTAACATCAAGTATGTAAGGTAACTTTATGTATGTAAGGTACCATCGTTTATGTAAGGTAACATTATATATGTAAGGTAACATCAAGTATGTAAGGTAACTTTATATATGTAAGGTACCATCGTTTATGTAAGGTAACATTATGTATGTAAGGTAACATCAAGTATGTAAGGTAACTTTATGTATGTAAGGTACCATCGTTTATGTAAGTTAACATTATGTATGTAAGGTAACATCAAGTATGTAAGGTAACTTTATATATGTAAGGTACCATCGTTTATGTAAGGTAACATTATATATGTAAGGTAACATCAAGTATGTAAGGTAACTTTATGTATGTAAGGTACCATCGTTTATGTAAGTTAACATTATGTATGTAAGGTAACATCAAGTATGTAAGGTAACTTTATATATGTAAGGTACCATCGTTTATGTAAGGTAACATTATGTATGTAAGGTAACATCAAGTATGTAAATTAACATTATATATGTAAGGTAACATCAAGTATGTAAGGTAACTTTATGTATGTAAGGTACCATCGTTTATGTAAGTTAACATTATGTATGTAAGGTAACATCAAGTATGTAAGGTAACTTTATGTATGTAAGGTACCATCGTTTATGTAAGTTAACATTATGTATGTAAGGTAACATAAAGTATGTAAGGTAACTTTATGTATGTAAGGTACCATCGTTTATATAAGTTAACATTATGTATGTAAGGTAACATAAAGTATGTAAGGTAACTTTATGTATGTAAGGTACCATCGTTTATGTAAGTTAACATTATGTATGTAAGGTAACATAAAGTATGTAAGGTAACTTTATGTATGTAAGGTACCATCGTTTATGTAAGTTAACATTATGTATGTAAGGTAACATCAAGTATGTAAGGTAACTTTATGTATGTAAGGTACCATCGTTTATGTAAGTTAACATTATGTATGTAAGGTAACATAAAGTATGTAAGGTAACTTTATGTATGTAAGGTACATCGTTTATGTAAGTTAACATTATGAACGTAAGGTAAAATTATTTATGCAAGTTAATATCATGTTTGTTGTTTGCAATACCGAGGAAAATGACAAACTTTCTTTCCCTTCAGCAATCGGTTAGTCTTCACAGAAAACTTAATTTCATTTATAAACAAAACCTGAGCTAATCAAATACTTTGTGGCTATTTTTGTATTATATCTATATTTTAATACAGTTTAACATTGTGCTTTGTAGACGCTGCCTGCAAAGGTTCTAAAAGATCTCGGATTCTGAAGAGACTGACGGCAACCAAGTGGGGTGCAAGTCAAGACGTACTAAGCACTGTATACAAATCATACGTCAGACCTGTTTGGAATACGGAAGTGAAATTTTCGGAACAGTATGCAACAACACCTTATCAAAGCTCGACCAAGTCCAAAATGCTGCCTTGCGAACAATAACAGGAGCAGTCAAATCTATACCTATTAACGCTATGGAATTACAAACTGAAATTGAACCACTGCAATGCCGAAGAGACAAACACTGCTTGAAATTCTGGGAAAGAAACAAACGAGCTCACTCCCGCTTTTGGTCTAACTACCGACCTGCTCATCCCAGATTAAAAACGCAGCAAACACCGATTGCGCACGCACTAGCCCTAGCAGAGAAGTATAACATAAACACAGGAAAACCTCTATTTTCTCAAGTACCATTTCAAATTCACCCCAAGTTGCCTTGCGCAAGCATCAAACTTCTGGGCCTGGACTCGACAAAACGAAACTCTCATATTGCTGATCTTAGGAAAGCCTTTTACCAGACTATCTATAGTCTGTACCCCCAAAACCAATGGCTGCATATATATACAGACGGATCATCGCTACCACAAAACGGCAAAACCGGTGCAGGCTTCCATTGCTCTCTATTTGAGGGCTCCATCGCTGTCGGAACTCCCAGTAGCAACTTTGAGGGCGAAGTCGTAGCAGTAAAAGAAGCATGCATCAAACTTATTCAGTTAGAAAACAAAAAAAAATGTAGCCTTCCTGATAGACTCACAACCCACCATAGTTGCTTTATCACAAAACTCACCTACGGATAGCAATCTCACATTAGAAACACGAGAGATCCTGAATAAATTAATTACAAACGGCTGGAACATCAAACTGCAATGTGTCCCTGGGCATGTGGATGTGGCTGGGAACGAAAGGGCCGATTTCCTAGCCAAAAAGGGAACTACACTTTTACAACCGAAACTGAAAATGCCACTGTCAGCTGCCAAGGCTCTCATTGATTTGTCAGTAAAACACAAAATAAAAGCTGTGTACCGAAAGTCTGCCACCGGAAAAACCTGAGAGAAACTATCAAAATCCGGACTACTATCCTGACCGCTTCATAGCTGTTCCAGCGTTCCCCACCCTCACCGGACTTGACCTCCTGCCTGCTCACCTCCACCGTATAGGTATCCTGGACAGCCCCGAGTGCCCTCTGTGCTCCTTCAATCTTTATGACGCAGGCCATCTCCAAGCATGCCCTGCTCTGGAACATGTCAGACAACAGGTGAAAGGGCTCAGACCTGAGGAACAACTCTCCATGATTTACTGGTCAGCGCGTCACCAAATGGCAGAAATGCCAAGAGTGGGCGTTGGCTAGTAAGTAAGTAAGTAAGTACATTGTGCTTTGTTTTATAAACAGATTTTGTGCTTATAAAGTTGCGTGTTTGCAAAGTGAGGTTGTGTTTGTATGTCGAGCATATGATTAGTGACATTTAAACCCGCTTATTGCACGTTTAGAATGTATTTTTAGTAACGAATTCAAACATTAAAAATATCTAGATTGCCTCAGTTTTTGCCAACTACTGCCTTAACTAATTTTATAAATCACTCTGTGAAGTCATTTTAATATTACATATAATTTAAAAACCCATAATATTTATGTGATATATTCATTTTATATTTACTTATTTAGACCATTTTTTCGTAATGGCCTTAACAATGAAGGCCAGGCCACATTGTTAACATAAAGGCTTTCGTCTTTTTGGCCCCAACGATCCAATCCACACCAGCATGTTATACCCTTGTTGTAACAGTGGTAGTAGCAAACGCTCCACAGCTAGACAGATTTCGTTGCCAACGAGACGGGTCTTGGACATCGTCAGAACATCACTGACATTAACCTGCTTCCTGTGGAAACCGGAAGTACTAAACGTACCCCACTAACAATATATATAGATTTAAGGAGATCGTTCATTTTCATCATTAAATGATGGGAAAGGATTGTGGTATAGTAAGGATTACGGTGGGGTATAAACCCCCTGATGGAGGCTATGGGAGGGAGGGTAAATGAAAACACGTTTACAAATTCGCGTACATACAGTAGGCCTAGTCTGTAACAGAGCTAAAACCGTTGTCTAGCTTGGTGCATGCTCGATACTGGGTAGAAGGGGAAGTTATGACATCGAGAGGGCAAGGTAGCTTATCTCAAGTAGCTCTCAAAAGGGGGAAGGGAGGTGTCTATGCACTACCCGGTGTACCGAATTTATACTGGGCAGGACAATGGGGTTTAAAAAAAAAATTACGACAAAGGCATAAAACTCGAAAACAATAAATACAATCAAATGGCATCCACGTTACTATGTTATATGTAATAAGATTTAACTATGTTAACTTGTTATTCAGTCATTTTTTTTCAATTCCCTCTATTAGTTTACACTTATATAGGCTATATATTGTTCAAAATTTCAATCTTTAATAAAATACTTTTTACTCATCCACTCAAGTCCAATTACATTTGTTTAAACTTGTAAAAGATGACACCTGATGTAAGTAGAGTTTCTCAAACATCACTTCATTAAATAAATTTAATTAATTAATTTTAGTTTTATATGGTAGAAAACCCTTATATAGGACAAGGTATGCAATATAGTTATTTCATTCCATTTGGTTTAAAATAAGTAACAACATATGATTTCATAAAACAGCTGATTTTATGTTATAGGTTGTGTGGTAAAACAGCTGTTTTAAAGCATTGGTTACGTTACTTTATTTATTTTTATTGTAATTATTTAATTTAATAAATGGAAACTAAAATAAAATTTCCTTTTCATGTTTATTTGAGATCATTGAACAAATGACAAGCCGGTAGAATGTCAAATCAAACGTTTATTTGAATATGGCTATATTGTTTGGGCGTTTTTATATGTTTATATTGTTAATCCTCATTTTTGTTGCTGTTTTTAATTATATTTTAGAAGAATTATGACTGTCACCATGTAGGCGGGTTTATTTTATTAAGTTTTGACTAAACGTTCATTGAAAATTGTTTAAAGTTTTGAAAACATTTTTTGTTTTGAGTGTACTTCTATTTAGTTGCTTTTTTATAGTGTAATGTAGAAATTGTTTTCAGGTTTGATAAGGGCAACAAATTAGTTGTCGAAACGTTGCAATAATTATATAGGCCTAGACTTTTGACTCGATATTTAACCGGCTTGTCATTTGTTCAAAAAATTTCCAAGTAGTAATTGCCTTGACAAATTTTATTTGGTTTATATTACGTCTTTGTAAGACCACTTCTCATTGTGGTTTACAACATTACTTCACTACTTGTATATCAAATTGTCCCACAATCTTGTGTTACTTCTGAAAACAGTAAGTTTTGAAACTCTCAGTGGAATATCAAGTGCTTGATATATATGTATACTTACAAGTAAATATACCATGCACATATTCCATAAGTCTCAGCTGACACATTAATGAAGTAAAACATCAAGGACAGGAATTGGCACTTCTGGTTTCATAACCATTCTGCTAGATTACCATCCTTTAGTAAGACATCACAGACAGGTGACTGACGCATCGTTCATAAAGAAGACATCTCAGTAGAAGAGTAGTTAATCACGAAAGAACAATGTTAATATTTATTAGGAATATAATGTGGTTGAATTTAATAATAAATACACAAAAAACTCTTAACCACAAACTTTCTTTATTTTACCCTTATGTACATTTCAGTTACAAAGTAACCATCCTCAGAGGGATAACATACAAAGACAGAGGCAGTCTTTGTATGTTATCCCTCTGAGGATGGTTACTTTGTAACTGAAATGTACATAAGAGTAAAATAAAGAAAGCTTGTGGTTAAGAGGTTTTTGTGTATTTATTAAAAATGTTAATACTTTGCAAAAACATAGTTAAGTATCTACAACACTAAACTATTATAAAAGAATTTTGCTCTTTGCATTTTTAACGCACCTTATATCTTTTGAAGACTTTTATTTCAAGTAATTAATGTTGAGTTAAGATTTATATCACTATTAATAAGCGAATGTGTCGGTTAATGAATGCGCGTGCGAGAGCTGAGCGACTATGCGAAGCGTGCGTGTCACGGCTAGGCGTGAGAAAGTATCCATTAATTTACTCGCACCCTCTACCATGGCGCATGAAACGTTTTGTAACAACTTAAATTCGCGTTTATTTTTAACTGCCACCGTAACAACTTGCAATGAAATATTTTAATTAGATATATAATAAACCTGATGAAAGCAACTCCGGCAAAACCAATTCTCCAGCTAGATCTTTAAGGGGCATTGCTAGACCAAAACTAACATTTTAATTATATTTAATAAACAAACAACAAGATACCCGTTGTTAATTTGTTTCCAATCTGTACCTTGGTCTTAGCTCTTGGACCTCCGTCAGCTGCATCCAGCTGTTCGTCAGTCTTCTTACATTGACGGTGGCAATTAATTATATTACCATGTTCATTATGTTGTCTCTGCCAGCTTGATCCAGGTCATCGCTTGCTTTTACATTGATTATCGTTTTAAATTATATTGCTTAGTACATCATGTTATCCTCCGTCAGCTGGATCCAGGGCGTTACATTCTCCTTACTTTGATGTTGGTAGTCAATTATAGTCTATTGCTTAGTACATCATGTTATCATCCGTCAGCTGGATCCAGGCGTCGCATCCTCCTTACTTTGATGATGGTAGTCAATTATATTGGTGAGTACATTTTGTTATCCTCCGTCAGCTGGATCCAGGTCGTTACATTCTTCTTACTTTGATGATGGCAGTCAATTATATTGCTGAGTACATTTTGTTATCCTCCGTAAGATGGATCCAGGCGTCGCATCCTCCTTACTTTGATGATGGCAATCAATTATATTGCTCAGTACATTTTGTTATCCTCCGTAAGATGGATCCAGGCGTCGCATCCTCCTTACTTTGATGATGGTAGTCAATTATATTGGTGAGTACAGAGTACATTTTGTTATCCTCCGTAATATGGATCCAGGTCGTTACATTCTTCTTACTTTGATGATGGCAATCAATTATATTGCTCAGTACATTTTGTTATCCTCCGTAAGATAGACCCAGGCGTCGCATCCTCCTTACTTTGATGATCGTAGTCAATTATATTGGTGAGTACATTTTGTTATCCTCCGTAAGATGGATCCAGGCGTCGCATCCTCCTTACTTTGATGACGGTAGTCAATTATATTGCTGAGTACATTTTGTTACCCTCCGTAAGATAGATCCAGGCGTCGCATCCTCCTTACTTTGATGATGGTAGTCAATTATATTGGTGAGTACATTTTGTTATCCTCCGTAAGATGGATCCAGGCATCGCATTCTCCTTACTTTGATGATGGCAGTAAATTATATTACTGAGTACATTTTGTTATCCTCCGAAAGATGGATCCAGGCGTCGCATCCTCCTTACTTTGATGATGGCAGTCAATTATATTGCTGAGTACATTACGTTGTCCACCGTAAGCTGGATTCAGCTCACCGCATCCACTTTTCATTGATTATGGTAGTTAATTGTATTGCATGAATATGTTATTGTCCACCGTAAACTGGATCCAGATCGCCATAGACTTCTTACATTGATGATGCAGTCAATTATATTGCTGGTACATTATGTTGCTCTGATAGAACGAGGTTACGCTTTTTACTCAGTTCCGATTGAACACGTGTTCATTTAACTATACTTTTAAATGTCGCAAAGTTCCTAATCCAAGACGTTCTGTAGCTTAAAGTTCCTTTAGCACAAACTATAGACAGCAGGAAATTCCGTCTTCACAAAATGTAAAAACTTATATTCGTCACCTAAGTTCCTTCCCTTTTGTGAAAAAATACGATTCGATAAAATTAGAATTTATTAGGTGTAATTGTAATAACCCGCACCAAGTGACGCATTTGATGCCCCAATACGTATATGTCTGGAATTCGACAAATCGATTTAACCGATCAACTATATGTGAGAATCGATTAATCAGTACAGACCCTTTCATTAATTAACGTAATTTTCATTAAATGTGCAACTTAATTGCCTTCATTATTCGCTAACGTTTCTATTAATGTCGTACATTTTAATTATTTGCATGAGTATTTTACTTGTAACAGTATTAATGTCTCTCGTTATTTGCTGTAATTACGTCACGAATTATATAAAATTATGTTGTTTTGTGTTTATCAGGGTTTTTATTACAATTTATGTAAAGATAAACTTCAATTAATATTTTTCAATTAAATAAAATTGAATTTCTGTTTTGAGTGACGGTAATTAAATATCGTCTCTTGGGATCTGATTTATATATGTGTTTGTGTGTGTGTGTGTGTGTGTGTGTGTGTGTGTGTGTGTGTGTGTGTGTGTGTGTGTATGTGTGTACTGGTGTGTGTGTGTGTGTGTGTGTGTAAAATATTTTCTTAGATCATAATCAAAACAACTGAGGATATTCAAATACAAGAAATATTTATTAATTTTTATTATTTAAAGCAAACAGGTACCAAAACACAACATAATCGGGAATGAATAATGAAATAATGCAAATTATACAACATATGTTAGAGTAGTATCTGCAATTGTTGCCAAATTATTACAATATCGCCATGTTTATCTTGTTGCCGTAACATTATACACATTGAATATATCAAACTTGGATCGTGTTTGTGTTATAAGTTTCGAAAGCTTCTTATTTTATCATTCCTAATCCTTAATTATTTTCTTTTATAAGTTTCATATTTCCTATATTTGGAAATTTGTGGTAATTATTAAAGCAATGATTTGCAAAATTTGATTTGTAAATTTCTGGGTTTTTATAAGAATTAAATGTTTTTTTATACCTTTCTTTTAGTTTTTGTTTGGTTTGACATATATAGGTTTTATTACAGCTTACGCTTGTAATATATAAACATCACTTCTTTCATACATATAATTTATTTTATTATTGAATGATAAAATTAAATAAATAATTCTTGTATTTGAATATCCTCAATTTTTTTAAATCTATATATAATGACATAAACACCCACCTGTGCTGCAGATCTTGCCCCGTTGATCCCCTGTCTGCCCCTTTAAATCAACATTCGATACCTTAATCTGCCACTTTTCATCTACCTCACTTTAACCTCCACCCCTTCTTCCATTCGTCGTTTCTACTGTTTTTATCCTTCCACTTGTATCTTTTATAGCTATTTTCTCTTTAAACTCTTCCGTACTAGTTCTTGACTAGTTTTGTTATTTCTATTCACCTGTTCCATATCTTCAATTTCTGTTTTAATTTCTTCCGTTGCAACATATATCGTGTTGTTTATCGTTATATCGGGGTTTCCCTGCTCACCACCTGGGAAACCCCTTCTTCATCCAACACTCTTTACGACACCGCCCAATGTTAAATTGTGAGCCCCTCAAGTTCCTCGGAAATGATGTCCCTGTGGGTTCTCCAACAGAACACAGAGGACATATTGGAGTGAGGTTGTCTTTGCAAGAAGTCATGATGCCCTGTGGTATCCGGAATGTGGTGACAGCTACTTCTCATGTTAATAACCGCGGTATGGAGTTCTATGAGAGCCCCCCCCCCCCATTGACCTTCCCTTAGCGATTTTACCTCTTGCTCTCTTCGATGTATTGTTTGTGTCGCGGCAAGTAGTGTAATAGGAGAGAGGGTGGTTCGGCTGAACCTACCTGGTGCGGTGACAAGAAAACGCTTACATGAACAAAGCAATTGAGGAGGGTAAGTGGTAAATTTTAAGGGAAAAAGAGTACAAACCAGACTCCAGTTGTAAGAACTTTCAATGCTTTAGATTTTCCCTGTAAAAATGGGCCAAAAAAAGTTTTTCTCTTTGCTAGTGGTCACTTTATTGTACTTTTTCAGATCCATTTTTTTATTCTCTACGCTATCAAATACATCCTATATGCAAGTATATCAATGTTAAAAAAATATATAATTTATGATTTCTTGGATAACCTCATCTTCTTTTCTCTCCCTTCCTCTCTTTCTCTCTCTCTCTCTCTCTCTCTCTCTCTCGCTTTATCTATTTATCTATCTATCTATCTATCTATTATGCTGTCTATCTATCTCTTTCTCTACTTCCATCAGTCTACATGTCTATTGATCTTTTCATACATTCACAAGTGCCCACTCTTCTAAATACACCATTGCTAGCTAAGATAATAGACTATGCAAGTTTATATATTAGTTTAGTGTGGATGGGAAATAGTTGATATTTGTTCTTTAAAAAAATTATCAATTTTATTCATTTGTTGAGTGAAAATATCCGGTTGTTTAAAACCATGGAAATTTTAGCTTCACTTTCGTATTAAATGGTTTTGAAAACAAGTAATATGAATAAAAGATTTTCAAAATTGATTCCTACTTGGGTTTACAAAGACAAATTTTATTTTAGTTATCAATAAAATAACATAACCTATGCGTTAACACAGCTGTTCTACCACATAACCTATAACATAAAATCAGCTGTAATAAAATCATATGTTAACACTTATTTTAAGCTGAATGGGACGAAATAACTATATTGCATAACTGGCCCCTTTTGAAAGAAGTTTTTTCTCCCATACAAAAGTAAAATTAATTAAATTTAATTAATGAAATTATTTTTGAAATACAGTACAAAAATCAATTGTCATTAACTACAAGTTTTAAAAACATGTATTTGAACTTAAGTGGGTTAATAAAAAGTGATTAACAATTCAAAATTTGAACAATATATATATATATATATATATATATATATATATATATATATATATATATATATATATATATATAAGGAGAGAGTGGACTAATAGAAGTAGTTGAATATTAAAGAAGTATAAAAACCTTAAGGTAGACTAGCTTATGCAGCAGCGTCACTGAACTAAGAGTTTGATTGAACAAGTTGTTTGTACAGTAATAATTAGATATAGCTTTATTAAAAAGTTAATTGTACCATTTAATAATGCCAAAGGTTTGTAGGCAAGATGAAAAAGAGACTTCCCCTTCATCCAAGTGCAGTGGCTCTTCACTTTTCGATAACCAGTACAGGGTTAGAAAGTTGCAGAGAACCAAACTATTTGAGCTGGTATGCTGTAGTGTTGTGTTGTGCTAGTTCTAATAAATGTAATTGGCAATGTCCAGACAAGAACTAAAGAGTTAATGGGCACTCAGTTATGTGAGCATTTAGGGTAACATAATGCAAGAAAAGTGAATTGTTGGCCTAATAAGATAAGTTTTAATAATAATAATAATAATAATAGGTTTGTGGGCTTCTAGCTTGATAAACACGCATTACAATCGTCTGGTCGACAATCAGTAATATATGGACTATGTGAATTCCGAACCCGTCCGCTCATTGTACCATAGAGGCGCTGACGCCAGCAAGCATGTCTCCATGATCGACAGGCCACGTAGCGTGTCTGCGATGCTTTACGACGGCACTAGACAATTAAGCCGCTTGCCCTGCTAATCGTGGTACGCAAAGCTCTCGCGACAAATTAAAGCCTTTGGCTCTCGGCTGGGAAACATTGAACGGGAAAAAACGCTCTTTTTATTATCAAATATCGCCTTAAATGGGCGCGACCGCTTTCACGACACATAACGCCAGACGCTGCCCCGTCATTGTGTTTCTTCAGCGCATTCTTGCGCTTCTCTGCTCTCTCCCAGTGTGCTATATTAACTGAATATGGTCATGTACAGGTCAATGTGGATAAGTGCCCACTAGAAACGTTGGGCTAAAGGTCGGCAGAAATGGAATAACCTCGTGAAGGGGTTTCCAAATGTTTCACCCTTGTGATTACTTCAATGAGTTCCAAAGGCCACAGTTTTAACTTTCCTGCCAGTATCTCTAGTCCTTAGATCTAGACTAGTCGTCGACTACGCGCATGAGCAAGCATACGTTTGCTAAATTCGCTAGTTTTTTCTAACCGGGGTTTGGGCCCCTAGAACTCACCCAGCCCTCATGGCAGCCAACCTCTAGCTTAATTCATTGATTTCGTTCCTTGAGAATATATTGCGGACAGAATTCTCTTGTCCAGGCGTCTCCTAACATTGCTGTCTTAGAGTATACTCCTCTTTCTTCAGGCAGACATTCCATCCTGACGTAAGAGTTACTAGATGTAATCGCAATATTACTCTCTCGCCTCAAGGGCTCAGATGCTCAAAGGGGTCATACCAACAGACCTTCTGGCTCAAGCTTACACACACACACACACACACACACACACACACACACACACACACACACACACACACACACACACACACACACACACACACACACACACACACACACACACACACACACACACACACACACACACACAGTGAAAGTGAGGACAAACGAACCAGAGTCTATACCATAACCTAGTGGTAATACTGATGGGATAATGAACCCAAAAGATGATGGAGGTTCGCATTAATAAAGAGGATACCGAAATGGGGAAGTCAATTTATGTCACACTTTTCCTGACCCTCCAAGGATACTTTAAGTGACATTTTTGGTGGTAAACGTAAATTACAAGGAGTGACTAGTGCGCAGGGATAGGACTGATGGCGTAAGAGGGAACGCTTCTAGTGTCAGAGAGAACAGATGATGGCACAGATTGGGGATTTTCGGCGGCTGTAATGCAAAATAACAAGCGAAGAGGAAAATTGTTTTAAAGTACGTAGAATCTGTCCTACGTTACAAAAGAAAGGGAAGTCTTTTCAAAAGCAGAAGTCTTAGATGGGGAGTTACACTGAACCAAAGCAGTTATTTACTAGTAAGCTTAATGTATCAGTAACACCAGCTGTACCAACTTACCAAAGAGAAAATATGACAAACATTCACTAAGCAGGGATAATTCACACTACGAAAACGCGCCTATTTTATTACAAGAAAATCTCTTGTACAAATGAGTGTTTATACATTAATTTTATTTTTTATGGAAAAGTATTGGTGCAGAGACATACTTCTAGGATGGTGTAAGGAGTATACAGAGAGCATTATGTGAGTATAAGCACACAATTTACTCTCTATCGGGGACGCTATGATGTGTCTACTCGTTGAATCTCCGTGAAGAAATCAACAAAGAAACAGGTCCGTATTGAAAATTAAGAAAGGAACATAATGGTCTCGTGGAACTGGAAGTATGGGAAAATTATGGAAACTGAGGTACATTGTGTCATAACTCCAAAAGGGTCATGACATTTCGGGGGCTGGGTTAGGCTGGAAGCTAATTCAAGCCCCATGAGAAAATTTTGAAATTCAAATGCAATTTTACTTCATTTTAAAGCTTAGAAGTTTCAAAATTGGTTAATTAAATTTCTAGTTAATTTAACAAATTTAAAGAGTTTCGGCTAGACATTTAGATTTAAGTACATGTATAAATAGGATTTACTTAGGGAGTCAGGGTTAAGGGTTTACAAAAATAACAAGGTCTTAAATGCTAATTCAAAATTTTTATTTTCACACACTACAATTCTACAAAGAAATAATAAGTCTTTAATTTATTTAAGAACTTTTACCTATGTTTCAACGATTCTCTCTTGACTATAAGCGATAGCTAGTCCATTTAGGCGCTTTTTGAATTTTTATTTCTCAAATTTGCGAATTTATGACGTTTTTAGGGAAAATCCCTTCCTGCGCCCCTGATATGAAACTCTCAATCAAGTCTTACTTCTTGATAAAAACAATAATAAAAAAATATCTGTATTTATCATCAAGAAGATGCTGTACACTAAATACTTCTAAACGTTAATTTAAAAATCTCTTGAACTGTCTGGGAACCTGTAAAACTCGTTCTGCCGTGTCCATGGTCACTACTGTTTCGCAAATGTTAGAAAACCCACGACGAATATTCGTGCCCGAGAGAGACGAGGCACGGGAAAAGAAGAGGAAAGATCGTGTACAAGAATGCTTTCAAAATGTGGAAAACGAAGCTACTAAAACCCTACATGCATTGAAGGCTGGACGGAATGTAATAATGCCCATTGGAACATTTGAACTGGATCCAATTAGTATAGGAGAAATGTAAAAGAATATTTTTTGTAAAATCTCTATTGAACCTAGCGAATTACAACCAAAAGACTTTAGAATATATATTGACTATTGGGACATTTGATTTCGATCCAATTAGTGTAGGGGAAATGTATGAATGGTTTTTGTGTTCTGTGTATAGATCTTAGCACGATACAAGCAAAAGACTACAGAATGTATATTGCCTATCAAAACTTTGAATTGGATCCAATTAGTAAAAGAGAAATTTAAATGAATGGTTCTTGTGAAATGTTACAAACAAAAGGCTTCAGCCAGGAACTCTAAATGTCGATGTTCATTACTTTATTTTATTTTTAAATTCCTTCTATTAGCTCACAGTCTCCTGATATATATCTTGTACAAATTTTCAATCGTTAATAAAATACGTTTTTATTCATCCTTTCAAGTTTAAATACATTTCTTTTACCCTATAGGGGATGACAATTGATGTTAATGCAGTTTTTTTCAAATATTTATTCAATAATAAAATTATAAAAAAATTGGAGCTAGATCAGATTCGAACTGAGTATCTTCAAGTTCGACATTTAGCGCTTTGGCACTTGCCCAACTTTCCCATGTGTAGAAATGTACTTCTCAAAGATGTATATGAATTTTTCTTTAGCCCCCATCTGGTTATAGTTGAAACCTCCATTACACAACCTTAAACTGTTACCATGGTTACCACACATTATCATAAATAATGCTTAAAATTAAAATTGAAAGAAAATAAATAAAACAAACAATCTGGATTAAAGGTATTGAACCTTGCTTTACAAACGGACAATGGTAAAGGAAATCGAAAAGAAACTACAGCAATGCAAGTGACGAAAAAAATCCGTATAAATAACTACAAAAAAATAATAATAACAGTCCAACACCATACCTAGAAATGAAAATGGAAAATTGCAAGAAAATTCACTTTCTATTTTGCAACCTGATGTTGATATTCTGACATATGTAGGCCTACATACATATTTATATTAATTGTAATTATAAAATAAAAAGAGACTAAAATAACATTTTCTTTGTTTATTTAAGTAGCAATTGACTTGTTATTTACTAGTTTTTATTGCACCAATATAAACACTGTAATTTAGAAATGCGCAATGAGTAAAACATTCTGACGCCAAATTGTATTTGGTAATAAACAACGTTGCTACATAGATATTATAATCGTGTTAACGTTTTAAGAACCATCAAAACAATACCTTAAGTGAATTTAAAACAACGATTATTTTTTTATTAATAACAAATAATTATAGAGGAGGCCTACATTTATCGTTATATAATGAACACAATTATATTACAAACTATTGAAGTCGTAGGTTCTAGATAAGCAAAGCGTTGAAGGTGCATAATTTAATGAGGAAAAGGAATGGAAACAAGTGCGTAACAAAAGCAATAACAGGTAGCTTTATGCATTTTCAACAGTCAATCAAACAAATCCATAAACAACAAAACAAGCAGTGAAATTTCTCTTGAAGAAATTAATTAATTCCCATCAATATGTTTTCAACATTAAATAAGTGATTTTTTCTGAAATTAATACTCAAGATAGTCCTCAGTCGTTGATGTTATGTTCAACACTGGTACAACTAAAAAACATCGCAGAACAAAATAAACTTTGGTTGATTATGACATATATTTAAGCAATTTAAATTTAAAACAGCCTAATTAATCACTAATTACTTGACATGCTATGTGGTTTATTAATACATAATATACAAAACCCTAACCCCTCAAATATTTTCATTCTACCTTGTGTACATTTCGGTTACCAAGTAGTCATCCTCAGAGACATGACACAACCTACTCTAGAATAAAAATATTTGTGGTTAGAGGTATTTGTGTATTATTTATTAGCTTAACTAGCTATAAAATATTTATTCACGAAATTAAAGCATCTTTAGGAGCTAAACAATTATTTAAGTCGTATTTCGTCAAATGTATTGTTCCAGCTGGTGTCTGGAATACATTAAAATATACTAACTTCTACTTGATGTCTTTGACTCTGAATTTTAGTAAAATTTGTTTTTTTATGCTTTCCTGTAATGCTAGAAATTTTGTAATGAATAGCCTTCTTTATTTTTGTTTATTTTGTTTATTTGTTAATTTAAATACATTTTTATAATGAATAAGTTTTTAGCCCTTTGTTCAAATTTTATAATTGTATATAATTAATCTTAATTAACCAAATGTATCATAAGCAATACCAATGAAATTATAAAATTTAAAAATTAAATTTGTTTCAAAGAATTTCATATAACCTATGCGTTAAAACATCTTTTCTACCACATAACTTATAACATAAACTACAGGATTTATGAAATCATATCTTATCACTTATTTTAAGCCAAATGGGACAAAATAACTGTATTGCATATCTTGCCTCTTTTGTGAAAAGTTTTTCTCACATATAAAACTAAAATTAATTCATTAAATTTAATTAACGAATTGTTATTTTAAAAATATTCAGTATCATCAAGCGTCATCCACTACAAATTTAAAAAATGTATTTGAACTTGAGTTGATGAATAAAAGGTATTTTATTAACTATTGAAATTCTGAATAAGTTATAGTCTATATAAATAGAGTGTGAACTAATAGTAGGAATTGAAAAAAGTAAAGCGTCAAGGTGTAAAAGTAGAGAGCATTTTAAAGAAAATCAAGTTCAAACAGTTTAAAACTTTTCAAATACACATTTTTTTTAAATTTTTGCTTGCAATATAGTGTGCTACCAAGTTATCCATAACATTATCCAGAAACTCGTATTTTATTTTATTAATTAAGAACATATAATATATGCCACAGACTTAAATGAATACATTGTTAACAATCAACAGGTAGCTTTCAACAGGCAACATTCGTCCGACAAGTTGTAACAGATAAAACTCTTCGTTCCTAATGAAAGATTAGCGCAATTAATTCGTCCTGCTGACCCAAAACCGGCTGCCACGGCCTTCCGAATATCATATCCGTACGACTGTTAACGTCACGCCGATTTAGTTACGTCCTCTTAAACACGCGGCGATGCAATCTATCAAGCCGTGCTTTGATTGACGTCAGGCTGTCGAAAAAAGTTGTTAGGTTTGAAAATACAGTATCTGTCAACGAAACGAAAAAGAAATTCATAAGCGACGTTCAAATGTCTTTATCGAAAAACGGCATTCCGCACAGCCATCTTACGCCGGAACCGGTCGCGGACAAGATGGTGACCGGTGACGTCATCGCGTAAAGCGATCGGTGAATGTCAAATTAGGTGTAAAAGTCGGTAGCACTGATTTACAGAGACGTTATTTACACGTTTATGGCAAACTAGATTTGTTTAAAACTTGGACATATAGTAGTATCATACACTTCCCTATCTTAGCACTTACTTTTTTGATTATTGAGGACGCCCATTTTGGGAGATTTGTCTCATTGTCAACTTAGATCATAACTCCTTGGGGCTTTATTACGGTCTAAATTGACAATGGGATACATCTTCCGAAACGGCAGTTCTCAATAATCAAAAATTAAGTGCTACTATAGACAAGTGTAACATACTAACATATATTCAAATGTTTTTAGTTAAAGTAGTAGCTTAAGTGAAGATGGAATCAAGTAATATTAGAAGTTTATATAAATCTATTGGTATTATTATTTGTGATATGCCACGAAAATAGGATATTATAGGAGTGGAATAAATAAGTAGACGGTATATATGGAAGATATACTTAGAAGGTATACGTGGAAATTATAGTGGAAGATATACGTGGAAGATGTACTTGGAAGATATAGGTGGAGCATATACACTGAAGGTATATTGAAATATATATTTGGATGATGTACTTGGAGATATAGCTGGAAAATGTACGTGGAAGATATATGTGAAATATACTTTTGGAAGATATACTTGGAATATATATGTGGAAGATACATTTAGAAGATATACTTGGAAGACATAGGCCTACGTGGCAGATAAATTTGGAAGTTATACATGGAAGATATACGTGGAATATACATGTGGAATACACATTTGGAAGATATACTTGGAAGATATATGTAGAAGATATATTTAGAAGATATACTTGGAAGCTATAGGCCTACGTGGAAGATATATGTGGAAGATACATTTGGAAGATATACGTGAAAGATACATTTAGAAGATATACTTGGAAGTTATAGGCCTACGTTTAAGATAAATTTGGAAGATATACTTGGAAGATATATGTGGAAGATACATTTGGAAGATATACTTGCAAGATACACATTTAGAAGATATAAAGGAAAGATATGCCTGGAAAAAATATAGGTCTGTCTTTTAAGAATTAAAGTGTTCAGTTCTCAATTTTTATATTTTGGGTATACCTGCTCTTTCCCGGATAGCTGGCCTGAGCAACCGAGCGGGTCCACAGGTGGCGGATAGTGGAACGGCCTACAGATATGTAGGTTACTTGTGAATAAGGATTCCGGAAGGTTTCTGAATAAGCAGGCCCGGACCAAGGCAATGGTTCAAAGGTGAGGAATTATCCCTCCTCGTCAGTCAACCGGTTGGTTGTGGTAGAAATAACTGCTCTGACTGGGGACTGGGGTAGTTGGGAATTAAGTCCTCACAATGCTACTCTCACCTCCCAGGTGAACCAAGGGCAATGCGGCTGTGAAGTATGGGCGGGAAACTACCCTAACGACACAGTTGTAACAAAAGAGAATAAAGCAGGCTGTTCGCTCCATGAGTAACAGTTAATAATGTCCTGAACTTGGGGTGTGCTTCAAGGTCAGTGACTGAATACCCAATCCAAGGTGGAAGGCATCGTGCCGATGGATGAATGGCTGCAGGGTATAAAATGCAGTAGCACACGGTCCCCTTGAGGAACCAGACAAAACCTCATTGTATGTTGTCTTGCCAGGGCAGTGGGGGTTCTGCTCTGGTTGACCGTTCTTTCCCCCATACTTGGGAAGCTAATGGACCAAGTAAATACACAAATTGATGTTGAGTCTGCACTGACAGCGTGAGCCAATGAGACGGCAAACAGTGAGCCTGTAGCTGATGTGTCAACGGCAACCACCACTGGGGGTGCAGGGGCGGCTACCAAGCTGCCGACTGCAGAAACCAGTGAAATGGTTGTAGAGTTGAGCACGCTTTCTCTACGGAGAAAGCGTATGAGTGGAGCGGCCAGCGGGAGAGCAGCGGGAGGGCCAATAATCCTGAGCATACAACGCAGGGGAGGCCAAAACCGAGCCGAGCATGTTAACGTCCAAGGCTTGGATGTTGTGAGGGGTGAGGTGCAACAGGTGGGAAGCAATCAACCACGAGCACCAAACCCCAGCATGGAGATTGCATACTTGAACAACTGGGCTAATCTCCCAGATGTTTCGGGATATATGAGTATCGAGTTCGTGGTCAAAGAACCTGCTTGGAGATGAGCAGTGACCACCTTACTCGGACGTTTGCACCTGACCAGACCCACCAAACTATGATGGAATGGTCAGGGTAAGTAACATCGGGAGCTCAGATCTGGTACACAGATGGCTCCAAGATGGACTTCGGCACTGGAGCGGGGGTGTATTGTAAAAACCCAAGGGTAAAGCTGGTTTTTTTCCTTGGGGAGGCATACCTCTGTCTTTCAGGCCGAAATATGTGCTATAAATGCCTGTCTGGGAGAGATAGCGAGAAGGGGAATACACAGGACCCGGATTGCTATTTTCTCTGACAGTCAGGCAGCAATTAAGGCACTAAACGGACATGTGGTCACCTCGGCCATAGTTAGGGAGTGCCTAAATAACCTAGAAGCCCTGGCAAGGCACAATCAAATCAAGATAGGTTGGGTGCCAGGGCATAGGGGAATATTTGGAAATGAAGCCGCAGATGCGGTGGCCAGAGAGGAGTCTTCAACTCCTCTAATTGGACCGGAGCCGGCGGTAGGTATTTCCAAATCCATGGTCAAGATTGCAGTGCGAAGGTGGATGGCTGAAAGACACTGTGAGCACTGGGTCAGGGCTGAAGTAATGAGACACAGTAAGCTAACCCTTAGGAAACCTTCCTTGTGGCTGCGGGAGAGTTTCATCTATCTGTCTAGGCAGGAATTGAGGATAGCCACAGGTCTACTCATGGGACACTGTAGACTAAGGAAACATCTGTATAATACGGGTATCTTAAAAGATGAACCAGTGTGCAGATTATGCGGGTAAGAACTGGAGACAGCCACACACATCATTTGTAGATGTGAAGCACTGCCGAGAGGCGCTTCAACCTCTTTGGTGATAGTACAGCTCTGGTGGGTGCTGAAGGTAAAACACTAGTCAGGAAACTCCTAAACCTGGTAAGAGGGAAGGGGCTCTTTGACTAGATCAGGGAGGTAAGTACAATATACCTTAAGGTAGCAGTGCTTTGGGCAGTTTAAACCCGCTCCCAAGTTAAAGAAAAAAAAATACCTGCTCTCTACCGAAGTCATAAAAGGTTGTCACCATTAACACCACTTTAGGGAGGATAAGAGAAGGTGGCTGTGATTAGGAAGGATTAAGGAAAAAACATAATCCCCTAGTAGAAGGAGTGGGGGAAATTATAGCATCGCATGTACAGGGTTACTTAGATTCCTTATCAGGTTGCGTTGTACCACAATATAGGTCCTGCACACTTGAGCTTCCTCCCCTCTATATCCTTTACCAAGGGGTTTTACGACTGCCTTAATCCTACCTATATCCTCAATCCTTTCCAATCCTTCGTCGACTGATCGTATTAAAGCTACACAAAAATAAGAGCTTTTTAACGTTTCGGGAAAAAAAATAACCATTAGAAACATCTGGATGAATAAAACAGATCTGGATCCAGTTGGAATAAAACAGAGTTATTCTCTCTCTTCTTTTTGTTTCCCTTATTGAGTTTGTTTTAGTCAAATCGTCTGTGATTTTACAAAGCTCTGAAACATTTTCTGACCACTATTCGTTAGACAGTATAATCCATTCAACTACATTCTCAGCGTATTCCTTTATCTTTCTATATAATAACCGGCATTATGAATAAAACATACTTAAGAATCTAATTCCCTGTAATAGTTTGTATAATAAAGACACTGTAATCTCGGCGTAGGCCGAATCTTAGCCTCATAAATATTGAGTGGCGGGCCGAACATCTGGTTCGAACGGTGATCACGCGTTTCCTACAAAACCTTCCTTTTACAAAAGCCCCTATAATTACTTACACAAAAAAACACACTGCGGAGTAATTATTGTGGAAATTAAAGCGGATTTAATTGGTTTCCAATTCACCCTTACTACCCCGATAGTGGTCGTCAAAATGGCCGTAATATGAATAATTTATAATCGGTTGATAGGCGGAGATGTTGGCCGGCATAATGGTAGGTTCCACTGATGGGTTTACAGCCGCTTTCCGAACATGTTATTTGGTCTGACTCGAGTTTCTACTGGCTCTCATCCATCGCCGGCTACCGTAATCCTTCCAATATGGCGGCCATCTGAAACAATTACAGTGATAGTGGGTTAAATTAATACTTACACATACAGTTGTCTTTAATGTAAAATGCCTAGCCTAAGAATACATTGAGAAACAAAATGTTTTGTGTCGAGACAGCTACTTTTGAAGAAGAAGTAAACAATTTTAATGCACTACATTAAAGATTAACGATAAGGAAAATAATAGACAACTAAAAAAATAAAATAAATAATAAAATAAAAAATAATAAATAAATAAAATAAAATAATAGATAATTAATAATATTGACAGATTTTAACCCACTGCATTAAATATAAACGATGCTGAAAATAGTAGGTCCTAGTAATAATATTGAAAGACCTTAATGCACTACAATAAATATTAACGATTGTGGAAACAGTAGTAATAAAGTAAACTATTTTAATGCGTTACATTAAACGTAAAGATGCTGTAAATAATAGTAATAAAAGTAAAATATTAATACTACATTAAACGATAAAGATGGTGAAAATAATAGAAATAATTAAATAAAAGGACTTTAATGCTACATCAAATAATAACGATGCTGAATATAGTAGTAATAATATTGAAAGACATTAATGCTCTACATCAAATAATAACGATGCTGAAAATAGTAGTAACAATATTGAAAGACCTTAATGCTCTACATCATATAATAACGATGCTGAATATGGTAGTAACAATATTGAACGACTTTAATCCATTACGTTAAATATTAACGATTTTGGAAACAGTAGTAATAAAGTAAACGATTTTAATGCACTACATTCAACATTAAGGTGCTGTAAATAATACTAATAAAAGTAAAATACTACTACTACATTAAACGATAAAGATCATGCAAAAATATAAATAATTGAATAAAAAGACTTTAATGTTACAATAAATAATAACGATGCTGCAGATAATAGTAATAAAGACTCAATTCACTATATTAAATGATAATGATACTGAAATAATAGTAATAAAATTTAACTTCATTGATACATAATAAGTTTCGACAGTCACGTTTAAAATTAAATAAAAGCAAGACTGATACAACACCATTTAAAGGTAATATTTTAGCGAAATCGTTAAGCATCAAATTTTTCTTTAAAATTATTGTTATTCCTGCTAAAAATACTCTAGGAATCAGAATATTATTCGAACAAATCGCTTCAAAATGTTTAAATTACAATCCAGCCAGTAGGGCGAATAGTTGGGAACTTCAATTATGTACAATTTTAAACTGATAAACAGAAAGCTCTTTTTGTTTTATTAACTACCAAAGTATAATTATGTAACTTATATTAAGAGTTAATCAATACGAATTTTAAACGAAACTAACAGCTGTCAATATAGACTAATTTAAACCGTCAATGAAGAAACTTTCAACGAGTAAGTGAAACTTGAATATATAAGTTTACTATGGAGTATTGGGTAGACCCCTATTCACACCATTCTTATTTGTGATTCCATACGTTTTCCTATCCTTAGTAAAAGAGGTTTAATTTTTTTTTCCTTAGTCCTGCCTAATTCTTAGGCAACCCCGATAAAGAGTAGGTATATTTAAGATCGTTCGTCAAATATGTGATGCCATAACAGGATCTTCTGTATCCTAGAACTAGGGTTTTAATACACTTATCTTAAATCTGCCTATATTTACATATCTTCAAAATTCGAAAACATTGGACAAATAACTGTCCAAATAAGTTTCAAATACAAATGTAAAACTGCCAAACTTAGCTAAAAATAAATTACTTAAAGCTTTTGCAAATATTTTCATTAGTGTTTTTTTATTAATACCGTTCTTATTTACTTTTATAATAGAATGTGATCACTCTCCGAGGCTTTAAACTGCTCGTTCAAAGTTTGTGAGTATTTTAACCCACGGCCGATGTGTTGAGAGAGCTATGTGACGTTCCGAATAAGGCAGTAAATAAAGAAAGCCACAAAATGTCAGAGAAGAATTTCGCGAAGAACGAAATAGGGAGGGGAAGGCGGGTTGCAGAACGGTCTCTTCTCTGGCTTTCAGCTTTATTAGCACCCACAAGCCTCACGGGTCAGATTAAAAAAAAAATACAAAACAAAAAAAGGTAAAGTTATGACAATAGGGGGTGGAACGGGGGAATAAATTATAACCTCTTTGTCTGACGTTTCGAGTTGTACGCGCTGTAAAACATATTGTTACATCTTGAATTTCTTTTGAATAACAATATAGATATAGGGTTATTTTTTCTATGAGTTTATATTTGAAAATTTCTTCTTCTTTATCCCTTCTTCTTCAACGTTCTGTCTCTACCCCCCATTCCAATCTCTTCCTTTTATAATTCTTGTTCTTTTTCTGCTTATTAATGTTTTTCTTATTTATTTTTCTTCTTCGCTTTCATCGTCTTCATATTTTCGTGTACGTTTTTATTTTTATTTTTCCGCCTCTTACCTCTTTTAATTTGTTTTCTCTTTGCCTTCGTTCCGTTTTATTTCTCTCTTCAATGCTTTCATTAAACTATATGAATCGGAAACAAACAAAACCTAACTATCTGTTTACATTCATCCTTTCTCATTTTAATGTGCTCGTCACATATCCAATCGTCTCCATTTATAATTCTTGTACTCTACTTGCTTATTAATGTTTTTCCACTTTATTTTCCCTTATCACTTTCATCGTCTTCATATTCTTCGTTTACATTTTTATTTTTGTTTTTTCCGTCTCTTACTTCTTTTAATTTGTTTTATTCTTTTCTTCGTTTCGTCTACTTCTCTCTTGATTGCTTCCATTAAACTATATAAATAGAAAAAAAGAAACATTTTTGAGAAAGTCAGTTTGTGTGTTTTAAGGTGAAAACCGTACTACGTCCGTTATCATCTGTTAGAAACCATGAAATGATTTTTAATGTGGGGGAAAAGCAACCTCTTATATCCCTGTTACAAATCTCTCCTACATAAACCATATTTTTGGTTTGAAGGTATATAGAGAATAATTACTCACGAGTTTAAGGTCACATCCTTAAGACATACCTACTCTTTGAAGGGTTCAAAACGATGTATCAATGTGGACCACATCTCTGTAGGAGATCTAACAGACTGAATCCTACTCCCCTTAGTTCCCAGACAGGTTGAGTTTCATCCCCTATATTAGTATACCTAGTTTATAAAAGTGTCCGCATCCCTATCATGCGATTATCGCATGATTATCTGCGTTAATATCTCTCTTTAAAACACAATAAGGTATATTATCGTTTGTTCTGACATTCGCTTATGCATCGCCAGAGCGCAGTAGAGCTTACCCAAACGACAGTGGGAGAAATTCAAGTACGTGTATCGCCAGAGCGCAGTAGAGCTTACCCAAACGACAGTGGAAGAAATTCAAGTACGTGTACCTTCATATAATCCCTTCCCAAATTCCCTAAACTTCTGGCGGTAAAAGTCTCTAGCTTTACTTATTTGAAATGCAAGTGGCTTATAAGGCAGCATATAAAAACAACCTTACATAGGATTGAATCGGTAGGTCATGACGTCATCGCTTAGGAATTCACACGAATGGGTGTAGCAATCCGGAGATCAACGAACATTTTCCCGAAGATTTCTGAATGAAAACATAGCGGTAATGTTAACAGCTTCACTTAGAGGATTTTTGGAGGTTATGTAATTTTCAATAGCAATTCCTATATTCATAAAGATCGTATATTTGCTTAAATTAAGTAATAGTGTATGATATCCGGTTGTGGTTTTTATTAATCGTAACATTTATATATTTTACATTAGGAGTAAGCTAAAATGTATATATAAGGGAAATTATGTTATTTAATAAGATGATGAAGTTAAACCTAGTATTTAATATTTTGACTTGTTAACAACTTCAGTTATATGTTTAATTAAGCTCATTTACAAGGACGTATTAGGTAACTTTTTTAAAAATAAATACGATTAATTGTAAAATTAAAATTTTAAAATATAAAAATGTAATATAAACAAAAATGTTTAAAGTCAATTCCTATTTAGGACAACAGTGAAATATTTTATTTTAGTTACTTTTTATTGAGTAGGCTAACTACAATTAATACAAATTAAGTAAACCGCTGATTTATCACATAGCCTATAACATACAATTAGCTGTTTTATGAAATCTGTTATCACTTATTTTAAGCCAAATAGGACGAAATAACTATATTGCATACCTTGCCCCTTTTTTCTCCCATTTACAGCTAAAACTAATTTATTATTAAAATTAATTAATGAATTAATAATGAAGCTAAAAATAGCTAAAATAAAATTTTCTTTGTTTACCTAAGTAGGCATTGACTTTAAACCTTGCTTATATTACTTGTTAAATATCAAAATCTGTTCAAACTTTCGCAACACGCTATACAAACGGTTAAAATACCCTGAGTTACATAAAGACTTGAATAAATACGCCTTATCGATACTATTGTTATACACATTGCAATATGGTCCCATTGTTGTGGCCACCACACCCCGCCTCGCGTACGGGAACTGCCGGCGTCCTTGATCACGCTGTCGGGTAAATTGTTTTCGCCACTCCTTCGCTTTCTGTGCAACAGTAGCCAATGCGGATTTATTGAGGAGGAAGTGTACAGTATCGCAAGGATATACGCCTCTTGTTTCGCCACGGAGAAAGTCGAGGAATCGAATGAATTGGGCGTTTCCGCTTTATTGTAAAATCGGTTGATGGTAAAGTTACTGTTTGAATGTGTAGATAATGTGGGGCTATGGTAGTCCCATAGGAATTGTTTCACTTCCCTCCCAGTAAAGATGATTTTGCTTCTCTCCAATCCTGAGGGAGATCTTGCTTATTAATCGTTGGAAAATGTCTGTTAGTATGTATACATCCTTCGCTGATTCATTGTATAATGCTTCAAGTTTCTGCTATGTACAATAATGTATTAAGCATCATAATTGTCTTCAATTCATAACATCATTATAATAATATAGACGCGTTTCGGAAAACCTTCATCATTTAGTAATTTCTATATACTCTCCGGAGTACTTCAGAAAACTACAAAGTATCAACATATTCTCTAATATTTATCTATGTTTGCAGCAGGCGATGAGACATAATGACGTCATCGTCGACTAAATGTATGGAAGGATTGTGAGTACAAGTAGGGTTAAAGTAGTGATATAACACCCTCTGATACAGGATATAGAAGATATTAATATGATGTAGCGTGTGATGAGTCCCGTACCAGAAGTAGGGTAAAGGGTCATAGGTTATAATACAATTTTAATAAAACTAAAATTTTATAGTTGATTAATTAGTAAAATTATTTCGTATTTGGTTTCAATTCTCTTTATTTTTCTAATCTCCTTTCAACGAAACAACAATTTTATTGATATTTTTTGAAATATAAAGAAAATGTTTTCATTTTGAAATAGATGATATACCTATAGGTAACTAATTGACAAAATGTTATAAGGATCAGTAGCTAAGAGTTCAACGCTCATCCAAAACGTTACAAGGTCTGCCTATGCCTACGTCAATAGTCCTTAGTCCTTTTTTACTTCCGCAAAAACCTTTTATTAAAGCTTTTCCTGTTAATTTTCATTACGTAGACATTCCAGCCTTCCGGTCATTTTGTACAAGCTATAAGGCCTAAATACTGAAGGAAATTTGGTATTCAAGTTAGGGCTTTCTTTTCCTATATAGTTCATTTCTTAGTAAACGTTTTTCGTGTTTGTTACAAATCTTCTTTATTCAATTCCTTCTAATAGTTTGCAATTATTATCGTGTTCAATTTTTTAAAATTAATTTTAGTTTTATATGGGAGAAAACGTTTCACAAAAGGGACAAGGTATGCAATACCTTTACGCCGTCTCATTTGACCTTAAATAGGTTATAACATATTTTTAAAACAGTTTTAACGCATAGGTTATATTACTTTATTTATATTGATTCCAATAGTTACTAAAAAGCAACTTTAAAAACTTTTCTTTCTTGACCGAAGTAAGAGTTGAAATAAAATATTTGGTGTTTATATTAGTTTTTTTTATTCGTCTTTCAATGGAGTTATAGTTTTATTCATATTTTTGGGAATAAATTAACTAAGAATTCTTTTGAAGTTCACAATTTGTGACTAATGTCTAGGCCAAGCGGTCCTTGTAAGGTAGACACGGGCTATTAAGGTTTAATCGGTAACCTGAGAACACAACGCTTTTCCGAAACTTCACCATGAATCCTACTGTATATGACTACCAATGCCTAGCTCAATAGTACTTTCCAACTTGTGTAAAAACGTTTACTAAAGGTTTTCCCTATCAATTTTCATTGCAGCCTTCCAGTCACGTTTTGCAAACTATTACAATTCCTCCCTCTGAAACCGACCCGCTCTGCATCCTTACCAGTTACTGCACAGTCGTATACAAGTACAGCCGATGATACGGGCAAAGTCACCGTCTGTCGCAAGTATCGCCGCTTACGTAACCTAATGTGAACTGGCAAAAGCAGGTTCTTTTAATCAAAGCCCCGTCACTCAACCGACTTCAGATTGCGGCCGTCCGTTTTCGCTGCATGTCACTGGACGACCTTTGATAACCGCCATGTCGTAACAGAATACACGCTCACGCTATCTGTCCGCAATAAGTTATCTTCCGCGGTAACAGAGTGCAAGTCATGTTTTGATAAGGCCTTGTACCCAGCCAGAGAAATGGCGATTAAGTTCTATTTTACGGTGTTTATTTATATCCAAATTTATATTTCTTAAAAATAACTGTAAACAAAGTTTATGGCCAGGGGCAACCGAGGACTATGAAATGAAAACGAACATAGGTGTGTGTGTGTGTGTGTGTGTGTGTGTGTGTGTGTGTGTGTGTGTGTGTGTGTGTGTGTGTGTGTGTCTGATAGTTTGGGAGCTACATCATATTGCAAAAAAAACATTTATCTGGCCTTGTAAAACGTACTAAAAAGATCTCCTAACCGGTTTATTATATTGTAATATCCGTATGTATTTGTTATTTGATGCAATATAAATAGACCCTGTTGTAAAAAAAGATCAAATTTGTAAAGATTCGGGTGCTTTTCTAAATTGGGTTGTTTGCACTTTTTAAGTTACATACCAAAAAACATGATCTATATTACGAAAAGAAAAATTTATGTTTAGAGGATAATTCAAGAGTTAAATCAGAGATTGTATGAGATATTACATTTTATTAAAAAGCGTTAGTGAAGAACAAATATTCCAAAACAGGAAAAGAGGGAAATAATTTGGTTTAACAGGAACAAACTACTTGGGAGTGTGTTAATGAAGTTTAGTGACCGCAGTAGAAGAACTCCAAAGCATAAATGGATCATTGACGAGACGGAGAAAGAACGGAAGCGAGAAGATAAGGAATTTAGAGCAAGTTGAGGTTTGCAGAGAAGGTAACTGTCCTTGAAAACGAGGCATTTGTCACCGAGGCAGTGGGCGTGCAGAACAGGATGCGTTGCACTTCTCGGGTGATCGCAATGCCGACACTGAAGGGTAGCTGAAGCAAGTTTAATCCCGTTGGGAAAGAAATGCCAATTAGATAAAAAATCTTGACAAACCTGATAAACTTTTAACAGTTTAAATGTATCTAAGGAAAGCCAACAATAAGGAGAAGATATGTCATTAGTAAATACAACTACGTATTACAATTACGTATAAAGTGTAATAGTATTATAGTAGAATTAAAATTATAAAGGTATTTTGGAATTGGCAAGATAAGAGAACAACTAAACGAGATAAAGACACCTGTGAGCGAGTCTACAATTCAATATCTGGGGTTGTCCAGGCGCGAACGCTAGACCAACATCACCACTTAATGAAAGAACATCTGATAAATTGTGTGCGACACCTCACTCGAACTACGTAGCCGTTAATGTGAGAGCATAATCGTGATAAATCATTTATCGATTTCTCATCTTAAGAGCAGTGAGACACAAAGCGTAATGTTGAACACGAAGAGCCGCTTCAGAAATTCTGAGCCATGTCAGAATTAGACCTTATGCTCTGAACAAGGACGCATCACCCTTTGAGTTCTATATTCTCTGTATAAAACAGACTTTAAACTAAAAAACGACCAGGGCTCGTCCCATAATTCCTTCCGTAATGCGATGAATCTTTACTACTCGTAATTACTATAAAAGGTTGTTCGTTACTTCACCTCGTGTACTGGAAACCCCGCGTAATGAGTGACATATCGTTCAGCCGCTCGTAACACCGGGCCAAATGACCTTTATCTCAATTCCCCAAACAAGACCCCCGCACGCACATGGGCGTGGTCCTTTCATACCCTTGATTTAGTCATCATCCGGTAAACAAATAGTGGTGCTAAAAACATCCTGGCTTGAAACGTCCATTATCTAATAGGCTAAGAGATTAAGGAAGAGAAATCGATTTAAATAGTGTAAAGGGAAAATTATAGAACAAGTTATTTTGTATAAACTCTGACGGTAAAAGTACTTTCCAAGTAAAAAATTTAACTTCTGAATATTTGTTTCTCACTTAATTGATACTTGAAAGTATTTAGTGTTCAATTGTCTCCCTTTACTGTTGATATTCTTGCCTGGCCTTTCGTTTTGTGTACTTTTCGTTTTATTTTTTTTTTGTGTCTTTGCTTTTTGTCTGGCTTTTCGTCGATTCGTGAGACCTTATTCTCGTCTAACCTTTGGTTAATGTTTTGTGCTCTTATTTGAATTTAGCTTCTCGTTTCTGTGCTCATATTCTCGTCTGAACATTCGTTTATGTTGTGTGGCCTTATTCCCGTTTAGGTGTTCGTTCGTCTAACCTTTCCTTTAAGTTATGTGTCTTTATTCTCCGTGATATTTCGTCGATGTTGTGTATTCTTATTCTCTTCTGACCTCTCATTCATGTCCTCTTATTTTCGTTTGAACTTTCGATTATGTTGAGTGCCCTTATTTCCGTTTAGCTTTACGTTTATGCCCTCTTATTCTCGTGTAGCCTTTCCTTTAAGTTATGTGTCTTTATTCTCTGACATTTCCTCGATGTTGTGTATTCTTATTATCGTCTGACCTCTCATTTATTTCCTCTTATTTTCGTTTGAACTTTCGATTATTTTGAGTGCCCTTATTTCCGTTTAGCTTTATGTTTATGTTCTCCTATTTTCGTCTAGCCTTTCGTTTATGCTGTGTTCCCTTATTCAAATTTACCTTTTCATCTGTGCGTTCTTATTCTCGTTTAAACTTTCCCTTACTGTTGTCTGCCCTTACTCTCGTTTATCTTTTCGTTTATGTGCTCCTATTCTCCTAACTTATCCTTTGTGTCGTGTTTCCTTATTTCTGGTTTTCCTTTTCGTTTATGCGCTCTTATTTTCGTATAAACTTTCTTTTAAATTTCGTCTCTTTATTCTCATTTGACATTTCGTCGACGCTATGTGTTTTTATTATCGTCTGATATTTTCTTAAAATTTCAACTATATTTCGGAGATACCCCTATTTTATACCGGCAGATAGTACGTGAGCTACCCCAAATACAAGGCCATTTTTCTTCACAACTCATACTACCAGGACTTTATACCCCTTGCTTAGGTACAATTTTTATTCCTCATATCCTTCTTAGCTCGTATAAGATAGACAACCCCTTCACCACGAAAGATGTCTTAAGAGTTCGACCCTACACACGTGAACAATAATACTTCCCTATGTTTCAGATGAGGGAATATTGCACATATCTTAATCCTATGAATCCTTTCGAATCCTTTTGTATCCTTTATATGTGGAAAAAAAGTTAGATATAGTCCAACTGATCAAGTTTGATATATTTATGTGGCTCACTATTATTTTCTTTTCTTTTTTGTCTTCCCTTTTGGTGTTCTGAATCCGTCTGGATTTAATTCCAATCCGTCCATGAACTGAACTCTGGTTCTAATGAAGTGTATCTTGATTCCATGAATCTCTTTAATTTTACCAACATTTCCTTCCACCTGTAAAACGAATATACTAACGCTTGTATTGACTGGGTAACATCAGCTTAGCGTTACGGCCGTATCAAGAAGACGCTTTGCAATAATAACTCGGTTGTAACCTTACAATCCGCAAAACAACCGGTCGCACGGTCAGTTAAATGAACATTTCGACCTTAATTTAAAAATAAACGGCTCCCCATTAACAGAACTGGTTAAACAATAACTCGAATGACGTACGGAGCGTAAATCACAATTTACTGCACCGGTATGAGCGCAACCCATCCATCACGATTTTCATAGCGCACTGTACTCCACGGTACCCGGCTCATTACGGGCCGGCGTTTATATTCCGAACGAGTGTACCAATAATGAATTATACTCATATAAGCCGGCTTTTGAGCATTATACAATAAAGCATCTAACTATCCAGTACTGCGGGAATAGGTATCGGATTACGGCGGTACCTCTGCGCAAAGCGCTACTGCCCCTGATAGACGGGCCCTAAATTTATTCAGCCGGCAGTCGATAGTCCGTCATTTAACGGCTATAATCGATATTGTAAAAGGAACATTTAATTTATATTCCTATTTCGAAACCCTTCCGATTCTCCTTACTTTATATTCTGAGAGACAAAATATACATATTGTCTCTAATCTATCATTTATGGTGTATTAAATTAATGCAAAGTGTTGCTTTCTTATATCTTTCTCTATGCTTTTCAATCTTGGGTGAACAACTTCATCCAGGTTTCTTCTGTCCATTGTTTGTCTTACACTTCATATCATGAAATACTCTGGCATCCAGCTATTTCGTGTCTGGATTATATACTTTCGCCAATTGTTTAATCAATTATAGAAGGTGTATTAATTTACAGTAAGAGCTTACCTTCCAAATCTCCTTCTTCATGCAGATCTCTTCTCCAGTACAAGCTCATTCCAAGAATGTCGCTCTTAAGGGTTTCCTTACTCTTTGGTCATTTGTTACTCCATCATACATGATGTATTAATTACAGTTAAGTCTTGCTTTCTCTATCTCTTCCTCCAAAAATCTTCCTTCAGATATCTTCTTCAGTACATGTTCATTCCATGAATGTCGCTATCAATGGTTTTCATGAACATACTCTTTGGTAATTTGTTACTCCATTATACAAGGTGTATTAATTACAGTTAGGTCTTGCTTTCTCTATCTCTTTCTCCAAAAATCTTCGTTCAGATATCTTCTCCAGTACATGTTCATTCCATGAATATCCCTCTCAAAGGTTTTCCATGAACATACTCTTTGGTCATTTGTTACTCGATCATACAAGGTGTATTAATTTACAGTTAGGTGTTGCTCTCTCTATCTCTTTCTTCAAAATTTTTCGTTAAGATCTCTTCTCCAGTACAAGTTCATTCCATGAATGTCGCTCTCAAGGGTTTTCATGAACATACTCTTTGGTCATTTGTTACTCCATCATACAAGGTGTATTAATTTACAGATATGTATTGATTTCTCTATCTCTTGCACCAAAATTCTTCGTTCAGATCTCTTCTCGCAAACATTTTTCATTCCATGTACATCCTATCTTTCTTCTGCCAATTTATATTACTTTAACATCCTTTTAACCATTTGTTTAACCATGAAACGTAGTTAAACTATTTACAGTAAGAACTTCCGTTCGCAGTCTCCTTCTTCTGACTTCTTCACTCAGGTTTGTTCTCCCGAACATATTCATTCCACGAACGTTTATTTCTTTTCTCTATTAAAGGTTGTATTTTCTCCTTGGTTATCTTTTTTCTTACTTTCTCAAAAATTGTAATTTAATATTTCTGTTCTTTATTCAATCTAATATTGCTTTCTTCTGATTCCGTTTTGCTTTCTCACACTTTGTAGTCTCTATATTCTTGCTCTAAGACTCAAACAGTCTGTAGCTTCATCTAGTCGTTCATCTTCCACGTCTCTATCCTGAAACCACAGCTGACTCTACCGTTGCTTTACCTATCTGTCCTTTTGGCTTTTGACGGTCTTTGCCCACCATTTACGGTTGAGCAACCCGATAGTCTTTCTACTTTCTTGTAGGCGGTCACAGGTTATTGTTATCGGTAAATTTACCGACATTTATAAACCGGTTCACCTGCAGGACCGAAAAGTGGTTGTCGACAATTATTTCAAAATTTATATCACTATTAACGAACTTGTATTTTGTTACTTGAAAATCATGACTGTCCCAAATCAATAAAGCTGAATTAAATCAAGAAGGCTAATAAAACTTCTCCCAGTAATATTACTGCGTTCCGCTAGTTTATGCATTGTTAACAGGTAGATAGTCATGTCCCTTTACCCCGGTTGGAAGCAAGTCTATTTCAGGTCTGACCCTACCTTTGATGTAATTCCCCTCTGCCAGGAAACACTGACTGCTTTCATGTCCTCTTTTTTATCCCTATGCTTACAAGGGGATAAAGCGGAACCAGGAGATCTACTTGACCCTATACACGGGACGTTACGATCTCCCTTATTCGCCTTACCAGGTTTTTGTCCCTACCTGTATTCACAAGCCTCGTAGGTGATAGTAGGCACACTGGCTGGTCGCTTTAATACTAATAGACTAGTAACAGAATAATCCTGTTTAAGAGGACGGGTAAGCTGGGTAAGTTCTATGTTGTAGTTTAAGGAGATTATTAACTAAGACCATTACCGCCTTCGAAGGAGATAGAAGCATTGTGAATACAAGTAGAATCGTGGGGAAAAAATGAAAGCTCCTGGTCCAGGATATGTTACGGTTTCACGTTTCCATGGTCACGTATCCTTAGGCGACCCTTTCTAACCCAATGATCAAAATTTTCGGATAATCATCCCTACCGAAGATGATGAGTCCGCCACTACTTCTGTATTAATAGAGTAAAACAATATAAGGTCGAATCTACACATATTGCCTGATACATTAACCTGTGGCGTTGCTGCCTCCTATGACTTAGAATTGTATATTGTGTCTCGCGGGAGGAAAATTAAAGAAAGTATTACTGATTGATTGTTCTCACTCTTTTTCCTTATTTTTCCAATCACATGACGCAATATACTATTCTTTGTAACAACCACTTTTTTACAAATTTAATCAATCGACACGCTCTATTGGAGTTCCTGGATTTGTCACTATCTACCTGGGTAGGTTTATCCCCGCCCAAGACCAAGTCACGAGCTTGACAGTCTGGCCTTTAGGTAAGGCCAAACGAGAGTGAATAAAGGTCTGATTGCTCTACCTGGACCAAACTAATCAGGCGGGTATTAAAGTACGGAAAACCTGCCCGATTTTTAGGTTCTATTGGTCCCGAGTAGTTCTGGAGAAGCAGTCGAAACCGTAGTGTCTGGTTTGAGTTCGTCTCGTCCCAGGGGAGGAGTCATCAGTCTGGCCTTACAATGAGGTCTCAAGACTCTTGTAGACTGGTACCATGGGTCATGGTACCAAACCCCTGTATCTGACGCTAACCAACCTGGCGGGCGTTACAAGTTTGAGGTGGGATTCGTGGCGGTAATTGTTTGAACACGCTAGACTGGAGATTCCCCTCACTAAGCAAGTATATTTGTATTCATTGACAAGGAGGTTAGGTCTAAAGACAGGTTTATGTCACATTTTAGCTGGCCCTTGGGGAATCCGGTCTTCAGCGAAAGGCCGAGGACGAGGAGAGAATTGAGGTTCTCGCAGGTCGATTTCAAAAACATCTACCCTTGGACTTGCCCTGACTCAAAGCGTTGACTCATTATTTTCTTACTTAGTAATAGTTTTTATTGTATAGTATAAATAACAACAAATCTAAATATGGCGGCCACGGAAGCATTGTCTAAGGGTTGGGACTGGTTAGGCAGCGATTTATGACCACGATGAGGGATGACGACAAGGCCTGATATTTTCTAAACGACGAATACAAAATTTCTACCTAAGAGCCAAGTGCCAGCTTAAAAAATTTGACCTATACACCATGTCACCTTTCTCCTTCTCGCCCTTTCCTCTCTCTCTTCTTCTCTTTTCTACAAAACACACTAGCTAATGGCTAACGCACCCATAAAGAGATTGATAACCGTTACACCTTATGGCAGGTGGATGGAAGTATTGTGAAAATAAGTAATATATCTCTGTCACTGAGAAAAGGGTAAAATTACGTCATCTCGTGGTGAGGGTCGCTTCTCCAGAGGGGTAAGAGGTCTTTGCGTTGCCCAAAGTGTGTTCTTCTTGACTACAAAGTCCACACACATAATGTTGTCAATAACTAATATTACCTTAATTTGAAAACTTCCCTAAAACTCTTCTCACCCCTAAATGTGATGAATATAAAAAAATCTAGTCCACAATCAACGATGTAAAAAGAATCGCCAGAAACCTTGAAAAATTCTTGCCCATTGAATGTCAAGTTACTTTTTACTTATACGAGGAGACAGTATACTTTTTGTTTTATAGTAACTTCAATACATACAAAATATTCGGAAATATAACTGGAAAGATTCGATGAAAATTAAATTGACAAAAATCTTAAAACCAGGTATAACAAATAGAAAGAGAAAAGATGGAGGAGGGGCAATCGTTATGAGCAATTCCAAACTGCACATATCACTAAACGGTTCTATTCAAAGCAAGATAACTGCCCCAGAAGCCGTTTCTAAAAACTAACCTGCATTACGTCGCAGTAATAAATTGGCCGGTTTTTTCCCGCCGAAGCCGTAAAATTAAATGCGCAACAAGACCTAAATAAAGATATCCCGCTTGTTTCTAAAGTCTTCATCGTTCATGTTTTTATTATTTAATCAGGTCGAAGGAAAAAGCAGAGTTTTGTCATTCATACGGCGAAGGCAGTAACGAAAGGTGGGTTGTTTATGGTCGCCTCTTGGCCGTTGGGTCGCACAAGTATTGTTTGTTAATGCAACGTCATAAACTTCTGGCTCAGTCTTGGGCCCAAACAATGGGCGAAATATATTCATGACATGGCCACGGGAAACTGTATCAAGCCATTTCATTGAAATTGTGAAACTGGGTAAGCGTGCCGTTGGAATGCGCATCTAAACCCTTATTGTGAAATTCTATTAGGACGAACGCGCAGTTTTATTTGCCCACCACATTTTTATGGCTATTGTCTTATTAATTATTCATTTTTTTGTATTTTACTTGCCAGTGATTTAAATTCTTAGGCACATGGAGGCTGGAAACACTGTTGGAAGAGATACCGTTGTAGTTCGCATCTAAACCCTTATTATGAAATTCTATTAGGACGAACGCTCAGTTTGACTTGCCCTTCACATTTTATGGTTATTGTCATATTTATTATTAATTTCGTGGTATGTTATTTGCCAGTATTTATTTATATAAATTTGCCAATAATATTTTGCCAGTAATATTTGCCATTATTTTGTGGTATTTTGTTTTAAATTGCTAATCTCATGAAGGCTGGAAGTCCTGTTCCTTCAATTTTATAGATAGGAATTTATTAATTTATTCACTTCGACATTCCTTGTTAATTTTTCTGCGTTTCGCGTATATTGGACCCATTATTCAAAGAACGCACCAAATTACTACTACTATTTATTCACGCAGTTGTAAAAACAAAATCAGAAAAGTATTTGAAGAATGACACATTGTCATTATGACGCTGCCATCTCGCCTGTCCACAAATGTCTACACAACTCACAGAAGCACTGAAACAGCCGTGGTCTTGGCTTAGATGGCAGTACTTCGTGTGTAATGTAAAAAACCCATTTTCCAGTGGACCTACCTCGGGAAAATATCTGATACTGATGTCTTAAAAACACAGTTTTTAGGTATATTTTGGATTTCGTTAGAAAGATAGTTAAAGATATATATATATATATATATATATATATATATGTGTGTGTGTGTGTGTGTGTGTGTGTGTGTGTGTGTGTGTGTGTGTGTGTGTGTGTGTGTGTGTGTGTGTGTGTGTGTGTGTGTGTGTGTGTGTGTGTGTGTGTGTGTGTGTGTGTGTGTGTGTGTGTGTGTGTGTGTGTGTGTGTGTGTGTGTGTGTGTGTGTGTGTGTGTGTGTGTGTGTGTGTGTGTGTGTGTGTGTGTGTGTGTGTGTGTGTGTGTGTGTGTGTGTGTGTGTGTGTGTGTGTGTGTGTGTGTGTGTGTGTGTGTGTGTGTGTGTGTGTGTGTGTGTGTGTGTGTATATGGGGGGAGAGAGAGAGGGTGGAAGCTTAGCTTATACAAAATAATAATTGGAAGTGTACCTACTATTTTTCCTTTTTGTTTGATGACATTTCGGGTAGCTCTAGCTCACTGATCCCCCTTATAAGACATAAACATAAACTGATTATACATTGGGACAAAGAAGAATGCAAAGAAAGAGGACGATTTGGAGACACTAAAATAGTCTCAGAGCGAGGGGTGAGGAAAGAGGAAGAAAGACATGAAAAGAAGAAATGAAGAAGAAATGCAAGACTATGAGGAAGAAGCGTGTTCTGAGGAGGTAAGTAAAGGTGGACGTGTTGATTTAAGATGCTGGACATCCCCCGATTATCCCTACAGACTTACTGTACGAAAGTAGAGTAGAAACTAATTTCAATAAATTGTCTCCAGACAGAGTTAAAATCGTTGCTTGAAATTAATTATTAGTCTACAATTTGTTTGAAGAGGAGACGTAACCGACAAATTGCCACCACCGCTTGATGGGTAAGGACGTGAAGTGAGTGATATCCATTATGGTCTTCGGCGTACCGTTCTTCTGGTTGGTATGTACTGGTCATCGGTTAATGGGTATTCTATGTATCTTGTTTATGTAATTAGTCTGGTCTTCTGCAGCATTGCATCGGCTTTCTGGTCTTTAATTTCAAGTCAATAAAATTTGATCACTCAAATCCGATGAATTACTTTATTTCCTTAGGTCTGTTTTAAATCTTTTTTCGATAGTGTTGTTGTTATTGTTATTATTATTATTATTATGTTATTTTATAATTAGATGTTATTAGGTTTTTTGAAGTATTTAATAAGAACGTGGCGCCAACTTGCGACTCATTGTTTAGAAAGTTAGTATATTTTTGGTTTTTAATAGTATTCCAAAAAAACTTAATTTCTCAAATTCTATGAATTTATTTCCTTCCTCGAGTATATTTTGTATCTCACGTTGTTTTTGTTAATTTATTATTATTATTATTATTATTATTGCTGTTATTATTATTATTATTATTATTATATGTATTGCTCTTCTTGTTGTTATCGGTTAAAAAAAAAGAAAGTACCTACTAAAAGACACTGTCCTGCTATTTAGTATATGTTCGTGCATCTAATTTTAAAGTAATTAACTTTTCTCCAATTCCCAATAATTACTATGCATTATCCAGTTCACTATTACACACTTACATTAAACTATTCGCTTACATTTATGGACAGTGTAGTTCTTTCAACAAAGTGCAACACAGGATATTGTAAAGTTTCATAGTTTATAACGTAACTGCTTTGTATCTTTAATACGTGGCCCTCGCGTACACTCACGTATCCAAAATATATTATATGCCGAATATATATTATGTTATATATAGTATCCAAATAATATATAAAATATACTTATATACCCATGAAAGTTACTCTTAGAGGGGGTGGTTGCTATCGGTTTATGTACCCCTAAAACCCGACGAATCTCCATCGTTAACCCGATCGCCAACCAGAGTAATCCAGCACTGTATCCGCATCCCATCTGCCGTGCTAAAACGATAAGAAAAGCAATAAACTGTCGATGACGTCACGGAGGCCGACCAATAGGAACGCCGCTGCCGTTACGCCCCCCTACATGGACTCCCTTATTATCTAGCCACCAAATAATTGACCGGGTATTATCATATCCAGACACGCCTCGTAAAAATAAAAGGAAAAGCCACGGAGCAAATCGAGAAAAACAAGAGACGAGGCGATCGTGCGTCCGATTTGATTCATTTCGTGAAAACCGTTGCGGCAATGATTACAGATAATTAGAGCGTGGTTCGTGTGGCCTATTATTAACCGCAGGCTATCATCATATTGTCAAGGACGATCGTACTCCCGTGTAATAGCGTGGCTACTCGATGCAGAATAGAAAAAAAACGATAATTCCCATTCGAAACTCACAATAAGCGGATATCTGGGTAATTATACAGCGAACCAGAGAGGCCAGTCTTATCACAATTAAAGGAAATGCTAATAATAGGCTTTTACGGCCGTTCTCTATGTTTATAGGTAATTGAAATTACCGATTTTCTGAGGAGGGAATTATATTGTTATCTAAGCCAATTAATTGTTGTTTTAAACGATTTCAGCAATTTCATTAAATATAGATGTAGTTCAATTAATCAACAAGGAAATTATTCTGTGACGCAAGCATTGTTAATTGGTTGCTTTCAGTATTTATTGCCTTCCTCGGCTTGAAATGCATTTTTTAATATTCTCTTTTCTGCACAATATTTTTTCGTCGCTAATTTTCCTGTCACTGTGTAAGGAAGTCTACTATTACTCAATCATTTTCAAAGCAGTCGAGGAGAAGGTCATGGAGGTACGAAACTGATTAAGGCAGGGAAATGTAGCTCCCTGATACTAGGATACGTAGGGGAAGCAAGGGAAAGTGTGTGCAGAGTCTCAACTATAAGGTAGGCCTACTTTGTGATCTCTACTGCGGTTATAGAAACATATCTGATGAAGAGATGTTGAAAGATTCGGATATGATTAAAGTAGAGACAAGAATGTACACTGAACGTGAATTACGACTTATTTCCCGAAGTAGATTTATTTCATCTATAGCCACACAAATAAGTCAACATTTCGGGTTTGAACATTATCAGTATTTCAGGATAATGTGAATATATTTAAGGACAAATAAAGGTGAATGGTAAATTCTCTTGTGAATATAGGCAGAATTTCAGGACATACTGATAAAGAGTCTTAGAGAAACCTATATAAGTAATAATTACGGTTGTAAACAGAAGTAGGATTTCAGGACAAATGGAGAGAAATGATCAATTCGGTTATGAAGGAAAACAGAATTTCAGGACAAAGTGAATGTATTTTAGAGCAAACTGAGATGATTGGTCAATTCGATTGTAAAGAGAGACAGGATTTCAGAACAAAGTGAATGTATTTTAAGGTAGACAGATAAATGATCAATTCGGTTGTGAAGAGAAACAGAATTTCAGAACAAAGTGAATGTATTTTAGGGCAAACTGAGATGAATGGTCAATTCGGTTATGAATAAAAACGGAATTTCAGGACAAAGTGAATATATTTTAGTGCAAACTGAGATGAATGGTCAATTCTGTTATGAATAAAAACAGAATTTCAGGACAAAGTGAATGTATTTTAGGGCAAACTGAGATGAATGGTCAATTCGGTTATGAATAAAAACGGAATTTCAGGACAAAGTGAATGTATTTTAGTGCAAACTGAGATGAATAGTCAATACTGCTATGAATAAAAACAGAATTTCAGGACAAAGTGAATGTATTTTAGGGCAAACTGAGATGAATGGTCAATTCATTACTATGAAAAGAAACAGGATATCAGAATCTTAACGATGAACAGAAACTTAAGGCCTAATCGATTTCTGGAGAAAACTGAATGACTAAAGAATTTTGACTAACTCAATGCATTATGTTTGAAGTGAGAGAGAACATTAGAACTTCTATTTGGACATAATAGAATAGGAAACAAAAACAGAAAGTAGGGTAGTGTACGTTTAGGGAATGATAAAATAATCGAAAAGAATCCAACATAATTCCATAAAATATTTTACATAATCAAGTTACATAACAAAAATCACCATCTTTCTTGTAAGTGAGAACTACATAAACGGGAAAATTCTGAAAATGTTCTTTTTATAAAACCTTGATCTCGTAGTGCAGCAAACAGGGAGAAAGTTTTCCTTCGTTTTTTTTCTTATTACTAAATATTTATCAAAAAATACAATTTTATTTAGTACGATCTAGCTATAAACGATCTCGCTGACATGCTCACACCGACACGCTGTTTTATATGTTGTCCACTCTTACACTATACAAAAGTTGGAGAACAGGTACGATGCTGGAAACCTCCCACCTTCAAACCTGAGCAGTATAAATGGACCAATACACCGTCTGCCTCCAGAATCTTAATATCTCAAGATTTTAATGCCGAGATAAATATGCGGATTCTTACGTTGAAGAAATCTGTTCTCAAGTAACGAGTGCACACCTCTGTAATCCCCATTTGAGAGTTGGTCATTTCAAATACCCGACCTACCCACACGATGTTATTTTTCCCTAACTCCAGTAATAGAGGATCATTATGTCTTCCCCTCAGGCCTACCACCCACCCTTCTATATTCTTCTTCTTACAAAGGGTATAAAAATAAGACACCTCTTTGTAGAACCCGATAGAGAGTAACTATACTTCAGTAAGCTAACCTTCACAAGTATGCCTTGTTCTCGCTCCTCTAATAAGAGTATATATGTCTACCTTAGTCCAACCTAAGGTTCACTATCCTTTCTTGTCTTTAGTAGATTATTTTCCTGCTGGACGAAGACCTTAAAAGTATGAAAGATCGTTCAATAAGAATTGAGAAAATTAGATAATTCGGAACATTATGCTACGTAATAGTTTTTTTTTTTAATGTATCTTAATATGTGAGCCAAGCTCTCAGGATTGTGGTTCTACTGAGTGGAATAATAGTTTATAGGAGATTTGTACACGCGTCAAGGAGATTTGTACATATGTCAGAAGAAAGTGAACACACAAATCACCAAACACGAAATAGATATCGTTCACATTTCTAAAGTCAAGACTTGTATAGTTACACAGGATTGAATGCAAAATATTAAGCGAATATTTTCATTCTCCTTCGTTGAAATCTCTGAAAGAGATTGGTAACACTCAAATGGAAATGCTAGACATTAATGTCACAAAATAAGAATACAGATTACCTTAAAAGAGGAACAATGCGTATCAAAGACTTTAACGATTAGGAAGGAACAAGTGTGAAAACAGAATGGGAAAAGTCAGAAGAAATGAAGAAAACTCGAGTAGTAGCATAATGTTGAAAACAAGTTTAGGAAACAGATGGAAATCAAAGTACTTTCAAACACATCCAAAAGGTTTTCTCGCGACACAAAATTTGCCTCAAATCAAAAGTTAATAGAACTAACGATCATTAAGTTATGCGTGGTAAAATTAATGATTCAGCAAGATTAGCCTTGTCGAGACCGGGTCGAAGCGTGAACTCATCAGGACCTGTCTACGGTGATGGATGTCCCATTGTCTTTGAGCTCTGCCGCGAACAAAGAATCCCAACTACTAATTTCGGGAAACGCATTAAAGATTCCGCGTTTGGGTCCCTCCGCGTTGTCGTAAGATTATGACGAGCGCTGGAATTGTCGTTCGGATGCTTCAATTGTTCACGGAGTGCCCGACTGCGGTTGTGGAATGAAGGCTTCAGCAATAGCGTAGCGAGGTTAGAAAAACTCTTATGAAGAATCTGCTAACTGGGTTTTAATTGGTGGTCTTCAGTTTTAATTTTAGATCAATAACTTTCAGTCCATATCCGCTCATTGTCTCTAAGTGTTCCCTGAAAGCGATGACTTGTTCTAATCTCTTTCGGAAATATTCACGTTCCAAAGAATCTTGACGGTAACGTTTTTAAAGTGAAAACTTCTTTAGTGGCGAGTGACACTTTCAGGAATGGATAACATCCACTTCGTGTCAAATTTTCGAAGATGAACGGAAATTCCCGAGGGTTCCCGAAAGCCAAACATATTCGGTGCTTATATTAAAGTCGGTTAATGTTAACGCTGTGTTTCGATTTCATTTGGAGGTTACTTAGAGGTTATTTAGACTTTATATTTAAACAGTTTTCAAATGCATTATTCCATACGTTCAGAAACATCTTTTGAATGATTGTAATACTCGTAGGCTATGTTACTTCCTGCCAGTAACGTTATTAAGCTATGCGTTACTATTTAGTATTTCTTACTAGTCATGTCGATGAAAGTATAATTTAAATTTCAATAAATCTTATTACAATGAATACAATATAATGAACACTGATGTATTGTTATTAAATTTTTTTCAAGTGAAAATATTTTTAGTCACGACTTGCTTTTTAAAATCAGGTTCAATTTAATTTGTGGATCAATTTTTTAATTACTATAGTTTTGAACATCAACATAAAACTAAAAATTTGGAACTAGGATTTTTTTAGAACTAGTATTTATTAGGAGAGCCATTTTTAAAATGGTACTTTTGTAAATATAGATTCAGACGGCTATTTTTGCAGATGATGGTTTGGAAGATGATGCCTGAATCACACCTGATGATGTCCTTTTTCTATAAGCATAATTAAAGACATTCTTCACGGTCCTATGAAGTTCTAACTCCTTTCTATTTGTTAACTAGGCTCGCACAATATCTTTACATTTAATTCTAAATATTCCCATACATTATTAACGTACTAAATTTAAACACATTTATAGCAATCTGGCCACATAGCAGCAATATCTACACTGTGACGTAGAGGTGCTGGGATTTAAAACAATAATAAAAAATGTAAATCGAAAACTATCAGTGTTTCTTCTCTTCCCCGTATCACCTAATCGCTTGTGACCCGACCGCTGAGTATAATATCCGGCCTGTAAACTCCCAATAAAGGCTCCAAAGGCTAATAAACACAATCACTTGATGCGGACCTGTCCGACGCTTAATGAGCTGCCTTACGTACTCTGCCATCTTTTATTGCCGCCATTCTAAGGTTATTTCATTATTCTAAGTTGATGAAGTTATTTTTTTAAATGTGTTTCGCCTTCGGCAGAAAATTACGTAGAACCTTCCTAAGAAATGAAATTGTTTTACTTTTTCATATTTAATATTGTGAACTACCCTTTAAAGTGTGTTTTTGTTTATAACTTACCCTAATTCGTTAACTATAACTAAAAATAATATTCCCTTTAAAGAGGTACAAAATTATCAAAATTTGATATAAAACTTTTCGCAGCGAACACCTACTATGCATTTTTCATGGTTATGAACGAAGAAATAAAGAAATGGATAAGCTTAAAAATATTAATACATCCAACAAGGACAAAAATATATAGACTATGAAAAACGTTTAAAGATAATGAAAGAACAAGGAAAAAGTTGAAGGTGATAAACAGTTTTAAGATAAAAATAAAGATGTAAGATAGAAAATGTAACATAACGAACCGGCAAAGAAAGAAATGTAATATACTGAAATTTAAAGATAACAAATTAACAAAGAAAGGTGAAATATAACCCAAGAGGGCTTTAAGTAACGAACTGAAAAATTATAATAGATGAAAAGACCTAGGAATGGAACGAACAAAAAGGGAAAATATTATGGAGCATAAGAATTTTTTCAAATAAATATTCTTCAACATAAGTGTCTTGAAAATAATTCGCGTTAAAGAATTTCATTTCGACATGTCTTCAGATAAAAGTAGGAATGTAGAGAGCAGAGAAAGGATTAAGAAGGAAATGTAGAGAGCAGAGAAAGGATTAAGAAGGAAATGTAGAGAGCAGAGAAAGGATTAAGAAGGAAATGTAGAGAGCAGAGAAAGGATTAAGAAGGAAATGTAGAGAGCAGAGAAAGGATTAAGAAGGAAATGTAGAGAGTAGAGAAAGGATTAAGAAGGAAATGTAGAGAGCAGAGAAAGGATTAAGAAGGAAATGTAGAGAGCAGAGAAAGGATTAAGAAGGAAATGTAGAGAGCAGAGAAAGGATTAAGAAGGAAATGTAGAGAGCAGAGAAAGGATTAAGAAGGAAATGTAGAGAGCAGAGAAAGAATTAAGAAGGAAATGTAGAGAGCAGAGAAAGGATTAAGAAGGAAATGTAGAGAGCAGAGAAAGAATTAAGAAGGAAATGTAGAGAGCAGAGAAAGGATTAAGAATGAAATGTAGAGAGCAGAGAAAGGATTAAGAAGGAAATGTAGAGAGCAGAGAAATTATTAAGAAGGAAATGTAGAGAGCAGAGAAAGGATTAAGAAGGAATTGTAGAGAGCAGAGAAAGGATTAAGAAGGAAATGTAGAGAGCAGAGAAAGGATTAAGAAGGAAATGTAGAGAGCAGAGAAATTATTAAGAAGGAAATGTAGAGAGCAGAGAAAGGATTAAGAAGGAAATGTAGAGAGCAGAGAAAGGATTAAGAAGGAAATGTAGAGAGCAGAGAAAGGATTAAGAAGGAAATGTAGAGAGCAGAGAAAGGATTAAGAAGGAAATGTAGATGCTGAATCACCTTTCAAGTAAGTAAACTGACAATGAAATCAATTTCAAAACTATGTCGTAACTTACAAAAAAAAAATTTTAAGGAAGAACTATAAAATAGTAAACGTTTAACTGTGTGAGAGTGAAGGAAGTTAACAATGGAAAATTAAAAAAACGTTTAAACCTAGTCATTGGATAGAAAAAGAGTAAAAGGGTAGATAGGTTTTTAACTGCATTAACAGAGCACTTCAAAAACCGTTGAGTTGCTCCAGTCTAGATAGGAAGACAAAAAGGGAGATTTATTAGGACGAATTTTATACGAAAACCATAAATGAAAATACGCATCTCGTCGAGCAACACCTATCAACAATGTAGAGAGGTAGCGAAAGCAGTGGATGAAACAATGAAAACGTTAAGGGCTTGTAAAGCATCCAAGATACTGGAAGAACTATTGCAGATGGAGTAAGGAAAGATAAATGGAAAAGACTTTTACCCGATCTGCCGGTTAGTTTTGTCGGCCAGTTAGCAAAATGAGTGTCCCTTAGAAAGAACTCTCTGCCCGTTAGCAAGATGTATCAAGACGCTAGCCTTATGTGTCTGCCCAATACCAAGATGTGTGGAGGTTACCAAAATGTGTCTTCTCGCTAGCAAGATGTGTTTGCCCGTTAGCAAGATGTATCAAGACGCTAGCCTTATGTGTCTGCCCAATATCAAGATGTGTGGAGGTTACCAAAATGTGTCTTCTCGCTAGCAAGATGTGTTTGCCCGTTAGCAAGATGAATTCACCCGTTAGCAAGATGCCCATACACGTTAGCAAGATGTGCCTGAATGTTTGCAAGTTGTGGGTACACTCTAGAAACATTGTCTACCCTGTAGTCTGATGTGTCTACTTGTTAGAAAGATATGTCTGCCGGCTAGAAAGATGTGTCTGCCAGTTAACAAAATGAGTCTTCCTTAGCAAGATGTATCTGCCCGTTAGCAAGAAGTAGCCTATCAATACGCTAGCCTTATGTGTCTACCCGATACCAAGATGTGTGGCGGTAATCAAGGTGTGTCTTCCCGCACGCAAGATGTGTTTGCCCGTTACAAGATGTGTCCACCCGTTAGCAAGATGTGGCTACACGTTAGCAAGATGTGTCTGAATGTTAGCAAGTTGTGGCTACACGCTATTAAAATTGTCTACCCTTTAGAAAGAAGTGCCTACCCCGCAGTATGATGTGTCTACTCGTTAGAAAGAAGTATCTGCCGGTTAGCAAGAGGTGTCTGATCGATAGCAAGATGTGCCTGCCCGCTAGAAAGATGTGACAACCCGTTAGCCTAATGTGTCTGTCCGTTTGCAGATGTGCCTACACGTTAGCAATATTGTCTACCCATTAAAAAGAAGTATCTATCCGCTAGCCTAATGTGTCTACTCATTAGCAAGCTGTGGCTACACGCTAGTAAAATTGTCTACCCTTTAGAAAGAAGTGCCTACCCCGCAGTATGATGTGTCTACTCGTTAGAAAGAAGTATCTATCCGCTAGCCTAATGTGTCTACTCATTAGCAAGCTGTGGCTACACGCTAGTAAAATTGTCTACCCGTTAGAAAGAAGTGCCTACCCCGCAGTATGATGTGTCTACTCGTTAGAAAGAAGTATCTATCCGCTAGCCTAATGTGTCTACTCATTAGCAAGCTGTGGCTACACGCTAGTAAAATTGTCTACCCTTTAGAAAGAAGTGCCTACCCCGCAGTATGATGTGTCTACTCGTTAGCAAGCTGTGTCTACTCAGTAGGAAGGGGGTCTTCCTGTTATAAAGAAATATTTTCCCGTTCGCTAGGTGTGTCTAACCTATAGCAAGACGTGTCTGCCGGTTAGGAAAATGTATCTGTGTCTACTCTTTAATCGTTGTGTTTACTCAAAATCATTATATCGGAATATGAACTCAGATAAGAATTTGGGAAGGAGAAAATAGAAATACAATAATATAGATGAACAGATCATGTATTGAGAGTAAGAGGACGACAGAAAACGTGGAAGATACGAGAAAGCAGGAAGAACTGGAGGGAACATTATGAAAAAGCGATCCTTCTTCATATAAATCTTAAATAAATGTGACAGTAATCTATGTCTGACTAATAATACGCATCACAGTTACACCAGCTGAGCTACACTTGCCAATACTAATGTAGTTTGCAGCGATTGGCTACTCGAGGTTAAATGTCTTGGCGTTATAGTTGCTACAGAACTTTTATTCTAATTTATACCAAGAATTATAAATTACTTTCTAACTGTCTTTCTAATGAATACACGCTGACTTTCGCATTACGAATAGAGAGGAAGCCGTCATGTGTTCATTCTATAACCTTCACACTTTCATTTTCAACAGAATCTCACTTTTTGCTTTAATAGTGCGAGACGTCGATTAACTTAAACAAAGCTGACCAAAACCTCCGCACTTGCATTAACACGCCGAAGGACTGGCTGCATTCCGCTGTCGACCTCTGACCCGACTATTGGATGATCCAACCATAATTACGTGCGGTACCTCTTAATGACCTCCGCGTATTGTCGGACAGTCATTAAAACACGCCCGTGGAACAATTAGGAACCCTGACTAACCCAAACCGTAACGTGTTATGCAGTCGGAGGGTTTCGCGTTCACTGATGGGATGGGCTTCGATGTTCGGATCACTTTCGATAGTTTATTAATCGAAACAAGAATTAATGTATCGAACCACAATAACCCAAACCTTAACGTTTCAAGTAGTCGGGGAATTTCGCAATTACAAACGAGATGAGTTCGATGTTTGGGTCACTTTCGATATTTTATCAATCGAAACAAGAATATAAATGTATCGAAACACAATAGCCCAAGCCGTAACTCTTTATGTAGTCGGAGGGATTCGCGACCACCGACGGGGTGGGCTTCGATGTACGCATCACTTTCGATTGTTAAATAATCGAAACAAGAATAAATGTATCGAACCACTATAACCCAAACCTTAAAGTTTCAAGTAGTTAGGGAATCTCGCAATTACAAACGAGATGGGTTCGATGTTTGGGTCACTTTCGATATTTTATCAATCGAAACAAGAATAAATGTATCGAAACATAATAGCCCAAGTCGTAACTCGTTATGAAGTCGGAGGGATTCGCGACCGCCGACGGGGTGGGCTTCGATGTATGCATCACTTTCGATAGTTGAATAATCGAAACAAGAATAAATGTATCGAAATCGATAACCCAACCTGTAACGTGTTATGTAACTCATTTCTTTTTATATAGTTACAACATCGCCTCTATCCTTACGTATGATGGATTCCAAATAAACTTACACACTTGTCTTTATAATCCGATGTAGTATCATCAAGTAGCCTACTTGGCTGAAAATAAAAAACTAGTTTTTGAAACGTCGCCAAAAAATTAACATAAATAACAGGTAAACACATAAATATAACGAAAATACAAATTTCAAGATCAGGCCTTTAATTTTAATGGTCCTGAACAGAAAAACTCTACGGAGTTGGGGTCACGCTAACATCGTCACGCTAAACAACATGGGTCTCCAAACTGGGGGGCGCGCCCAGCTTGGGGGGCTTGAAGGCAAGTCAGGGGAAGTGCGGGTTCAGTTGGAAAATAATAAGATAAACTAAATATGTTTAATATTGAAGGAACTAACTTAAAGTTGGTAATGACTTGGGTTGTGCCCTCACTAAAATACAACTACAAATGGGAATGTTAATATAAAAAATGCAAGCTCAAACACCTCACTTACAGATTTCTTTCTTATCGGTTAAAATTTACCTTACAAATTGAAACAAGAAATGTTATATCATGTTTCTTGTGAAACTGTGTATAAATAAATTGGTTTTAATATATATATATATATATATATATATATATATATGTAATATTTAATTTTTTTCATATGGCCATACCATTTATTTATAGTGTAAAGTGGAGGGGGCATGGGAATATTTTATCTCAAGGAGGGGGCACCAAAAACGTTTGGGAACCTCTTCTCTAACACATCCATGCAGTTGTGTGTACACGTTGTGTGCAAATATTTTAGCTTAAATTAAGTGATAGCATATGATTTCATACAACAACTGATTTTAAGTTATAGGTTATGTTGTAGAATAGCTGTTTTAACACGTATTTTATAGTACTCTATTTATTGTAAATTATCGAGTTAAAATGTTATAATTCTTTAATTTTTATTAGTTAATAAATATATTAATTTATCGTTCATAATGTCTCAATATAATTAAATGAATACAATTATAATAAGTTATATATTTTTATTTCAATTCTTTAATTGAAAACATTCTTACTCTGATACGTTTTAAGAAATAATTTCAATTAAATTCATCAAATAAAACTTGTATTCAATAAATTTGTCAATGTCTAATAAAGGCTTTCTATTAAGTACATTAAGAAGATTCTATTAAAACATCTATTAAGTTCATTCTTGAAATACACTATTCTCTCCTGTCCATTCAGTGACTGCTTCTTTATTTTCAAGCAATTGTTTAAAAAAACGCATTAAATAATGTATAAAGAGAGAATTTTATAAAACCAGAATTTCAGTTAAGAAACCACTAACCAGTTAATACTGAAATTCATCTCCAGGCATTTGTAATCCAGAGAATATTACCCTATATGCAGCACTACATTCTGAAATTAGCATTAATTATTAATGATTATCCAACTACTAAGGTAATTAGTGAAGTCTTTGTAAAGTGCATCTGAAATATCCACGAACAGTTGTAGTTACAAATTACCCACAATGCTTTTTGCCTTCACTGCAATTACGCCAGTAATTTAAATACATTTTATTAATTAAAGAAACTTTGTTACTTGAGTGCCTGGTTTATATACTTCCCACCACACGTGAAATGCTTAACATTCTCGTCGCCAGCTGGCAGCACGAGTTGGTATTCGAATTCTGAATAAATTACAGATTGTTTCATGTTAAACAATATTTTAAAAGTATTTCTTTCTATGGCGGAGCTAAAACACTTTTCGGTAGATTTATTAATTCGGTAGAAAGCATTTATAAATTACACTTTTCAGATTTAATTTTTCCTATAGAAAATTACATCCCAATTTCACTTTCAAGTTTCCTGGATTCCATAGATATTTCTGGACAAAAATTAATTTTTGGTGCTAACAGATTGTTTTTAAATTTTCATTGACTGAAACCCCCTTTTACGTGCTTCTATATTAAGGTATGTATTATTAGTAAGTTATTTTTTTTAATGAATATAACTTGAGGGGATTTTTAAACAAATAAAAATAACACACTTACGTGAATTAAATTACACATAAATAAAATAAATAATTTTGCAATTTAAAAAAATATATATAATCTACGCATGTCGTACGCAGAGGCGAGATTTACGCGTAGTACAAGGCACCATTGGAGGCGTGCATATCGATCAGGCGCGTTTTGTTATTAACGTCGAAAGGTAATAGAGAACTTTAGAGATTATCAAACCAAAACGACTTATAAAATTAAAAATTGAATTATTCATTCTTTAAAATTTTAATGTTTTTTTTACTTGAGTGTATATTTTTAAATGAACTAATTGAATATCTAATTAAAACTAGATCTATCTGAATTTTTCTCTGTATTTTTAAAGATAACCTATCCTTATGTCTAATCACTTGTTGAGTTTAGGTATACAGTTTTGTTTTTAGAACTATTTCTTTTTATAAGTTCATACATTATTTTCCTATTGTTAACATAATTTAATTTTCAACTTCCTAATGTTAAAGTTAATGAAACAAATTAAATATTATTTAAATTTCTTTTTAATGGTTAATAACGTGGTAAAAACCACTTATTTTATCATTTTAAAGCAACACACATCTAATTTAAAAGTGCGGAATATTTTATTATAATGTTGTCAGTTGATCTTAGTGATCAGCTGTTATGACGGTTATATACAATACATCAAATGTTATGCCAGTTATATTTAATTGATCAATTCTTATGTCAGTTATATTCAATAGATCAAATGTTATGTCAGTTATATTTAATAGATCAGCTATTATATCGATTATATTCAATAGATCAGCTGTTATGACGGTTGTATTCAATAGATCAAATATTATGTCAGTTATATTCAATAGATCAAATGTTATGTCAGTTATATTTAATAGATCAGCTATTATATCGATTATATTCAATAGATCAGCTGTTATGACGGTTGTATTCAATAGATCAAATATTATGTCAGTTATATTCAATAGATCAAATGTTATGTCAGTTATATTTAATAGATCAGCTATTATATCGATTATATTCAATAGATCAGCTGTTATAACGGTTATATTCAATAGATCAGCTGTTATGTCAGTTATATTCAACAGATCAGCTATTATATCGGTCATATTCAACAGATCGGCTATTATGTCGGTTATATTCAACAGATCAGCTATTATGTCTGTTATATTCAATCGATCATATGTTATGTCGGTTATGTTCAATCGATCATCTGTTATGTCAGTTATATTCAATAGATCATCTGTTATGACGGTTATATTCAATAGATCAGCTGTTATGACGGACAACTATATTCAATAGATCAAATGGTATATGAGTTATATTTAATAGATCAGCTGTCGTGTCACTTATATTCAATAGATCGGCTGTTATGTCGGTTATATTCAATAGATCAACTGTTATGTCGCTTATATTCAATCGATCATCTGTTATGTCGGTTATATTAAATAGATCAGCTGTTATGACGGTTTTATTCAATAAATCAGCTGTTATGACGGACAACTATATTCAATAGATCAAATGGTATATGAGTTATATTTAATAGATCAGCTGTCGTGTCACTTATATTCAATAGATCGGCTGTTATGTCGGTTATATTCAATAGATCACCTGTTATGTCGCTTATATTCAATCGATCATCTGTTATGTCGGTTATATTTAATAGATCACCTGTTATGTCAGTTATATTCAATAGATCAGCTATTATGACGGTTATATTTAATAGATCAAATCTTATATCAGTTATATTCAATAGATCAACTGTTACCTCGGTTATATTCAACAGATAAGCTGTTATGTCGGTTATATTCAATCGATCATCTGTTATGTCGGTTTTATTAAATATATCACCTGTTATGTCAGTTATGTTCAATCTATCATCTATTATGTCAGTTATATTCAATTGATCAGCTATTATGACGGTTATATTCAATAGATCAACTGTTATGTCGGTTATATTCAACAGATCAGCTGTTATGTCAGTTATTTTCAATGCCAACCAATTTGGAAAATTTCCCCCCTTTTTCATCTGTAAATTTCGCAATTTTCCGCGCTACTATAACTACGAAATATAAATATGAGTTTTTCGGCTCACCGTAGTATACAACTCATAGCGTGCATAAATTAACTCATAGTACAATCATTTAATATGCTACCAAGAACACGTAAAGTCACTCACACACTATAGCACTCAATAATACGTTGCTTGCTCAACACCTCATACCTGCAACCCATAACTACACAAACATACCACCAAGCCTGGATGTTTTCGTGGAAAAGATGAGCCTCAAAAAATGCACGATACATAAAACAAAATGGCGGACAGTTCAACGCTAGACGAAACTATTACAGCTAGAACTTGCAGTTTTGAACTTACAACCGTTCCATAACGCAGAGGTGCAAAAAGTAACTACTCAGCAAAACTTTTCATGAGTAGAAATGCAAAAATTAAAAAAGGCACTTTTTGAAAAGAAATGCTGGAAGACTATTTTTACTCAGAGACATGAGAGAGAGAGAGAGAGAGAGAGAGAGAGAGAGAGGGAGGGAGAGAGAGAGAAAGAGAGAGAGAGAGAGAGTTCACATGATCCAATAGGTACAATTTTACTAAAGTTTTTGATGTCTTTAAAAAGTAAAAAACCTATTTCACAATTTTTTTACAACTAGGCCCTACATATTGTTAAAAAAATAATAAAATAGCAATTTTAAAAATTGTTGACTTCGATGTACATAAATTTAAATATATCAATTTGAAAAAAATACTTAAAGCTAATAATTTCGGAGATGTCAACACATGATTTAACGAATTTACTGTCTGAAGACAGATTTCATATTATATTTAAAAGTTCTCGATGGGTAATATTAGTAAAATATTAAAATTATACAAAACTTTAAAAACTTTTATTAAATCAAACTGTTTGGACTAAATCGCCATCCTCCCCATTCATGCATGAGGTAGAAATTATAACTTTGAAATATATTTATGTAATTTACACGTGACTGAAAATGGCGACTTGCACGACGAAACAATATTATTTTAAAAAGGATTTTTCATAATTGTCTAAATTGGATTAATAAGTCACCACAATTCACTTTAATCAGGATAGTTATGTGTCCGCAAAGTTTTAACTACAATTCCTCAGTACAGCGTTCGATTTTATTCTTTGCAAAAAAAATACATAATGAAACGTTTTCCGAAAAGCGACAGCTTATATGAAAAACACGCTAAGTAAAGGAAGTTACCCGAGAAATGAAATAATGGTCACTTAATTCTCTTTGAAAATAATATAGCCTGCATAAACATATCAGTGGAATACTTACAATATTTGTAAATATTAATTTATATTACACAAATATTTCTGTTTTAAACCTTGGAATTGTACTTTTAAATATTTTTACAGAATTTTTATTTACTATAACTTCATTTACATTCCTACTATTAGTTCATACTCTCCTTATATATAGGCCTATCTTTTTCAAATTATCAATCGTTAGTAAAATATATATTATCCACTCAAGTTCAAATACATTTTCTTATACTTGTAGAGGATGACAGTTGATGTTAATACAGTTTCTTTCAAATATTTATTCATAAATTAAATAAAATTAATTGTAGTTTTATATTGTTACAAAAACATTTCACAAAAGGGGCATGGTATGCAATATAATTATTTCGTCCCATTTGGTTTAAAATAAGTGATAACATATGATTTTATTAAACAGCTGATTTTATGTAATAGGTTATGTGGTAGAACAGCTGTTTTAACGCATAGGTAATTCTAACTTATTTATATTAATTATAATTATTTAATAAAAACTAAATAAAAATGTCTTTGTTGGCTTAAGAAAGAATTTACTTTAAATATTTTTTGTTTATATCACTTACTATTCCATTTATTTATACTGTACTATTTTCTCTTCTTTATAAACTATAAATTGTTTTAAAAAAAATTGTTATATATGTTTAAACCTTAATGTTTTACGCACAGAAATATTTATGCAGAAGTTTAAGCAAAAAGCTTTTAAAATTCCACAACAGTTTCCATTGCTTAATGTATTAAAAATTTTAAAAAAATTGGCGGTGTAACGATAGCGGGGAGAGTAGGACTCCAAAGTGCAGCGTCGGACGTACTCGAAGCAAGGGGACTCGCAACCGGGCACTCGCGTCCCATAACCCCTCTGAAATACGTTATTCTTCAGTCATTATTATGTTTATCGTATTTCATTACTTTTTGTTTTTTAGTATTTGTATTGTTTTTATTCCGTTTATTCAACCGTTTCCCATTCATCTCTTCTCTTTCATTTTCCTCTTGTTCAGGTTTTAGAGTAAGAGTTTTAGTTATTTGTTCATTTGTTAACTTATCTTCTTTGCAACACTGTGATATAATGATATTAATATTTTACTAGTATAATTGTCATCCAGCGGTCAAGTAAAGATTCATTCGCTTTCCACTAGAAAATATAATATTAAATAAACTTTATTGCATAATAATTATAGTAAGCATTTTTCCAAGGTCGATCATTATCACAGATTTCTATGACTAGTATTTCCATCAATCAATTGTGAACAAGTATTTTTCACATAGAATAAGTAAATCTATTTCCAAACAAACCTGGACATTATTTTGGTTGACGATAAAAAAACACATGTTCTGTCCAGCGTTAACAGTTTTCAAATTTTACTAAATTGCATCATATCGTATAATTTATAACCTGGTGACGATTTTAAAAACTTTAATCAAATGTGTAGTTTTAAAAGGATTTCAAGCAATGCCTTAGAGCGTAACTAAGAGGGCCAGTTACTCCAGTGTGACGGTTTTGTGCAATAATTGTTTCAAACCAGATCGTTTGGCGGGAAATTTGGACATATGTAGGAATAGTCGGGGCAACAAAAGTTATATTAAATCCATGCATGCTGTTACAATAGTCTGTTTAATGCCTAAATACATAGTTTTAACTTTTTAGTCATAAGGGGTAGTTTAACACCCTAAAAACATACTTTATAAACATTTTACAGAATACCCTCTTCATCCACTTCATCCATATGAAGAAGATTGTAAGACAAGCTTAATTACAAAATTTATCAAAATCTGTGGTGGTAAGAAAGAATTTTAAGGTAATACATTTTACCATCAAATATTGAACCAGATCGGATGACGTAATAAACAAGAATGTTTAAATTTACGAAGCTAAATGCACATTAATTTCCTGAGGCTGAACACATTCGAAAGCTTTATTAAACTTAATGTTTAATCTTCGATTTTGTTATTCTTTACTCCGTTCTTCCAACGAATATTAATTTCCGCTTGTGCTTTTTATATTTAACATCAAAACCAATGGCTTTGTGATAGAATTGTTTTGTTTAATTTGTATTGGTTTAGGTATTGTATAGTTTAACCTTTGTGAACGTATAGGCTGTGTTTATATTAACGCTTGGTAACCGTTCTATGATTGTAAAATCATTGCGTCAATATTGTGTACTTTTAAAATTATTGCACTTATTAATTTGTCTACCAAATTGTAATGAAACTCATAAACATAGCCAATACCTGAATAACAAAAAATTTTAAAAATAAAATAACAGTGCGGCTGAGTAAATGTTCAAAAGCGTCGTCAATTAAAGTATGAAGGTGATTCACTTAGAAGTGAATCCCATCGAAGCAGCCTCGAACGGATCAGAAGGTCGTAAAACTGCGCAGAACAACCCCTACAGAGCTAGGCGTTCGCGGGTGCATGTGGACGTGCCAAGAGTTATTGGGTAATTGTTAACAACGACCGAACTAGCATCAGCCCTTACGTATTTTACCCAAAAATATATTATAAACGAGAATGGTGCTATTTTAAAAGTTGCAAACCCTGAGTAATGATTAAAATTTAGAAATACGAACGTAAATTCAATGAATAACCACAAGAAACTTGATAGACTGAAGGTTTCTTTATATAAAACTTAAGTATTCTTTATTTTATAATTCAATAATTTTTTATTCTCCATTCAATAATTATTATACATGATTTACAATTTACTACCAAAGTATCCCTTATGTAACGGGTAGCCTTTAAATGGCCAAAATTCAACTAACCGAAACGCACGGACTTCAACTAACCAAAGTACACGGACTTCAACTATCCAAAGTACACAGACTTCAACTAACCAAAGTACACGGACTTCAACTAATCAAAGTGCACGGACTTCAACTATCCAAAGTACACGGACTTCAACTGAAAGAAATGTTACGGGTTATTTTATTGTCGTTTCGACTGTTTACAATTATGCAAAGATACTTTACGATCTATGGTGTAATCACACCGAATAATATTGCTGCATTACATTTACTTTAATAACGATAAAGTTAAACCGTAGCATTTTGAGAAATAATTTAAAGATAGTAATAAAAACTACAAAGTTTACATATTTACAGAAATATTACTTCACATTTATTATATTAACTTCAAGTTGTGCGATGAACGCCAGCGGAACGGCAAAACTATAACCCGCAACATTTCTTTCAGTTGAAATCCGTGCACTTTGGTTAGTTGAAGTCCGTGCACTTACGATTATTTGAATGTCCCGTATTTTAGTTAGTTGAAGGTTGCGTAAATTGTGTACGTACATTTTGTTTAGTTGAATTTTGGCCATTTGAAGTAGCACCGTTTTACTCAGTGAAATTACTTCTTAAGGCTCTAAAATGAGAGCCCAGTTAGTATTAAATCCTGACAATAGAGCGCGCGCGCATCCCGTCTTGCTCTTCCGGTTGTCTCCGGTCATAAACAAACCTGCCTTGGTGGGATTAAACGTAACTATGTAAGCTTGATTTGCTTTAAACAGAAATAAAAACTCATAATAAGAACATAAGCCCACAAGACTAGGTACTCCGAGCACCTCCATAACAGTTGTAATCTACGTCCTGTTCTTTCCTTCCTGTACCTTCCGTCATAGCCTAGAATAAGTTGCACCATTGAGTCCTTTTCTGCCTAGTTTTAGGCAATTTTTTTAACTTTAAGTTCATTGTTCAAACTGTTTAGATTAAAAAGTCATCTTGAGTCACTAGTACTCTAACTTTAAGACGCCTTGTTAGTTCTATCTATTAGATACCATAAGTCAGACACCCATGTCCCTATTAAATTAAATTAACCTTATCCGTCCCACCCAAATAAAAGCCCTTCCACTAGGAAATTCCCCTCCTGAATCTCAGTAAAATACTACAAGAGCCATCATAACCCTATCTGCAGCCATTCTCACGTAACAGATGCTGCATAACCTCAGGGACCACCAAGTCCTCTTCATTGTCTGACTGTACTTAAGTAGCTACTAGATACCTAAACAACGAATTATAACAGTAGATCCTCGAGGAAAAGTGATCGAAAACTCAGATTCTTTCAAAAATCTCTCGGGAAACCAATGGTAAACTAGTGAAATGAAAAAAAAAACATACCCAAAGATGTGAACAAATCTTCGCTATTAAGAAATGAAACAATACCGCAATGAAAAAATATAGTAAATTATGCAAAATGAAAAAGTTGTAAAAGCATTGAAAATTTTACGTTGAAATTCCAAATAGGCTTACATTTATCTTCAGTTATGTTAGGAATATTTGTATATTCGAGTATATATTTCTGCCTTTCCTAACATTACAATATTTTCCTTTGTATACGCATTTCGGAATTAATCCATTTTCAAAACTTTAATAGTACTCATTCAGTTTTAAAAAATTACTATTTAAGTTTTGTAAATGGAATCATTCCGAAACGCGTCAACAAAGGTAAATATTGTCATGTTAGTAAAGGCAGAAAATATTTGTATTTTACGTTGTTGCTCTGAGAGCATGTCAAGAGCCAAAACATATATAGTCTTACTTATTGTATAATTTTGGCGCGGTTAACCCAGAATTCGGTTAGGCGGGGTTCGGATAATCGAGGTTCTGCTGTAGTTGACATTTATATCGCTAGGAGCGCTACTGTACTGATCTTCCATCTTTGTTAGCAACTGTTTGAGCATAGTGCAAGTATCCGAATGGTTAAATTTAGTAGCTACTAATCATGATAAACTTTCCCTATAACAGGGATGGTTCAGAACCTCTTAGCCAGTATCTTGCATTCGAAACTTACTAAAGCACAGAAGTTTGCTCGGGTCTTTCTTGACGGTTTTTTCAGTGGATACCGTAAGAAATCTCATACAAAGGGCATTTTATAACATCTTGTTTTGTACTCGTTCTTAGTGCTTAATTAAGATGACGCAATTATATATATAATATATAATAAATTTAACATATGTCCAACAAATCAGCATATATTCTCAACAGTATATATTATTATGTTTTATTTAGTTAATAAATTTTACATTAGTTCATGACTATCCGAACTTTAAATTTTGTACATTTTTTAAAAACTTAAAGCTCGGATAGTCATAAACTAGTGTAAAAGTGATAAATTTAAGTTTCACAGAACGTAATGGACCACGAAATTCAAGAGTTTTATTTCGTGTAAAAATAATCTAAAAGAACCCCATATCCACTATAATATCCACATAAGAGACATTTCCACTAACCGGGTCGTCCTTCAGCGTAAAAAACCTTTTTAAATTTTCCTAACTTCTAAATTATTACATTAATACATTGACTTTACCACCAGTGAAGGTTTTCTGAAAAACGTCACACTGTTTTGTTATATTTCGTCTAAATTGCAGCAGGTTCGAATATCGATACAAAATAATAAAACAACACTTGAACACTAAATATATAGGTTTTATACCTTGAAAAGGTAATCTAGTGGATTATGTCATCGCTCAAAAAAGATCCTAAAGGAAAGATATAACAAAGGTATAACATGTTAAATAGTGATTAAGACAACTGTGAACATAAAATAAAGTTTTTGAAATCTTTCTATAAGTTGCTTTTATTGTTATTTATTTTCAATACGTTTTAATATATTTATATGATTGTGTTGAATAATACTAGAATCTAATGAATAGATTGATTATGTTAAATCAATCTATATTTTACAAATGTGGTTAATTGGAGCTTAGCTAGTGAGTGGTTGATTAGTTTGTTAGCTAGTAACACTCAAAACCCTCAATAACCACTAGTTTATTTAACCAGCCTAGTTTCGGCTACCAAGACGTCTTTTTTAGGGACTTACTTTAACACAAGTACGAGTAATTAAAGGTTTGAGTTTGGTTTTGTGTTCTTTCTAAGTGAATAACATTTACGTGTTTCTTAGTATTTTACTTCCTTTTTATATTTGTTGTATATTTAATTACTTCCTTTAACTTGTTTAACATTACTATCTTCCTAATATTTGCGGAAATCTTCTGAATATTCTTGAGTACTTTCTTTCCCTAACTTTCCACAACTTCGTCTACTAATGCTCTTAAACGATTACTTCAAATGGAGCAGCCTTTATTAGGATAACATAAATAGAAGTGACTGACAAACGATTTTAAAATTACCTAATATTTGAGTAATTTATTGTTTATTCTTGCTATTAATTATGTAGTGTTAAAATATTTTTAACAAGATTTACAAAATTATTGTAATGATATCATTGTTGATTCGGAGTATTATAGGCTACAAATTACAATAGACTACACGTAACACCACAAGGAGAGTAGGCTAGACTGACAAACTCATCTAAGATACTTATTACTTTATTATCATTCTTGTATTGTGGTTTTGCATGTGTTATACTTTGTATTGATTGTAATCTTAATGGTATGCTAATTGAATGTCTGTTATAAGGCTAAAATGTATTTTGTTTAAGAATAACTTTTTTTTAATTTTTTTTAGTGTCTATAAATTCTAAACTTTTTAACTTTCTTTTTTTATTTACAGTTACATTAATGGCGTTTTTTGCTACAGTGTATTCTTTTCTTTGACCTGAAATCTGATTTAGTTGATAATAGTGATCGATAACTTAGCAACTATTAAATGGTTGTTGTATACAAATTAAACGGTTTTAAAATAGTAAAAATGTGTTAACATAACATTGTATTATTTTAATCGACAATTATTTGCCATCTAATATTGAGTGTTTATTCTTTCTTCGTTTGTTTGATGTGTTATAAAAAATAAATTTAACTTAATAGGCCTAAAAAAGGTAATACATGGTTCTTCAAGATTGTATTTAAGTTTTTTACAACTTCAATAATAATTGTTTTTTTATAATTTTGCTAATACAAGTTTAAAAATTCTACATGCTGGTTTTTTTATTAGTTATTTCTATTGTTTAAAAAATAATTTACAAAATTATTATTTTTGTCCATTTTTAAAATAATTAACGTTTAAAATAATATAAGAATTTTGAAACTAAAAACAAGTTTAAAAGAGGCAACCGATCAGATTTAACAAAACTGTTACAAGACACAGATGAGCGCAGAGAACTCTGAAATTAATTGTTGAATATTCAATTGATCTACAACAATAGCTTCTCACAGCTGAATCATAATAACATAAGTAATCAGTGTTACAAACTGTAAAACTGCTAAAAAAAACATAAAATTCTCTGCACCCATAAGTGACTCAACGGATTTTATAGTCTAGATGTTTCGTCAGCTGTTTACCTTAGCATTTTACTTTCACAAGTCATTCAAGGTCAATCATCTAATCACAGATACACTTCACATTATGTTACGGATCTGTTACCAATTATTCCTGGCACAGGGTTGAGTCCCAATGCACACCACTTAACGTCGCGAGTTATTGATGTTTTTGATAACATTTTAAAACAAGAATAAAAACAAACTCTACAAAAAATCGCCGCGAACAGAATAAAAAAATTCAGGGTCGCTAAATTTCACACCAATTTCTCGTGACGTCACTTTGTCCCCCTCCACGGTTACAGTCCTGTTCACAAAGCTTTCATGCACAGACTGGAATCGAAAAGCAAGACCCAGCCACAGTCCGAGTTCGTGTGGACAGAACCCAATAAATATTAAAACCGAACAAACAAATGGGGTTTTCTGTATCTCTTTCTCTTTCTAGCACACTCTTCGTCCCGCCTAAACCCTAAATCCATCCAGCTGTCCGGCTTGTCCACCCCCTCCCCGCCTCCGCCTCTTCGTGACATGGCCAATCCATCTAAGTCTTTCTCCGATGTTGAATTGTTTCATTGTCTTTGTGTTTACATCGCCAGCTTCTTTTTATTCGCGTGGTAAATTCGCGTCTCGTTTTTTCCGGTTGTTACAAAAAAAAGAGAATAAAAAATAACCGTGTATCTCATTTGCATATTGTATAATGGGCTGTACCAGTGGGTTAAATGTCGTAAGGAAACTGGGAAATACAATCTCCGCAGATACACTGCCCCCTGGCGGGAGCTGTGCAAAGCTTACAATAAACTCTATTGCCTTAATTATTTACTGTGTTTTATCGACCACAACTTGACTATTGCGGAGGAAAACAATGCACTATCAACGAAACCAGATCGAAAGGTAAAGTTTGCCATTTGTCATTTAAATTTCCAATCTAAATATAGCTAAAGAACTGAGAAACTCTTGCAATGCTTTTGGACTCAAACATTTTATAAATGTGATATACTTCAACATTTATATACAAAACTTCTAATTATGACAAATTTTATCGGTATTTCGTTTATCTGCCTTTCCCACCTAGTTTATAAATACATTACAAAGTTATCAGTAATATATTTTTATTTTTAATTATCATGTTTCAGTTAACCACAATTATTTAATGAATCGATAAACCTATCGATCACATAAAATGTGACGAAAATGAAACTAAACTCGACTATATTATGTCTTGTCCGTGACTCACAGCATTGAACAATGCACTGACCTAGCTGAAAAATGTCAGTAAGTAGTGGTTTTTTGCCAAGTGGTGCCAAAAATAGTGGTTTTTATGAAGTTTCAAATAACTAATAATAACTATAATAATTATATGCTTCATTAAAATGAATAATATACTCGTAATAAGATAACAAAAAGTGACTCTTTGGTGAAAGAGCTGCAAACCGGCCCTGAATCGGGGAGGGTTTATTAGGGGTGGCCGCGGTGTTTAACCACACCTATTCAGGATATAGGCCTATATAGTGCGGACCACTTGACCGTGCACTTGGCTCCATGATTTCTCGTGTACTACCGCTTCTGAAAACATATTAGACAACTTATTCAGAATGTTCTATACATCAACAGTTTCTGTATCCGCCGATATATTTCACACATAGTTCAAGGTTGTTTGTTCATACCGAAGCTAACTTAACATCGAATTTATCTAATATCGACCATCTCATGCAAGTCAGTGTTTTGAAAGTTCTTATTATGTTTGTGGGAAAGTATTTATACTGACCCTCTATTTCCCGTCTCGCCTACTGCGATCTCTCAAGGCCAAGTGCACGGTTTCTCGAGGACACCTCTATAAAATTTTACAGATGCTCGATAGGGAGCAGATATACTTCTTGTGAGAAACCCTATCGTTTGACGTATAATTTTCTCTTAGGGAGCTTGGAAACTCTTTTTATTAGGATGGAAAAAAATTACTTTAAATATAGCATAAGTACATGCTAGTAGTAATATTACTCCCAACACAAAACTTGTTAATCGCCAATGACAACAAACCATGCCGAATAAAAACAAATAGTCAGTGGGACTAGCCTATAGTCTGCTTCATTGAATGCGTCATTTGAAGAATGTATTCGACAGAGATTTTAGTAGAATCTAGTTAATAGTAAAAATGTAGGTAATAAAAAAGCTCTATCACATACTGAAGCATTTACTGAGTGCAAATTTTATTAACGAATTCACTTCGGTTAATGTGTTCAAACGTGTCAAGAATTAATTTATATATCTATAACCAAGCATGCTAATGTCTTTATTACATTTCGTACATATGTTCTAATGTTTTAGGGGTAAACCATATAGCTAATAATAAATTATTTTTAAACTTTATATGTTTTATTTCTCTAATAATTACACATTTTTGCCATTATAATATGAAAATGTGACAAACATTTCTATATCTGTAATGAATCAAATATTTTTATGTTATTGTTCATTTTTTTAAATAATAAACCATGAAAAAATGTATATCTATTGTATTATTTAATAATCTAGATATAACGACTACATGCTCCCGATAGTTTGTCAAAATTAATGCTCGCTCTGGAATGTTAACTTTTATAAAAGCAATAAGGTAACATAACCTACTTCAGTAACAACTTTAAACAGTTGTTCCACAACACAACCTATAACACAAAATCAGCTGTTATATGAAATCAAATGCTATCAATATACTTTGAATACTGTATAAATATTGATATGTTAGAGTGTATAGTGACTATCACCACTCGGAGATTTTTTCCGTGCAAAACTGTCACAAGAAATAGTCATTTCAAAGTGTTAAACGGATGATAAACATTTATCTAAATGCCCCCATAACTACTCAGACATTAACTGATTAAAGTTAAATACGATCTACATGAACAGATGGGGTCTTCTGAAACAGTGAGTAAATCTACTAAACCTTACTATAAAAATAATCAATTAATTATTCAAATTCACAATAAAGCAGCTCTTATAAAAACTGGTAAATTAAAAAATAATTCCATAAATTACAAATATATTATTAAAAAAAAATTAACATATTGTTTCATCTGTTAGGAACTAGATTCACTTTCTGGTAGATAATAGTCTTTAGATGCTGATGCTAAAATGACATCATACCCGTAAAAATGGTGGTCCTGCAAGCATAGAGCTAAGGATGGTCCTGAATCGACTGGCTGACTCCGGTCCCAGCTGGACAGCACACTGCCTGCCTTCCTCAATGTCGATACACCACTGGACATAGATACAGCCTTCCCGAGACTGATATCTCGGTACCAGTTAAATATCAGCCCAGACACCACGAACACATACCAAGGCATATACAGCTAATCACCCGGTGAAATAGCGTCCGGCGGGCTTGTAAACAGATGCGTTCTACATACCACCTCTTAACAGTGTAAAGAGCCAAATCATGCAGGAACTAATTCAGTACAAAGTCAACTTTGACACAACAGATACGTCCATCTGGCCTATGGTTAAACACTTCACACGAAAACCTTTGCGCTATCCTCCACTTATCGGCCCGAACGGCCAGGTGGACGACCAAGTTAACGAGGTTAACTTGTTTGCGGATACGGTTGAGGGCACGTTCCAGCCAAATGACCAACCAGCTGATGTATCTGCTATTGTCAGAGTATATTTAGCAGGAATACAAATTGGTCAATATCCCACGTTAGACCTAAACTCAGACACTTCAAATCAAGAGACCAAGTGGGAAATCTCCCAAACAAACTCCGACATCATATTCAACACAACGCTAAACACCCCACGGAGAGACCGATCACTTATCTCTTGAACATTTACTACGCTATACTCCGGATGCAACACTTGCCGGACACTTAGAAGGAGGTCAAGATCTATCCCCAAATATGGAAAAGACCACAGCAAACTAGACTCATGCCGCCCGATAAGCTTGTTGAATACGACGGGCAAGATATTTGAAACGATTTTGCTCAAAAGACACACCACACACACACACACACACACACACACACACACACACACACACACACACACACACATACACACACACACACACACACACACACACACACACACACACACACACACACACACACACACACACACACACACATACACACACACACACACACACACACACACACACACACACACACACACACACACACACACACACACACACACACACACACACATACACACACACACACACACACATACACACACACACACACACACACACACACACACACACACACACACACACACACACACACATACGCATACATACATACACACACACACACACACACACACACACACACACACACACACACACACACACACACACACACACACATACACATACATACACACACACACACACACACACACACACACACACACACACACACACACACACACACACACAAAACATACACACACACACACACACACACACACACACACACACACACAACTTACTGAGACCAGAGTAATTTAATGAAAGCCTCTAAACTAGGGTTGTCTTTCTGGATACAATAAAGGTTTTTGTATGGATCTAGCACAGTGGTCTCCTAGAAACGCTATGGCTTTCCAGACGGGCTCATACACCAAGTTAGCTCATAACTTTCCAACCGTTACTCAGTCAACGATACAGGTCGGAGACCATCAGGGCTAAAATATTGAGTATGTACTGTTCTGTCTACATCAACGACATAACAACATCTAACATACTCGTGGACATATTTGTAGATGACTCCGCGTTATCCATTCAGTCATAGAAACTAATTTCGTATACCCTACTTCAGACTAAAATAACACTTGAAACCGCTAGAATCATGTCTGAGGCCTTACAGATAATTCAAGCACACGTCGATTCCAGTTGTTTCAAAACAAGATATTTCGAATAATCACAAAGGCACTTACATGCAAAACATTAACACTGATTGGAAAGTATGTTTCGTCAAAGTCCTACCTTTAGCATCAAGATTCTTCAAATAGGCTCACGCACATACAACATCCACACTCTTTCCTTATTGTGTAGATATGACACCATCCAGGACAAACTCAAAAGGTTGCTGTCCCTACTAACCGTTTAACTCTAGTCCTAATGCAAGGACTTTAGTCTGTTTTAGTTGACGCAAGGGCACATCCTGAGGGGTGCAGCTTAGGCTCAACGGAAGTAATAATTTTGCTTTTCATGTCTCTTTTTAATTTTGAGTAGGCATGTCACAGAAAGCATGTCATTCCCACCATAACTTCACTAGCAAGGTATTTGTAAGGTATAACCCCTCCCCCTTAGCATAATGAGATTCTAGCCTCCAGGGTTCCTGGATGATCTGTTGCAGGCTTTTTCCTGGCAGAGTTTCCTTCTTGCCAAGTTCTTTTATCCTACTTATAGCGCGACACTTTCCATTTTGTTTCATTTCACTATCTCCTGATTTTCAGCTTGGTATGTGGCCAATCTATCCCGATTCCTGCACTCGCGGTAGGGATACTTAACTGCATGCGCATGAAGTTATATAATTTACATTTAAAAATACATGGGCGCCAATTTATATAAACTAAAATGTTAATCTCCTAACTCTATAGGACTAATATATCTTTTAATTACTAATACCAATATTTTAAGTTATGAGGGTAGATGAAATAAATAAACCATTTATACTGAAATCACTATAAACAATTATATATAACAATAATTCTGTCGTTTAGAAATGCATGACTTTTTAAATTAATCATTTGGTACATCGTAGAATATAACTATATCTTAAATATTATAATTATTTTAATGAAAGCAAACAGAAATTTATTATTTAAAAATTAAATTTCGGTAATATTCTGATAATGTCCTTTCCGCCTTCATATGTGTAAATCTAGATATAATTAATTATAATGCCTATCATTAATAAATAAATATATATATATATATATATATATATATATATATATATATATATATATATATATATATATTATATTAGTATGGCCGTGCCAAAACGTTTTCATTCAAGATTTAGATTTCCTTAGCATTGGCAGTTCAGTCAGCTGTTCTTGATATTTTTCTCTTGAACATTATTTGAAGTTTACAAACTTTTTGACTAGTTAGTTATAGCCTCCGGTCTTAATTATTTTAATTTTAGTGTATCCCTACATTCAAAGCATGTGTATATTTGTTACACAATAAATATTTAAATAATTGATTTAAACTTTTTAGTTAGATTTGAAATGGACTGATAGTGTGTTTAGTTCATAATACACCTTTAACCATAAGGTGTGTTTTGATTGAAAGCTTATCATGTAATAATACTGAACGATAATTAGCAATTACGTAAACTAGATAGATTATATATCTTTATATAATTACCTCAAGTGATGTAAAGCTAAGTTCACTATAAAAGGTCGTTATTTTAGGGAGTTTTATCCGTTGTAATAAAACAGGTGGTTTATTTATTTTTAGGTTATACATTTACTTACTTGAGCAGGTAATTTTTGTTTATGATCAACATAAATTTAATAGAGAAATTAATTAATATGCTTAAATTTAGTTGTGGTTTCGAATTATAAGTCACTCATTATTATTTTTGTATTAATAAAATAACTTTTAAAGCAAATTGATGCCTTATCACAAACAATCTAGATAGAATACTGTAACATATTGATTTAACAATACAAAGTTTATTTAACATTGTCATTTTAATTATATTGTAATCATAACATATTTCTTTAATTAGCAATTTTACACATTGAATTTTGTTTTAGGTGCTTTTATCATTAAAAACCAATTGATTAGATACAAGTAATAACAAAATCTGTCTTCCAATAATTAACAAATTACATTTAATATTCAAATTTATAAAGTACTTGAAGCTTGTGAAGTTAATATCTCAACATGTCGAGTCATCTTAATAAAGATTCTACACTCACTGCAACTGGAATGAAAATGCCTGTCATTGGTTTTGGTACGTGGCAAGTAAGTTTTAGTTTTTATGTTTTGAAAATCATTTGAGAATTAAGGAAAGATAATATTTTTGCAGGGATTATTTTAAAATAATTCGTTCAACATCTTATTTTTAGTGATTTAATATCAGTATTCTGTTAAAAACAATTAGATTTTTGCATGGGAATGATTTCAAATATTTTTTTATAAAACTATCACATATGAAAACGTATAATATAAATGTTTCATTCAATTTATTTTATTAACAGTTGTATTTATTACCTAAATTAGTAAAGTTCTCAGGAATAAGACAATAACATAATTGTAAATTCTTCCATGCTTATACTTTTATAAAACTAATATTCAAAAAGATATGCGGAAACAATTTGTCTACGATGTTTAAACCTAATCTCATTGTAATAGTAATACATTTCTAAATTTGTAGTTTTATACTGAAGTGTTTGTTGTGAAGTTAGGATATAAACATTATTGTAGACCATCAGATTTAATGTTTTTTTAGATTGATATTACTAAAGTAAACTGTAATAATTACAAAAAATGTCCATTTTCTCAAAAGTAATACCAACATTTGTTGATTCCATCTTCGCGTGAGCTACTAGTAATCACTAAACACTTAAATGTTTTAAATTTACCTATAGTAACACTTACTTTGCTTGTTGAGGTCGGCCGTTTCGGGAGATGTTTCCCTTTGTCAACTTAGACCGTACTGATCTCAAGGTTTACGTATGTTAGGGTGGGGGTGGGATATTTTGGTGGTGTGGGTGTACTTTGTGTGTATTAGGAGTTATGATGTCAAAGTGCGTGTGAGTTGTAATGTAATTGTGTATTGAGTATGTGTGTAGGGTGTAGTTTAAAGTGCCTATATATTTCGTATTGTTCGGTTGTGTAGCGTTGGTTATTTCTGTGTTGTTTATGAAGAATTTGTAGGTTAGATGTTATGTCTACGTAGTCATCTTTTGTGGAGTTGAGATGATCGGCGAAGTTTGATTGGTAGTTATTGTTTTTGAAATATATAGGCACTTCAAACTACACCCTACACACATACTCAATACACAATTACATTACAACTCACACGCACTTTTTGACATCATAACTCCTAATACACACAAAATACACCCACACCACCAAAATATCCCACCCCACCCTAACCTACGTAAACCTTGAGATCAGTTACGGTCTGAGTGGATAAAGGGACACATCTCCCGAAACGGCCGTCCTTAACAAGCAAAGTAAGTGTTACTATAGGCAAATTTAAAACATTCAAAAGTAATAGAAAAAATTTTACTGTACTTTAAAATTCATCTTTTCTCTAGTTACTTGCTTACCGTAAATATTTTTTTTACCACAAATGACAAGTATTCTTCAGTTTTTGTCACAAGTAGGCTCAGTTTTTTTTACTACAATTAAATGATACTGAACTAAGTGAATACATAAGGGCTTACTTCATGATGCGTTTCGAAACAATTGTTCCTTTTATAAAGCAAACCCTCTACTCATTGTTTCGAAAGGCATCAGCAAATAAACCCTTACTTATTTACTTAGTTAGGTATAATTTCATTATAGTTTAATCAATGAATTCAAGATGATTACAACAAGCTACTTCAGTTTTTTTATTTTGTCAGTTCAGTATTCTTGCTTTGATCACTGTTCTTAGTCAACTAGTCATTGTATTGTCAACATGTATTGAGTTTATATCAATATACCACTGTTAATTCTAATTACTGAAACTGTGATGTAATTCATTTTTATCTTTTGATAATCTTCATGCTTAATTTTCTACACAACATTTAATGGTATAAATATATACTATTAAGATAAATTAGCAAAATATGTAATTACAGTTTCAAATTTCTTCTTGGTGGTTAATAATGATTCCAACTGTCACCTACACTATGTTGTTCTGAAGATGTGTCGACAAATATAATTCTGCAAAAACGCCTCTGACATAGTGCTTTGATAATAATTTGTGGAATAGTGTGTGCAAAAAAAAAAAACAAGTAGTAATGTATAGGCTACAGAACATCCCGAGAAGAAAGAGAAACGTTATGGGCTTGTTCATACAACAGCTAAGAAAATATTTTCCCCACTTTTCAGTTCCCCCATTACAATGATGTCATACTGAAATTTGTAGGGAGTTAATTAAGACATAAAGTGTAGTGTATTCTATGTAAAATAAACTGATAAATTGAATAAAATCCCCATTTACAAATTAGATCCCAGAGCTATAACTAAAGTAGTTATTAAAATATCTGATGAAATATGCAAACCTTTATCACATAAAACAGGTTATGATTAGGTTTAAATAATGTTAACTTTGTTAATGATGAACAACTAAGTACAGTTTTTTAACAAAACTTGTAAAGAATTTAATTCTTAAGAGAACAATGTAAAATAGTCCAATAATAGACCTACACAATCTAAAAAAAAATTAATTTTTATTTAAATCAAAATAACGAAAAATAAAGAATATCATTCTTGAATACACAAAGTTCGGATAGTCATAAACTATTGTTTAAGTGATTAAAAAGAATATCAGGTAATTGTTTTTCATGCTAAAAATAATGCTTTAATTAAACATATAAACTTTATACAAAACATACTAGTGAAAAAGAACTTAACAAATTTTAGTTTTATAAGCGTTTGAATGTTTAAGAATTAACTTTTTTTTATATAAACTCTTTGTATAGTGGGGCATAAGAAGTAGTCATGTGTGGCGATAAATCAGATGATCCTTGTGGCCAGTTGGTTGGTCCACCAGGCTCAATCCAGTTCAAGATTATAGTAGTTATTGAAATGATTTCTCTAGCTGCTAAAGAAAAATGTGGAGTTGCACTATCATGTTGAAAAATCATTTGTAATCTTGTTTGTAGTAATGACTTCCAAAAGAAATATTAAATCATTTTCCAGAAATTTTTTGTAACATTATCCATAAGGTTTCCAATAAAAACAATTGGTCCCTGAATGTTGCCAAAAATGACAATACACCAAACATTATTTGTGAAGGAGGGGATTTTAAACACTTACTAAATTAAAAGGTTTGTTAATTTTTATAACATTCTTCAAATTTTCTATCCAAAGCATTTGGAAATTTCTTTCCACCACACTGATAAAATTTTTGTACCTGAGTTTGAATTAATTGAAAAAGTAAAAAACATATATGTATTTACTTATTGACATATATTTTAGGCAAGCGAAGCAGAGATCGAAATCGCCATTAATACAGCATTAGAGACAGGTTACCGCCATATTGATACTGCACTTGTTTATATGAATGAAGCTGCTATAGGCAAAGTTTTGAAAAAAATATTTGATAGTGGAAAAATTAAACGAGAAGATTTATTCATTGTAACTAAGGTGAAGTATGTACTATAGTTTAAATTTTATAAATATATTTTTCTGCCTATACACACATTTTATAAAAGTGTATACAGTTAAAACATAAGAATGTTGCGACCTTTACAGCAAGATCAATTTTGTGTATTTCCGATATTAAAAAGATCGCATTAAATAAACTTTTTACCACATTTCTTAATCCATACAGTAAAATTACAAGCAGCTAGTAAAACTTCAGTTAAATGAAACTCAGAATGTCTCTTTCAAAAGGTGATTAAAACTCCGAAATTAATTTGATCTCATCTTAAAAAGCTGATTTTATTGAGGTTCTGGAAGTTTATTGACATTAATATTTCAGTAAAATTAATACTTCTATTGATCTTTATAAACCGATAAATATTTACATGTATTTGTAAAAGACATGAGTTAATTCTCATCCAATTTGTACTATAATTACATAATATGTAACTAAGTGAATAATTAAGACCTAATTTGCTGACACGTTTCGAAACAATCGTCTCTTTTACAAAGCTAAGCCTCTACAACAAGCAATTTTATCTAATTTGGTTTGAAAAGATATTAATTTTAAAAAAAATATAATTGCCTCTCAATATTTTCTTCATTAGATCAGCTTTTAAAATTTAGCAACTTGAAACTGAAGGATGATAGAAAACTGTTTTCCTAATACAAGTTGAAGCATTTTTTTTTTTTTTTGGACAAACATATAGCAAGTGGATTAGTAACTCATTTAATTCTGGAATACAATTAAAATTAAGTGAAAAAGTAATAGATAAACCTGTTAATTTTTAATCTGGCTCTTCGCTAAAAGTGAGGTTCCAATACCAGTCCTTTCCAAGTTTTCGTGCAGCTGTTATACACCAGTAAGCAAGAAAACTCTTTTTCCTTCTTCCTACTCATATAAAGAATTTTTTTTCTGCCGTGGTTATAACATAAAAATACAAGATATAATTTAATACAATAGTACTTGAATAATTCGATGCAGAAAGGACTAATGAAAATTCGGATTATGTAAGTTGAAAAATACCCTTTTGGTCAGAAGCAGTTCTGATTTTTTTTAATGTGTCTACAGCAACCGTTTCGACCATTTTTGGTATCGTTTTACTGGTCTATATTATTTCAAAAAACAAGACCACACACCTACATTAAACACTAATTTAAATAAGCAATAGACTTAGGCTTAGTGGATTTATAAAAGTAATAATTATTAGCAGTTAAAAGTTAATACAGTCAACATTAACAAGAAAATTACATGAATACAATATGTACATATACAGTAAGTTATGGATAGATATGTGTAGTATGAAATTAAAGTTTGTCAAAATATTGTCTAATGTCCGATTGTCTTGCAGAATTAATTATTTTAACATTTGTCAAATCCTCAAATATATTTAGGGAGTGGATACCCTCATTTAAGGATTGTTAATGAGAGTAATCATTAACATTGGTTTGTTCTTCGATGTACCGCCAAACTCAAATAATGAAGAGACTTCAAAGTTGTAAAGAATGGTGACTCGCTAAAGCTCAATTTTCTTCTAAATCCGACAATTTGGCATTTTTTTTCATTTCTGCTAAAATGTCTTGACTAGAAGTTCTCCATTATACTAAATAGTAAGAAAAGTACAATTTCTTCGTACTCTTTAAAGGTTATATCCTTATTGGCTTATCATTCAACAAGTGCAGGGGGAACATCTTCTGTAACAACAAATCGGTGATCGACACCGCTTACGCAGAACTCTAATCACACTAATATTCTGTTACAAAATTCTATACAGAACACAGTAGAGTAATTATAGGGTGACACACATAAAGGTATCCCCATAAATAAAATGAAACACAATTGAAATTAAATCTGTTTATATACGACATATTTTGGATTATTGTAACGATTTACAAATACCAATTAATACTCTGATATTGGTACGTTTTACAGATGTTGAAAATGATCACCGTTAGCTTGTCATCAGAAGGTTACACACATACTGGGATCTAAAAACCCAAAACCTTAACTGCTTGCAATATGCATTACTCCCACCCTCCCCCCAGCGACTGGTTTAACCAATTCCAGCGCTATTCATAGGAACAAGACCACACCCATCACTGACCTAACGTGACAGATTTTACTTAAAAACTGATATACAAAACAATTTAATACTAAAAAATATAATTAATAATAGTTAAAACAATACTATCTGTTATCAATCATCAATAATAATTATAAATATAATGTCACCAACAATAATAAAATATCATTGTCAACAACGTCTATAATTAAAACTTAAAGAATAATGTCATGTATTTGGTCCTAACAATCAATGTACATCAAGGTTGATTAAATATTTGTAGCAAGGGTTGTTTAATGATATTGTGTTAGGCTAAGTTCAACCTTTATTGAGTTTCATGTCACCTATTTGCCTAGTTTATTGTTAATTTTTTTTGTAACCAGAGCTATTCTAAATAGACACTTAATGTTAGAAGCATATTTGATAACAATAACCGAATGCGTAATTACGATGTACAGAAGTGCTGCATTGAACTCACTGTCTTATAGTCATTAGTGTTTACTGAACGATATGTAGGCCTAGCGTTGTAGTAAGTCATTTTAATTCTAAAACACTACAACTACAGTTTAATTCAGGTCTATGGAAATCATGAGTGATTATTTATCAAATTATGCAACTCCAGTTTTTTGTACTATAGTAAAATTTTATAACTAGGTCTTCTACTTGTTATATTTTGCGGGAATACTGCATGTCACATTATAAGCTTATTTAGGAATTTTTGGACTAGATAAGAGACTGACAGACTTACCTAGTGGCAATAGGCCAAAACTGCAATCTGTTGGAAATAGATAAACACATATAAAAACATATCACACTATTGAAATATTTCAATCACACAATGATCTTTATCAATCAAAAAAGTTCAGTCTTTTTTTTTTTTGATTGACACACATACACACTCTAACAACTTCAGTTTTGGAATATCAACAATCACAGTGAAACAAAATGTCATCACCTTCTAATGACAATCGCTTTAGGTCTATGACAATAATCTATTTTAAGTTATCTAAGAAATATTTTCGTTAGTTGCAAGAGAATTTATTTAATTTTATCAAGTTAGTTTGAACAAAAAATAATTAATGTTTATTATGTTGTTATAATAATATTGTATTATATTTTTTATAAGCTTATTTAGTATTATAACATTTAAAATTATAACGATAAGGAGGTGTAGTAATTCTATAAAAAATATTTTAATAAGTTTTTAGGCAAACTTAATAGTTTTATAAGTGTTAGTTTATAATATTTTTCTCTTGTATTTTTTAAAATTAATTAATTTTAAAATAACTTAAACATGTATATTGCCAACCCATAGTTAATGGTATAATATAAGACAACTTGTTTTTAATTAATTTAGAATATAATTATACACCTGCTGAAATTAGGTACTATTATTTTATAGCTACCATCAACATCACTCAGACCTGAGTACGTAGAAGAAACCATTAAAGAATCCTTGACAAACCTGCAGTTGACTTACGTAGATTTGTATTTGATACATCACCCAGTTGGTCTAGTTCATGGTGAAGGTCTTCTACCAAAGAATCCAGATGGCAAAGTTAAATTAGATTTAACTACTGACCATGTTGCAGTTTGGAAAGTAAGTTTTAATATAATAGGTATTGGGTGTTTTATATGTTAAACAGCTTGATTGCCATGAGTATTCATAAGTTACTCAAAGTTTTACACCACGAATTCATGGTAGTTTTTATTATAATTAATTAGTTAATTTTTGGCATTAGTAAATTTGTATCCTAATGTGCCATATAATTTATGACGTTAAATCCGAGTCTAGGGATTGAGCTGGTTGGTTCTCGTCCAGCCACTGGATAGCAGTGTATTTTGAGCGAAAAGAGTGAATTGCACGGTGAACAGAACGCCAGCATTAGCTTTCCTTGTGAAAGTCCCATGAAAGTCCAAAGCGAATTCTAGCCCTACAATCAGTCTTTTTCAAGACTCTCAACGTGTCTCACCTTCGGGGAGACGCGAGCATCCTAACCATTTAAAGGTCCTTATTTGGAACCAGAAAGGATAAAGCATTAGATCAACGCGACTAAATTTTAATATTGATGAAGATAGAGAGGCATTATGAGATAGAGGGGCATTGGGGTTTTCAAAAGACACGAAATATGGTGGCCAACCACAACTGCAGCAAGAACACTAATGTATGATTAAAAGAGGAAAGCTAAACACGATCACACGCATTTATCAATGGGCAAGACTTTCAGAGTACGAGTAGTTAAGCAAGGGAAAAAGACTACACGTAGCACAGCAACTAAAAACTCACCAAGTATAATCGTTATGCACTGGAACGCAAGGTCACTTCGAAATAAGTGAGATGAAGTCAAGGAAATATTAGAGGAAAGAAGCGTTAAGATAGCATATATACAAGAGGCATCTTTACCGCAGGATGCCGAAAGTCGTATCACCCAAAGTTCAAGGGCTTCAAAATGTATTGCACAACTATAGGGAATCGACGACATGGCAGATTGGTCACTCTGATCCGTGAGACATTGACAGTGGAGAACGTAGAAAGTGTAGTAAAACCCCATACCGATGTTGCGAAACTGAAAATTAGAGTCAATAACAATGAAGCATTCGTTCTGTACAACGTCTACGTTCCGGGACAAGGTCTGTGCTGGGAGGACGTACAGACCGTGTAGCTGGAAGAAAAAACATTAATTTTAAACGACTTCAAAAGCAAAATACGTGGTCTGATGACACCAATAATGGTAACGGAACTGTGTTATACAGCTGGTTACTGGATAACAACCTAATCCCCATGAACCACAAACACGCCACAACATTCCAATCAGCATCTGTGGACACGCTTAGCACCTTGAACTTATATATTGCCATCCCCTCTTTGTGGTGCAAACTAGTGAACTGGAGAGTGGGAAATGATCTTGGAAACAAACATTTCCCAGTATTTGTTGAATTAGCCATGGGGAATACTCAAACGAGGAACAACGCCATAATACACAGTCGTTGCAAGATTCGGAAGGCGGGCTGGAATCCATTTAAGGAGGAAACGACAAAAATTCCAACCGAAAACCAAATCACCCTTGACAAAATCGAATCGGGGTTAATCTCTGCAGCTGATAATAACATCCCAAAACAAACCAGCAATGCTAAACACAAATTCATGAATAGCTGATTGAACAGCGACCTGCAAGAGCTAAGACGGTCACGCAATAACGCTCGTAAAAAGTGGAAAAAATCAAAGTCAATGGTGAACAGGCAACAATACAACAAATGTAATGCATTACTCCAAAGAGCTGTACTGGAGGCTGAGCGGCGGTCGTGGAGGTCATTCGTAGGATCAATGAACTTGAATACACTTTCAAACACCGCTTGGAAACGTTTTAAAGCAACAAACGGTGAATCTTTAAAAAGGATCAAAGCAAATGCACTGCCCTCTGGGGATATACTGTTGGATGATGTCCACATACTGTTGAAGATCAAAGGCCACATATTGTTGCAAAGTCTGGGGCTCTGTGACAAAGACTCATATCAACAAAATTCAAGCTGTACAATCTACAGCGCACCGCCTCCGTCTCGGTTGCATGAAAACCACTCCGATAATCGCGATGGAACTTGAGCTGGGAGTAGAACCAATCGATATATTTATAAAAAGGCAAATGTGGTACAAGTTTCAGAAAATCAAAACACTGACGGCCACTTATCCACTTTATAAACTGGACACTAGAAGATGTATGATCAGAACCTCCGTTCATCTAATGTATAACCTGTCAAGCACAATGAATCAAAATTCACTGGAGCGGATCCCGCCACCGTACAAAGAATCTTCAAGTGTCGAGCCAGGCATAACCATAATCTTCGACCTACCTGAAAAACTTACCAAGAACAACCACGCAGATATGCTTAGAGCGGTTGCACTGGAGATAATCAACGATCTGTACTCAAACCATACAAGAATTTTCATTGACAAATCAGTGGACAAGGAAAGAGAGATGTCAGGTGCGGGATATTTCAACCATAATAATCACGAACAGTACTACATACCGGCAATCTACACTTTTCTGTCACTCATAAAAAAATTCAGTTGCTCTAATAGGGAAATTTCAACACAACTTGTCAAATCGGTATGAAATAAAATCTTTTTTGACAGTTGTTTGCTTTTTAGACTTCTAATTACTCCCTGATCCATGGGGGGAAGAATAATCGTGCTATTGACGGGCAGGAAGACCAGATTAATATTGGTTCAATTAAACTGTAGGGGCGGGCTGGACATTTGTCAACAAATAGGAGAATGTTTTTTTTTGCTGAAAGTTTTTGTCCCATTTTTGCAAATCCTCTTCAGATGTAAGTAACCATCCAGGATTTTTTGTTGACAGAATACTTTTTTCACATAATAGTTTGATAAGAAGTTTGTTCATATTTCTAATTTTTTTTACATTGTGTCAATTTTCTTCATAAGTTTTAAAAATGTTGCCCTTATTTTTTTAAAATTGTACCCACTGTCAAATTAACTAACTAAAATTTTCTGCACATGTCAACTTACCTTTCCCCTTTTTCATACACCCTAATTACAGAAACCTTCTCTTCAATTGATAGAACTTTTCTCTTAGGATTATAAGTGTCCATACTGTAGTCATATGGTTACAGTAAATAAATTTTTTTTAAAACTATTATTATGACTGTGTGCTGTTTATATGTTACAGTGTGAAGAAATTGACAGAAGAAATTTGTCCATACAGTATGAGACACGACAATGAACTGAGTAAAAAACTTTTGCTATGGATTTCTAACGCTACATGTGATTGCCAAACCTTTCTAAGAAATCTATACCAGGCCTATTATGCAAGTACTTTTTGTTTCCAACAAAGGAGTCTGTGGCGGCAGCGTTGCATATTGTATTCAATTCTTGAAATGAAAACAATAAAAATACTATACTGTAATAGATATTTCCGCCTTCTATTTTCATTCCCATGAAATGTAAGATATTTTTTTTGCCACATTTTGACGCTATATCCGAGGCTAAGGTAGTTTTCTTGGTATTTCTTCGTATTGAATATTCTTTGACATGTATTTCTTTGTTGTTTATGGAATTTCTGTGTTATTGTAGCCTATATAAAAAATCAGGCAGTTTAAATTCTCATTTTCTTCAAAAGATTTGTTATTAATTGGTTTAAAGTTTGGTATTTTGGGAAATTTTTATCAATGGAATTCTGCACCAGTTTGTGCTTATTTTAAAACAGAACTTTAATTAAAGTATTCCTTTGCTCTTCAATGGTATATTTAAAGTAGCTAGGCTAGTAAAGCAAAATTTTAAATAGTGATACTAAAACTATTTTGCTTCAATTCCGATTCTAAAATTTTGTTTCTGATTCTTGATTCTTGAGTCAATTCTTGATTCTTGTAAGTTACATAAACCTACATAATATTCTCTAATAATGAACTTAGTTAACTTCTTGGCGAATACGAGAGTACTTTCCTTTTTGTATTCATATGGTGAAGCCTTTTAAAAGTTCCATTTTAATGTAATAGGCCACACAAACTATTCAACTTTGATTAATTAATAGGAATATCTAAAAGCATGAAAAACATATCGGATAAAGGTGACAAACTAATGGACAGAAAAGCTTCAGGTCGTCTTTGTTGTAGTGCCAAAAATAATAATAATAATTTTCTTATCGCTATTAGCATTTGCTTTAATCGTTTAATTCATTCAAAACATCCAATATATAAATAAGACATGGTTGATAGCTAATTATTTTTCCAATTAATTATACCACTCAGGTATTTTAACAGTTAAAAGAACAAGAATCAGAATCGGGCCTTTAATCAATGAAGAATGGAGTGTATATGATTGCTCAATACCATTAGAATTAAGGATGCAAGGAACTGAGAATCGGAATCGACCTATCCCTGATTGTAAATAATAAATAAACTATTTAAACTCAGCTATATGCTTCCAGTTCTTATAATGATTGCAAAGAACCCACAGAAGTGTAACACCATAATGTTGATCATTTCATAATAATTTTCAAATTTCCATATATGTTAAATATTTAAATGTTTTAATGTTTTAGGATATAGAAATTATGAATAATATACTACACTGAAATTATATTCTTACTTGTAGGCAATGGAAGATCAAGTAGAAGCAGGTCGTACAAAAGCCATTGGGGTTTCTAACTTCAACATTAAGCAGATTCAGAATATTATGAAAACTGCTCGCATTCCTCCAGCGACCAACCAGGTTGAGATGTATGTTTATTATCAACAGAAAGAACTCCAAGAGTTTAGTAAAAAGAGTGGTGTTACAATAACTGCATATGGACCACTTGGATCACCTAACCTAGAAAATTTTGTCAAGTTATTGGGTGGGAAAACTGAAAAGTAAGTTGAAAAACTTTAAATTATTTTAAAACAAATATTGTTTCTTCCTCTTGAACAAAAGTGTTTATTTACAATGGCTATAAACACATGAAACAAAGTCATTTGTCTTCTCAATTCCCAGTAGTGGTGAACAGGAAAACATATTTTATTCGTAGAAACGTTCTAAAACACTAATCTTGGTAGCATGGTCCCAATCCTTAATTGAGTTCAGTTCGCCATATAACATACATACAGGAGATGCATATAAAGAGAGTCGATGGAACCTCAAGACAATCGTCCAATAATAACTTGTAACACAGTAATAGTGTCTTTCCGAGGATGTTCAGGGAGTACACATTTTTAAGTTATCCTGGACCATCTTCTATGTTAGTTACAGTGCTTCTTCTCCACTTGAACACCAGGAAACGTTATATTTATCAGAAGTTTAGGAGAATGGAATGGAAGTTTAATAGAGAAGGTTTGTTTAATTGATGTTCCCTTGGCTAAAAAATCAGCATTATCATTGCCAGTAATATTGTAGTAGCAAGGAATATTACTTCAATATATCACTGGAAGTAGACTATCTTTCCTGCTGCCTGAAGAGCCCTATTGGATGTCTTGATGTTCAATTTACCCAGTAAAGAACATCTAATTGAGATTAGGAATTCGATTGCAGCCATTGAATAACAGAGCAGCAGAAACATTACTGAAACTATCCAATCAAATTTTAAGCAGCTTTAATGCAGTGGATAGCCATCATTTCTCCATCAAAACTGGAGAGGAAAGAACCCAGGCTATAATAGAACATGAACAGCTCAATGTTCTCCAACACTAACATTACCACTCCTGGCATCAGTGTAAACATGGAGCTAGTTGGAACTATCATGCTGATAGTTTAACAAAAGTGTTAAAGTTAAACAAATAAAATTCCAGCTATCTCTGGATGTTATAACCAAGTAATTTGGAAAAACAAATTAATGACGTAACAAGTAATATAAACAAAACATTTTTAAAAGTTAATTCCTGCTTAGGTAAAAAAAATTTATTTTAGTTACTTTTTATTAAACAATTGCAATTAATATAAATAAAGTAACATGAACTATGCCTTAAAACAGCTGCTCTACCACATAACCTATAACATAAAATCATATGTTTTATGAAATCATATGTTATCACTAATTTTAAGTATAATGGTAAATAACTGTATCATACCTTGCTTCTTTTGTGAAAAGGTTTTCTTCCACATAAAATTAATAATGAGTTAATATTTGAAAAACTTTATTACCATCCAATGTCGTCCCGTACGAGTTAAAAAAAAAATTGTTTAAACTTGAGTTGATAAATAAAAAACTATTTTAATTATCATTAATAATAATAACAACATAACCTATCCCTTAAAACAGCTGTTCTTCCACATAACTTATATGATAAAACCAGCTGTTTTATGAAGTCATATCTTATCACTTATTTTAAACCAAATGGGACAAAATAACTATTGCATACCTCGCCTTTATTGTGAAAACTTTTTCCCCCTATATAATAAAAAAATAAATCATTAAATTTAATTAATGGATTAATATTTGAAAAAAACTGTATTAACATCAAGTGTCATCACTATAAGTTAAAAAAAACTGTATTTGGACTTGAGTGAATGAGTAAAAAGTATTTTATTAACAATTGAAAACTTAAACAAGATTTTCAAATCTTATACATAGAGAGTGGGAACTAATAGTAGAAATTGAAAAAGTAAAGTTAAAATTGACAAAACTTGTATCAAAATACAGTAAACTCCCGATTATCCGTGGGCAGATTAACCGGTTTGCGGATTATCTGGGGTCTGCCATTGTTTTACAAATATCCAATTTGTATTCCAATCAGATTCATGTGTTTAAATTTCCAAACTGTGAATTACGATGTAAATACATATAAGGCTTAATAGAAGTTAAGATGAAGGGAATAGATATGTAAATATGTACGTACTAACTTTTACATTGAAAGGGAAGCATCCCGACGCGGGCTAGCGAAATAAATGGGGCGAGCAGACTACTGTATATAAGAGACAAAATGCTTGGACGCCCAAAAATCTCATAAGATTGTAAACAAATGTCAGCTAATCTCGGCTATAAATAGTCTAGGACGTGACATATACATTATCGATCTTTATGGCTTTGTGACACAAGTGACACAAGTAGACACTGTGCGACAAAATGGTTCTCAAGAAACTTAGATCGCACATTAAAGCTAAATCAATGCTCACAAAAAAACAGACGAAAGTGACAGATTTTTTTGTTAAAAAGTGAAAGTATTATGTGCAAAGGAAATTACATATGTACATACATACTTACTTTTGACATATACTTATGTACGTATTGTAAATAGTTAGACATATAAATGTACATGTTATAATCCGTCAAATATATCGACATTTTAAATTATTTTCTGTATTTATTTTGTCCTCTGAAGATTATTTGTGAATTGCATTAACCGGGATCATTATTTGTGGAACCTATGGTATAATAATCGATTATCAATCGTTTTGCGTATTCTTTGTTCATAGCAGATTATCCGGGGAATTCGTAATCCGGCGTTGCCGGGCCACCCTATTACACGGATAATCGGGAGTTTACTGTAGTTATGTCTAAAACAGTTGTGCTTTAAGCAGAGCCACCATATCAGTCACTAAATATAAGCTCTTGATAAGTTTAATGAAAATACTAGGGTCATTAAGAAAGCAGAGAATCATAGAAGTTGGCCAATAAACTGCCTTTAATTAGATTAAGGCTTGACGCACACTGGATCCATTCAGTTCAGTCACTTCCGCCAAAATTCGGAAACAATGTAATAAAATGCAGAACAGCACACTGCATCCATTCTGTCAGTACATTTCAGTCAGTTCCATCTATCACAGCCACTTTTCGATCAGCGAGCAATTTTTGCGGAATCAATGGAAGGACCGAGATGCCGCAGATGCGCAGAGTACAGATAGTCAATAGTGTTGTGCAACTGAACTCGGGCGGTCTGACACAGACATGTTTGCAGTGCTGTGATTATTGGATTGTTGATTTATTTATTGACGAACGACTTATTTCAGCAGTACAGGCATATGCAATGTTGTATGACGTGTCACACAAGGATTACTATAATATTACAATGAAGGAGGATACTCTCTCTCACTATACCTTGCGACATCAATACTGTGCACCCAAATTTTTCTTTATTTCCTTGATATTTGATCATCCTCTTCTGCAGCTAGTGTCAATGCTATTAAAACAGTTTCTATGTCACTACTGCTGGAACTCATAATCGCACAAACGGAAAAACCGACACAAAGAATTTACATGGTAACATTGATAGTGTCTGTCGTCCCCTGGAGGTTGGCGCTCAAACTTAACGACTGAACTGAGCGGATCGAACGGACGCAATGTGTGGGAAAACTGCCGGAATGGAACTGAGTGGACTGAACTTAACAGATCCAGTGTGCGACAAGCCTAAGATGAATATTGTGAAGAGGCTACTCAATTTGAATTGTAAAAATAGTTTGGCTGGTCCCAGAGGGTCAGTGACTAAGAGGATCAAAGAAAATTATGACTATAAGAATCAGAAGCAGCTCCAGCAGGTAGGCATGGTCTACCCAACGTTATTATATCTATTTGTTAAAATCTTTCTTAATTGTCAATAATTTAAAAAGATAAATTTTATACAGTGGAGTCCCAATAATCCAAAAGTCCGCTTAATCCTAAACTGAAATTGGGAATCTTGAGATATAAGAGAAATATAAGAAAGAACAGTGAATATATATATATAGGTTAGTTTTGGTTGGTAAAGATTATTTAGATTTTTTGGACTAGGAGACTGACAGACTTACCTTGGTAAGAGTCCACACTGTAGTCTTGAAATAGAAACACATAAAAGCACTTAAACACTTTATTGTAAAATAAATTTATTTTATTTCATTCTCTCATATTTCTTTTTGTGTTTTCTCTTCGATTGACAAAGACCACTGTGTGGTTGAAATATATCATTGTTTAGGTGCTTTTATGTGTTTCTATTTCAAGACTACAGTGTGGACTCTTACCAAGGTAAGTCTGCCAGTCTCCTAGTCCAAAAAATCTATATATATATATATATTATGTACTTAAAATTACAGTACGTTTCAAAGATAGACAGTGTAATGAACAAAATAGAACAATGTTATATATAGTTCTAAACTATATGGGTGTAAAAAAGTCTATTACATTTTTTTGTCGAAGAAAAGAATACTGCTCTTTAGAACCGAAATTACTCCAACGCCTTAGAAACAACGTATCCATTAGGGTTGAGATGGACTGTTGGGCTACATCAAAGCCAGTCGCAGCATCTGAGTGGGATACCCTCTCCTCGCTGTCGTCATCTCCTTCACCTTCACCTCATCTGAGATGTCAGATTCTTTCAAAAAAATATCAACGATTTGCTGTTCCTTTCAAATTTCAAGATCATTGTCATCAAATTGTAACAACTCATCCACACCATGTTAATTTGCGACCTCATATCCAAGAATATTTTGTAACAGCTTCTGCACTTGTACTAAATTGTTTCTGTCGCATGTTGATTTGAGTTTATCTTTAATAACGAGCCCACTAATAGAAAAAATTTTTTCTCCCTCTTGACAGAGCACTGCCAAGCTTCTCCAGTGGTGTAGTTTTTGCTGTTTGATGGGATTCAGTTCACTTACTTGTTGAAAAAATACAAAACTGTTCTATTTTTGACTAGTTTTCCTTCCAAACCTGAAGTACAGTCGCACTTAAAGTACATATTAATTAAAACAACCTCTCGCCACAAATTCAACAAATTTTATTTTAACCTTATGTACATTTCGATTACAAAGTAATCATCTTCAGAGGTATTTTACAAATAACTCAGTTATTTGTAAGTTTTGGTTGGTAAAGATTATTTAGATTTTTTGGACTAGGAGACTGACAGACTTACCTTGGTAAGAGTCCACTCTGTAGTCTTGAAATAGAAACACATAAAAGCACTTAAACAATGATATATTTCAACCACACAGTGGTCTTTGTCAATCGAAGAGAAAACACAAAAAGAAATATGAGAGAATGAAATAAAATAATTGTAATCACAGATTGTGTAGAGTAGAAATCAGATGTCACAGATGCACAGATTAAAGATATATATATTGTTTCCATGAGCATATGAGTGATTATAGTTTATATAAGTCTGTCAGGGGAAAAGAGATAAGGCTATTTGGAAAAAAAACAAAAAAAAAAAAAAATGAATGGATTTATCTGATGTTGAGGTTAGGGGATTCTCTGGACTTGGGTATACCACTGGTAAGATAGTTCCCACCTTCTCAGTTCTGAAGGATTGCAATCAGGGATGAGTGATTTAATTATTTTTGTGGTATAGCAGTCATCAAAAGTTGTGATGTTGTGACTCGCAGCATGTTGAGCTGTTGGTCTATCCATATTCATAATTTTAACATCATGTCTGTGGCCATTCATTCTGATATTCAGACCATCCATGGTCAGGCCTATGTACTGTGATGGTCTGAATATCAGAATGAATGGCCACAGACATGATGTTAAAATTATGAATATGGATAGACCAACAGCTCAACATGCTGCGAGTCACAACATCACAACTTTTGATGACTGCTATACCACAAAAATAATTAAATCACTCCTCCCTGATTGCAATCCTTCAGAACTGAGAAGGTGGGAACTATCATACCAGTGGTATACCAAGTCCAGAGAATCCCCTAACCTCAACATCAGATAAATCGATTCATTTTTTTTTTGTTTTTTTTCCAAATAGCCTTATCTCTTTTCCCCTGACGGACTTATATAAACTATAATCACTCATATGCTCATGGAAACAATATATATATATCTTTAATCTGTGCATCTGTGACATCTGATTTCTACTCTACACAATCTGTGATTACAATTATTTTATTTCATTCTCTCATATTTCTTTTTGTGTTTTCTCTTCGATTGACAAAGACCACTGTGTGGTTGAAATATATCATTGTTTAAGTGCTTTTATGTGTTTCTATTTCAAGACTACAGAGTGGACTCTTACCAAGGTAAGTCTGTCAGTCTCCTAGTCCAAAAAATCAGTTATTTGTAATAAATACAATACAATTTGTAATAAATAAATACAGTTATTTGTAAAATACGTCTGAAGATGATTACTTTGTAATCGAAATGTAAATAAGGTTAAAATAAAATTTGTTGAATTTGTGGTGAGAGGTTGTTTTAATTAATATAAACATTTACGCCACAGTTGCTTCAAGTTGTTGTCGCACTTAAAGTGCTTATTATTGTAGGTACACTGTACTGTACCATATTGTTAGCGTTTTAGGATACACGCTTTTTAGTACAGTTTAGTTGTTGTATTTAATAATTACGTTTATTATAGAAATAATTTAGCTTAATCCGAAATGGGTCTGGTGATAATCATTTTGGACTATCGAGACTTCACCGTATATCTAAAATCAAAAGAAACACTCATATTATTATAGCGAAATTTAGAATGCACTAAGCAACAATATAATAACAAAAAGTCCCTCTTTTGTTAAGCTTATTGTTTCTATTTGCCCTGAGAGTAAAATTGGTCTCAAAACACACCATTAAATTTTAAACAATTTCTGGGAGACCTCCCCTTTTGGTAGTCACAGGTTTCCCTAAACTGTTCCTAGCAAAAACAATTTTCAAGTCACTCTTGATAAGAATATTTGTAAAATACAAAATAGATTTCATCTTGTCACATATCACAGATGACCCTAGAGAGATTAAGTAACTGAATTTTGAGTCTTTCCTTCACAGAAAAACCAAAGATGTTTGATTAAGTGAAGTAGGAAAAGGTATTTGGGGCAAGTGATGTATAAGAGTGACTAGTTATAATTCATTTTTAGGGGTTTTAGAAAGGTTTAAATTAAAAGCAAACAGAAAATTCTCAAAAGCGATGAAAAGAATAGTGAAAAGTGTTGAAATTCAAGAATTGGTAAAGAACCTACAAACAGGAAAAATTAAAGATCAAATCAACACCAATGTGTTTAAATTAGTTGACCAAAGACCATAATATTAGTATTACGACTAATTATTGTGGCTAATTAATAATCATATTTAATCACTTTAACATTATTTTGTGACTAACCGAACTTTAAATTTTGTAAATTTTGAAAAACTCACTGAGACAGAACGTTTTTGATCGCTATGTGACGATCTTCATCAGTGTCTTACCATCGATCTTCATCAGGCGATCAGAAAGACACTGTTGAAGGTCGTCACATAGCAATCAAAAATGTTCTGTCTCAGTAAGTTTTTACAAAATTAAAGCTCGGATAGTCATAAACTAATGTTAATCACTAATTATTATGATATTGATCAATATGGAATAATCAATGAATAATCAAATATGGAACCATATGGAATAATAATCATATGGAACTTCTTAAAATGAATAATGATTTACGAAGTTGTTAACTGAAATCAAATACAAAATATTTTCTCATGAATTATGAGATTATAAGCAAACTTAAGACTTGAACTTATAAAAAGTAAATTTATAAAAAACTTAATATGTAACATTTATCACCAACAATGATCACTTAGTGTACTCGAAAACAGTGTCTCATTAAGTTGGCTAAATTTACTTTTATAACTATAAGTTCATCAGTTAGTAATTTTACTGAGTTCAGTTATAAAAATATTTTAAGGAATGTCTTGTTTTAGGTGTTATATTTTTGCATTTTTGTACAAAGTAGAAAAATCATTTTAAAAAGTCAAAAACTATAAAATACAAAACTCTTTAAAAAAAATTGTTGTTGTTATTAAAGATGTAAGAAGCAAATTTTATATAGATTTAAATATTCTCCAAATTGGAAATAATGATAATATATTTGACTAAATTAGAGACTACAATGGTGTCTAATTAGGATTAGCAATTCACTACAGTGTTTAAGTACCAGTTCTGTAAAGTTTTGATAAGAAAACTTCAATTGAACCTTTCTTAATGTACGCTTGAAAAATATGTTATTAATTTAGAATGTCATTATTTTTTGTATCATTCTAAAATCTGTTGAATTATGTGTTAGAATCTGTAACATGAATCCACTGGAAGATCCTCTTGTTAAAGACATTGCAAAAAAATATGGGAAAGCACCTGCCCAAGTCCTGCTGAGACATCTTCTACAGTTAGGAGTGGCTGTCATACCTAAGAGTTGTAATCCTTCTAGAATTCAGTCAAATTATCAGGTAACCAGTGTTTATTAATTTGTTCATATCAATTGCACGCTTCAAATTAAGTTTGTTTGAATTATTGCTCAGTAATAGATCTAGATAGGCTTTAGTTATATACATAATTTTTTGTTGTTGTAATTTATATCTTTTAAAACAAATTTCTTTGTGATATTTTACAATTCCATTTTTCAAATTCATCAGTAGTATTTAGATATAATCACACTAACCAAGTTAAAATATTGGTATAACTGGCACACAGGGGTGAAGGGGGAAGAATCAATGCTTTTCTGCAAACATTGGTTTTCTTGTAATTGTAACTGTTCTAATGGCACTTCTCCTTTGGCTAGCCTATTCTAGTCTGTCTCTTAAGTAAATATTCAAGTGTAACTATTGTTACTGTCGTCTGCGATCATGCCTCCTGTAGTGAGTAAAATAAAACATAAAAAACTCCTGAGTAGTGCTAAATGAGCAGTATTAATTAAAGATATCTACTGAATTGCAAAAACACTTTTAACCCTTTTAAGACCTTTCGTTTTTGTTAAATAGCATGTGAGAAAGACCACGCATTTTTCCCGTTGTTGTAGTACTTTTTGTAGAAAATTGTATGGTAAGTGTAGAAGGTTAATAGGAGTTATTCATTCTGTGTAGAAATCACATACATATAGAGCAACGCTTACTGAAGCAGAATTTCCAAAACCTACAATTGTACACGTTTTTTTAACATTCATCACAGTCTGAAGACGCGTCGAAAGGAGGTCAAGAGCCGTAGTACGCATATTGCCTAGTAGCGGCGGAGCCAGAGTGGAACTTATAGTGCACCAATAATAAATAAAATTGGTACACACCCTTTTTTCGCATATGGATAATTAATTGTTTTTATATGTAAGTTATGGTGGGAAGGGAGTATTTTGTGGTGTAAAAGTTTACATATATTTATATGTAAATATATGGTAGGAGATAGAAGAATACAATTACCATAGTTTGGACACGCAAAGAGAATGGCAGAAGACGTGTACTAAAGAGGATTTCTCTTGAAAAAAGAAAGAGATAATAAGGTTGGCATGATAACATCAACGAAACGATGGCTGCAAGAAACGTAGAAGAGGCATTAACATATGATGGAAGAAATTGGATATTGGGGACAAGGAGGTGGCAACAGCTGTGATAGATCCTTTATTAAAAACAATTTCTACATGTAAATTTGTATGCTGATTTCAAATATGCGATAAGAATTTTTCCAACATGCATATTTGTTTGCATGTTCTCAGTCTTAAGTTATAAATCTTTACCCTGAATACAGTACTACTCCATTTAGCGCTGGAGATGCGTGTAGTAGCTATTCAGCAGTAAACAAAACAGGGCTGTATAGGGTTGAACAGTTACGGCCTCGCGTCAGACGATACAGTGCATTTGATATTATGATCCGTTATTTAGCCTTCCTACGACAGTGTGACACAAAATACTAAAGAGTGTCTCTTTCGTAATCACCTCAAAACATTTCACTTGTTTTCTCAAGAAAACAATTTAGTCTACTGCATTATTAATATTGTAATGGACATTCTTAATTACAAACATGAACCATCCAAACATAACTATTCATTGATTCTCCATAAACCAATTTAAAGGTTTAAATTCCAATTAAAAACCTTTAAAGATCAATTAAAGGTTTAATATTTAAAGATTAATATTTGTAAACTATTAACAATCTCTTCCTAGTGCCATTAGCTTATGCAATAGGTCAGTGAGACACAATAATCCCAAAATTTTACAAAAAAAAAAAATCAACTAAGAAAGCACTATTAGCACCATGGCACCACATTTCACCCGGCACACAAACCTTATAAAATTTGCATACACGTCTTATTCTTTTTGCGATAATAAGTCGCAAAATTACTCAAAAGAACGAAACTAACACTTACAGGTCCTACTCAACTCACAAAACAGAAAATATTTCATTAAAAATCTACATAACTTTTATTTCTAACTTTGGCATAAAAACGACAGAACTTACCGCACAAAGCAGTGTTAAATTTAAGTGTTAAAGTTGATTTTTTTCAAAATTTGTAATTTTTTGGGAGCTACCAGCAAGTTTAATTACATTTCAAGACATTTTGCGAGTCAAAAAAATAAAGCCAAAATGTTAAATTTGTAACATTTTTTTGTGTCGTGGAGGGGGAAAGGAATTTCTATTTTCCAAAATTTTTAATTTTTGAGGCATAAGTATTTTTCTTGTATTTTTGATGACTTTCTGTATTGTCTGGTGAAAGTTCTTTTGCTAAAATCAATTACATGGGAACCAGAAATAAATAGCATAAATTTCTCAGGCACGAAGCCCATCAGCAATGTTTCTGGCTTGAAGTACTAAAAATCTATATTTCTGAATTTAAAAAAATACATTATAATATTTCTAAATATATTAAATACTGTTTCAGGTTTTTGACTTTGAGCTAAGTTCTGATGAAATGACAGAGTTGAATTCCTTAGACAAAGGAAAGGCAGGACAGAGATTTTTGGGAGGGATATTGCATGGTATTGAAGACCACCCTGAATACCCCTTCAAAGACTAATTTCTTTTAAAAGATGTAAAAAAAATCTGTGTTATGCCTTTTTTCAATTTTAACAATTTTTATATTACTAACAAAATATTTTTATAATTTACAAATACTGTATATAGGTGGTGTAGTTTTGGGATAAAAACGCCAGATCTAGATTGTTTTAATATTCAAAGGTCTAGATCCATAATGTCTATATAACTATCAATAGTTGCAGTATGATTGGTCTCGAATTTTTTTTTACAACCTTGATTATCCTGTTAATGACCATTATAATTAGAGACTACGATAAAAAAAATTAATCCATAAACTTTTATCTATTCATTGCATTTATTTCTATCTGAGGATGCAAATGTATGTACAGCTAGCCACACGTAAGCTGCGGCGCAAGCTCAAAGGGCGAGCATGGGGGGGGGGGAGAGGCAGCAAAAGACCGTTCCACAGACATTATGATATGAGGTATAGTATTTATGTTACAATAATATAGATTTGACAAGGGCGAAAGGCCATATAAATATTATTTTATTTGATTTGTCATATTAACCAGATCATTTACATAAAGTTTTGAACAAATTTACTTATATCAGTTTTCTAAACAACTGCAATGCCTGCAATTCCTTAACAACTGCCTTCGATGCAATATGCACTACAAAAAAAAGTGTTTTTCAATAAGGCTAGCTTTTTGTTTTCTATCGATCGATAACAGAGCAGCTTACAAGTGAACAGCTATATACAGTAATGAAGTATTTCATAGAAAAAGGTTTCATGCAAACATTAAACTCTTGTAGACCACCAAATTTACAAGAACATAATTGTAACTTAACACTATTTGTGAAATAGTCTATTTCATTACTAATACGAACAGTTACCTTATCTGGTACACAATTGTGTTTTTTGTGAGTTGAAAATTAAACTGAGGACAGAAATTAAATCAAGTATTGAAATATTACTTTCTGTACGAGCTATTAATAATGAAAAAAATTCAAAATTCATAATATAAACTTGTAATTAACAATTGTCCTATTACACAAAATTATCTCAACAAACAAAAATGAGTTACAGAGTTAAACAGCATAAAGAACTCCAATTTTGAAGCTCAAATTGGTTTTCTGGTGTAATTTTTAATTTCGGTAACACTGATTCTTTTTTTGATATTTTTTTAATAACTTTACTCTCCTTTTGAATGAATTATCTATTTCCTTATGCAACAGTTGAGTCTTTCCACCCCTTTAACTTTTTTAGGTAAGTGTAGGCCCTTCTCCCTTAACTAACATAGTAGCCAGATATGAGCGTACCTCTCAGAGTCTTCTAGTTTCATGTATTGTTACTTTTTTTGGCACTGAACTTATTGCATGACAACCAAAATTTTGTGCCACACATTCACCCTTCATGTAGGCAGCGAACAATTTTTAACTATTGTAAAGTTTTTTATATTACCGTCAAACCTCGATCTAAGTAAATTTAAATTAAAATAGTAACTAGTTTCAACTGTCATCACAAGAGACTGGCACTTTTCAGCGGACCGATGTTAAACGGCTGTTTTGGACGAAACGTGTATTTTCCGATCCCTTAATGAAATTTAAAGAATGAAGCTAAGAAAAGAGTCATCTAGTAGTATACTGGTAGTGAGAGTCCTGGCGACCTAAGGAGAACATTCAGCACATGCCATTTTCCCGAGGGAACCAATGGGGTAACATAGATATAAAGACGACCTGCAACAGGTAAATGATTAAAATATATTTCTATTATAGTGATTTATATAAAACGTATATGACCACAGCCCGTGGAGGATTATTGTAATTCATTATTCTAAATTCTATTTTAATATTAATATTAATAATTTTATTTTTTTTAAATCCTCCAATGGCGGTGTGCTAACACTGTGAATAAGTTTATGGTTTAATATTGCAATGTATTTTCAGATTAAATAGCATGGCCCTGAAATTCTTCATCAGTACTTGTGAAATTTCTTTTTCGTGCATTTTACAATCATTAAAAAAACAACGAAACTATTATCTCCTTTCTGACGGTCCGGTTCTTAGGTAAAGCCAACAGTAAGGGTGGATTAAGTTCTGGTATGGAGAACTGGGCATTTCTGTTTTGGAAGTTCTAGAAGGGTGGATGAAACTGTAGTTACTCTTGAGAAGCCTAGAGTTTGAGACAGGATGCGTGGAGTCAGAGGGTTTGTAAGATATATAGGATAGTATCACAAGTACACTTACCACCTTGAGAACTGTCATCGCAGGCTTCATTTAGTTACAAGACTACTCGGATAACTTTCTAAAATTATCTACATTTAGGGGACATCTTTTGACATTCACCATGGAAGGCGATTAAACATTTTTACAAATTTATAGGTTGAAACTAAAGAATGAAAGTATATATAATAAATGAACTTGTAAATTCATAATCAGACATTATTTTCAAAAGTTTAAAATTACTGAATAGTTTAACGTCTAAAGAAAGAGGGTGCGTTAACTAATGAGAAACGAATATGCACAGAAAACCAGTAATGAAGACTAGGGGATGAGTGGTAGGGAGGCAATGCTATCATAAGAACGAGCTCAAGGCAAGAGAAAACTTAAAAGTACAGAGTTTTTATAGTGAAAGAGTGTAGTTTTGAAAATGAAGAATGACGAAGCTCGTCAAAGAAGAACTTTTTTATATAGACCATATATACAGCCAACTTTTATACAGTCATATATAGACCAATATTCTTAATGGTAAACAAATATGATTTTAATAATAATCTCTTTGATACTTATTTGATTTGATTTAATTCTTTCAACTCTGCACCGCTCCGAAAATTCAAGATATTCCTCTTCATATCTACTATTAATGTAAAATTAGTAACATTTGTTGATTCCATCTTCGCGTGAGCTACTAGTAATCACTAAATGTTTTAAACCTATAGTGCTACTATAGGCAAGTTTAAACCATTTAAGTGTTTAAAATTAGTAGTAGGTTTTATGACATGTCAAAGCTTTTTTCAGTACTCTAGTATGTTAGGAGCATTTGCAGAAGTCATTTTCAAACGTGTATATATGTCATTGAAATTTGGCTATTTGTTTTGACAATTTTATTGTAAAACATTTAGTACTAGATAATTTCAAACACACAAATGCATTGAAAGGTGGCCAAACACAAAACTAAATTGACCAAAAATAGTGATCGTGTTTCCCTTACTCTAAATTGAAGAAGAGTAGACGAGAATTGGAGAAGATCAATTACTTTGCTGTCACTTATTACCTACACTAACAATTTTGGATGCAGAGTTATCAGAAATATTAAAACATAAAAATGCACTGTGATTAGTTTCTTTCTAGATTTTAATTCTCTTAATATCTTTCTAAAGAGACTAGTTTTATTTCTCTCTTAACAAAAAGCATATATCAAAAAATGTTGGTAGACTTTTTTTAAATAGAAAAGAATTATGATTACTAAAATAATTAGGATACTACTGTCTCAATTCAAAATAAGATTCTGATGAAATAAGAGGCGATAACAAAAAAAAAAAATTGCACTTCGACTTGAAGACTGTGAGTTTAGATTGGTTCACTTTTAGTCTTGGTGTTGCAATTATCTTTTTAAAACTTAGTGTTTAGGTAAGTTTTAGATTATTATTGATGAGCTTTTTTAAGTAATGGATTTTTTAGGTAAGCTAATTATATGAATTTTCCTCTTTCATAAATATTTTTAGAATATAATATATTTTTATTTTTGCACTTATACTGACTTGTCAATGATTTTTTTTAATGTAATAACAAAAAGGTTTTTTGTAATTTTTGAAAATTTTAAATAATTTGTACTTTCTTTTTATTAATTTTTATAATAGCATATTATTATACTTTTACTTTATCAAACGCCCACTCTTGGCATTTCAGCCATTCGGTGCCGCGCAGTCCAGTAGAGGGAGGCGAGATGCTCTAAGTCGGAGCCATATGTTTCATCGCGTACGTCCCGCAGTCCTTGGCATTCGAACAGATTGTTGGGCGTTCAAAATTGCTTCAGGGGCTGTGCGGAGGAGAGTACTCCTATTCTGGTCAGATGGGCAGGGAGGTAATCGTGTCCTGTCAGAGTTCGAAAGGCGACCACACCAACTGGACGTGACAGCATTCGGTTAAGTGGGTTGTCCATGACGATAGATTCCTCGCTCTTCCCTTCCGTGGTGTACCTGTGTCTGGCATATGTTCTTGCCCTCACCGCTTGATCAATCCTTGTCTTGGAGATCAGGGACAGAGGCACCATTGGCTGAGTAAGGGATAGGCCTGATTTCGCTAATTCGTCCGCCTTTTCATTCCTTGGAATTCCAACGTGGCTTGGAATCCACTGCATCCCTTTTGGGGGGGGGTGAAGTTGATCGCCTGCTCGTGCTGCCCCCTGCGTAATCTAAACGATCAACAGAAGTCGCCTTTTCTGCACAATTCATAGCATATTATTATAATTATATGTTATTTTTAAACGAGAAAGACCACAAAAATTGTTAGTGCGGTTGAAGCATCGAACTTCAATAAATCTTTTTATATTATCGTCTCTCATTTTATAAGGTCCTGTTATGAAAACAAGGTGTAAATATATTACAAATTAGTAAGTATCCTATTAGTTCGTTTTATTCTGGGGTATAACAGTACCAATTGCTTTGGCGTTTCTAGTGTAAAAACATTTAAACGACCTTGATGCACATTTCACTAACACAGTTAGCATAATCAGAGAGTTACAAAGATACTGGGATCTAAGACTTTATAGCTATTCTTAATGGGAGTTACTCCAACTCTTCTCCTCGGTTTAACCAATACATGAAGTAACAAGACCACACGCATCACTGATTTAATGTGACAGATCTTGCTTGGATACTAATATACAAAACAATGTGGATACTAAGAGAACATAATTATTAAAACAATAAAAACTCTTATTAATCACATAATTATGATTTTTTTAAAGTATCGTTCTTATGTAAAATAGTCTACTAGCAGTGGCGGCAGTAAGCGATCAGAGGCCCCTTGCGAAAATAAATGTGGGTCTCCTTTAAATAAAATGTGTATCAAGCATATTTTTAAGATGCAATGTAAAGCCTAATATTCTCATATTAGACCTATTCCATCTCTATTGTCTACGACCGAAAAAACTATTTTAACGTTAACGTAATAAACAACACAATAATGTAATAGTCATGGATTAAATTGTGCGAGCTGGCCGTTGGAACATTATATGAGATTATATATTTTTGCAAATATATTTGTGAATTTGGTGGCATATATATATATTGGAGGTTCTATAGATTTGGTGTACCACTGGTATGATAACTCCCATCTTCTCAATTCTGAAGGGTTCCAATCAGGGGGGAGGGCCTATCTGTGTTAAGGCCTATGTACTGTAACGGGCAAAATTTACATTGCAACTGGTATATTACATTTTTGGATGTACAAGTATGATGACCCTGAATCATCCACATTGGTTGCTAGGCTATGGAAACTATTTGTTAGGATCTGTATTGGACATGTCTTGCATCTAGGTCTATTGCACGGAAAGGAGCCATGAGGAGGTTTAGGTGGTTTTTCAGTACTTAGATCTGGTAATTTTGGTGTACTAAAATATTTTTCAAATTAAAAGGTTGTCTGAACCAAATATGTGGAAGATTTGAGAAAAGAATTTTGGTGTTGATGGAAGCTTGAAGAATATTGAAGCCATCCTTTAATATTTTGTTCAGCTTCTGTAGGCCTGAATGGTAATCTGTAACTAAAGACAGTTTGTTGTCTTCCATAGGTGGTCCGGGTTTATCAGATGATTGAGCTGAGCGAATTTGATCCTCAACAAGTTGTTTAGGATATCCTCTTTTTTGGAAAGCTAGTAAGGTTTTTCTATTAAAGTTCTCCAATGCTATATTGTTGGAACAAATCCTCTTGCACATGATTGCCTGACTGTATGGTATTGACCTTTTTATATGCATAGGGTGGTTGCTATTGAAATCTAGGTATTGTAGGTGGTTTGTCGGTTTGATGTAGACACCTGTATAGATATTCCCATCTCTGATTGTTACATCTACATACAAGAAAGTGGTAGTTGCTGTAGATTTCTCCCAGGTGAATTGAAGTGTAGAGAATAGTAATAAGCCCTTCAAAAGACTTTCCAACGTTGAGATTCCCTGTGTCCAAATTACGAAGATTTCGTCTATATATCTGTACCAATATAATGGTTGGTGTGTTCGAGTTTTTAGGAATTCTGCTTCGATATTACCCATGTACAGGTTTGCGTACGACAAGGCCATCCTAGTACCCATTACTGTTCCTTTTACTTGCAAGTAATTCTTTCACTCAAACTGAAAATTATTCTTTTCAAGAATGAATTTGGTGAGGTGAACAAGGAAAGGTGTAGTGAGGTAAGGTTTGTCTGAGCGTTTGTTGAGGAAATTTTCGAGAGCTGATAGACCATGTGCATGAGGGATGTTTTTATAAAGAGAGGTAATGGGTATTTGTGACAGATGGTCTATGAAATGATTCATATCCTGAATGTATGTGACGGAAGGTTTTTCACCAAAGGTTGAATATACAAATCTAGAAAAGCTGAGATTCTTTCTGCGACCAAATTACAACCAGTGATTATTGGCCTACCAGGTGGAGGTTCGACATTTTTATGGATCTTTGACAGTATGTAAAATTGAGAAGTGGAGGGGCTTTCATTGCACAGTAATTTTATAGATACTTCTGAAATTTGTTCCCTAGGAGCTGTATATTTGAGCCATTCCAAGAGAATAGTGGTCAAATATAGTGGTACAAAGCCGGATTTGAATATACAAATCCAGAAAAGCTGAGATTCTTTCTGTGACCAAATTACAATCAGCGATTATTGGCCTACCAGGTGGAGGTTCGACATTTTTATGGATCTTTGACAGTATGTAAAATTGAGAAGTGGAGGGGCTTTCATTGCACAGTAATTTTATAGATACTTCTGAAATTTGTTCCCTAGGAGCTGTATATTTGAGCCATTCCAAGAGGGAATTGTTGTAATCTTATGTTGGGTTATACGTGAGGAGCTTATATGTTGTGCTGTTAGACAGTAACTTGTTTGCCTCCTTTATGTAGTCTTCTCTGTTCATAAGAACCGTGGTTGAACCTTTATCTGCTGGAAGAATCAAGATGTTATTGTTTTTTAGAGAATATGTTGCTGCTTTATTGAGTTTGGTAAGTTTATGTTGGTTTTGAGGCTGTTTATTAGATTTATCCTTGATGTTTTGCATTATGAGGTTTATGTAAAGTTCAATAGAATGATCAGAGGATAGTGGTGGAGGGTCCCAATCAGAAGGTGGCTTGAACATTGCCAGACTTGCGTTTACATTAGTATCCTTATTAAAATTTGGTGTCTGTGCTATATAGTTTTGTATTCTCAGTTTTCTGGCAAAGTTTTCTATATATACAAATATACGAGGGCTGTTTTTTTTTCAACTTCCGACTGTACTGCTAGACGGCAGGGCGAGCGGCATCGGCCAGTAATGCGCGGCAATCGACTGCGCACCTCTCCCACTACAACCTCACTCGTTTTCGGGCGTCCGACGCCATTACCAGTTTATCCAGTGACATATAAACATGGCTACCTTGATAGAATCTCCCGCCAAGTGTGAGTTGCGAAGTGTCATTCATTTCTTGCAAGCTGAAGGGTTATCCGCAGCAGAAATTCACCGTAAAATGAAACGAGTATGCGGTGGAAGCTTTATGAGTGACAGTGCAGTGCGTGATTGGTGTAGGAAATTTAAAGATGGACGAGTTGACATTCATGATGAAGGGGGCCAAGGACGAAAGTCGATTGCAAACGAAGACCTCGTTGAACGAGTTGACCAAAGTGTAAGAAGCAATCGGAGGTTTACGATTACAGAGCTATCCAATCAGTTTCCTGATATTTCAAGGTCAGCCCTATACACTATCGTAACTGATAAGTTAGGCTACAAAAAACTTTGTGCTCGATGGGTGCCGAAGATGTTGACTGATGACCACAAAACTCGGCGAATGGCGTCAGCAAGGTCTTTTCTGAATCGTTATGAAGCTGATGGTGATGATTTTTTTAACAAAATCGTGACAGGAGACGAGACATGGGTTCTGTACGACACCCCAGAAACGAAACAGCAGTCCCAACAATGGATGCATTCAAACTCTCCAAACAAACCCAAAAAATTCAAAAAAACTTTCAACAACAGAAAGATTATGGCCACCGTGTTTTGGGATCAAAAAGGTCTTTTGCTTGTGGAGTTTTTAGAGCCAGGGGCCACAATCAATGCTGTGGTACGTTACAACGTTTGCGGAGAGCTATCCAGAACAAAAGGAGAGGAATGCTCACATCAGTTGTGCTCATTCATAACAACGCCCGTCCTCACAGTGCTGCTTTGACGAAACGTCTTCTTGACGAGTTTAAATGGGACGTTTTTGACCATCCGGCGTATAGCCGTGATTTAGCGCCGAGCGACTATCACCTTTTCCCGGAACTGAAGATGTTGCTAGGAGGGCAGAGCTTCCGAACTGACGACGCGCTGCAAGTCGCCGTGAAAACCTATCTCAAATCACTGGCGGCAAACTTCTATGAAAGAGGTATTAAGAAGCTTGTACACAGGTATGAAAAATGCCTCAATTTAAAAGGCGATTATGTTGAAAAGTAACTAATAAAGTACCTAACTCTTGATAATAAATTTATTTAATTACTCTAGCTAGTTTTATTTTTATACCACATCGAAAGTTGATAAAAAAACAGCCCTCGTACTATTGAAGTTTGTATAAAGACCAGAGGCCGAATTCTCTAAAATTGTATTTATATCTTCTCATATTGTCACAACATGAGTCTCTTAGACTTTTAATTATAATAGTGTAAGTTTGGAGTTTTATTTTTGTTTTAATCAATGTTGCTGACTCTACAATAAATTTATAATTTCATTATTTATTATTAATTTATCAAAATTGTTTCTGTTAAAATTCAGTAAACTTTTTCTGCACTAAAATTTTAAATACAGTCCAATCCCGGTAATCAGAAATAATAAATGTACGACCATTTCGGATTACCGGAATATAATTTCCTCGGTATACTATGTATACCTACGACATAAATATATGGCTACATATATGCCTATATAGTATTATAAACTATTCATAGGCTAATGTTAAAAGTAGAGTTAGTAATAACTGAAAAAAACACCAATTGAAATATGTACAATATAATATGAGACTTTATCAATATTTTAATTTTACGTTCTGTATAACATCTTCATCCATTGGCTGCATTAGTGAAGTATAGTTGGGTGGCAGGAAGATTGTGATAGTATTGTCATCGCTAATTATTGTAGATGTGCAGACGTATTGTGTAGCACAAGCAGTGTTTTTTCAGTAAGGTTTATAGACCTGAGATGACTTCTTTTGGAACAAATTCATTAAATAAAGCTTGATGCAACATCAAAACTGTTATGTGTTTTATTTTAAGAGAAGACGCCGTTATAAAAAGTTATAGAGTTTAACACACTGCAATAACAAAACAATTCTACCGCCTGCTTGCCTTAAACATTGAAACTGAACTGCTATAGGCTGACTAATCGTAAGGGATCGATACACTGAGGTCATTGCAAAGTAAACAAAAAGTGTTGCTTTTCTTCTTTGAACCTCTCTTACAGCCATTTATTTATTTCTAGTTTTGGTATTTTCAAACCATATAGTTTTCGACTACTGGAATCCAGATTACCGGGGTTGGCTGTAAATACTTTCTGAACCTGTATGTGACCAATGCTATGTTTAGCAATAGTCAAAATATTTCAACACATTATGGCCTATTCATTTCCCAAAGCAGAAACATACAATATTTATTTATATCAATTCTCATTGAACTCTACTTTTGGCTGTCTTAGATTAAATTATTGCATAGACATAAAAAAGTGAGGGAAAACCAAATCTTATGAGATGGGTATAACAAACTAAGAAATGTAGCAGCATAGAAAAAATAGACAATATTTTAAAATTTTGTTTATTAAGACCAAAATAAATTACTTTTAATTAAAAGTGCTACTGATAAATGAAGAAACACTGAGGATGAAAAATATCAAACCATAAGGTAAACTATAAAAAAAAAACAGTAACAGGTTTGGAGTAGGTTGTTTGCAGTAAAAGCTCTTTGAATGAAAACTAACACGAATGAATAATATACCTGTATTTAAAAATACTGTCGTAAAAATAACAACTTCATTTTACAAATTAGCAACTCCTGTAAATACATTTATTTTATCAACATTTCATAGCACACTATTCAAAGTTGAAACTTTTATACTAGAGGTACTATGGAAATTTTATAAAATCGCACTTTACTATTTATAAATACTATAACTATAGTTGTACTATCATAAAGCTATAAGTAAACAGCTGTTCCCAATTTGAGAGAAAAAAAATATCGTAACAAGTTGCTACCATATTCAACATTAACTCACTTTATATTTGAGTACAGTTTTTTGCCATTCTTAACGTTACACTATTCTCCTTTGTTTAACTCACTTTTTGCCAGAAAATTACAGTAAAAAGTAACTTAACAATTATTGTTGTAACATCATTTTTTTGTAATATACAAGTAAGTACCTTGTATGTTTATTGAAATATACTCGTACACTAAAAGTGTTTATAATGAACATGGGACCCTAATTGGGAAACCGTGTTATTAACTATAAAGAATGAACTTTGAGTATTTCATGTTCATTGAGTTTTCCCTTTTCTCATGTACAGAGGTTGACTTGTACCTGTAAAATTAGTTGTGAGCCTGTGTACTTTAAATTCATTGAACGTCAGAATAAATAGTACAAAATATTCTTTCATGGTAGAAAAGAAAATTTTCTCACACTTTGCCAGTGTTTCAGATGACAATCATTCAGAGAATCTACTGAAATTGTCAAAAAAAGTGGCTTTTATTAACGAGTTATCATATTGGCTGTCCACGGAAAACAATTTAGGTTATTTTTGTAAAAATAGAGCTATTTTATATGGGTAGGTATTCTGAACAAAAAACAATTTTTGGAACAAAGTTGTGATATATCTAAAATGGCACTTTTGTTAATCTTAATAATGAAAAAATAACTCCTCTGTAATAAAGGCTGTGGCAAAATAACCTCTTGATTTTGTTGCTCTGTAGTGAGCAGTAGGAGACGCTCAGAGTGATGGGATAGCAGCAATTGATGTAGGAGAGGGGGAGTTTACATGACCTCTCCTCCCATTATGGTCTGAACGAATGTACAGAGATATATTGCCGTCGAGGTATTTATTCACAGCAATGAGTCAATTGTCGCAGCCCAGCGACAGATCTCTTGATTTAGCCCCTGTGATTTCTTTTTGTGGGATTACTCGAAGGCTGAGATTTTCAAATTCAGGAACTTGCCTGACCTGAAGTAAGGTAGGTCAATACGTGAGAAAGTCCAGCGCATACTTCAAGCCATGCTGGAGAAAATCTTTACGAGCTTCAGAATTAATGTAGCAGTGTATTGACAACCTGGACCACCACCTCTCCGATATCCTTTTTAAAACCAAGAAAGAAAAACGTCACAGAATAAGTTTAAAAAAATTAAGTTTGCCGTATTCAAAAATCGTATTTTTATTTGTTTAAAAATTGGGAGGTTATTTTGCCACACCGTTTACATAAATATCTCTAACGTTGGTATATTAATGAATATATGTTACATTTATCAATTAGTTTAATAAACGCCCCTACTTGTAATAGTGCATGTAATAAATTCAGAGTAAAATGTTCAATAATCAAGGTTTTTTTATAAAAAAATCACAAACTATTATTACATTGCAATACAGCTACATAGTGTCTGGCTAGGTTTGGTTTAAAATAATAGTTTACTATAACTGCACTTGTTTGTAACGTTTTTTTTTTCAACCAAATTTACCCTAACCGGATACTTTGTAGCCATAATCGACAACTACTCAAAAAGAGTTTAATAATGTTACTGTATTTTAACTATACAAAGAATTCATGTCTGTTGATAAAGCATAATTTTTATTTTCATCTTTAAAAAAAGTAGCAATTACATATGTTTCTTTATAGCTGATACAAAGACGAGCTAAACAAGAATGTCACTCTCATCTTTACAACACAAGAGGTTAAACTGTTATAAAAATTAAAATGTTAACAGTATTTACTACACTTTTAACAAACAAAAAAACTCATGGAACACAGACTAACTTATGATATATTTAACGATGCTGTACGTTTTCAAATCAAAAATAAAAGAAAAAAGGAACTACTATGTATTTACTAACCATTAATTTTTGCTTTAAACAATATTGTCTCGGTACATTTTATTAGGAATTAATATTTATAAATATTTCAAGAATTTACACTTCTTAGTCTAAATATATCCTACTGTGTGTTGTTATGCACATAAGAGTAAATAAAAAGTCTAATTACTGTTGATTTAATAGTTTTCAAAAGCCAAACATCGATAATCATAACCGGAGGCCGTAATTAACTCGGATTTTGTTTTTCCTGTCAGTTATTAAACATGTGTCTCATTCGATTGTTCTGTCTGCTATTTTTTGAAACTTCACTTCTACTTGGGGAAGTGTTTGATTCGGATTGAAGGAAAATGTAAATAAACAATAACATGCATGTAACTATGTAGTACGTAAATATACAATACTGTATTATAAGTATACAGTATAACTGTAATTAATGTTAACATTTTTTATGTGAAACGTAACCCTCCAGTTTCCATATATAGTTGGTTTCAGTATTCACGGTAAGTTCAGGCAACGTAACCCCTGCAAATAACGAAGGATAGCTACAAATAAATTGAAAACCAAGAAAATGGACTGATAATTTAAAGAGGATGTATATGAGAGAGGAGGTCAATCAAAGGTTGGAAGGGCAGAACAGAATAAGTGTGTGTACACATCTTCATTTATTCAAAGTCAAATAACTTGCCCCGAGGATCAACAATGTAACATTTTATAAATGTTTTTTTCCATGTTTATCAATAACAAAAACACAAAGAGCTAAATTAAAAATATTCTCTTTAAAAGTTACTGAAAGGGCAAGAATAAATGTTTAATCCCTATCAGAATCTCTCCCTAAGGGCTGATTTTGACTAGTCATTGTAACAGATTTATAAGCATAATTGAGAAAGACAGCATCTTTTTGCTATAAAACTTTTTGTCACTAGTACCACATTACAAAGAAACCTTTATAAACCACGCTGATTTATAAAATTTCAAATCATTAAAAATATATATCCTGTTTATACAATATTTATTGTTGGAAAACAAGGCAAGTAACATTTCTTTGACTTTTCCATTAACTTAGTTTTAAAAGAAAACTCGCAAATGGCAGCTATTTGTTCAACCATCAAATACATATTTGATGGGAAGATATTGCTGTTTTGTAGAAATGTGTTTTCAAATAATATAAACAATTAATCTGATTTAGAAGAACTCTTTTATTAAACCGAAGCAACTCTCTTTGAATTGCTACTTTAGAGTTTCAAAGTAGACTTTAGATTTTGTTACTGCACAAAGTTTTCGGTTCAATAATTCTCCTCTTACTAAGGCAGCTAACGTGTTTATCGATACAAACTTGTCACTCTTATACAATTAACTTGCACTAAAAAAACAAAATAAACTAAAAATCAATCGATATAAAAATGTGCATATACAATATGCTACAAATCAAAATTCACTAAAATAATTATGAAGTTTCAATTTCCAGAGAGTTCTCCACACTAATATAGTCGGTGAAATAATCTTCTTGTTTAAAAGGGAAGTTGCTGTCATCAATCATTCCGCTTTCTACTTCTTTCAGAATATATGTATCCACTTCGGAATTATGTAGTTTGTGATATCGAATAAGATGAGTCCTGGTGTCTTGCTTTCGTACAAAAGTTTTATTACACATTGTGCAACTGAATGGGCGTTTCCCTGAAAATATAAGGCACAATTTAAAATAATCAATACTCAATTTTGTTCATATATTTTTCTAAACATAAATGTTATCTAAAAATGACAACACTGCTATTATTTAATTTTTATGTAGAAACATCTTTCAAGAAATTAGCAAAAGAAATAAATGTGTGCCTAGAAGGATAAAAGGTTTAAGATAGAATAAACTTTTTTTTGCCGTATGTTAGTGACAAAGCAGAGGATGGATCAGTAATGAAATAAATCAACTAATGATGGGATAGGTGGTAATAATTTTAATGGACTTATAGTTTTTACTCGTTGTTGCTTCAAGAAACTATTTTTCTTTTTTTTTGTAGAGTGTTTAGCCTGCTTGACTTGTTAAATTTTTATTTTCTTCATTCTACACATAAGTCCATGCAACACGTTTCAAAAAGTTACACATAAAATCTAACATTGCAAAAATGCAAGGAAAATACTTCATTAGAATCTAGGGAAACAACACTAACACTGAATAAATTCTAGATACATACTGGCACTATTTTATAAAAAAGAACTCCCTTGAGCCCCGGATCAAGCTGGTGTTCCTGGTTATCGCACGTAGAAAATGTGTTAAACAGTTATGCGACAACTTTGAGACTATATAGGAGAAAATACTTCAATTAATGAAGTTATAATTAACAAAAAAAAATAACAATATCCATTTTCCATTTATCCAAGTAAAATACTGAATCCAGATTAGTTTTGTAAAATATAACTTAAGAACAATTTTTAAAATTATTTTTTACTAGCAGAGTACACATCCTTCATACCAAGTTGACGTCTATTTGTATTTATTTAATTTGAATTTGGGTTGAATTTAATTTACTAAAATCTAGACCCAATAAATACAGTAGAGTCTCGATAATTCGAGGTAGATGGGACCGAGACCTTCTCAGATTACACAGAAATACGTTCCTGTGCATTAGAAAAAATAGGTGTTTTAATGAACCTTGATACAGTACTATAATCAAGAATGTACAAAATAAGTTTATAGAACCTAATATAGACATTTGTTAAAAGCCCAACTCATTTCCTTTGCATACCATACTGATATGAAGATTTCTTGGAAACTCAATTAATTTCCTTTCCATACTGTATTACTATAAACACTTTTTGGAAGTTCAATTCATCATTTTCTTTCAAATAGATAAAATAGGCTCGAACTATCGGGACTCAGAATATCAAGGTTCTACTGTATATTGAACTATAGTTTATAAACTTACCGATTATTGTCTTGAAAAACGAAGAGAAGAAAAAGCTTCTACTTGCAAAATGACATTTGCAAAGTATAACTAACCTTGAAAGATGAACAACAAACATTTACTATCAGCTGATTAAACCAAGTAAATAATGGAGTGTTAAGCGAGTTTTTAAGGCCAGTGGGGTGGTGCTCAGATAGTATTTCTAAATAAAAATAGGCCTATGTGTTAAGCAGGGACTCTAAGAATGTCCAGGTAAAATTTCAATTCAATGGGTCCAGTAGTTTTTACGTGATAGAGTAACACACAGATACCATTAGATTTTTATATAATAGTATAGACATAGCCTTGAAGAAGTTATTGCATTACTTTCTTTTCTTAGTTATATTTTGTTTTCTATTTACCTTCAGTAAATTTCGTCTTGTACAAGTCTCACTAGTGATGATAAAAAATACTGAAGGCAGCTAGACAATGCATTAAGAAATTTTTCAATACACAAACAAACTTTGATTCTTATAAATCGAGTCTTACCTGAATGAACTGCTTGATGCATATACAATGAATCCATTCGTTTGAAAGCTAGAGGACAGTGGTTACAGCTAAATGGTCGCTCATCTGTATGTACAACTTCATGTTGCTGTAATGTCCTCTTTGTTCTAAATCCTTTCCCACACTTGTCACAAACAAACGGGTATTCTCCCCTATGGATAAGTACATGCGTCTTGTAGCCCTGAACTTTAGCAAAAGCCATTCCACAAACCTCACAATCAAAAGGCTTTTTGCTTCCATTGTGTTTTGACAAATGATATTTATAGCTCAATTTTGAAACAATCTTCTTTGCACAAATGGAGCATTCATAAATGTCTAAGTCTGCTTCGTTTTTAAATGGTTTAACCAAGAATTCATTTTCCATCACATTGTTGATATCAATATGACTTTCTCTGTGCCGGTTCAGCGTAGATGGCTTTTTAAATGCTTTTCCACAGATTTCACAAATAAACAGCTTGTCCGCTGGATGAATGAGATAATGCTGCTGAAGTAACGATTTCGTTAAGAAGGTTCGATCACATTTTGAACATTTATAGTGCTTATCTTTCTCTTTGTGAGTGTCTACATGAACACGCAATTCCGCAACAGATTCTAGTTTCCTGCCACATATTAAACAAGGATAGCCTTGCGTTTGGATTCCAAAATGTATCTGAATATGATTTTCAAGGTTTTGCTTTAACCTGTATGCTTTGCCACAGATCCAACAAAGATGGCGTTTGTTCGCATCGTCTGTTTCATCTACATCATCATGACTCTCCACGTGATCTTGTAAATATGCTAAAGATGAAAATGCCTTGCCACAAACTTCACAAATATAGTTTCTGTGGTAACTCTTTTTGTGATTTTCAAGCGAATGTTTATGTCTAAAACCTATTTTACATTCTCCGCACATAAACAGTTTGTTTGAATTCGGATGTTTACGCTGTATGTGTAACTTCAATACTTGCAACATTGAAAACTCCATTTTACATTTTGGGCAGGAATACTGTCCTTTACTACCAGTGCTGTGTTTTGAGTATTTATGTAAAACCAGGCTCACCAAAGATTTAAAAGTTTTAGGACAAACGGGACACGAGTGTCTCTCTGTGTTTTCAATAATTATATCTTCTTCATTAGTACTCAGAAAATGATTTGAAGAATTTTCTTCCAAATTTTCCATCTCGTTTAGAAATATCATCTCTTCTAAATCTTCTGAATTTTCTCTGAAATAATAAAAATCTAATGTTAAAGATTTGACAAATATAAAATTTGTCTTTATACAAAATAAGGTTTTTGTTTTAACACATTGACTGCCAACCCGTTTTCCAATCACCTTCAAACTAATTTTTTGTTTAAATAATGACAAAATATAACAACATTTTGTCTTTTAGTGTGTTTATTCATTTAAACTAGTTTATTTTATAATGTCGTTGGACATAGGTGACTGTCATGGAGCAACATAAAAATATTTATACTAAGTGGCGCCGAGTCGGTCATGTTGTCGGGCTTACTACGCATTCCCTGTTCAAGGGTGATTTTCCGAATGTTGTAAAATGTTGACATTTGTATTGCATTTCTTCAATATAAATATATACTATAACGTAATTTCACAATATTATAGATATTTTTAAACAATTAATTTAGCTATTAGATTTTTCTCACACATTTTATAGATACACAATTCAAACCTTTAGCATAACTATTTTTATTTGTAGATATATTTTCTCGAATAATTAAAATGTAAATATAATCTGAACATTATTCTAACATTTATGTTTGTATTGTTTCAATACAAGTATGTTTTGAAGTGAACTGTTCTACAAATTTTATATTATCTTATGATTTGGAGGAAGACGGTTAACCGTTAAAGCTTCTAGCTTCTAATTTTCGAATCGTTCAGTTTTTTTAGATGAATTTGTTTTGGGATCAAATCAAATGTAACACTATTCTAAAACATAATGTAGTTCTAGTGTAAATAAAAACTATTTCTTTGTATTTCTGAACTTCTAGTTTCCCAATAATGATAGTCTTGTAAGAAAAAAAAAATCAAAAATTTTTCTGAAGAACACGCACAGAGGCAGTGTAGGACACCACATATCGTGAATATGCCAAGCTACCTTGTGTGATGATCTAAAGTTAGGTCTACATTGTCAGTCACTGGTGCAATGCAAAAATATATCTTCAGTTACAGGTGATCGCCATGGCAGTCAACGTGTTAGGAAAAACTGCTTAAATCATGTTTTAAAAATATAACTACATGCAAGTAGGACAAAAATATTTAAATTAAGATTAATACAAATTATCTTAAATTGTTTGATAAAGTAGAATTCAATTACAGTAGAACTACGATAGTTTGAAGCTACTGGGACTAATGAAAAAAATTCAAATTAACCAAAAATTCAGCTTGTGGTCTTTTTCAAATGATATTCAGAGAGTCAATATAACAACTAATGGTCTTGAAGTGGTTGATGTTTGAGGCATCTGTTGTACCTATGGTTAAACTATACAATACCCTTTCCATAAAATATTTTGCCAATGAATTTAAATGGGCTGGGATAATTTGTTAGGTTAGGTTGAAAGTGCTTTCCTTTGAGCCAATTCTTTAGTTCATTAAAAAGATGCAGATTATTTGGCACCAGTACTTTAATGAAAGGTGATTGAAAATACTAACGGATCTGTTGAATTGCATAGGCACTGTAAGGACAAAATAATCCTACAATTGAGCATGCCTCTTCAAGCACAGTGTTCGCAGAGGCGATACAAATATTCCCTGCTATACATCTCTCACAGCCTAATTCAACAGTTGGCAGTGATATCAATCTAATTCATAACCAAGTCCATCTTTATAAATGCTTATACGATCCACAACGCCTTGAATAATTTTAACAGGATATTTACAATGAATCCCATAAAATCTCAACCTAGTCCCAAATTAATTCCATTTTTTTTCTGAACTGGTCATAGCTAGGTAAACGCTTACAAACTAATAAGCTTCATTCAGTAATTCATTACGGCTAATTTAAATTCACTGGCAAGAACATTTGAAGAGCACAGTATTTATTGGACAGCTAGTTCCCAGGTATAAGATGGCAGCATGTTTGTCAATGCCTGAATCATCAAAGTGATGTCAAAAAATAACCATAAATCTACTAAACTTTTAATAATAGTTTTTTAAAAATATATTCACTTAAATGGCTTATTGATAGTTGAAATAACCCCTTACATTTCTCTTTTCAAAATAAAGAAATTCAAAATACTTACATAATTATAGCATTACTAAGGTCATCTCCATTTAAATCTGCATGTTGGCCTTCTAATGTATCTCCCAAATCTTCACTCTTTAACAATGTAATAAGCTGGTTTTAGACACAAAAAATTAAAACATAAGAAATAAACAGTTTACATTTTTGAAGAAAGCCGTAACTATTACTACAACTATGTCTAAGTGTAATACACTATATTATGTTATTACAAATAGCCCATGTCCCTTCTCAAGCCTTATTATTTTAGTTGTTCCTCATACAACTGAAGCAATTGCTGGTTTTTAGAATGCTATATTTCATCCTTGACACTCTATACACAACTGATTTTCTTTTAAGAAAAACTACTTTAAAAAAATCTGAAAATTTGTATTAGTTTGTCAAGTCAATATGACTTTTTAAGATTTAAATTTGTTCACATAAGGACATACACCTACAATTTAACCCGAGCCAAAGTCTTAATCTTTTCCAAAAATATTTTGTTAGTGATAAGAGAAAAATAAGACAACCTGACAATATACTAGAGGTCCTTCAACATACTCAAAACTCAATAACTCTATCCAACTCTTCAAAAGAGAAACATAATGCTACAAAAATAAAGCTAACATACAGATTGGTCAGTCTACTAAAAAGCTAAAAATCATATTTTTCTAAATCTTTAAACTAGAAACATTGATGAAATATGGATGGGGAAGGCTTGATAATGAAAAAAAGTATTTGCTAAAACTTGGGAAACACATTTCAACCCAATAAAGATGAAGATCTAAGTGAGCTTACTAGAACTGCGATGTTGGAATATCTTCTATGAAAAGAAGACTGCATCTACAAACCCTTTCAACAGCAGCGATGTTACTACTACATTTTTATATTTATTTTAAAGCAGTGAAAAGGTTTATGTTATAACCTACTTTTTATTTTTAGTCTTCCCTACCATCCCTCGATGATTTTTAAAAGCAAACTTTTCTAGCTTATGCACCAAAATAAACAGTAATGAAACTGAATCAGCTATAGTTGCCTTCTCGATTAACTGTGCCTACTTTTGATTGTTACCGTGTATTCCTGTTAACGCATTTCATTTGAGGTTAGATTTTGCTGCTAACTACTGCAGAGAAAACGTTTATCGTAAAACATTATTTTAGCTCATTTGGAATTGGACGTGAGGATGCAGTTTGTCACACACTGCATTATGTTTTCAGGAACTATTTTGTAACCCCTCCCCCCCCCCCGTATTTTGCAATTGGGTCGTAGTGGGTTTTAACTTACTTTAAAAAAAACTTTAATTATCTTTATCCACTACCTTCATTCTTTATACCTACTGAGGCTCGCTGGGTCAATTGTTTGGCTAAACAATTGTATCTCACTATTAACTCAAGCAGACTCACTGTCTGTTTAATAGCTCTAATAAAGACAGGTAACATTAAAATTCTCGTTTATGTTTATAGAAGAGATTTAATTTGGAAAAAATTCAAAACATTACATTTTAATTACAATTTGCTTATTGGTCTTTTTTACTTAACAAATTAAAATTTGTTTTCATCTTTTGAAAATGTTCTCTGACAAAGCTAGGTTTAATGCACGCTGCTATTCTATATTTACTGATTTGACCAAAACCAAAAATATTTAACAAAATTAAATTTAAAACATACCTTTGGCAATCACCTACACTTGTGTGGCTTTGTTAAGACATATCTTAATTACACTAGTTCATTTTTAAATTTTGAAAACAATAAACTGAATGTAACGAAGCCACTAATAACATTCCTGTTTTTAATCAATTTAGAAAAGTACATTATTTAAAAGTTTAATAAAAATTTTGACAATTACTAGCCCTCTGAGGTCCCTTGCGAGAGAGTGCTTAAAGGTCTACTCCCCATGTGAATTCGGAAATGCCTCTACCATTGTGCATTCAGAAACTGTGTGAGAACTTCCTGCTAGCTCTGTCGATGAAACATCTTTTCGAAAAAACAAAAATTTCTTTTAAGCTACGGCGATTTTACATTTACTAAACAACAAATATTTATGTAACATACTTAATTATAATCAGAAATTATTAAACATGTTACAATTTCACAAAATCCCGCCTAGTAATGGTGTAATTATTAGTGTTGTTGAACAGTTTCAAAGATCAGGTAGTGTTTTAACACAAAAAAAGGGCTTTTCATGCCCCCCCCAACTACTATCTGTCTGTAAAAATAAAAACCATGATAGAGTATTGCAGCAAGTGTTAGTCACTGGAAAGAAGCTTAACCTTATAGGAGACCTCAGGAGATTTTGTTGTGAAACCTGCCTTTTTGTTCACAATGGTTCCAGCAAGATGGTACAACCTGCCACACCTTAGACAACACTGCTTTCCTTCAACAGGGTGTCTAGTAAAATAGCTTGAAGAAATTCCCTAAGTTTTCCCTGACTTTTCCTCTTTTAGATGTATATAGAAAGCCCAGTTTACATTGGGCCCATCCATTGATATCTGAAGGATCTTGGATAAATCTAGACTTTGAACACCTTTTAAGAACGAATTGAGTAACTCTTTTGCTTTTGTGTCTGTAAGGAACACAGAACCAAAATATCGAGCTTTCACTTCATTCGTCTCTGCATCCCAATACCTAACACTCAAATCCATTTGGGCTCTTTGTGATATTTTGTTTAAACTTTCATCAAAGCCAATTACATAGTTAGAATTTGAATTTAATGATGTCAGTAACAGGTCTTTAAAATAATTTGATAAACCGAATACAACACTATAGGAAATTTTATCTTTCCGCAATCTCATGTTCTGTGCACCGGTGCTATCAGGGAACATCCTTGGAAAGAGGCACACAGTACCTTCTGCATTGCTTAAAGAAGTGTTGCATTACTAAATTCACGCACCATATTATATAATCTCTGCTTCGGTCACTTCATCTTTTAGTTTATATTTATCCTGAGGAAGGAGGGGAGGTAATGACGACATCTGCATGATGCGATTGCCCGCTACGGCAATGAAAACTGGAACCTTCCATGTTGAAATAAACAGTGTAAAAATAATCACCGTCAAATAAAACACATACTATCACAAGTCTAGACAAATAGCTGGCTACGAATATTTACACAGCGTTCTGTGTGGTCAGAAACAGACTGAGTTATCTGTTATCCCCTCCCGTCCATATGATAACAGAACCACTGCGCACCCCAAGGCCACGGTCCAGGCTAAAACTTCCCAGGTGTACCAACTCGACACATTTATTATTTATTGACATAAGTCCTGAAGTCGTAGCAATGGGCTTATCAAATAAATAATGGGCATCTAAATAAAGAAGTGTTATTTCCTGACTGCCCTGCCCCTAAACCAGCCCGCTGGCTTACAATACCAAATATTCGAGAGCAATGGCCACTAGTTTTGTTTCTAATCAAAATAAATATTTTCCCGATTTTTTTAAATTTTCCCTGAATTTTCCAGAATCTTAAAATTCCTTGACTTTTCCAGGTTTTCCCTGTCGCTAGACACCCTGTTCAAGAATCTTTTGGCAACCACCTCATCTCCCTTAGAACAAACTTTCCTTACCCAGCCCCCCCCCCGATCTTATATCACCTAGTGTCAACGTCTGGGGAATGATGGAGATTTTCAGTGATGACCCACCAACCACAATCATCCAACTACAGAAAAAAAATAACCATGTGTATAATAACAAGCATGAACAAACCCTCCTCCATGAATTAAACCCTTCAGGAACGGTACGAGTGTTGCCCCAAATTGAACTGAGGCTATATATATAGAACATGTTTATACCCCGAGTATAACCGATTTGGCTTCTTTTTTCTTGAACGTGGTTGTAAAACTATGTAAACCAAATATAATTAAATAAAATAAAATCTTACACTGTTTCAGTGCTGTTTATTTTGGCACATATAATAGTTCTAATTGCATCGGATAGGTGTCAGAAGTGTGTTGTTAGCTAGCTCCTGCCCAACACTAGAATTAGTGTTCACTTCAAATGTCAGAGACAAAAAACAAGATATCAGAACTATATTTGTAAAACAGTCACACAGCAAAACTTTCAGGTGAAAAATATAAAATAAAAGCTCAACAATTATAAATATTTGTCAAAACCCTTGGTTTCTCAGGGCCTTGAAATTAGGTTAAATGACTTAGGAATAAGAGTAATGAATTTCAGAGTAAATATATATGCATTCATGTGTAAATCGGAAAACTATCTAGGTTTAATCATAGATGAGAAATTCTATTAACACGTAAAGTGCGATGGGTATGCATGAACGCACATGCTCTACCGGCGCCTATTATTAGAGAATGTCTACTATAACAACATTTGTCAAAATAAACATTCTTCAATAGTTCAACTTAATTGTACAAAAACTAATAAACACTACTATAACACACTTCAAGTAAAACTAATACGATAACAGTCCTTAATGACAGCAATGGTGGGATAAAAAAAAGAAATTTGCATAAAGCCTGGCACAATTACCAACAAGCAACACAAAATTTTCTGACAATAGCTAATCTCACACTGAAGATATGAATTGAGAGGGGGACCGAGGCGTGCATGAACGCCTACCACCATGGGTGCCAGTAGAGCATGGCCGTTCATGGATGCTTATCACACTCAAAGTGTTAAAAAAGTTAAACAAGAAAATGAAAAAAATGTATAACACTAAATTTAACAAAATGCATTGAATCTTGAATGTAGTTCCAGACCATCCAATACTCAAGCTAGTTTGGGACTATGTTAATCAGTTTTGGGGATACACCATATTACAATCCGAATTAAGATCTGTATAGAGACCGGAGAACAAACACACTTTATCAGACTATGTTTGGCATCTTTCTTTATTTGTGTGGTATCTAAGCAGTTAGCTAGTGTGATTACTTTTGTGAGCAAATAATAAGAAAGGATTGTGTACAGTTGTGATAACCAGTAAGGAGACAAAAAAACCTGGTACAGGATATAGGAGATATTACAGCAACACCTGTGCAAACTCTTGTACCGTACTAAATAGCCATACTCTCTGACGGCCATATAGAAGTTTCTACTCATTACACCTCTTAGTAAAAACAAGATATGGTAAGCATTAGGTAGAACTAAGGATATAAAATCCCTGGCACTGGCAATAAGGGTTTAGGCAGGTTTATATAACATCTGGAACAGGATATTGGGGCTACCTGTTATACTCCTTAGAATTAGGTTGGACTAAGGATATAAAATCCCTGCCACTGGCAATAAGGGTCTAGGCAGGTTTATATAACATCTGGAACAGGATATTGGGGCTACCTGTTATACTCCTTAGAATTAGGTTGGACTAAGGATATAAAATCCCTGGCACTGGCAATAAGGGTTTAGGCAGGTTTATATAACATCTGGAACAGGATATTGGGGCTACCCGTTATACTCCTTAGAATTAGGTTGGACTAAGGATATAAAATCCCTGGCACTGGCAATAAGGGTCTAGGCAGGTTTATATAACATCTGGAACAGGATATTGGGGCTACCTGTTATACTCCTTAGAATTAGGTTGGACTAAGGATATAAAATCCCTGGCACTGGCAATAAGGGTTTAGGCAGGTTTATATAACATCTGGAACAGGATATTGAGGCTACCTGTTATACTCCTTAGAATTAGGTTGGACTAAGGATATAAAATCCCTGCCACTGGCAATAAGGGTTTAGGCAGGTTTATATAACATCTGGAACAGGATATTGGGGCTACCCGTTATACTCCTTAGAATTAGGTTGGACTAAGGATATAAAATCCCTGGCACTGGCAATAAGGGTTTAGGCAGGTTTATATAACATCTGGAACAGGATATTGGGGCTACCTGTTATACTCCTTAGAATTAGGTTGGACTAAGGATATAAAATCCCTGGCACTGGCAATAAGGGTTTAGGCAGGTTTATATAACATCTGGAACAGGATATTGGGGCTACCTGTTATACTCCTTAGAATTAGGTTGGACTAAGGATATAAAATCCCTGGCACTGGCAATAAGGGTTTAGGCAGGTTTATATAACATCTGGAACAGGATATTGGGGCTACCTGTTATACTCCTTAGAATTAGGTTGGACTAAGGATATAAAAACCCTGGCACTGGCAATAAGGGTTTAGGCAGGTTTATATAACATCTGGAACAGGATATTGGGGCTACCCGTTATACTCCTTAGAATTAGGTTGGACTAAGGATATAAAATCCCTGGCACTGGCAATAAGGGTTTAAGCAGGTTTATATAACATCTGGAACAGGATATTGGGGCTACCTGTTATACTCCTTAGAATTAGGTTGGACTAAGGATATAAAATCCCTGCCACTGGCAATAAGGGTTTAGGCAGGTTTATATAACATCTGGAACAGGATATTGGGGCTACCCGTTATACTCCTTAGAATTAGGTTGGACTAAGGATATAAAATCCCTGGCACTGGCAATAAGGGTTTAAGCAGGTTTATATAACATCTGGAACAGGATATTGGGGCTACCTGTTATACTCCTTAGAATTAGGTTGGACTAAGGATATAAAATCCCTGGCACTGGCAATAAGGGTTTAAGCAGGTTTATATAACATCTGGAACAGGATATTGGGGCTACCTGTTATACTCCTTAGAATTAGGTTGGACTAAGGATATAAAATCCCTGGCACTGGCAATAAGGGTTTAGGCAGGTTTATATAACATCTGGAACAGGATATTGGGGCTACCTGTTATACTCCTTAGAATTAGGTTGGACTAAGGATATAAAATCCCTGGCACTGGCAATAAGGGTTTAGGCAGGTTTATATAACATCTGGAACAGGATATTGGGGCTACCCGTTATACTCCTTAGAATTAGGTTGGACTAAGGATATAAAATCCCTGGCACTGGCAATAAGGGTTTAAGCAGGTTTATATAACATCTGGAACAGGATATTGGGGCTACCTGTTATACTCCTTAGAATTAGGTTGGACTAAGGATATAAAATCCCTGCCACTGGCAATAAGGGTTTAAGCAGGTTTATATAACATCTGGAACAGGATATTGGGGCTACCCGTTATACTCCTTAGAATTAGGTTGGACTAAGGATATAAAATCCCTGGCACTGGCAATAAGGGTTTAGGCAGGTTTATATAACATCTGAAACAGGATATTGGGGCTACCTGTTATACTCCTTAGAATTAGGTTGGACTAAGGATATAAAATCCCTGCCACTGGCAACAAGGGTTTAGGCAGGTTTATATAACATCTGAAACAGGATATTGGGCTACCTGTTGTACTCCTTAGAATTAGGTTGGACTAAGGATATAAAATCCCTGGCACTGGCAATAAGGGTTTAGGCAGGTTTATATAACATCTGGAACAGGATATTGGGGCTACCTGTTATACTCCTTAGAATTAGGTTGGACTAAGGATATAAAATCCCTGCCACTGGCAATAAGGGTTTAGGCAGGTTTATATAACATCTGGAACAGGATATTGGGGCTACCTGTTATACTCCTTAGAATTAGGTTGGACTAAGGATATAAAATCCCTGCCACTGGCAATAAGGGTTTAGGCAGGTTTATATAACATCTGGAACAGGATATTGGGGCTACCTGTTATACTCCTTAGAATTAGGTTGGACTAAGGATATAAAATCCCTGGCACTGGCAATAAGGGTTTAGGCAGGTTTATATAACATCTGGAACAGGATATTGGGGCTACCTGTTATACTCCTTAGAATTAGGTTGGACTAAGGATATAAAATCCCTGCCACTGGCAATAAGGGTTTAGGCAGGTTTATATAACATCTGGAACAGGATATTGGGGCTACCTGTTATACTCCTTAGAATTAGGTTGGACTAAGGATATAAAATCCCTGCCACTGGCAATAAGGGTTTAGGCAGGTTTATATAACATCTGGAACAGGATATTGGGGCTACCTGTTATACTCCTTAGAATTAGGTTGGACTAAGGATATAAAATCCCTGGCACTGGCAATAAGGGTTTAGGCAGGTTTATATAACATCTGGAACAGGATATTGGGGCTACCTGTTATACTCCTTAGAATTAGGTTGGACTAAGGATATAAAATCCCTGCCACTGGCAATAAGGGTTTAGGCAGGTTTATATAACATCTGGAACAGGATATTGGGGCTACCTGTTATACTCCTTAGAATTAGGTTGGACTAAGGATATAAAATCCCTGCCACTGGCAATAAGGGTTTAGGCAGGTTTATATAACATCTGGAACAGGATATTGGGGCTACCCGTTATACTCCTTAGAATTAGGTTGGACTAAGGATATAAAATCCCTGGCACTGGCAATAAGGGTTTAGGCAGGTTTATATAACATCTGGAACAGGATATTGGGGCTACCTGTTATACTCCTTAGAATTAGGTTGGACTAAGGATATAAAATCCCTGGCACTGGCAATAAGGGTTTAGGCAGGTTTATATAACATCTGGAACAGGATATTGGGGCTACCTGTTATACTCCTTAGAATTAGGTTGGACTAAGGATATAAAATCCCTGCCACTGGCAATAAGGGTCTAGGCAGGTTTATATAACATCTGGAACAGGATATTGGGGCTACCTGTTATACTCCTTAGAATTAGGTTGGACTAAGGATATAAAATCCCTGGCACTGGCAATAAGGGTTTAGGCAGGTTTATATAACATCTGGAACAGGATATTGGGGCTACCTGTTATACTCCTTAGAATTAGGTTGGACTAAGGATATAAAATCCCTGCCACTGGCAATAAGGGTCTAGGCAGGTTTATATAACATCTGGAACAGGATATTGGGGCTACCTGTTATACTCCTTAGAATTAGGTTGGACTAAGGATATAAAATCCCTGCCACTGGCAATAAGGGTTTAGGCAGGTTTATATAACATCTGGAACAGGATATTGGGGCTACCCGTTATACTCCTTAGAATTAGGTTGGACTAAGGATATAAAATCCCTGGCACTGGCAATAAGGGTTTAGGCAGGTTTATATAACATCTGGAACAGGATATTGGGGCTACCTGTTATACTCCTTAGAATTAGGTTGGACTAAGGATATAAAATCCCTGGCACTGGCAATAAGGGTTTAGGCAGGTTTATATAACATCTGGAACAGGATATTGGGGCTACCTGTTACACTCCTTAGAATTAGGTTGGACTAAGGATATAAAATCCCTGCCACTGGCAATAAGGGTTTAGGCAGGTTTATATAACATCTGGAACAGGATATTGGGGCTACCCGTTATACTCCTTAGAATTAGGTTGGACTAAGGAAAGGACATAATACTGGTACTGAAAATAGGATAAAATTATGTCATCATTGGGCAGGGTCGCTTATCTGAAGACCTTCTCTCAACTGAAGAGAAATATCTGCCTTTATCGGGTATTGACATTACAGTCATGGATATAAAAGAAGGAAATATTACGACTTAGTGAAACACAAGCCACTTAACACTTTAGCTGTTGAGCCAATTGGCTTAAAGACCCAACAGGCTGAACCGAACTGGCCCGATGAATGTCGGGCCACTAGGCATGCATTGTTGTCTAGCAACGTTTTATGTTTACTACTACTACTCAACTGGTGTTGCTACTTTTAGAAAGATGCATGCACTGTATTAAACAACAAGCTTCACACTATTTAAAGATATAATTACGATGGTTTTTGTTTGATAGATAAATGTCGATGGCATTATAAACATGATGTTATTCTAGGAGCTTTTTGTCAGGAGTTACGATCCGACACACTTATTTGTTAACAGTTTTAGTAAAGCTGAGTTGATTATTCCAACCAAAAAAAATTGGTTCAATAAAAAAAGTTTATCTTTATATTCTTTAATAATATAATAAATAATTTTTAATGACATATTATATTGATTTTCACTATTGATTTCAAAATTTCACAAAACCTAAAAAAGTCAGAAATATTGACTAAATATTTAGTTGTAAAATAATTCTTAAAAAAACGGACTTGGTTAAGTTGAGTACAAACATTAGTACCCTAAGATAAATTCATCCTTACGAGGAAGTAAATTATAACATAAATTCCTAAAAAAGTAAATTATTAAGTTTTAAAACTTTTACTTCTTATGAATCTTGTATAGTATCTATCAGATCTCAAGCATTACTTATCAGAGAAAGAATATGTTTACATTTCTGTTCTATATTCAAAATATTTATAAACTCACAAATCAATCACATATGACATGTCTTAGTTTTCATAGGAGTTCATTTTGGTATCATTTACACTATAAAAAAAAACTATGCTAGCCAAATTGGCCTGACATGTGTTTTTTATAAATATTATGATAGGAAAACAAAAAATAAGTATAGATTATTTTAAAACAAGCTTAAAATATTTTGACAATTCTCTGGGACATGCCGATATTGTGGGCAGCTAAATACCTTGGATATTGTTAATATACCTTGGAGCATTGCCTGAAATTTCTTTAACACGTTCAGCACGGCTAGCGTACCGGCACGCTCTGGGTTCCCTTACGAGGCACAGAGAGCCTGCCGGTGTGCTCCCAGCTTACTTTCTTAGAGACGGCGAGCTCACCGGCACGTTTACTCCCAGGCTAATTGAAACTTCTCTAGTGTCGATACGTGTTTGTATAAAGGTTTGATTTACATCAGTGCTTCAGAAGAGTTTGGAGAACATTGTGCCTGAGTTGTTTTTAAATCCGACCATCCCAAGTTAACTTTTGATGCTTCAACTGAAACAATGCTTCAGGGAGTTTTATGAACAGATTTAATTTGGTTTAACTTTTATATTTTAATGTCTTTTTTTAGTTTGAACCACTTAACGCAGCAAAATATCCAGTAAAAACAACGATCATAACAATTAACTAAGCTTTCTGAACTAACACAAGAATAAACTAACAAGTGAATGAACCAACTCGAGGTGGGAACACACTATTGTAAATATGAGTCATTGACAAAATGCTTGGACGTCCGAAAACCTAATGTGTCAACATAAGATTGTAGTAAACAAATGTCAGCTAATCTCGACTATAAATAGTCTCGGACGAGACATATGTATTATCTATGTCTCCGTTTACATTATCGATCTCCGAAACACATGGCACAAACAGAAATAAACATTCCGAGTTAAACGTTGAGTGCTTATTTTAGTATGTAGTATATTTTAGTAGTAAGGTCTTTAGTTTTGTATGTAAATTATATTTTTTCTCTGTCTTTTTTATTGTGTTTTATTATTTGTCATACAGTAATTTATCATTTCTATTTCTTTTTTTTTAATTATGACTTGATAAAACAATATTTTAGTGTCTAGTACACTGTTCTGATGTCCCCAATAAACCTGTATGTTAGAAATAAAATTATTGAGATGAAAACAACGGGCTCGATAATTAGATGCTACGACAAGCTATGCAACCCGTATAGCATTCCACTGCCATCAGAGGTGGAAGTTAACGAAAAACAGGCAGTAGTTTGATGAGATCACCAATATCGCCACCATGCTGAAATAAACCATTCATTGGTCACAAACCATTTAAATTATTATTTTAATACTTTCTTAGGTTATAAATTAGAATGTTTTTGAAAATTGCTGTGTGAAACAAGTAATTAATTATAGACAATCTGTAGAAGGTAATTATACAACAGTCGAGATAAGGATTTTCAATAACCAAGTTCTAAAGGCAATTAAAATATTACCTATATTTAACCCTTTAATACGAGGGTGGTCCACAAAGTAACCGCCGTTTGGGCGTGGTGCGATAAGTAGTGGGGGTAGCGGCGCCATTCTCATATCGGTGTGCGCAGCCGTTCAGTATGGTTCTAGCTGTGCAAGGGAGAGTATCGTACGATCGCGCGTTCTTTTGTTATAACGTAAAAACATGAGCGCCGCGATAGAAAATCCTGCCAAATGTGAAGTGCGAGGTGTAATAAGATTTCTGTGGTCGAAAAGTTACACAGCAACTGAAATTCATCGTGAATTGAGTGCGGTGTATGGCCCAAATGTTATGAGCGAAGGTGTAGTCCGTCAATGGGTTCATTTTTTTTTTTAAATGGAAGAATGGGCGTTGTGTTTGTCCATGACAATGCCCGCCCTCACACAGCTCAAAAAAACAACTGAACTATTGGAAAAGTTTAAATGGGACGTTTTTGACCACCCCCCTACAGCCCGGACTTGGCTCCCAGTGATTTCCATCTTTTCCCATACATGAAGCGGTGGCTTGCATCTCAGAGGTTTGCGAGTGATGAAGAGCTTGAAATGCTGTGACAGGCAGGCTACGTTCTCAGACGGCAGATTTTTTTAAAGACGGAATTTCAAAAACTGTTAAAAGATATGATAAGTGCTTGAATTTGTATGGTGAATATGTAGAAAAGTAGAGAAAAGCTGTAGTTTTAACATGTATATAATAAAATTTTTGTATCTCAACTGGTTTATTTTTTATTTCAAAACGGAGGTTACTTTGTGGACCACCCTCGTAAAAATACATGCCTTTAAAAATTATCCATCCTGCACTTGTCTACAAATTTATTAACAAAAGAACAAGTTTAATATATGACTGTTTTAAATTCTTCCGATTAATATAACATCTCAGCTATAAGAAGTTAAATAGTTTAGTAATTTTACCTGGAAATCATTGTCTTTATGTTCAGATGGTCGAGGCAAAGTGATGAACTCTTTGTTTCTAAAATAAGCGTCAGCATTAAAGAAAACAATTAATATGTTGTAGCACTGCTTCAGCTTCTGGACACATGATTTACAGGTTATATTTGGTAAGCCATCATCTTCGCTCACCTGCAAAATTAGATAGATATACAATACTGAGGTAAAACTCTACACATAACTTTGTGTTTATTTAAAGGATTTTTCTGTTTTTTTTATTCAACAGTTCCAGAAAGTAAGAAAGTATGTCTAATAAGGGTACATAAGTTTTAGCTTGTATTTTCTTACCACCAAATGATTCCAGAAAGTAAGAAAGTATTTTTACTAAGAGTACATAAGTTTTAGCTTGTATTTTCTTACCATTAAACGATTTCAGAAAGCAAGAAAGTATTTTGACTAAGAGTACATAAGTTTTAAGTTGTATTTTCTTACCACCAAATGATTCCAGAAAGTAAGTATTTTTACTAAGAGTACATAAGTTTTAACTTGTATTTTCTTACCACGATTCAAAAAATGTGTTTATTATATCTATATATATTTAACTAGACTTTAGGGTAAAAAGACAATTTGGTAATATATGATCAAATACGATTCCTCTCCAATTTCTAAGTGTTTGCTTTTGTTACTCAAAAACATATTCTGAACAGAACATTTTAAATATTAATAAACATTAATAGTCTTTCAAATTAAAAAAAAAAAGTAATATAACAAATGTATCAAGACACACAAAATTGTATAAACTAGACGTTTCATTGTAAAACAAGAATACTATATTTTACTACATTACTATATCCATTTCTAGATTACAAAAACATCGTCATCAACGTTATCTTCCCTGGACTCTTAGAAACAACTATCAATATTTATGATAATACTTTTGAACAAATGACACGGCTAAATTGTAAATGTAGGCCTGTTTCTAAACTACAAAGATATATTATTTTTACCACAACACAATGTAGAGCCATGTAATACTCGTGGCAATTTTAGCAGGAAAGGATAGATAGGCTCTTGTACTTAAACTACTTGTATTTTTACAAGTTGGCTTTGCAACTTAATTGGTATTAGGGTTTTTAACTAATTGAACATTATTGAAGAGATAATTTCTCTACGCGGTGAACAAAACATGAGATTAAATCATTTATTTCACGTCATGCTATTTCTGAAACGCATACCTTACAACATGTAGTAGTTTACAACATATGATTTCATGTAACTACTGATTTTGTGTTATAGGTTATGTTGTAGAACAGCTGTTTTACAGATAAATTATTATTAAATAGTTTTGATAAGTTAATAAATAAATCTATTTATTTTAATTTTGATAAATCTCAATACAAATAATTTAATATAACGATAATAAGTTACGTATTTTTAAGCCAATTTTTGAAAAGAAATGTTTTAGGGCCTAAAAATTTATACTTTTAAAGAATTTATTTGAATTGTTATTTAAAAAATTTGTATTCAGTAAACATTTAACAAATGTTTTTTGCTGCCCCATTATTTTATTATCAACTAAAATAAATATTAGTCTTTATTAAATAGATTCCTCAAATAAGATGTAAACATTGAATGGAGAATGTATAAATTTATATTTTCATTGAAACTTTTGCAAAAATGTTAGCTCTATTTAATAATGGCTTACATATTAATTAATATGAAAGATAATATTAATATTTCTATAGTGAAATTATTTCAAATTTTAGAATTTATATTTTTTAAAGAAATTATTTCAATTGTTATTAAAAAATTTGTATCCAGTAAACATTTGATAAATTTTTTTTTTTTACCCACATTATTTTATTATTAACTACAATAAATATAAGACTTTATTAAATACATTCCTCAAATAAAAATGTAAACATTAAATGGAGAATGTACAAATTTATATTTTCATTGAAACTTTTCCAAAACTATTAGCTCTATTTTGTTATCACTTCTGTCACGACTCCCTCGAGTGCCAGAACCAAATTTTTATTTAAAATAGTTCTTTAGTAAGTTTATCTATAAATGTTTTTTATATTTGTCATATTTTAACCCTTTGATTAGCATTCACATACCAGTACGTGAGATCGCACAACGGCCAGCGGGCGTTGTGTACATTCCCGTACATGTACGTTCTAGCATTTCTCAGATTAGCATTGCTGTACGTTTACAATTTGTTTTCCTGTATACTGTGCTGTATTTTAGGTTAAATATTTGCAATTATCTGGACAGTAAATACTATAATAGTACATAGTCACCATTCTTTTGTGTCCAAAGCCTATGGGTTTTCCCAAGTATTTATAAATTGTTTCGAAGTTTGTGCGGTATTTTATAATGAATGCCTATTGGCGATTGTATAATGAAGAAATTCTTTTGTGTCCAAATTCAATGGTTTTTCCCACCTATTTACAAATCGTTTTGAAGTTTGTGCGGTATTTTACAATAAATAAGTATTAAAAAAAAAGAGATTAAGAAATAATTTTTAGCAAAAAAAATTATCAGTAAACGTAAGGTAAAGTTTGGTTAACATGAGAAAATACGTAAATAAAAACAAATAATAAATATTAATACAATTTAACAAATTTTAAAAAAATAAAATAAAAATTTGAAAAAAAGTGTAAAAATCTTTCAAAAATATATTGCTTCCAGGGGCCTTATCAGGGCAAGAACATGTTGCTAATCAAAGGGTTAAATATCAATATATTTTTTTAATATTTTTCCCATTTTAAATTAATTTTAATAAATACGTTAGATTAATATACTTGAATAGTTACAAAAATTAATTGTAATGTTAGCACATCAAATCCAAATTGTTTTTAAAACCAGCTTTTCTGTAATATTCATTGTTTTGATTTTTTTATTATTAATGCCAATCTTATTATTTTACAGATTCATTTATAATTATTTTTACTTTTATAATTCTTTAATTGATATTATAATCATTATTTATATATTAAGTAAAAAAACTAAAACAATTTTCCAATGTCAAGCCTGGTTTTTAAACAAACAATTCTGTTTAGCTGAATATAGTGAAATTTTGAACAATTTTTTTCTAATCCTATTCTACACAAAGGAATAAATACAACTTACCTTTCCAGGTATGACAACATTTAGCATTTTACGGATTTGTGCTGAAATGTCATCATTTGCAAAAATGTCAATACTATCTGTTTCAACTTGTTTTGTACAAAACCTGCACAGCTGAAACGTCACAGTAACAGGCGTGAACTGACCCTGTGACAGTTCAATGACTTTCTTTTCAGGAACTCTGCATATTTTAACAATTTTAGCTGATTTTAACAGGCTATTTGGTTCTTTGATTCTGACAATTTCATCGTTATCTATATTTTGATTTGGATCTGCTATTTCAACTTCTGTGTTTTCATCAATGAAAGTGGCTTCGTTTATTTCAACCATGGTGTTTTCATTTATGAGTTGATTTGGGACACTTATTTCCATTACTTCATCGTCTCTTACTTCGTATGTTTCAGAATCTTCAGAATCGTGTTGAGTAAGAATAGGCTCGTCTGAAAATAACGGTTTTCACATAATAATTTTTAAATTAAATTTTATACTTTTAAAAATTACAAACAGAAATTCTCAAATTTGTCCTTGACAACTCGTATATTTTGTTATTTGTATATTAAGCAGCTACATTGAAACATAAATTTACTAGAGCTAATTAAATATTATATAAAAAACAGTTTTTTTTAGATATCTTCTTGTATAAGAAATAAAATTACTTTTATATTTAAACAAGTAATATAGAAAAGAAATTTTTAAAAGTCAATTCCTACTGAGGTCAGCAAAGAAAATTTTTTGTGGTTACTCTTTATTTTATAATTACAATATAAATATGTATATACATAAGATATAATCACAATATTAAATGGCAAAAAAGACTAATTTCCTTGCCATTTTCCATTTCCCTCTATATACAGTGTAAAGTTTTGGAGTACAGTAAATTAACCGATTAACCGTCATCGTCGGGACCCTGGCCATGACGGTTGACCGAATAGACAAATAACAGAAACACTCCTCCAAAACTTAACCTCAATCAATTATACTATAGACGGATTTCACTCTCGTAGTAATGTAATATATTTTGGAGCAAAAAGAAAATAAACACGATTGTAATTGCAAATAAAACTATATATTTCATGATAAAAAGGTATGAAATATGGCACAGTATCTACAAATATGGGAAAATATTGTACATCAATATAAACTTACAGGCGAAATTGTTCATGTAGCTTAACAAACAAACCGAACGCGTCACTGCATCTTAATACTTGAGATGCCGGCCTTAATATTGGCTTTTTCACAGAGAATTGCCAAAATATTTTAAGCCTATTTTTCAATAATGTGTTTCTTCTCATAATATTTATAAAAACACATGTCGACTCTATTGGCCCCACAGTTTTTCTTTAGGGTAAATGATACGTAAATAAACTCCATCGGACCAAATGACATTGTTTCTTATTTTATTATATTTTCTTACCTGCACAACACTGTCTTAATATTGTTTGTGTAAAAATTAAACAACAAAACCATAATTTCATGTTTTGGTTACCCACTCAGGTGATAAAGTGTTTTAGCGCTTATCACTAAGACATATAAACGTGTCATTGATTTGTGAGTTTATAAATATTTTGTATATAGAACGGAAGTGTAAACATATTCTCTGTATGAAAAGTAATGCTTCAGATCCGATAAGTACTACACAAGATTCATAACAAGCAAAAGTTTTAAAACCAAATGACTTACTTCTTAAGGAATTTCAATTATAATTTACTTCCTAGTAAAGATGAGTTTATCTAAATTTATCAATGTTTGTACTATACTTCAACTAAGTCCGTATTTAAGAATTATTTTACAACTAAATATTTAGTCAATATTTCCCAACTTATTTTTTAGGTTTTGTGAAATTTTGAAAACAATAGTGAAAATTAATATATTACGTCATGAAAAATTACTAATTTTATTATTAAAGTATATAAGGGTAAACTTCTTTCAATGAACAATTTTTTCGGTTGGAATAATCAACTCAACTTTGCCATTTTGGTAACAAATAAGTGTGTCAGGCCGTAACTCCTGACAAAAAGCTCCTAGAATAACATGTTTTTAATGCCGTCGACGTTTATCTATCAAACAAAAACCATCGTAATTATATCTGTAAATAGTGTGAAGCTTGTTGTTTAATACAGTGCATTTATTTTTCCAAAAGTAGCAACACTGGTTGAATAGTACTAATAAAGATCAAACGTTACTAGACAACAATATCAGGCCTAGCGGCCCGACAGTATTCGGTTTGAAGCTCATGGTGGTCTATAACTTCTCATTCTATCCATCTCTTGTAATGTTTCACTATTACAAGGAACCTTTGTCTTGTAATTACATATACTTTTGTATGTAATTCATTTCTGGCTATAGGAAAATTGGCTCAGTGCCAAAGTGCTGGATTTCAAACAAGCACTTCCTCAGTTCAAAACCGTTCGTGACATTTTTTCTATTTTAAATTTTTTATATTCAAATAAATATTTGAAAAAGCTGTATTAACATCAATTGTAATCTACTATAGGTTAAGAAAGTGTATTTGAACTTTATTAGGCGAATAAAGACATGTTTTATTAACAATTGAAAATTTGTGCAAGATATACATCAGAGAAAGTGTGAGCTAATAGAAGGAATTGAAAAAACCCTGCTTCAGGTTTAATTAAGTCGAGTTAATATTTACCTTGTACTTCAACTTCTGAGTAAGGCTCCTCCATGTATTCAACCTCTTCTTCTTTAACATAAGCAACATCTTCTTCTTTAATATAATTTACTTCCATGTTATTCAAGTTTTGTTCTAATAAAACTGAAACATAACTCAATTAGAACATATAAACAAACAGAAATTTTTTAAAATATACATATATCAAGTACAGTTTTTTAATTATAACTTTAAATTATTCAGTACCAATTTTTACTTATGTCAGATTATATTTAATAACTTCAACAGTCTTGGTAAAATAAATATATCAACATTTAATGACATTAGAAGCCAAAAATTGTTTGCTTGAGAATTTCACAATTGTGAAGTATTTATAGATAATCTCATCAAATACTCATGCCAGTATGAAAAACATAATAAAAATCAATTACGCTAAAATTATAAAATAATACAGTAACACCTGGCCAACAGAAGCAATACTATAAATCCAGTTACAGAGTGTCGATGCATATATTATGGAGTAATTTTTAACCGTTTTTTACATTTTTGTTAATAATAAATAATTCACTATGAGCTAGATTCAGAGGAAATTCTAGATAAGGACATGACATGAATGGATTTCAGAACATGATTAGAATACCTTTTACAAATGTAAAAGACCTAAGTGATATTTTCATTACTATCCTGTTAATAGTTTTGCCTGGATATTGTCATTACTATCCTGTTAATAATTTTGCCTGAATGGCCCTCTGGTGCTATAAAACAACCTTTTTCTGATTTGTCCAATAGCCTCTAAAGCAGGGGCCGGCAACCTCTGCCCGTATGCAGCCTGTGAAATGATTTTGTGTGGCCCTCTCCACAAGGTTTTTCAAATTCTGAACTGGCCGGATAGCTTAGGCTAACCGGTTAGAATACAAATAGGTTGCTTAAAACTAGAATCACACTAGCCATAACAATAAACACCTAATAATAAATTACAGTGGAAATAAGTGGAAAGTAGGGTCTAAGTGTAAGTAAGTGTAGGGAAAGTAAGTAGTAAGTGGAAAGTAGTGGAAGTAGGAGATGTGCATGTAGACAAGTTCACCCCTACAGCAATTGTTTTATTTTAGTAAAATTTTGTTAGTTTCTAAATTAACGTGTTTTAATTCATTATTTCAGCACTTGAAAATATTAATAAAGAAATTTGTCTGAGGTAAGTTAGAAAATTGTCAAATTTGTTATCCGGAAGTACGTAACCTATTTTATAAAAATTACTTTTAAAATCCATTAATAGCTGTTATTCAGTCACCTTCAGTGCTGTATTAAAATCAGTTACATTACATCTAATATTAGGAAATAAAATAAAATTCATGGTTATTTTATATTTGTGGTCCTTACAGAAATGCTAGAATGAACGTGAGGGCCTCAAGTAAAAAAGGTTGCCGACCCATGCTCTAAAGTATCTTATTTTTCTATGAAGATCCAATGATAAGGTTAGATTCCTAACTTTTTTTTGCACTGTTTCTAACAGATGACTCTTGTAGTCCAGCACAGATTGTAATCCAAAGCATACATATAACAGATTTAATACCAGGTAGTATTGCTTATCATTTATTTACAAAGAGAAGTAGTTAAATTTTGTTTCACTTTTGCAGTTTATCACACACTGCAAATATTACTTCTTTTGAATGTTGTGCTGCAATAAAAGCGTTAATAAGCAATAAAAAACAGAACATAATTCTGATACTAGAATTTTAAATAATGAATAAGAAGGGATTCTTCTAAATGATTTTGGAAGTTATGCGATTTTAACATTGGACTTCTATAGTAATGAGAAAACAGAAAGTTTTGATGTACTATTTATTTCAGGTGAGGAACTTTTATAAAATTGATACTATCCAACTACCATCACCGTCTACCATCATAGATTTCTTTTCATAGCAAATCTTGATGCTCATAAATACTGATGTAAGTAACGAAACTTTATATTTTAACAAGTTAATTGTCTAAAATTAATAGAATCCCATTTGGATTTTCAGGAATTCCTTTTCACAACTGATTAAAAAACAATTTTTACAGCTGTTGACACGTAAGCTGGCACTTGGACCTGATATTGCAGTGCTTGGTGTAATTATTCAAAAAGGAATGATACCAAAAAACTTATAACAAAACAACCAGATACTTTTGCTACATCTTGATATCCATGTCAAAAACCCTCTTACACTAATATCTATATTTTAAAATTTTAAACAAAGCAGAATTTTAAATACAATAAAAACATATTTAAAAAATCCACGTTTTTCACACTCATTTCTATTAAGCGTTTAAAAATATCCATTTTCAAAAAACCGACTTCACATAAAAATGCCAAATTTTCAATACAATTATCATAAGTTATGTAATACAATACTTGTTGCAGGTATACTGCTGATTTCAATGTAGATAATAATTAATAGAAAATTATTTATCAAACATGCTTATTTTTAGACACAATACACCAGACAAAATTAACTTAAAGTTAAAAAAAGACCAATTGCTTCTGCCAATACTAAGTAAAAATAAGGAAATTAACTATTGTATTACATTATAAAATTAATGCACATTTTCTGTGAAAAATATATTTATTGTTTGTATTGGAACAAATACTTAAAATTAAAATTCTCCAAAATACTCCCCCTCAGCACTAATATACTTCCAGAGACATGCCTGTCACATCTGGGAGGCACCCTGAAATTCTCTACAGAAATGTGTTTTAGGAACATGCTTTTGGATGTTTTTAACAAACTCTCAAAGCTTTTCTTTCAGCTCTTTCTTCAAAAGAGAAATTTTAAAACGACAAATTATTTTAAAGCTAAAACAGGATTGTAAGTGGGCAGGGGAATCACCACGGTGTTGTCAGAGACAGGGAGCTGTTAACGATGAAGGATGTGTGGCTGGCAGCATTGTCATGGAACGAGAGAACAATTGTAGATTTCCTAGGTATAAAATTTAAAAGAATAGGTGAAATATATAATTTAGAATTTGCAGAAAAGATACATATACTGATATTGTAATTAATGTAAAATCAAACCACCGATTATAATAAATTAGCGACATTTAGGTGTAGAGAATAATAGCTACAACAAAGAAGCGATATGAAAGTTATTGAAGAAAATTAAGGGAAGAAGAAATTTTATAAAAATCCTGGAAAAGAACTAGAGGGGTGAAAATAGATTAAATTTACTTATATGGGAAAAAAAGTTTTATAAATTGAAAAAGAAATATAATAAAAATGTTGGAATGACAACTAATAATACATTAAATGATAATATGGAGAGAAAAGGTCAAGTTAGTAACACCGGCGTTTATAAAATGTAATGAAATTGTAAAGCAAGATATGAAGTATGACAAATGGAAACTTGAAGCCAGATAAGGTCATTAAAGTATGCAATGGATATTTCAAATTATGCTACGCATTTGTTTAAAGAGGGTCATACACCGGAAGAAATAAGGGTAATGAAAATATTACATTGTGCTAATAGAGGAAAGTGGTTAAATACTTTAGAAAATTTATAACTCAAAATTAAAGAAAGAAAATATAATAAATGAACAAGTAAATTCACAATCAGCCGTTATTTACAAAATTTTTAAATTATAAAGTAGTTGAATGAATATAACTAAGAGGAGGTGTGAACTACTAAGAAATGAGGTCTGCGCTTAGAACCTCGCAGAATGAAGAAGAGGGCTACCAATTACAACAAGCTCAAGACTAGAGAGAACAATACAGTTTTAAGTTTTGATAATGGAATTAATCCAAAACGCATCAACGAATATCAATATTTTAATGTTTTTTACATTTTAATTTTTTGACATTTAGTTTCATGCTATGAATATTGTTTTATGTTATTTTCAATAAGTTAATGTGTGTGTTGATTGATAAATAATCCAAATAACTACAGGTAAATTTTGAGCTTCTGAAAAATATTCCAATTTTGAATCGTGAAGTAAAACAATGTTTTAAAACTAATTAGAGGCGATTTCATTTTTTTTAATTGGTCATAATAAACCAAATTAATCATACACTCTAGCCATGAGACTATAAAAAATTATGATTATATCTCTACTGCTCTACATGAATAAAATACATTAAGCACGTATAAATTGTATCAGACCAAATTTATAACAAAAATTCAGGTTAGATAAATGAATATACAAAAATAAATAGATGTAATGTAAATCATATTTGCGCATTAAAATTTCTAAAATAAAATCAAATAAATCCAAAATTTCTCCCACGACACAACCAGTTATAAGCAGTTCAAGATGTTTTAGAGCTCTATAAATAATAAAGTTATTTTTAATTATATAGAACCATAAATACCTCTTTGGATATTTTCATCGCCATAAGCATCATTTCCAAAACAAGCATTTAAAGTTCCTTCTTCAACCAAAGTTGGTACGGCTGTTTCTTTCAAGATTTCTTTATTATCATCTTCATAAGCATCATCGGCAAAATGAGCTGAACAAATGGAGTAATTTTCCAATTCGTAGACTATTGGCTTTTCAATAAATCTAATCCAGTGGTAACGTCTACAAATAAAAATTTCTATCATTAACAAATACAATATTATTACAATAACACGAAAAATAATTACTGATAAATATTTATAGATCCAGATATCCAGGAATTTTCTATCTAGTTTAACCCTTTAGACCATTGCTGCCTATTAGCGAAATATAAGTCACGACATTAAATCATTCCATTTCTATAGACATCAGTTTTCGGTCACGTACCAGACTAGATGTACAAGAAATATTTATCGCTAATCAAAACCTGCACCATATATAAGGGAGATAATTAAAACCTGTAAGTTATCATTCTATCAAAAATTCTAGATAAAATAGATATACAAGTCATCAGATTTTATGTCAAAAGGACCCTTGCTTAGTTTAGTTGGTACTTGGTGTCGGTCAGTAGCTGATGTTTCTTGTGTATCATACTGTGGCAATATGGAAACTTTGGGGTCTTGCAAGGTTGACCATTTGTTAGAATATTTAGACTGACATAGAGACAAGAAATTGCATGTCTAGGTCCCCTTCAAAATACTCTCCGCCCTGATGTATATTTATCTGAACATATTACAATGAAAATATTGGAAAGAACCCTAATACCACAAAAATAATTTTAAAAAACAAAGAAAACAAGTTACTTAAGATTGAACCCTTATGTACATTTTGATGACCAAGTCATCATCATCAGAGGGTTTTATACCCTTAATCTAAGTTAATTTTAAGTAACTTGTTTTATTTGTTATTTTTGATTATTTTTGTGGTATTGGGGTTATTTCCAATATTGTAATATATTGCACCACTGTGCTCTGGATATTGTGTATCTGAACATAGTTCCCACTATTGAAAACTATCCTGAAATGCTTCTTTGTGTGTTCATCATCTCGTTTCTGGCATTTGCCTTAATCTCAATAATCATCTTAAATCTTCTTTCTTTCAAAGATCTTCTGAGAATGAATAACAAATCAGTAGGAGCATGGTCCAGTAGGTTAGTAGGTTGGGTGAGAAAGAATAGGTTTCAAGTGTTTGACCGAAAACCTACGAGTTCTGAGAGCTGAATGAAGGATCTCATCATGACTAATCTATATTTCTGGACTTTTCTGCTATATAACATTTCGCAGATGTTTAGGAATTTCAATGTAGTAAATACGGTTTGCAAGACTTGCTCGAATCAGAGCGTTGATTTTGTGAGTTGACATGGAAGGATGTGTATGATCTTTTTCTTTTATCAGACCTCATACATTTTCTCTACTTGATGGACCAAAACATAATTGAAATTTATAGTGGTCAATGTTTATAAACAATTTCAAGGTATAAGAACAAAATTATGTAGAGGAACAGTTGAATACAAGGTTAATGGTGCCATATGAAATGCAATATACATAAATATTTTATACATATACTTACAAAAGAAACATATAATTTAAATATAACAATTTAAATATAAATTATTTTAAGAAATTATCTATAGCAATACTTACAGTGGATTCCTTCTAGGAAAATCATAAAAAGTAACTCCTGGAGTCTCTGATGTTCTGGAGCATCCAGATACAGCGCATGTCTTTATTGTATCCTGCATTTCCTTTGCATTCTAAAAGTAAAAGATTAATTTAAAGTATAAACCTAAAAAGGAAAGAAAATTATAACATTAGTATGTTATAGGTTACAATATTCTCTATAGCATTAATGAAATTTTTTACTCACTAAATAAACTAAAACCCCAGAATAGGTTGTCAAAAGTTAGTGCCAACGAGAATTTTTAGAACATAATCTTGATTTTTTTAAAACTAGTTACAAAACAGAATAAAACACAGGTAAATTAAGGATTACTATAAGAGATAACGTTTTATAAATTTGAAAACAATTGATTTCTGGACGAATAATGTTAACGTTCAGTACCCCACATTCCGCATATATATATATATATGAAGTTAATATATTACTATGTGAGTAATTTTATCCACCATTAAGTGCAATAATTTTACCTTGAGTGATGAGGCACCTTTCGGTCGTTGACCATTGTCGAATCACTCGAGTGATTCGACAATGGTCAACGACCGAAAGGTGCCTCATCACTCAAGGTAAAATTATTGCACTTAATGGTGGATAAAATTACTCACATAGTAATATATTAACTTCATAAAGTCAGTGCAACGGAAAAACAATGGATAATGTTAAATATCAAGAATATATATATATATATTTTATGTTATAACATATATTTTATTTTATTATATATATATATATATATATATATATATATATATATATATATATATATATATATATTTTATGTTATAACATATATTTTATTTTATATTATATATATATATATATATATTATTTTATATTATATATATATTATTTTTTAAAACAACACAGGTTATTCAAATACAAGAATATTTATTATTTTATATCCAAAGCTTTTCGTTGGCAAACAGTACCAACATCATCAGGAATGAAAATTACAATAATTTTCATGATTACCAACGAAAAGTTTTGGATATAAAATAATAAATATTCTCGTATTTGAATAACCTGTGTTGTTTTAAATTATTAAACAAGAAAATGTATTTTATATTTATATATATATATATATATATATATATATATATATATATATATATATATATATAACAAAAAATAAGTACACTAGTACTAAAATTACTATTTATAAACTACTATAATATTCACATAAACATTATAATAAAACTCACTAAATACAAAAGAAATATTTACAAACTTCATAGTAAAAACTTTAGTAAACACTAATTCAGTAAAATGGGTAACAATTGTAGAATCACCAATGGCCCAATGATAAAGTACAGTTAGGATCTTTTGTTTACAAATTCTAGGAATTTTGCAAATAATGGTTCATAAATTTTACAAATAAATAGATATCCAGGATTAATTTATAGAAAAAAACCTGGTAGTGAAGTGAGGTTATACGTATATGCCGATTTTCAACGTGGGTTTCAACTACTATATCAATTCATTCTCCTTTAAAATGTATTGTGGAGTGACGTCCTGGGAGTAACGTCACAACTGTAGTTGGTGTTTTAGGAATCTAAACTTTGGTAAATAAACAGATTGCCCACTCCCAATGGAAAGCGTATCAAGAACATGTCCTGAAGCTATAGTGGTAATAATTATTTTTGTTATAGCCACAGAAGGTTAATTTTATATATCTATATTGAAATACACCTATGAAGTATCCAGTCAGGATGGATTTGGATATAATTTTATATAGTTAACCATTACGTGATGTATAAAATTACACCCAAATCTATCCTAACTGGAGACTTTATAGGTATATTTAATTATATGTATGCAAAAACCATAAAAATTAGGCCAAAACATTGCTTCTCAAATAACTACACACGTAAGATAGCGTAACATGACTGTATGACTCCACGATGCAGGCAGGCGTTTCACAACTTACTACTGCCCACTGAATTTTTGACCCAACTTTAATTTGATAAAAAATAAAAAAATATCAATGAAAATAGCCTTAGGGCATGTTTTGGAACGTTCCATACCAATATGTTGTTTTAGAAATGTAAACAACCAAATATTTTAAATGTTGCAAAACCGTAAGAAAAATCATAGTTTAAATTTATGCTAAACATTTTTTACAATCTAAAACTCACTGTTAAAACACATTCCTGTAGCAAGTAATTATCCAGTAATTGCTGCACTATATGGTAAAAATATAGTCTTAATGACGTTGGTGTTAAAATTTTTGTTTTGTTATTATATTACTCGTTTTAATGTGTAGAACACAAATATCAACTTTTTCCTACACGGATAGTACGGGAAGTTACTTTTTTCACATTTTAAATGCCGTTGTACAGGCATGTTGGCCTATAGCGTGATCCTGGCGCACAGTAGTTACAGCGCACTGCACTACGTCTAGATTTGTAATTTTATACAACATTACTATATTAAAATATACCTACGAATCCAGTAAGGATAGATTTGGTAATAATTTTATTTTACATTACTATCTACCTGTATTAAAGTATACCTACAAAGTATTCAGTCAGGATAGAGTTGGTTGTAATTTTGATAAATATTTAAAGTTATTGCCGATGCAGAAAATTACAACCAAATCTATCCTGACTGAATACTTTGTAGGTATATTTTAATACAGGTAGATAGTAATGTTAAATAAAATTATTACCAAATCTATCCTGACTGGATACTTCGTAGGTATATTTTAATATAAGTAGATAGCAATATTAAATAAAATTATAACCAAATCTATCCTGACTGAATACTTCGTAGGTATATTTCAATATAGGTGGATAGTAAAGTTAAATAACATTATAAAACCAAATCTATCCTGACTGGATACTTCGTAGGTATATTTTAATGTAGGTATATAGTCATTTTGTATAAAATTATAACCAAAAGTTAAATTTTTATATTTTAAGATTAGTATTAAAATAAACTGACTTTGGCGTAGTGCAGTGCGCTGTAGCTACTGCGCGGTCGGTTCACGCTATACATGTTATTACAGACTAACATTAAAATTGTGCAGAAAAATTAAACATTTTGTATTTTCCGCAGAAAAAAGTTTATATTAGTGTTCTACACATTAAAATGAGTAATTTAAAAAAAAAATTTGTAACAATATCAATAAGACTCGTTTAAAATCTGAAAAAGATAACTTTCCGTATTTTCCGCAGAAAGAAAAGTTGATATTCGTGTTCTACACGTTAAAAAGATTAATATAATAAAAAAAAATTTTAACACCAACAACATTAAGATTACATTTTTACCCACTATATTAAACTACATACTGTTATATTAATATAACTAGAAAGTATCCAGTTAGCATAGTTTATTTTCATTATTAAAAAAAATTAATCTATTACATTTAACTAAAAAAAAAATTAAGTTTCTTACAATAAACTGACCAATTGCTAAATTGAAGAAGAGCATATTATTTATTGCTTATGCATTAGAGACATGTTAAGATGTATGTAACAAGTTGTGTTGGTATACTATGGATTTTTTGTTTTAAATACTGCATACATTTTAATTTTGAATGTGTTTATGTTACTTAAAAATACATTATAAAAAAACATGAAATTAAATTGAAGTTAAAGAACCCCATAATCAGTGGTTTAATTTTAAAATATACAAACATAACCTTATAGTATAATGCGGACCATGTAGTCATGCACTTGGTCATGCGAGATTTCTCATGCACTACCACTTTTTAAAACATATTACATATTCAGAATGTTCTATACATCAAAAGCTTATACATCTAATATGTCTACACATATTTCAAGATTATTTGTTATTTCATACCGAAGCTAATTTATCATGGAATTTATCTAATATCGACCGTCTCATGCAAGTCAGTGTTTTGTCAGTCCTTATCATTTTTGTAGGAAAGTATTTATACTGACTTTCTACCTCCTGTTTCATCTAATGCGATCTCTCAAGGACAAGTCCTCGGTTAAACTCTTGACAGTATAGCTCTTAAGAACAACTATACTAATTTAAATGAATATAAAAACTAAAGCTTTCATTAAACAAAAAAAAAACACCGCTATGAACAAACTACATTTAAAGTATCTAGTTAAGATAGGTTTTGTTGACAGTTAATACATTTATGAGGTTATGTTACTATGAGGATTGAATGATTTTAATTTTGAGATGATACTGTGACGGGATATAGTAACGTTGTATAAAATTTCAAATCTAGACGTAGTGCTATAGGCCTACATACCTTTACAACTTAACATTTAAAATGTGAAAAAGTAACTTTCTGTAATTTCCGTGGAAAAAAAGTTGATATTCGTGTTCTACACATTAAAATGAGTAATATAATAACAAACAAAATTTTTAACACTGTCATTACGTCAATATTTTTACCAAAATCACTTTCAAAACATATGGAACTAAAATGTTTTGTGTACATAAATGCCTGACTATTTATTACTGACACATTTTTTAATACCAAAATCTATTTTAAGTTCACATTTTGTAGACATATTACAATTTAGCATGTAATTAATGTAGTAATTACTAATGACATATTAATAGTACTTTTAGATCAAATATATTTTTTTAGGTGTTTGTAAAAGTTGGCTATGTTTCAATTTTTTTAAATTACAACTGCAATATATGGTTTGCAATATTTTAAATCACTTCTTTCCTGCTTAGAATTTACTTCTGAGTATCATGTGAAAATGAAAAAAAATCTAAATTGCTTACTTTTTGTCAAGTATTACCGAAACCTTTGCTAACATCATGTACTAATTTTGATAACTAACAATCCTTACATCATTATATAAACTAACAAAATTAAATTAAGGTATAATGTCCAAAGTATCAAGGTAAATTAAGTATAATCCAATATCTTTATTACTGTAAATTTTTAAACAATGATTGCTACAATAAAACTGGCCTGAAATATCCTTGAACTAAGTTTTGTTCAATAAACATAGTAGGCTTTGTTACTACCTGATAACTATAATATTTAAAAATTCATTAGCTTATATACCCTACCAATTACTTGAAACTACTAAAAATTAGGGGATCACTTTTTTAAAATATCTTTACCTTTACGTCTTTTTTTGAAAATCAAACTACTAGGCCCTCCTACATTTGAAAATTCCTTGATATGTGTGAAACGAAACAAATTTTCTAGAGAATGTGCATTAGCCATTGCTGAAAATTTGTATGAAACCATTTTAGACGACCGACACTAGTGTTTTAGGAGGGAAAATCTTAGAGTTTAAGAGGAGCCAAACTAACGTAAATTTCATCCAACTGAGTCACCTAGTACAAAATAATTTATGTTGGGTGATAACGTACTATTTCAATAAAAAGAAATATTATCACTAGAATATAACTACTATATATTTATCTGTGTTTCCCTGTAAATAGAACAGAGATTGATAATTAAACTTACAAAAACATCATAGAGTCTGAGAGCATAGATAAAGATAGGAACTTACCAAAATGGCTTGGGTTCAGTTCTGTTTCATGTCCGTTCTATGCCACACAAGTATTCACTCATGAATACATAGCTTGCAACATGGATGCGGAAATAATCTGTGCTTCCAATCATTGGACATGAGGAGTTGCTGCGTTGCCACATTTCGTAAATACGGAAGCTACCTCTCGTATATAAAATTAATATATAACATATTATTCTACTTTTTAAATGTAATTCGAGTAATTAGTCACCTAATACGCTTAACTTTAAACATTAAACCCTGAGTCTCTTGATTTAAATTTTTATAATAAAACAAATTAATTAAATATGATATGAGATCAGTACAGAGTTTAAAAAATATACTGAAATTATTATTTAAATTTAATATTAGGACTACTGGTCACTCTGTAAATATAATTAAAAAAGGTATGCTATCTGTTCCTTTTTTATAAAACAACAAATACATAAGTGTGTACGAAACCGTTTAATTAATTGCAATTTGACAAACGTAGTAGTGTTTAAATTCTTGTATACTAACTTGAGCCTGGTAGTTGGTAAGTTCAATTGATTTGTCTGAATAATTTTTAAAATTTTTAACAAATTAAAAAAAGAAAAGTTTAAAGAAAAAAAACGAACTTGCTGTTGAATGCTGAATAAATATTTTTCATTGGTGATTGGAAATTGTAAGTACTTCATTTACATTATTTTGTATTATAAAAATAATAACACAATTTCAATTTGTGAAATTATTTGTGGTTTTTCAATGAATTATTTTATATTTAAAATAAAATGTATGTTTTATAATTAAAAGAATTATTTTTTATATTATATGTTATGTTAACAAGTTGTGTTTTGTTGTAAAAATAAAGATGACAAATTCATCTTAATTTAGCACATATATTAATTACATCTCAAATATACAAAATACTTTCAACACTAATCCAAAAAAATGAAAATGTTATAGGAATATATAATTTCGTTGTAGCTCAATAATTTTGTTACAAACAAATAATTAAAAATGTTTGTTTGTAGCTTTATAATGACAATTGTATATTGGTCAAGAAATATGATTGACATTTTTGTATCAACTTAGCCTGCCAATTATTATATTAAGGCAGCACATTTTGCTTTCACTGTAAGATTATAAGCAGACTTTTTATGTTTATACATTTTTTATCTATACCATATAAATATTTAAAAAATAAGTATAAAGTTTTTAGTAATACAACTTGCATCAATTTATAAGACATAAAATGTTTAAAAACAAAATGTAACAAAACATGTTTGACCACACTAAGCAGCCATCATTTAGTGAGAAACACTAATTATGATTGTTTTTAATAGTAAAAAATATTTTGTCTTAGTAAGTTGAGATTGTTTAATTATAAATTTGTAAAAATTGTAATATTAAGAGTTTCAACTTAAAATATTTGCTGAACATAGTAAACAACAAAATATGTAATGTGGTATAGGACACTCTAATTTTTTATATACATATTGATATTACATTTTATTATTAATCTAAATGATAGTATTTTCATAGAAAAATATTTAATTTTAAGTAAGTATTATCATTCAGATTCAATTTATTAGCAATCCAATATGCCCTTAATAAGGCTACAAAAACTAATAAAAAAAATACACTTACAACTTTTTTTAAAAAATGTTTTAACTTGCCTATAGTAGCACTTACTTTTTTGTGTTGAGGACGGCCGTTTCGGGAGATGTGTCCCTTTGTCAACTCAGACCGTAACTGATCTCAAGGTTTACGTAGGTTAGGGTGGGGGTGGGATATTTTGGTGGTGTGGGTGTATTTTGTGTGTATTAGGAGTTATGATGTCAAACAGTGCGTGTGAGTTGTAATGTAATTGTGTGTTGAGTATGTGTGTAGGGTGTAGTTTGAAGTGCCTATATATTTCGTATTGTTCGGTTGTGTAGCGTTGGTTATTTCTGTGTTGTTTATGAAGAATTTGTAAGTTAGATGTTATGTCTGTGTAGTCGTGTTTTGTGGAGTTGAGATGATCGGCGAAGTTTGATTGGTAGTTATTGTTTTTTAGTGCTTTTATATAGTACAACACACATACTCAACACACAATTACATTACAACTCACACACACTTTTTGACATCATAACTCCTAATACACACAAAATACACCCACACCACCAAAATATCCCACCCCCACCCTAACCTACGTAAACCTTGAGATCAGTTACGGTCTGAGTTGACAAAGGGACACATCTCCCGAAACGGCCGTCCTCAACACAAAAAAGTAAGTGTTACTATAGGCAAGTTAAAACATTTTTTAAAAAAAGTTGTAAGTGATTACTAGTAGCTCACGCGAAGATGGAATCAACAAATGAAAAAAAAATAATTAAATGATACTTAACTAAGTGAATATGTAAGGGATTACTTACCGATGCAAACTAATTACAGTTTAATCAGTGAATTCAAGATGATTACAAGCAACTTGAAAAAAAGATTTTGGTGTCAACATTATTAATATCTGCACTTATATTTTAGCAAATAATATATAAAGGTAAGTTTACTTTCTGACAAATAAATATCTGACTGATAAAATAAACAAGTAATTAATGTTATCCTTGTTGTTAATTGAAAATTTATTCAATTATAGTTCTTTCTGTACATTTGTGGGAAAATATTCTCAAAATTTAGTCATATATTTAAAAACAGTTGGTTACTAGTTTTGTTTTGTCTTTTTTAATGAATTATTCAATAGTAAATAACATTTCACAACTATATTCTTAAAAGGAGGCAAACTCTTATAAATATTAAAATCTTGATGTGTAGTGCAGACCAAGTAACCCGGCACTTGGCCCTGAGAGATTACATGATATTTCTTGGTTACTACCACTTCTTTAAACATGTTACATATTCAGAATGTTCTGTACATCAACAGCTTCTGCATCCAGTAAGTCTATTCATATTTCAAGACTGTTTGTTATTTAATACCAAAGCTAATTTATCATAGAAATTATCTAATATCAACCGCTTCATGCAATTCAGTGTTTTGACACTCCTTATTATGTTTGTAGGAAAGTATTCATACTAACCCTCTACCTTCCCTCTTGCCTACTGCAATTTCTCAAGGCCAAATGCACAGTTATGTGATTCACGTTATACACCATTATTATTACTAAGTAAACTAAAACAACTTATCTAAAATTATTAACATACATAGGAAAGTTCACAGCGTCCTAGCCTACACTAAGGCTTTTGCTGGCTCTTCCTCCTCATCATTACACTTATCCACAGAACAAGGTAGTGTCATCTTCGTAAATAAAACGATTGCCTCAAAACATGTTAGCAAGTAAGTTCAAAAGTATTCACTTAGTTGTGCAATAATTACTTGTAGTACTGTCCTTTGTCTGAAAAATCCAAAATTAGCTTGTTTTTTGTGTGTGTATTAGTTTTACCAAACAATAGCTCCCATACTGCTTACTTCTCTTATTTCCTAAGATCACTGCTCTTGTCTTTACCTTGCAATGTTCTTGTATAATTTCTTGTTGAAGTTATTACATTTACCTATACTTAAATAACTCTTAACTAGTGAATACATAGGGGCTTACTTGCTGACCCATTTCGAAACAATCGTTCCTTTTACGAAGCAAAAAGCTTGTGGCCGTGGGTGTAGGAGTGGAGGTGCTGAGGAGTACTAAGGTAACCCTTCCGAGAATTCCTGGCTCTAGCTGCTTACTATCGGGCCACTTCTTAAGCAACAAAAATATTAGAATATTTTGACCATCGGACCAGTTCGGCACCACCCGAAAGGGCTGAAGCCAAAGTTACTAGAGTCTATTATTAAAATGAAATGCGCTAAGTTAAAACAATAGCTTTGTTTTGTTGAATTTGTGTTACATTTTATGATTTAATGACAGTATGTTTCTATAAATAGTATTGTTCTTTTATTTAATGTATGTGTTATTTGTTAAATCATTTTAAAAATATTGATCTCCAGTAAAGAATTTAATTTAGAAATCGAAACCAAGAGGAATGCTTTCAAACAAATTAGAAGTGTTTTTATACTTCACGGTATATTATTGGTCGTAATCAGCTATAAACTATAAACAATTACTTGTGTAAACTATCTATAGACAAAAATTTGTAAGAGGTACTTAATTCTAACAAATAACCGTGTGTGATTCCCTAAGCTCCTTATTTAACGTTTAAGTGGTAAGACAATCTCAAGTAATTTAACCTATGCGTTTATTTAATTTAGAACTTTGTTTAAACCGCTCATCCTCTAAAGTTTCCTCATACTTTCAAAAGTGAGGTGGTCTTCCAACCAGAGACTATAATTTAATATTGCCTTAAAACCTTGGGGTGAAACCCAACACTAGAGAAAGACTTAAACTTTAATTACGTGTTACAATGAAAATATTGGAATTGTATTCAAAATTGAATGTTCAATATTTTCATTGTAATATATTGTACCACTGGTACAATATACACTGGTGGTAAAAACATAAATTAGAATATAATATCCTGTGGAGGGCACAAAAACACCCAGTTAAGAAAACTACACAGTTTTTTATACACTGCCAGAAGCAAAACAGAAATATATTCCACTCCAAGAGCTAAGTTCTCAGACTAAACTAAGATAAGTTTGCTGACTTGAATTTAACTGATCTAGGAAGAGCCTACATTTGATAAGTTGAATTTGACTGGCTAACAGTGAACATGATTAAGAATGTTGCTAATATGTCTCTGGAAATCTGAATGGAATCGCAAGTCTAAGTTTTTGGTAAGAGTGTTGAGATACAGTTTGAGTTAGGTTTATTTGTCCAAGATCCTATTAGAGAGCTTCTCTAATGTGGGAAATCCAACAAGTTGTTTCTGATTCATTCCTCAGTACTAGAGATCATGAACCTACCATAAGCCGACTTGTAACTTACTTTACCATCAAGTAACATTTCTTACATTTATTGTTTTTAATCTTAAAACACAAAGAAATTATATAATCAGTTAAGTTAGTAGTTTTAAATTATTTTTATTTCATTGTAGTAGGTAACACAGAGATAAATAACGAGTATCAGCTCATGCAAACTCTGGAAAATGTTTGCATACCAGTAGCTATGCAGTGACTGACAAAATGGTAGCATTTATTACAAAACAACTATAAATATAAAAAATAAATTAGTGAAATATACTGATTTTTATGCTTTCTATTATTTTATAGTTGTTTATTTGCAATCATCTTGAATTTAAAGATTAAATCATAAGTAATTATTGTGCAACTATGTGAATACTTTTTAATTTGCTTGCTGGCGAGTTTCGAAACAATTGTTTTATTTACCAAGACAACCCTGTATTCTCATTTCAAAACGAGTCACCAAGTAAGTTCAAAGGCGTTCACTCAAGTTACGCAATAATTACTTATATAACTTAATTAGCGAATTCAAGATGACTAGAAGAAGCAACTTTAATAGCGACCAACGGTCAACAGTAATCAACCTCTACTGACAGACGAAACTCAAATTATACAAAACTTCCCTTCACATTTCCTTCAACACATGTAGAGGGCCGGCTTCTTAAATGAAAGGGTTGTTTTAAAACACGTCAGTAAATGAATTCAAAGGTCACAGGCTCACTCAGTTACACAATAATTACTTATAGTATTATTTTATGATTAAAATAAAAATGCTTCTTCAAAAATTATAAAATTATATTTTACAAAATATTCATACAAGTTTTCTATGGATTACAGTGTATTTACATAAGATGGTTAAATTTTATTGTGATGTTATTAACAAATCCTATTACATGTACAGTTATTAACAATTATATAAATTTTAATATACAATCAAATAATTACAAGTTTAGATATAATTTCTTACACATTTAAGAATCAAGACATTATATACACTACAGAAGACGGTTCAAACACAACAGAAGGCTGTTCATATACAACAGAAGGTGGTTCAATTAATTCAATATTCTCTTCTTTGACCAGATTACTTTCAGAAACAACATCTGTTACTCCAGATTCAGATAACTCTTTTTCTACAACATATGGAAAATTCAACTGTTCAGTTTCTTCTTCGCACATAACATCTTGTAAGTAATCATAAACTTCAGCACTGGATATTCCATGTTGTCGCATCACATGTATCCTAGCATCTGGTTTTCTTGCAAAAGCTCTTTCACAAATGGTGCATTGGAATGGGCGCAGTGCTGCAAATACAAAGTATATTTTTAAATCTCAGATAATTATATTTTTAAAAATTATTCACTTAACAATATTGCAATAATACTTTACAAAACCTTTTTAAAGAAATAAGATAAGGTCAGGATATGAAAAGAAAAGCTGTGTGACCAGTACAAGATTATGATCTGCCAATGTTATCTTATGAATTTTAGTGAATAACTGTTAGGAACAAGTAAGGTACAAGATAATGAGCAAGAATAAAATAGTTCTTAGGTCGGTCAGTTATCGGAGAAAAAACTTCTTTGTTAATATAATAATAATAATATCATTATAATTCTGTTATAGAGATGAATTTTAAAAACAGTAATATAAAATATTTGTTTTATAAGTAAATTCCTACTCAGGTCAAGAAAAAATTTTTTTTTTAAATTGCTTATTTCCAGTCTGTTAATTTTATTCGTTTCATTCAGTTTTAACCTTACAGCACTATTTATGATATTTTGTGGTAACTATGGCAACAGTTTAAGGTTAAACAACGCAGGTTTTGATGACAACCAGATGGGGGAAAAAACTTCATTTCTCGATATCGGAAAGTTGGCGCAGTGCCAAAGCACGCTAGATTTTAAAGATTCATAGTTCAAATCCGGATAGACCTCCAAATTTTTATAATTTAATAAATATTTGAAAAAACTTTATTAACATTGATTTTTATTCACTATAGGTTTAAAAAATATATTTGAACTTGATTGCATGAGTAAAAACGTACTTTATTAATGATTGAAAATTTTTACAAGATGCATACCTAGAGACTGTGAGTTAATAGGAGGAATTAAAAAATTACCAGTGAACCAAAGTCCCTCTAAGTACTTTGAGATATTAGATGAACAAATAAAAACTCTTTTTGCGCTCCAATCAAAAATATAATTATACTGTTGACTCTGCGTAGTATGTGCAAGAAGAGTGAAAATTATTATTTTCGATATCACTTGTATTTCTAATGTTTTAAATTGTCACAAAAGAGATTTGTGATTTTACGGGATAATGTTTTCTTGCAGTTCTATTTTTTTGTTCAGTGCAGGGAGGGAAAATAAAAATAGAATTGATAGAAAAAACTTAATAGTAAATATTTTATGGGAGAAAATAATGGAGCCTTCTTATAATAACATGGAGCAACTGAGGTGTAATTTTTAATTATAAATGAATAAAACCTCTTAAGCCACAAAAACATTTCATTTATGTCCTGATGTACATTTTGATTGCACAGCAATCATCTTCAGAGGAATTATTACAAGATTAAGAGAGTTAGTCTTGTAGTAATTTCCGCTGAAGATGATTGCTTTATAATAAAAATGTACGTCAGGAAATAGATAAAAAATTTGTGTAGTTTAGATGTTTTATTTATTTATAACTAAAGCCTTCTTTTAGTAGAAAAAAGAGGACTTTACCAAGAAGCAATCTTTTTCAAAGACTTTGCTGCAGTGTCCATTCGACTGGACGCCAAAATCTATAAAAATGTTTCACCTTACTTAAGGACTGTAAGATACTATGACCTTGAAATATTCGGTTGAATGGTCACTACCATATTACCGTGTCAATATAACGGGTTTAACTTTCAACATCATCAGAACAAGGAGACTGGGGTTCAGCTAAAAAATTATCTGTTTTAGAGAGACTTAAGTCGAATCAGGGTAAATTATGAAAAAATTATTACCAGTGAAAAAAGCTTGGGTTAATCCAGTGGTTTCCAAGCATTTCTTTAACCCATGAGGTAATAATATTTTCTGTCAATGGTCCTACAGAAAATTGGTGATTATTTTGTTGGTTCTAAAGGTTTAAGTCAATTTTTATCCATTATTCTTTTCTTACTAATGTACTTAATACAGTACAAGTACAACACTTACTGGTATATATATTTTAGAATTTTTTTTAAAACTTGTTAAAATAGCCGATAGACTTGTAGTTTTGGTCTGACCTGCGTTACAAACACCAGAAGAATTTTACATTGTTAAACAAATTTACTGACTGGGTAAAAAACAGGAAAAACAATACTACATTAAAAGCTCAAATATTCTGCACCATCTTGGTCAATACGTTGTTGGTTATCAAAAATTTTAGGATAATAGAACTTAACCTATATGGCCTATCATGGTATACATATACAGTAAGTACTATACAAAACATTATGCTAACTATCAAGGGAAATTGAATGTACTGATAAAATCTCACCTTCCATATTTGTTTATGTATTTCCATATGTATTAAAAAAAAAAAAAATTAAAAGAAAAAATTAAAAAGAAAAAAATTTTGTAAATGAAATTTAGGTAAAAATATAGACGTAATGACGTTGGTGTTAAAAATTTTTTTTGTTATTATATTACTTGTTTTAATGTGTAGAACACGAGTATCAACTTTTTTTTCCGCAGAAAGTACGAAAATATACTTTTTTCACATTTTAAATGTTAAGTTGAAAGGCATGTATAGCATAAACGAGTCTTATTGATATTGTTAAAAATTTTTTTTGTTTAAATTACTCATTTCAATGTGTAGAACAGTAATATAAACCTTTTTTCCACGGAAAATACAAAAAGTTAATTTTTCAGTACATTTTTAATGTTAGTCTGTAATAGCATGTATAGCGTGAACCGGTCGCGCAGTAGCTACAGCGCACTGTACTACGTCAAAGTCAGTTTATTTTAATACTAAACTTAAAATCTAAAAATTTAACCTTTGGTTATAATTTTATACAACATGACTATATACCTACAAAGTGTCAAGTCAGGATAGATTTGGTTATAATTTTATTCAACATTATTATCTACCTATATTAAAGTATACCTACAAAGTATCCAGTCAGGATAATTTGGTTATAATTTTATACAACATTACTATCTACCTATATTAAAATATACCTATGAAGTATCCAGTCAGGATAGATTTGGTTGTAATTTTCTTCATCGGTAATAAGTCTAAATATTTACCAAAATTACAACTAAATCTATCCTGACTGAATGCTTCGTAGGTATACTTTACTACAGGTAGATAGTAATGTTAAACAATATTATTACCAAATCTATCCTGACTAGATACTTCGTAGGTATATTTTAATATAGGTATATAGTAATGTTGTATGAAATTTCAAATCTAGACGTAGTGCAGTGCGCTCTAGCTACTGCGAGCCTGGTTCACGCTATAGGCCTACATGCCTTTACAACTTAACATTTAAAATGTGAAAAAAGTAACTTTCCGTGGAAAAAAGTTGATATTCGTGTTCTACACATTAAAACGAGTAATATAATAACAAAAAATATTTTAACACCAACGTCATTACGTCTATATTTTTACCGAAATTTATTGTTATAAATCTTTTTTGTTCATATAACGTTAAAATAAAACATTCCTCAGTACACTTAACTACACAAAAAGACTAATAATTTTATAATATTTTAATGATTTTTTAAAAAAATCACTGACGTCTGACTGCCTGATATGCGATGACCATTTTCAATAAATTCTGAATAAAGTATATGGAGCTGCAAAACTTCCTGAGCTGCATGCAGGCATTACTCCATGAAACGTTTTCTTGAACTATTTCTTGGTTAGGATGGTTAATTGACATCTGTTTTGTACTGAATTTCCGATGAGTCGTCTTGTAACAAAGAAGGGTACTGTAGTGATTTATTTTGAAAATGTGCCAGTTAATAGAACGTTCCGGATGATGAATGCCATATAAAAGAACTTTTACTGTATATAGTGCAGCTACTTTATATGTTTAAAAATTAAATTTAGTAATGTTACTGATAACCACAACATTGTGTATTATCACAAATAAAATAAAACATTTCTTCACAAACAATTATTAGCATGAACAGAATAAAACCATCCACATTGTCTGATTTAGTAGGAGGTATGAGCCTGTTAATCTTTAACCAATTCAACACATCTTGGTGTTGTTTCTGATAATGCTACAATTATTACCTTTTAAAAGCTAAGTTTAGTTCTATACTTTGATTTTACCATTGTAACTGCACTCATAGAATCAGCCAACTGAATGAAATATAATTAAAAAATACCTAACTAAGGGAATACATAGGGCTTACTTGCTGACTGTTTGAAACAAATGTTTCTTTTACGAAGCAAAGCCTCTACTGTTAGGTACAAAGGTTGTTGTGGAAGGGGTGGATTATTTTGGTTGAGTGATTATCTATTTTGTAATAGAAAACGGAGTTGGCCTCAAAATGTGTGTGATCGTTTAATATGTTGTCTTTATCTGTTGTGTAGTGTTTGTAAAACTCATATTTTTCTAAAGTTGTTAGGTTTATACTTCGTTTTAATGAGTGGAGTATGTTTAAATTAGTATGTATGTCCGTGTTGTGTGATTTTTAGTTCTGTTGCGTAGCTTGATTTTGGGCTTGTTTGGGCAATGTGTTCATCGAAGGGTGTATAAAATGATCTACCAGTTTGGTCTATATAATAGCTGGGAAAATCATTACTTGTTAATTTGTAAATACCAGATAGTTTGTATTTGTCTGTTTGTTTTTGAAAAGGTTGTATATGCTGTCTGAAAGTGTTTGTTGTTTTGTAAGATATTTGGTAGTGAAGTTTTTTGAATGTGGAGGCTATTTTATGTGTGTTTTTGTGGTGGTAGGTAAGGGATATGTATTTGTTGTTTTTTGTATGGTTTGTCTGTGTGGCTGTTTGTGTTTAACATTCATGAGTATGATGTCTATGATTGTATGTTGGTAGCAGTAAGTTTTGTTGAGCAATGTATTTTACTGTACTGAGTTCTTCGTCATGATCTTTCTGTAGCATGGGTATATTGATTAGGTGGTGTAACATATGATTAAATGCAGTGTGTTTGTGTTGTGTGGGGTGATTAGATGTATTATGTATGACAGTATCAGTAGTTGTTGGTTTTCTAGGAAGTTTATTTTATTGTTTTCTTCTAATTCGAGGGTAAATGTGAGGTTTTGGTGTATGGTATTAATGTAATCTACATATCTATGGTAATAAATTAATTTTGTATGTATGATTATTGATCTGTAGAATGTATTGTTGTTCAATGTAATGTAAGAATATTTCGCCAGGATGCCTGAGATGGGGGAGCCCATGGGGAGGTTGTCTTTCTGTGTGTAGAATTTGTGTTGGTATGTGAAGTAATTTTGTGATGTGATGATTTCGTGAGTTTATGTGAAGTTTTGTTTGCTGTGAGCATGTTTTGCAGTATTTGGAGTGTTTGTTCTATGGGCACATTCCTACATCACATTGAACAATACATTCTACAGAACAACAATCATACACAAAAAATAATTTATCACCATAGATATGTAGACATTTTAATATTATACAAAGGCAACAAACGGGAAATAAAACAACTACACAATTACATTAATACCATACACCAAAACCTCACATTTACTCTCGAATTAGAAGAAAACAATAAAATAAACTTCCTAGACATTACCACCACTAAACACAATTTCAAAATATACAGAAAACCAACAACTACCAAAAATTTCATACATAATACATCTAATCACCCCACACAACACAAACATGCTGCACTTAATCATATGTTACACCACCTAATCAATATACCCATCCTAAAGAAAGACTATGATGAAGAACTCAATACAATAAAATACATTGCTCAACAAAACAGCTACCAACACAAAATCATAGACAACATGCTCATGAAAATTAAACACAAACTGCCACACAGACAAACCACACAAAAAACAACAATACATATCCCTCACCTACCACAAAAAAAAAACATAAAATAGCCTCCACATTCAAAAAACATACACTACCATATATCTTACAAAACAACAAACACTTTCCGACAGCATATACAACCTTTTCAAAAACAAACACACAAATACAAACCAATTCCCTTTTCCATTACATAGCGCACAACCAAAATAACTCACTCCTTCCACAGTTATGAATCCATCCCGACAACCTTTGTACTTATCGTGTATGCTGCCAGAATAGGCTTTGCTTCTTAAAAGGAACGAATATTACGAGACGCGTCAGCAAGTAAGCCCTATGCATTCACTTAGTTAGGTATTGTTTAATTATAGTTTAATCAGTGAATTCAAGATGATTACATCAAGCAACTTGAATATAATAGCTCATGATGCGTTCTTGTTTAACACTGGATATTCATTTTCCATTTCACACCATAACTCAGAGAATGAGATTGAAATTTTGACTGCAAAGATGAGTCGGCAGAAATGTCAATTGAAGGTTCAATTTTAAGGCACTTTTGACAATAAGCTTTAGGCATTCTGTGTAGCGGCAACGCACTTTGGGAACCACTGGATTAATCCCTTTCTAAGTCAGAATCTATGAGTTAAAGTTTGAATTGAAATGAATAAAGTGATTATTGCCACAGATCAAAAGGTAGAGATATTATAAAAAGAGTGTTCTCTTTTTCTATACCATGCATATTTTATTGCAAATCTTTAAGTAAACAGCCACTTTCAACATTTCCCTCATTAGATGTACTACAGGAAATAAAGGTAAAGATTACATTACACAACAAATATAGTCCAATCTTGGCAATCCGAATTCGGGCAGTCAGAAACGATTTACGAAAATATCAAAACAAGAAATAAATAAATGGCTATAATAGAGATTCAAGGAAGAAAGGCAAAATTGTTTTGTTTACTTTGCAATTACCTCAGTGTATTGACCCCTTTTGATTAGTCACCCTACAGCAGTTTCAACATTTACTGCAAGCAGACGGTAGAGCCATTTTGTCGTTACAGCGTGTTAAACTTTAATTTTTTAAGTAAACACTTTCTTGTCGGATAAGTGTGACATTCTAAAACGACTTGATGCAGGACCACCTGCTAAAAATTAGCGGAGGATTTCGGTATCAGAAATTCAACAATCAGTGACAAAGAAAAACAAAGACAAAATTTTGTCGTTTGTGTCTTCTATGAAGCAAGGTAGCAGTGCACGGAAAACAGTGACAATGATTGAATACGCTTTGGTAGAAACTGCTCTATAAACATGGTTTCTGCAAGAATGATCGTGAAACATCTCCATATCTGACCCTTTATTGCAAGAAAAGGCACAATTTTTTTTTCTGCACTCTACCTTAACAAAGAAGAGTTTAAAGCCAGTGATCATCGCACCAAAATATGAAAGTGATACAATTGCAGATAAGAATGAAAGTGAAGACATTGAATCGATAGTGGACATCGTAAACAAGGAGATTTAAATTTAGTAAACGTAAGCAAATGGATAAGTGGAAGGGGTGAAAATGATATTGATTTACAAACAGATGGGGGTGTAAATGTAGCAGGCCTCCTCGTGGTACACCCTGGATAACCCTAAATCTACTACAACGAATCTCCGTCAAAAAGAACCTTCTAGAGATGACCAAATCGAAAGTATCAAGTAGCTGACAACTCTTCAACAGAATGTTCTAACATATTCCACTGCCTCGAATCAATCTCACATCTTTTGCAAAATGAATAGTTAATTAGCCTTCAGTGGATCCCAAGTCATGTCGGCATCACAGGTAACGAAAGAGCAGACAACCTAGCAAAAAATGGAGCACAAATTCAACAACCCTACGCAAAAGTCAGCCTCACCTCTGCCAAACACCTTATTGATACAGCCTTGAAACACTCCATGAAACAAGGGCACGAGGAATCCAGGAGAGGGAAACAGTGGGCATCACTTAGCACCACCTCTACCGTTTTGGCCTTGCAGAATCCGATAAGTGCCCACTCTGTCTTAAAAGTGTCATGAATGGGGACCTCGTTTCAATCTGTCCTGAGCTGGACGACCAGCTGTCCAGAATAGGTCGTTACTTGGAGGCTCGATGCCAAATGGCTCAACAGCTAAGTGCAGGCATTAGTTAAATGAAAATGAAAACAGAAGATGCCGAAGAAGAATTAAGAAACCCAGGTATAAAAAAGTTAAAATTAACAAAGATCCTAATTTGACTTCTAACACATGCAATGACTGGGGAATGGAAAACAATATACCATACCATAAAGCCTTGCTGCTGCTTCAGATCAGAAAGGATGTAGAAAAGGCAATCAACAAAACGAAGCAAACGAAAATTTCAGATTTTTTTAGTGCGAAGTGCAATTCCACAAAAAAGTAAAGTAATCATGGAGTTTAGTATATACAGGAGTAAGTTTATTTGTGTGTTGTTCAAGTGGTTGTTATATTCTTCATTTTAAAACTTTACATGATAAAAACCTGTTTCAATTAAAAAATACATCTTTCAATTGGCGTTTTCTTTCAGTTATTGCTGTACGGTACTATACTTAACCAACTCTTCTCTTCCCCTTAACACTATCCTATACTTACTTTATAATACCATATAGGCATATATGTAGCCATATTTACGTCGTAGGTATATGTAGTACGTATACATTCTGGTAATCCAAAATGGCCGTACATTTATTATTTTGGATTACTGGGATTGGATTGTATATGTAAATGTGTATACAAATGTTACATGAAAATATAACATTGGCCTGTAATGTTATCATGAAAATAATACAACCAGTATGCATTCCATAAAAAAAATATAAAATTTAAAAAACAGATTAATAATATAGAATCAAATTTAATCTCACGTAACTTGGTGACAAAAAACATTAATTCCAACTTATAATGCAACATTTTAACCCTTTTACCACCAGGCTCTTAACAGGTGACGGCTAGAGTTATTACCACATTAGGTTTTGTTGTCAGCCATAATTTAATGTGACAAGAGTGTCTAAATTGCCAGGATATTTTGAAAGTTTTTGCACATTTACCCATAAACAATTGTCATTTCACTACTTAAAATGTTGAATTGATATTTTTGGTCTTGTTTTATTCCTAATTGACTGTACTCTATAATTATGTATCCAAAACTAGTTTTTTATAAATTATTTTTTGTTTATTATTTGATTTCATGCTAAATTTAACTGAGTCCATATATAGGCTCTTGGTGATCTGTGAATCTTGTCTGAGCCTACATATAGGCCCTAACAGTTGAGCCTATATATAAGCACTTGGTGGTAAAAGGATTATAAACAAGTTGTTTTCCTTTTCTAATCATTTAATCGTGGCTAGTTATTATGTGTATAGTTGAAAATATTTACCTGAGTGAGTAGTTTTGTGCATATTTAGAGAATAGAGCCGCTTAAATGAAACTGGACAATATGGACAAACAAATGGCCGCTCGTCCAAATGCACTATTTCATGTTGTTGAAGCGTACTTTTTGATCTAAAGCCTAATCCACAATTTTCAATTTGACAAACAAAAGGACGTTCACCTGTATGAATTCGAACATGTGTCTTATAACTATAAGTTGTTGAAAAAGATAAACCGCATTCTTCACAATCAAATGGCTTTTTATTGCCCGTGTGTCTTGCTACATGGTATTTAAAAGTCAATTTGGAAGAAATCTCTTTATTACACATTTCGCATTTGTACACTTCACCATTTTTAACCTTATCTAAGGACTTTGGCTTTTTCAGGAATGTTTCAGTATGTCGCTTTTTATGATAGTTTAGATTGCTAAGCCTATTAAATGCTGCGCCACACTGGCACACATACGGTCTCACACCAGTATGAGAATAGCTATGTTGCGTCAAAAGTTGTTTTGAAAAGAAAGTTTTTTTACAAATCGAACACTGATAGTTTTTCACTCTCTCTTGGTGGGTCATTAGATGTTTTTTATAACCGCTAGAAGTGGATACACTTTTCCCACAAATTCCACACCTGAATTTAGTCGTATGTGCCTGTAGATGAGTATGTAGGCTTGTTCTTAAATGAAACACTTTCCCACACACCCAACAAAGATGACAACCCTCAGTGTTATGTGACTTTTCATGAATTCGACGCCAATGTGCGTTTTTAAATTCTTTATCACAGACTGAACATTTTGTGCTATCATCATGCAACCGCATATGACGTTGTAGCAAAACTGGGTAGTAAAATGATTGCCCACATTCTTGACAAATATTTTTTTTGTGCATTAGTTTCCTGTGACTGTTGAGTAAATATTTCAATTTAAACAACCTGTCACAATCCTCACATGGGTAATCCTTTTCTTCGGGTGGATGGGTTGACTTCATATGAGACTTCAATGTCTTTGCTTTCATAAAAATCATTGGACATTTTACACAATAAAATCTCTTTTTCGTTAGTAAGCCTGGTGGGTGTCTCTCTTTCTTGTGTACCGCTAAATCTTCTAGTGTTGGACAAGTCACATGACACAATGCACACTTAATATCAACTTCTGGTTCTGTGTCATTAGTTTCTAGATTATCAGCAACATCTTCAATTTCTCTAGAAAAAAGGAAAACATTTATAAGGTTACTTCCTTGACCCGAATGTCCAGTATATGTAATTAAAAATTAACATGATGTTATATCATTACGTTACATACAAAGTAATACATGGAGACTAAAAATTTTCTTTAAAAAATGTCTTGACTTTATGGTTTTACAATGAATATATTAGAAAAAAACCCCATAGCACAAAACTAATAAAAAATAACAAATAATACAAGTTACTTAAGATTAACCACTTATGTACATTTTAAAGACCATGTCATCATCAGAGGGTCTTATTACAAACTTACAATCTAGCAAAAAAGTTACAAACTAGAGTGATCTTGTTTGCTAGACTGTAAGTTTGTAATAAGACCCACAGATGATTACATGGTCATTAAAATGTACATAAGGGTTTAATGATAAGTAACTTGTATTATTTGTTATTTTTGATTTTTTTCTGCTATTGGGGTTCTTTCCAATATTTACATTGTAATATATTGTACCACTGTGCTCTTAATTTTGTATTTTACTAGGTTTTCATTAATTTTTTTTTTAATCTCTCAAATAATCACTAAAAAACCAAAGCTTTTTTATGATATATTTGCTTTAAATAAAATAGAAAAGATTTAAAATAATAAAAAAAGACACTCTGTCTTTGTCACACTGCAAAATATCGCTAGTATTAGTACATAAGTCCTTTAGTACATATTAGTAACTTTAACAATATTACTGATATGTTTCAAGACTACTGCCACAATAAAATATGTCATTAACCCTTTGAGCAGTAATTTGCCAACCATGCAACATGCCCCAAAATGTGAATTTTTATCAAAAATTAGGTTAATAACTTTTTTATCATTCTATTGATACTTTATATTTATTGTTTTTGTTAATAAACTATAAATTTTGTGAAAATTTTTAATTTAATTACTGTTTTAATAAAAAACAAACCTTTCTTTAAAAAATCTTAATTTTGATTGTTACTAATTAGAAAAATAAAGAAATTGAGTTTTGTCCTAAAATATAAAGCTATTATTCACAAAAACATAACAATAAACGTATTGGTGGTAGCCGTGTATTAAGCCAAAATGACAGCGGAGAAGCCAAAACACTAATTGTAGAACTTGGTGCGAGCTGCTGGACTCACTCAGTAGTTCTACACACTACTCATACAACACGTTTTTGACACCTATCCAATGTGATAGGACAACAAAAATTTGCTTTTAAATCGTCAAGAGGATGGCAGGGTAGGCCACTATCATAGATCGCAACATATACCTAAACACTGATTTTAAAAAAATACAGAAACACAGATGATGTCGTTACTGCTCGTGGCTTGTAGCAGGACGACAGGACAGTTGCTTCGTTACTATTCAAAGGGTTAATGTTAGAAATTTAAGCATGATAGAAATGACACTCTGAACAGGAAATTATAAATCAGTTGGTATAAAGGCAACCATTCACAAGAGTAGCCCTAATAAACATTTGTACCTTCCAGCTTTTCATGGTTATTATATTACAAAGGTCACATTATTCTTCAGACTTCATATTTTTATCAATATCTTTGTTACTAAGATTAATACTCGTTGTTATTAAAGTCTAATTCTTAGAGTAAAATAAGTATGGATACTATGTATCTTATCAAATACATTAAAAATAAGATTTTAGTTAATTTTGTGTAATTTAATCTGCACATGAAAATTTATTTATAGTATTAGATATTTAGGCAAAAGGTGTTGATAAAATATACTTAGAAAATAATTTTATTAAAGTCTGGATTTTCAGTGAAAATCATTAAAATCAGGAGTATCAATAATGGAGACTGTTATGCACTCTATAACATTAGGGGCCATCCCTAAATTACGTAACACTAAAATGGATGAATTTTAATCCCCTTCCTCTTCCATAACGAACTGGTAACGCCAGTACCGACCCCCCCTCATAATTAAGTAACGTAGTCTTGTTCTTCTTTACTGAATTAATTGTTTTGAAGTAGGCCTACATCAAATGTGCCAACAAATATGGTAATAGTACAGTGAAAAATAAAAAAAGAATATTGTTAAATAAATATACCAGGAATAAGAAACACTTTTTTAAAAAATATGTTACCTCAAGTCTACTGGAAAACAAATAGAAATTATCAAATCAAGAAGAACTTTAGGTTATGTATAAAGTCAAGAAAATAATAATTTAAACATAAATTGAATTTTTTTTAAAAATGTGACTTAAATGAATTTAAACGCAAAGTGATCTACCCATTTATAACATTGTATAAAGTCTATTCATCTTCCCATGGAGTAGTCATGAATGTCCCGACAGACAACAACACTGGTGCTGCGAACTTCAGAAAAAGATATGTATATATAATAAGCCTAATTTTAAAATAGATCAAACTCTGCACATTGTTTACAAATAATACAAATTTCAAAAATTTACAAACAATTTAGCTTCATGTCATGATCAGCACAAGGAATTCCATCAAACTCGGTCATGCGCAGTACGGCACAATACAAATTTTGTACCTCTCATTACGAGTCATGACTGAGCGTGACCAAGTTTCAGTGTATTTCTGAGTTCACTGGTTCGGCCCGAAAAGATGTTGCAATCGAATTAAAAAAATATTGCTTTGTTGAAAACTGTTACTGATAAGTAAAAACTTTCACTTTATCTGATATCTGGAGACTGCGGCACATGTTTGTACAGACCGCCTGATTGTCGTATTGTGTACTGTGGGGATACAGCGCTCGAGGTTATGGCTCTTCACAATTTTTCTATAATAATGGTTATAAATAGGAAATTTAATAGGGTAATTTCAATAAATTTTTCATAAATACATTTTAATTTCTTATATAGGCTAATGACAAATCACAGATAATTTTGTTTTTTTAAAACAATTTCGAATTTCTTTCCGAAATTCGTTTTCAAGAGCTCAATTTTAATTAAACAACTATACAACATAACTTACATTTATAAAATACATAACATTATATAAAACATAATAAAATGAACAAATTATAAAACTCTTAATAAATATCCATTTACAAGTCAAAATTCAACATATTAAGTTATGTTGTATAGTTTTTTAATTAAAATTGAGCTCTTGAAAAAGAATTTCAGAAAAAAATTCAAAACATTGAGTGATTGAAAAAAGCCAAATTGTCTGTGATCTGCCATTAGCCTATATAAAAAATTAATAGTTATTAACAGACATTAAATAAAAAAAATAGATTTTATTTGAGTGCATTATTAATATTAAGTTCATTTTACATACTCTAAAGTTAAAATGGGCCCGGTTTATTTATTATATAGGGTGCGGCAACATAACTTCCTTTTTTTAAATGCTCGCCATTCAGTTAGTTGATGTCATAGCGGAGCGCTAGTGGTCTCGTTCAAGAGGGGGTACAGTAAAGTTTTGTCCTGACACGTTTCAGTCGCCATCATGCGTTGGAATAGTGAGGAGCGTGCCTTTGCCATTGAGGCCTACTTTTCAAGCGGATGTTCGGTTATTGCAACACAGCGCGCATTTCGGAATCGCTTTAATTTAGCCCTGTTGGCTCCCGTCCCAGACCGCAAATCAATTGTTACATGGGTCACTACATTCAGACAAACTGCAAGTGCGACAAAACGAAGAACTGGAGTCCCTCGGCCCGAACATCCGCTTGAAAAGTAGGCCTCAACGACAAAGGCACGCTCCTCACTATTCCAACGCATGATGGCGACTGAAACGAGTCGGGACAAAACTTTACTGTACCCCCTCTTGAATGAAACCACTAGCGCTCCGCTATGACATCAACTAACTGAATGGCGAGCATTTAAAAAAAGGATGTTACGCTGCCGCGCCCTGGCCGATCGGAATGGCCGGCACGCTCTCCCGATCTGTCCCCTTGTGATTTTTTTCTATGGGGTTTTTTGAAATCCCGTGTTTATGTGAACCGTCCAAGAACCCTACAAGATTTGAAGACCAACATCCAAGAAGAAATTGCCAACATAACACCTGCTACGCTAACAAGAGTCATGACAAACGCCAGAAATCGGTTTACGCAATGTATGGAGAATGAGGGACGTCACCTAACAGATTTGATCTTCAAAACAATGTAAATAAAAACTTTAGACATGTACCTACATTATAAAAAATAAATAAATATTTTCAGATGCATACAATAGTTTTTATTGAGTTATCAAAAAAGGAAGTTATGCTGCCGCACCCTGTATAAAAAAAGATTTTAACGTAGTCAAAACTGAAATATCAAGTTACATAACGCTACCAAATACCTTCTTCTTCTGTAACGGTAGAAGTAACCCTTCTCCCCCTGCTGTTAAGTAATTTAGGGATGCCCTCTTAATAATAATCACCTTCAATGATGCACCCATTTATGATAATTTTACTAGCATACTTTAAAAAAAATTCTAAAAAATAGTTTTGAAAGATAACTTTATAATACCTTTAATTCTATTTTGGCAATAAAAATTTATTTTAAAACTTGCAAAAATTATTAATTGTTTTCAAAGTTGTAAAGCTCAACAAGATTTTAATATATAATGTCTGAGTTCTGTACCTGAGATCTAAAATTAAGTATTAATAAAATATATAGAAAATATTTAAACTAACCCAAGATCACCATTGGTTAAATTAGAATCCAAAAAAGGAGCATCAATTGTTTCTACAACAGATTCACTAACTAATGGTTCTGCAACAAATGATCCCATAACTGATGGCTCCATAACAGAATCTTCCACAACAGGTTTTGTCTAAAAACATTATTCAGATAGTAAATTTAACTGTTATTAAACAGTAACTTCTTTGAAATTTCAAATATCACTTCTAACATAAATATGAAAAATTAACAATTTTGTTTACAAATTTCTCAAGCTATGGATTCAGTTTAGTATTTGTTCCCCTCAATTAAAAAAAATTTAAATTCATAAAACATTTATAAAAAACCAAGCAAGATTTCTAAATCACTTCCCAACCTATGAGGGAACACTCCTTACAACTAATTCCTACATGTATAAATGTTGTTGGTTTGTGTATGCTTCAAAAACGTTCTGCAGAATTTGAGGTTATATTTTGACACAACATATAACCCGCTTCAAAGATGGTTTTTATGTACCCCCGTTCATACATTAACGAAATTATTGACGGAGGGTAAACGACTAGGAGAAAACGAAACATTCAGTACACCAGGTAAAATTCGTCCATAACAAATTTAAAAAGTCAACATCTAATTTTCAAAAATATGCTTTACGAAAAATCCTAATTTTCCTATGAGTCAACACATGCTCCCAACATTGAAGAATGTGCTTAAAGTTTTAAAGCTTGAATATCCAATTGGAATTTAATTTCACTCATGAAACTTTACGCAAAATTCAAAATATATGGATTGTAAATGGAAAAAAACTGAAAATAAAAGGAGGATTATGATCGAATACAATGACATACATTTGATCCTATTAAATAAAAGTATGCTATTAATGAAATTCGCCAGTATAGAGCGGAAAATAGGCCTGCAATATTTTGAGATGTATTGTCATTTGACGGATACTAAGAATTTAGCATGGACTGATGAATCTATTAACGGCTACAAACAAAAAATATTTCAAAAGGATCAAGACTAATCATAGTCCACATTGGCAGTGAAACAGGAGATGTGGAAAATACTCATTTAGTCTTTAGAGCAGGTCAGAAAACAGGAGACTATCACAACAACACGAATAAGGAAAACTATGAGAAATGGATTCAAAACTAGCTAATCAGAAATCTTTTTAAAAAATTTAATTTTGGAAATAATAATAATAATTTAAATTATTTTATCTTTATAAATTAGTGGCTCATACTCCAGATTCAAACATCAGATAGTCAATATTGATCACAAAAAAATATGGAAAAAAAGAAACATTCCATGTTCTGAAGCAATGTTAAATTGTGAACTATATAAGTTTGTTAAAATGAACAAGTCATGTCACGAGGAGTATTATTTCGATTGGTTATTATAAAGAGAAGGTCATAAAGTATTGAGACTGCCACCTTACCACCCAGACTTGAATCCCATTTAATTAACTTAGGGGAAAATAAAAAATGGGATTGCTACAGAGAACGTTACGAATGACATTTGTGATGTGACAGCAATGGTTGAACAGAAGTTAAGCAAACTGGATACGGATTTTTGGAAAAAAAGTTGTGATCATGTATTAAAAAGAGAAAATGAATATTACGAGACAGACAGAGCTATGGACATGCAGTTAGAAGGTATAATAATTACAAATGACAGTGACAGTAGCAGTGATGGAAAATCTGAGAGTGACAGTAAATAGTCTGACACAGATGACATTGTGGTATTATAAATAAAATTATGAGTTACAAATAATGTATTAAGCCGATGTAGCTAATACTGTAACAAAAATATTTTTAGTGAATTTTCTGGTTTCTCCATACCCTAGGTGTATATGGTCTAGGCCTACAGTAGCCTCTTTTTCCTAAAAAAAAAAACCTAGCCTAAGTTCTCTCTTCAAGATACCAGTACCCTGAGGACAACTCCCTAAACTGCCAACCCAATCATTATTGCTAAATAACAAAAATAATAATAAAAACAGTCCCGATATAAGAAATAACCCTTCACCAAAAACAGTTGCCGTGCACAATATTTCCAACCACACACACTCTCGGAATATGAACTACATGTAATTTCTAAAGGCCTGTCATGCACACCAGCTAAGGAAATAGACCAATTCAAGTTAGGAAAAGATGTTTTCAGCTTTGCCAGAAAACTTAGGATACAAAATTATATAGCTCAGACACCAACTTTCAAAACGGATACAAACATAGACGTATGTCTCGCAAAATTCAAACCACCCTTTAACTGGGATCCACCACCACTACCACCTGATCACCCCATTGAACTTTACATCAACTTTATCATGCAAAGCATCACCGATATAAATTTCACTAAAAATCTGAAGACTAAACCTAACCTTACCAAATTAGAAAAAGCGGCAATATTTTCGTTAAAAAACAATAAAGATATTATGATTCTTTAAGCAGATAAAGGTTCAACCACTGTCATTATGAATAAAGAAGACTACATCAAAGAAGCAAATAAGCAACTGTCAGACATCACAGCATACAAAATACTTACAGATAACCCTACTACAGAATTCAACAATTTACTCTCGGACCTACTCAAATATGCTCCTGAACAAAATATTTCGGTAACATCTCTAAAATTATTATATAATGAAAACCCCTCTACTCCTCAATTCTATATATTACCAAAGATCCACAAAAACATAATCCCTCCACCTGGTAGACCAATAATTGCTGGCTGCAATTCAGTAACGGAAAGAATTTCAGCTTTCCTCGACTCACACCTTCAACCCTTAGTAAAGAACCTTCCATCACATACCCAGGACACCAATCATTTCATAGATCGACTTTCACAAATATCTGTACCTCTACCCCCGGTAACTATTTTGGTCACCATAGATGTCACCTCTCTCTATACCAACATCCCTCATGCACACGGCCTATCTGCAATAGAGAATTTTCTAAACAAATGCCCATGCAAGCCTTCTCCCACTACACCTTTTCTTGTGAACCTGACCAGGTTCATCCTCGAGAAGAACAACTTTCAGTTTGAGGGAAGGAACTACCTTCAAATAAAGGGAACAGCTATGGCCACCAGAATGGCACCATCGTACGCAAATCTGTACATGGGATTGTTGGAAGAAAGTTTTCTAAAGACACAAATACACCAGCCATTATGTTGGTATAGATATATAGATGACATCTTCCTAATTTGGACACAGGGTGCTTCAACACTTGAGGCATTTTTAGACAGCCTGACACAATTCTTCACACTTCAATTTACCTGGGAGAAATCTACATCAGCCATCACCTTTTTGGATGTAGAGGTAACACTCCAGAATGGAAGTATCAACACAGGAATTTACATCAAACCGACAAACCACCTACAATATCTCCATTTCGACAGCAACCGCCCAATAAACATAAAACGATCCATTCCATACAGTCAAGCAATCAGGGGTAAGAGAATCTGTTCGAATGATAGGGAATTGGAAGATTTTAATAGAAAGATATCAACAGCCTTCCAAGGAGGAGGATACCCAAAAAGACTCATTGAAAACCAAATTCATTCAGCACAATCCTCGGTTCACCATAAACCACAAACAGAACAAAATAAACTGTCTTTAATAACAGACTACCATCCTGGTCTATATAAACTCAACAAGATATTGAGAGATGGCTTTAAAATTCTTCAAGCTTCCGTCCACACCAAAATCTTTTCACCGATCCACTGCAAATTTGGTACAAGCAACCTCCCAACTTGAAAAACATCCTAAACTACCAGACCCTGATGCAGAGAAACCTCACAAACTTCCTCATGGCTCCTTCCCATGCAATAGACCTAGATGCAAGACGTGTCCAATACACCCCTCAGCAAATAGTTTTAACAGCCAAACAACAAAGATGGTCTTCAATATACAGGGTCATCATAATTGTACATCGAAAAATGTCATATACCAGCTACAATGTAAACTTTGCTCAGCACAGTACATAGGCCTGACCACGGATGGTCTGAATATCAGAATGAATGGCCACAGACATGATGTTAAAATTATGAATATGGATAGGCCAACAGCTCAACATGCTGCGAGTCACAACATCACTACTTTTGATGACTGCTATACCACAAAAATAATTAAATCACTCCCCCATGATTGCAATCCCTCAGAACTGAGAAGATGGGAACTATATCATACTAGTGGTATACCAAGTCCAGAGGATCCCCTAACCTCAAATAATATTTTTTATAATGTGTTTGTTGTATCCATTACAAATTAAATGAAGAATTAGATAACATTACAAAAATAGCAATAGAAAATGGATACAACAAACACATTATAAAAAATATATACAATAAATTCACAAAAAAACCTAACCTCAACACAACACTACAACCGGAACACGAAAATAATGAAAATAAAAAAATCTACCTAAAATATAAATACACCAATAACAAAATAGAAAAAATAACAAATATATACAACAAAGAATACTACACTCCAACTTACAAACCAAACAACAAAATAATAAAATATCTTAATAACACAAACCACAAAACAAATTCAGAAAAACATAACCTATCAGGAATTTTCAAAATCACATGCAACAACTGTAACGCTTTTTACATAGGAAAAACAACCAGAACATTTAAAATAAGATTTGAAGAACATTATAGAGCATTCAAAAACAAAAATTCTAAAGTATCAAATGTTGCAGCACACCTAATATCCCATAAACACAAAATAACAAATTACGAAAATAACCTAACCATACTTGAAATAAATAACAACCCAATAGAACTAAACTCACTAGAAAAATACCACATTTATAAAAACATACACAACAATTTAATGAATCTACAAACAACATATACAGAAGACATACTATATAGGAATATCATACACACAGATCAAGAAAAAGTGCGCGTAATGTCAACAAACACCAACTTCACAGACCGAACATCTACAACAGAAAAACATCAGTGATTTGACAATGGTCAATTGACCGAAAGGTGCCTCATCACTCAAGGTAAAATTATTGCACTTAATGGTGGATAAAATTACTTACAATAGTAATATATTAACTTCATATATATATATATATATATATATATATATATATATATATATATATATATATATATATTTTAGGTTAGTTTTGGTTGGTAAAGATTATTTAGATTTTTTGGACTAGGAGACTGACAGACTTACCTTGGTAAGAGTCCACACTGTAGTCTTGAAATAGAAACACATAAAAGCACTTAAACAATGATATATTTCAACCACACAGTGGTCTTTATCAATCGAAGAGAAAACACAAAAAGAAATATGAGAGAATGAAATAAAATAAATCTTCTCGATTTATTTTATTTCATTCTCTCATATTTCTTTTTGTGTTTTCTCTTCGATTGATAAAGACCACTGTGTGGTTGAAATATATCATTGTTTAAGTGCTTTTATGTGTTTCTATTTCAAGACTACAGTGTGGACTCTTACCAAGGTAAGTCTGTCAGTCTCCTAGTCCAAAAAATCTATATATATATATATATATATATATATATATATATATATATATATATATATATATATATACACACACTTTAGTAACTAATCTATAAATAGTCGAGTTTGGCTGAAACAAATAGGATATACTCATAAATAAATCAGCAGAACACAAAAACTGTAATCAAGCTTCAAGAGCTTTGATCACTATACTCACAACATATATTATTTTTTAAAACATTATTTGACCTAATCAAGGAAAAAATAAAACTAAAAAAACAGAAATTAATATAAAAATGCTTCCTTTAATTTTAAATTTGTCAAAATGAATTCATAGAACCCAAAATTGGTCATACTATTGAACTCATGATTTAATCTAAACTCTATTTTTATAGAATTTCATAACAGATAATATAACTTTCATACTATCTACAACATATTAATCAATTTTGATGGAAAATAAACCATCCCCTTATCTGGTTTATAATGAACCATGCAATATTTTCTAATATAAACTAGCATGTTAGTTTTTTACTTGAATGCTAGACTATTTTGTATTAATATATCAATTCTAATTAGGTTCAAAAATTTTGTCATGTTATCAAACATAAAACACATTTATTTCAATTCTCTCTCATAAAATAAACTCATACCTTTGTGTTATGTAGAAACAAGGTATCTAATCCAATTCAAATTTAGTCTAAGCTTTGCAAATTTTTAAATGCAAAAAGCATCAGTCCAAAGGCAATAAGAAAACAATCATAGTTAACAATTCATAACAATTTTAGTTTCGGAAGGACATAAAAATTACTAAATTGAATCACAATTTTGTTATAAAGAATTATATTTTCATAAAAAAATCAATATGTTTACATACATCTTGAAAACAATTGCCATCATATTTGGGAAATTCTGCATCTAAAGCCACTTCTTTTGTATATTCTTGGCTTCGGAATAATGCTTCAGCAGCATAATAAGCTAAAATTGTTTCGTAACATTGCTTTAACTTCTCTATGCACATCAAACACATATTATGAGGCAAACCATCATTCTCATGTACCTGTAAAAAATAATACAGATAAATATAATATTGAGTAAATGTATGAGTTACTGAATAATCAAGTAATATAAACAAAAAATTTTTAAAGTCGATTCCCACTTAGGACAACACAGAAAAATTGTATTTTAGTTAGAATTGTTTACTTTGTAAGACTTTATTAAAGTGGAACCTAGAGCTTTATCAAATCACTTATTAGAATTTAAAAGTCAGTCACTTACTTCATCCTCTAATTGAAGAAGAACAACATTTCCTCTCTTATCATTCAATAGATATATGTCATAACTATGTCCCTGTGACATCTTTTATTACAACAGGTTGTATGTACCGTGCAAAAGTGGGGATCAGTGAAAGTGAGGTTAGGAAAATTTTTATATATCTGATACTTCACTACCCTTTACAAACCTTTTTTTAAATATTGATTTGTGTAAATCGCCCTCAACTGAATTTTGGCGAATGTCTTGCACCAGCAACCAACAATGATCCTAATATAAAAGTGTAATAATGTGAATGTGTTAAAACATGGCTATAATCTTATGAAGTTAAATACTATTAGTCGTGACTCAAATTATCCATGGCCTTGAAAGCTTATTAAAATATTAAAAAAAAGGTTTTTCATTATAGGTGTTACCTTGTTCTAGTACAGTGATCCCCCGTTATTCGTTATACTGTACACTTATAATACAGTATGGTATATTTACATACTAGATAATTATATACATATTTGTATTGTTTATTTATGTTTTCCTTCAATCCGAATAAAACACTTCCATAGGTAGACGCATTTCCAAAACTAGCAACACACGACAATCTAATGCGGTACATGTTTGGCAACTAACGAGAAAAACAAAATTCGAGTTAGTTACAATCACCGGATACGATTTCGGTGTTTGGATTTTGAAAACTATTAAATTAACAGTAAGTAAACAGAAGTGATGCTAAACTTATGTGTGGAGTTGGATGCAAGCGCCGGATTGACTCATTGTTGTTTGTCAGTGACGAAAAGGGCACGTTATAAATAAGGAATGCCTATCTTTTAAGTAGTAGGTCTAATAGTATACAGTATAATGAATGTTTGGAGAGTAATCAGATTTCTTGGTAATAAGTAACTACACTACTGTACAAAATAAGACCCTTCAACCTGCAACTCTATCCTACAACCTGCACAGTAACTATACTGTCTTTCTTCACCTTTTTTTAAAAATACGATACATATTAGCGGGATATTCTGTAATTTTGCCAACCACGAATAGCAAGGATCTACAGTATTTCATGGTGCCAAGGATGTTTTTCATTGTTTAATGTGTTCTGTCATAAACAAAATTAAAATAAAATGAAATGCAGACAATGAGGTAAAGTAATTTATTAGAATAGTATACAGTATTCTTACATCACCATCTTCTGCTTGGTCCCACTGTACAAACAATTTTTGAAAAAACTCTTGGAAATTATGATTATTTTGTCACATATTAGCATAATGTTATTTCTTCAACTTTATTTTAAGCTATGGAAACAAGGAAACATCAGAACGTGCTAAGCAGGGAGAATATGGAAGGGAACATCAGAACGTGCTAAGCAGGGAGAATATGGAAGGGGACATCAGAACGTGCTAAGCAGGGAGAATATGGAAGGGAACAACAGAACATGCTAAGCAGGGAGAATATGGAAGGGAACATCAGAACGTGCTAAGCAGGAAGAATATAGACGGGAACATCAGAACGTGCTAAGCAGGGAGAATATGGAATGATTTCTATAGTAGTAGTTTTGTTTGTTTTTCTCTAATTGCATCTTATAACTATCTAAGCATCTCCCCATATATTTCTTTCTTGATAGATTGCCTGAGAGGAATCAATTCTGAGACCACACTCTCAAAATTATAAACAGTTACATAATCACTTTTCCTCAAGTTCTTTCCAAGCTAAATTTTTAAAATTTTAATTTCATTAGCTAGTTTATGGTGATTACTGATGGTCATAAGATAGTACAGTATATTGGTATTTTCCATATACAGTAAAATCTCTCATATCCGAAACCTCCGATATCCGGACATAATATGGCAACAGCTTTCCAGGTATTTGACCAGCTGATCGAATATGTCAAACAAGGCGAAGTAACAGCAGCCGATCGTCTAGTCTTTCGAAAGTGCAGGGATATTTCATCAAAGAAATGTGTTCAACAAAAGAAGTAAACCACCATGTCATTTTTTTTACCAAAACTGATAATGTACATATATGTATGTACAGCATGTATGTATATATGTAAGGCATTAAGGAACTGTACAAAGAGTTTTATATTGCTATTAAAATATAATTACAACTTTTAATAAGTGTAACTTATTTATTTAGAACCACCACACATCTGCTTCTAATTGGAATAGTTTTGATAACGTAATACAAACGCCCAACATTTCATAACCCCTCCCATATCCGGATCGGGCAGTCGTCCCTTTGTTTAAAATATGAGAATTTTGACTGTACTTATTTCTTCACAATCTCAAAGCTCTTAGATGAAGATTTTTTTCAAAAAAATACAAAATTTTACGTTGATGTAGCGATGACATTCTCCTACCAACAAACAAAACACCTAGTAAGAAATAACTTGTAGCATTTATCAACAGCAACTGAAATAGTTGTCAAGTGACTTGGTGGCTATTAGGAAAACCCCTAATAGTGTTTCTAACTTCTGGCATTTTCTCCCCTGCAAACACAGGTTTTACTCCATTTTAACCCAACCTTGTATAATAACAAATATAACAGGAGCACAGGAACATAAATATTAATTTATAAGAATAAATCTTCAGCTATAAACAAACTTAACTATAATTACAAAACCTTTACGCATATTTTACTAGTACAGTAAGCATCATGAGAAAGTTACAACTGAAATGATGTACCTTATATGGACAAAAACACTCATGCGGTTATAATAATTAATTGTATAGACTCAAATTGATGCTGCTATCTTTCAGGATTTATTATTCTAATTTAAGTACATGTTCAGAAATTAGTTGGCTGTTTTATACACATACCTATTTCTCAAACACCAATTTCATTTTTGGACACAACTAATTTTAGAAATTTTGTGAAAAAATTACTAATTTTATGTTTTAATTTCTTAGTTTGCGTCACCCAATAGAAAATAAATATTTTCAAAAACTTATAATTAAAAAAACAATAATTAGCTTTTAACACTTTGGCTACCATGTGTACAAAATTTGGACACAGAACATAACAAGGTTCTCAATAGCTGTGTACAAATATGGACACTCTAATGATATATTTATGGCTCTGGCTTTAGTAGTGGGTCCAGGCAGTAGAAATAACATCTTGGGTTGGGGTTAGGTTACAATTGTCTTATTACTGGGAATATTATATTCAACTATTACTTCTTTAGGAAATATTAGAACAGGTATTAGCTTAAAATAATAAACTAGCGGGATGTATGAGTTTTTCTTGAACAATGTCTACATCCTTAATAAAAGACAGTGAAATTGACTACTTTCTTGAGTGAGTTAGTAGTGAAAAAGGTTTTCACTAATAATAATAGGATCCAGATTATGAAGATGATGAGCCTGGACCTAAGAGAAGGAAGACAACATTCACCTCAGATTCATCCAGTGTTGAATCAGATAATTCTGATCATCATAAGATTGTAAGACTACCACAGTCTGAGCAACTGATCTTGAGTAACCCAACTCGCAATTTGAATGGTTTAGTGTTTGTTAGGCAGCCAGGAATAAATTAAAATTTCATTTCTAAGAGATCAGGGGACACTCCCCTTAATTTTTTTGAATTATTCATTGATAATGAAGTTTACAAACAATACAAACGTGATTGTAAGTAATTGGAAAGACAAAAGAGATGTTCTCTTCTTGACCACTAAAGCAGTTCCACAAATTGTCACCGTCACAACCAAACAAAGTCAAGATATACAGATTTCATCAACTGTTGTGGATTATAATGCCAGTAAAACATTTATCGATTTGTCGGATCAGATAATCATACAATATTCCACTTAGACGTGGTTTAAAATGGTACAGAACACTGACAATAGAATGATTGCTCAACGCGTGTGTAATAAACGCACACATAATATTAAAAAATGGTACAAAATCTCAGATGGACATAACAACATTTAGGGCATGGTTTGTAGTTGGTTTTTGCTTGAATAAAATAGGTATGGATGTGATTTCCAGATTGTGCACAATATGCTACAACAAAATGATGACACGATTTGGTCGCAATTATGCATCAAAAAATGCTAAAAGAGTTACAATTTCATCTCCTGCTTGTAATGATGTGATGTAATCTACATGTGTTCTCTATGTGTTTTCAAGACACAATATAACTAGGAAATAGGTAAGAAGATAAATCGTATTCAGTTCATTTTACCTTTCAGTTTTAGTAATTAGAGTTGATTTTATTAGTTAGGATTTGTAGTAATTGGGTTGTTGTTTTATTTTACAAGTTTTTGTGATAATGAAACGTATCAAGTGATGTCAGATAAAACATTAGGAAACACAAGAAGAATCAACTCCACTTGCAAAAGTATCAACTTAATAACAAGTACGGAAAAATAACAATAATTATTGTTATAAATACTAACATTTCCATTGAATTTTACTAGTATCCCTATGTTATGATACTAATTACTAATAACATTGTAAGAATGATTGACTATTATGTGATAATAATATCAAACTGTTGAATCACAAGTGTGTCCAGCTATGGTACACATGAGCCTGAAATTTACTGAATTCAGTTATAACCTTGTCCACCCCGCGTGTACAACAGATGGACACGCATAAATATATGTAAATTAAACATTTTCCAGTCCATAAACTATATGATTATGTCTCTACTACAGATATAGAAATGAAATATATGAAAAAATCTATCTGAGTTGGGGGGAAAGTAAGGTAAAACTGGTCCGGTAGCCAAAGTGTTTTATCAGTACTGTTTACAAATCAAGGATTTCTTACATAAGTACCTACTTACATTTTTTAAAGTCACTTAATTTTTTAAAATTTCATAGCACTGCTTTAAAAAATACAAAATTTTACATACATGACCAGGAAGAACAACATTGACCATTTCTTGAATTTTCTTAGCTTCATCTTCCTCTCCAAATATATGTAATCCATCTTCACCAACAGGAAACGTACAAAATCTGCATGGCTTTACTTTCTCTACATATTCATAAGCGCAATTCATATATTCTATATCCTCTTCTTTTTCACTGCCTTCAAATTCTAAATAATTTTAAAATAAATGTTCATTTGATTAGTAAACAATTCATATAAAAAACTAATAAAGTACTTAAGAAGAAGCCCACATATAAAGATAATGAATGTTTACTATTATTATAAATTTAAAACTTAATTACAGAAGAACTTGGTTATAGTAGCCTCATATATAGCAAACATAATTAAAGAATAATACATTTTTCATACCACAAAACAAATATATTTTGTTGTTTTATAACATATTTTTCACACCGAATCTTGTTAATTTGACAACTTTTGATAAAATCCTGAAATTAAATTCTTTTCATATTGAAATGGTATCTGAAGAAGTGTTAATGATATTAATTGATTCTATCTTCACGTGAGCTACTAGTTTTCAACTAAAAACATTTGTACACATGTTGGTATATTTGTATAATTCTTACTTTTATGATTGTTGGAAACGGCCATTTTGGGAGATGTGTCTAGCTTTTGACATTATAAACCCCCAATGCTCTTAAAAAATAAGTCTACATCTTTATTTTAATATTCCACACCCCACTCTAACCTAAAACAACCAAGAGGTTACAGTCTGAGTTGACGACAATGGGACACATCTTCCGAAACTCCCATCCTCAAAATCATAAAAGTAAGTGCTACTATAGTCAAGTGTAATCAATTGGGATTTTCTATTTTTAAATGCATGTGAAGACCTTGTCTTCAATAAACCATCAAAATGATCTTGATATCAGTAAAACCCATTACTTAGCCAAATTTTAAAATTGTGGCCTTCAATCTAAAATCAACTGTTTCAAGAAAAGTGCAAAGAAAAGAACATTTTTATCTGTGACAAATGAAGTGAAAGTGATTGAACAAATCGAGAATGGCAAAATACAGATGTGAATTTTATTTGGTTAAACTTCATAGTCCAAACTACTAGGAAACCAGAAAAATGTTTAGTGCATTTGGAACAAGTGATATAAAAAAATTTTTTTTTACTATTTATTAGGAATATACTATGGTTGAATTTAATAATAAATAGATAAAAATCTCTTAACTACAAACCTTCTTTATTTTACCTTTATGTACATATCAGTTACCAACTAACCATCCTCAGAGATTTGTGGTTAAGAGGTTTTTATGTATTTATTACTAAAAAAATGTTCAAAGTAAATTCCTACTTAGGGCATAGAAAAATTTTTTTATTTCAGTTGTTTTTATTACATAACTGCACAACCTACGCTTTAATTAACACAACCTATATAATTTACAACCTAAGCTTTAAAACCGCTGTTGTACCGCGTAAACTATAACATAAAATCAGCTGTTTTACAAAATCGCATGTTATCATTTATTTTAACCCATCAACATGCCAGTGTTTCAGACCCTGGTGTAACCTGAGAATTCCTATTAATTTGGCAGTTTTAAAGACTTTTATAAAAATGACTATATTTTTTTTGTTTATCATATTATCTTCAAACTTTCACGACTTATTACTTGAAATATATACTTCATAAAATGACTATTATAATGTTATTAATTTAATTATTTACTTAGATGTGTGTTGACTATGACTAAAATTGTTTTCAGGCTTGATAAGGGCAACAAATTAGTTGCTGAAACTTTGCATTAAATAAATAAACTTTTGACTTGATATTGAACCGTCTTATTATGTATTCAATAGTTATCTCGAGTGCTCAAATAAACATGAATATAAATAAATCTGTCTATTTCACTTTAGTGTAAACCCCGACATGACATTGTTTACACCAACACAACCTCAAAACTTCATGTTATGTCAAGTTATTATATTCGTATTTCCAGAAATGTTACGCCTCCTAAGAAACAAAATATTTGATTCACCTAGTAACAATAATCGTCCCAGCAAATTCTGCAATAAAGTAAAAATAACATGAAACTACTAGGAGCTACACTGGATCTGCGACACTATGACGGAAATATTCTGTTCAAGTATGCCAATGGGTTAAGCCAAATGGGTCTAAATAACTATATTGCATTCCTTGTCCCTTTTGTGAAAAGTTTTTCTCCCTTATAAAACTAAAATGAATTCATTAAATTTAACGCCGTAAGGCTCCTTAGGCGGCAGATGGGCTACAACCTAGGGAGTGTTCGGTTAAGATCAGCTCCGTCCGAAGAGAAGCAGCTCCGCTCCGCACCGAGTTTGTTGACATTGACAGTTAAGAATTAATTGATAAGAATTAATAGTTTGTAAATAAATAAACCCATGGCTTGAAATTCGGTTTTTTAAATAAGTCAAAATAAAATAAAAAATGCCAATATATTTCTGTCAATAAAATAAATCACAAATTATTAAGCAGTATCTATCCATTTCCCTTATAACAGCCCTTCAAGTTTTTATGACTACGATTTCTTTGCCTTAAAAAAACTAATACTTTAAGATCTTCAACCTCCATAGGTTTTAGGCACCAGCCGCCAAACATATTGCAAGATGTGAGAGTGTGTTTTCTAGCCAGAACTAATGAAAAGAAATCATTACGTATTTACACGTAGACAACTGATTTCTGTTAATCGATTACAGTAATCAAAATGATCGATACCAAGGCGTATTACAGTAACATACATGTAGCGGTTATCAGGTCTGGTTGACATCATACAGACGTCATTTTCCACTTCAAAATGTTTGTTATAAATGAATAATTGGAGCAAGTTATCAAAATTTTTCAAGTTCTAACGTCAGTTGTAGGTTTTGTCTATAGCAGTAAATGTGTCAGTCCATCATATTGTAGAAAATGTTTAAAAACATTGTTTGAGATGTAAACTAATTTAGTGAATAAACGCAATAAGATAAATGAAAGGTGACAGGAGTAAAATTACTGAATAAAAACTAGTATTTACATTTTACAAACATTTATGTAGTGTATTGTGCATAGTATGTGGTGCAGATTTCCGTCAGGTAACTCAATGTGCTTATCAATATGCCTGGCACCAGGAAACGCCCCCCAGCATGAGTCCTCGTGATAATGTTGGATAAATGAACTTATTTTGCATTGTACAACCAAATCATTTTTAGTGTTTTTAGAATATCAAATTTACCATATATTCTCCAATTTTTTTTCAATGCTAATAATTTCTTTATAAAGCCTGAAATTCTCGTATTTCTGATCGGTAGTCAACTGGTGTCTATTACATTAATGTAGATCCTTGGTCACTATATTACATTTTTGATTCCTTGGAAAAAGAAATCAGGATGGAACTTAATGGTTCAATGGTACTAGTTTAGCTAAAATGAGCAAGGTTGCCTACTGACAAAACAAGAGGTGCGCAATCCACCTATCCTAGACCACCCTCGCACTAAATCATTACTACAATCTTTAGTGAAAGCATGAGTAGCAGATAGGCTTTGTAAATGAAGCGATGGTTTTGACCTGTCAAAACTAGAGTGAATTTGAGAAACTTTGTTCTAATTATATCGCCAGGCTCATAGCTCTACTTTATAACTATGTCTTCTGGGCTAATGTTGGATCTAAATTAATCTTTCTGTTGTCACTGTGTGAGACAGTTAATATTTGAGAAAAATTAACTCATTTGGAAATGTCAATCCCCAGAAGCAGCCCTGATTTCTACTGGAAATATAATAAAAGGTTTACTTAATAAAAAGCTGGACTATGTATGTACCCAAAAATTTGTCTTACAGTTTTTATTAATTTACCATTTTGTTCAAAGTCATTGGAATATTCTTCTACTAGATCACTCTGTATTTCGATTCCTCCATCTAAAGTGATACTTTCATCAAAATCTGGGAAATTCCCTAAAACATAAGAAATAACAATATGTTATATATTAATCAAGTAAGTATAAGTTATTACTTTAATGATCAAGCAACATTATTTAACAATTTAACTTAGCAAAAAAATATTACTTACTGATATTTCTTAGTAGATGCATTTTAGATCATTAGGCATTTAATTACTCAATGCTGTGAGTCTTGGATAAGACTCATTTAGTTTTATATACAACAAAATTTACTTTAAATTATATATAGAAGATTTACTAGAATTTCATTGATTTTGCTGTACATTACATCTACCGCATTGACAAATCTGCTAAACTGAATTTCATAATAAAACAACTTCCATGAACTTGTAATACAATATTTTTTAAAGAAATACTGAGACAAAATATTAATATATACTGCCGTAGAAAATCATCTCAAAAGTAAACATTTAGTCGGATGCTTTGTTAAGCTGGGCAAATAATTTTTGATGACAGGTTTTCAATAATATGATCATACAGTGTATATGATTTATTTTATGTCAATTCATTCATTTAGTATGTTTTATTTATATATATATTTATTCTATAATATATCAACTAATCAAAGAGAGATTAATTAATTCAAGCAAAATGTTAATTGTTTACACTAATGTTTTACCAGGGTCATTTGATCTGGGTAAAATTTTTTTATTGATTTTAAATATTTCAATAAAAAAATTGTATCATAAGTAATTATTTAAAGAGCAAAGTTTAACATGTTCACTACGCAATGTTAACAAAATAACTATTGGTATAGACCAGCTGGCTCACATATGTGCCATACAGTTTCTCACCCTGGATCGACGCCTCATATTTTCGACACTGTTACTTTTATTCCTCTGACAAATCAGTGGTTTATTTTAACGGTTTGATATATTCGTATTGGATTATAGACAAGTCTGACGTCTAGCATGACTAGCAAGACGAGTTAGTTGGGAGTTTATTGATATAAGCCTTTGTATGACATTTCTGTTTTTACGTGTATATAGTGTTATTTCTAATATATTACACATCTAAGCCCTGTTTTATGTAAGTAGCAAAATTTACATACTTTTAAAAATTTGTTTTCATCAAAATCATATCTGGTTTTGGATTTGAGGGACTACACTGTTGTAGTGCCTCATACGCAAGAAGCCTGTAACATGATAAGATTCTCGTACTATAGACAGTCGGCTCATATATGCGCCATCCTACAAAAATACTAAAAACAGCAAAAACACATACGCCAAGGGTTTGTATGAAGTATAATAAGTTATCATAGCAACTTTCCACTTTTGGTCTATAATGAGAGTCGGACCCACGTTAACATGGTCTGTGTGGAAAGATCGAATTCTTACTGCCGGTCTCCTCGCTCGGTAATGAACACGTTAAACTATTAATCTAAATGCTGACGCATTTCAAAACCACCGTTTCAGTGACAAAGTCCAACCTGTTAGTGGCGGCGTTCGCTCAAGGTTGCAGGCATGTGATATATGGGATGTGGGAGAGCCTAGTGGTATACTATTTACAGAAATTTGTTAAATTTGAAGTGTGTGTGTGGTCGTTACAAAAATTTTTACGTGATGTTTGCAAATTTAAAATTTGTCTGTAATCGTTAATTTTATAACAGTGGTTAGTCCACAGTGGCTTAGTCTGTGGAGAATTTTTAAATTAGTCTGGATGTTAAGTGTGTTTTGTATGTATGTTGTGTAGCTGGATTTTAGATGTTTTTATGATTTGATAAAATGTAGAAGCTGGGGCAGTTGTTATATGTTATCTTATTAAAAATAAATCGAGCTGGCTTGTGAGTTAAAGCTATAAGCAAATAAATATCTGAACATGAACTCGCAAAACAATATATTTTGTTGTCATACGCGTTTCAATGTTTTATGTCATCATCATCAGTGACACTGCTATATAACTCGTATAATAATAAAGTATATTGTTTTGTGAATTCATGTGCAGGTATTTATTAATGTTATTTTGTATATACTGGATAGATTATACTTGTCTGTTGTTGAAAGGGTTGTAAATGGTTTTAGGAATGTTATTTATTTAATAGGATATTTAGTAATTAAATTTTCTGAAGGTGGAAGCTTGTGAGAGTTGTGGCAAGTGATAAGTAAAAATGTATCTATTGTTTGTGTCATGGTTCGATAGTGTGGCTGTTTAATATACTCCACTTACGAATGTTGTTAACAGTTGCAGTTGTAAATTTGCGTATTCAATTTCTAATTTGAAATATATTTTTAAATCATCTTCTAAACATTAAACCTAAAGTCTTTTGTACTTACTCATAAATTCTTCTCGTTTCATTTTTGCTTCATAAGCTTCTTGTACCAATTCTAAAGGAAAATCGTTCATATTGTTTTTAAAGATGGTTGGTACTGGATTTTTATAATAAGTCAATGAAGCTTTCCATTCCGGCTTTCGAAACCACTTACTTTCAAAATGTTGTTCACATAAATAGTAATTCCTCTTTACCACATCTAAAGGCATCTGTAATAAATCTAGCCGTCCCGCATTCTTCAACCATAAGTTACACCTATAAATAGTTCAATTTTAACAATGGGTTTTTGATTATATAATATTCAACTTTTAATTGACAATACTTTCCTAAACTACAGATCGCCATTAATTATGGAATAAACTTATATACCTTAAACCGTAAATAGGAAGTCGTGAGATTTAAATTTATAATAGTCTAATCTCTAATGATCTTTAATATCTTTCATTGCTTTAACAAGTTAGTTGAACATTTCAGGTCTACTTTAGCCATGAATTTGTTGAATTTATTAAATGCAATATTTTATCATTGGTATATTAATCAACTATGCATCACTAAAAACTAAATAATGTAAGTTTGGTTAATAATAACAATAATACAGTATTGAGACTATTGGTCTAACTTTTGCCAAATTAATAAAATAAAGTTAAGCAGGCCAAATAGTAAATTCTGGAATAAATTTATATTATTTTAAAGATAAAACATAAATACTAAAAAAATAAAGATAACATACTATAGAGGTTTGGTTATTTTCAAGTGCAAGGCAAAACAAATTGATCAGATGTTGACACTGTTTTGCATGGTAAGTTGTCTAATTTTTAGGCCAAAGTTAGAAATTACACATGTGTAAATGTTCAATGCTATATTTTCTGTTTTCTGCGTGGAATAGAACTGTATAGGTTTCGTTCTTTTGAGTAATTTTGGAACTTATTATCGCAAAAAAAAAGATGTGTGTTTTATAATTCTATAAGGTTTGTGTGCCAGGTAAAACATGGTACCTTGATCCTAATAATGCTTTGTTAAAAATTATTTTTTAAAAAATTCTTGAATTTTCTAGTCCATTACGTTTGGTGAATCTCAATTAATCACTTTAACAATAGTTTATGACTATACGAACTTTAAACCTAAATTTTTTTTAATTTGTAATTTTACAACAAGTTTAATTACATTTAGAGACATTTTGCGAGTTATTACTTCAAAAATATAAAGCCAAAATGTTAAATAAGTAACATTTTACGTGCGCCGTGGAGGAGATAATTTTTATTTTCCAAGATTTTTAATATTTGTGGTGTGAGCGGAAGTTTTCATTATTATTTTCTTTGTATTCCTGACTACTTTCCGCCTGGTATGATTGTTATTACTAAAATCGTTTACGTGGGAATGGGAAATACTACAACAAAAAATTACTATATGTTGTGTATACTGAACGACCACATGTTTGAAATCCAGCACTCAACTGCTGGATTTCCAACTTATAGTCATAGAGTTCGAATCCAACCTAGAGACATCAACTTTTTTAAATTTGGTTAAAATGCTCACTACCCACCACCTAAGAAACAAGTATAAAATTGTTCAAAAGCACGTTCTATAAAAACAAAAAACATTTCTATAAAAAAATTTTTTTACACGAAAGATCTTTTTTTATCAAATTAAAGTTGGGTAAACAATTCAATGCAGAGTAGTAAGAAGTACTATGTCCTTGTATCAATAGCTCATCGTACAGAGTATATATGCATTTAAATATGCCTATAAAGTCTTCAGTTAGGATTGATTTGGTTGTAATTATACATTACCTAATTAGATGTCCACTTCCACGGAGTAATACTTTTGCCAGGTGATATCACTTGGATCTCTAATCTAGCCTTACATGTGTACATTTTAGTTAAATGTATAAAATTACAACCAAATCTATCCTAAATGGATACTTTATGGGTATATAAAATTACCTTCCATTGCAATAACAAAAATAATAATTATCAATATAACTTCTGGACATGTTTCTGAACAATTTTATACTTGGTAAAAACGTCTTATTGACGTTGGTTAAAAAATTTTTTTTTTAATTACTTATTTTAATGTGTAGAACACAACTTTTTATTCCGCAAAAAATACGGAAAGTTACTTTTTCACATTTTAAATGTTAGGCTGTAATGGCTGTGTAGTGTAAACGAGTCTTATTGATATTGTTTACAAAAATTTTGTTAGTTACTCATTTTATTATGTATAACACGAATATTAACTTTTTCCGCCGAAAACACAAAAAAGTTAATTTTTTGCATATTTTTAATGTTAGTTTGTAATAGCATGTATAGCGTGAACCGACCACGCAGTAGCTACAGTGCACTACACTACATCAAAGTAAATTATTTTAATACTAAACCTAAAATCTATATATTTAACTTTTGGTTATAATTTTATACATTACTATATACCTACATTAAAATATACCTATGAAGTATCCAGTCAGGATAGATTTGGTTATAATTTTATTCAACATTACTATCTATCTATATTAAAGTATACTTATAAGTCTCCAGTCAGGATAGATTTGGTTGTAATTTTGGTAAATATTTAGACTTATTGCCAATGCAGAAAATTACAACCAAATCTATCCTGACTGGATACTTCGTAGGTATGCTTTAGTATAGGTAGGTAGTAATGTTGAATAAAATTATAACCAAATCTATCCTGACTGGATATTTCGTAGGTATATTTCAATATAGGTATATAGTAATATTGAATAAAATTATAACCAAATCTATCCTGACTTGATACTTCGTAGGTATATTTTAATATAGGTATATAGTAATGTTGTATAAAATGACAACCTGATATAGATGTAGTGCAGTGCGCTGTAGCCTAGCGCACCCGGTTCACACCATAGGCCTACATGCCATTACAGCTTAACATTTAAAATGTGCAAAAAAGTGACTTTCGGTATTTTCTGCGGAATAAAAAGTAGATATTTGTGTTCTACACATTAAAACAAGTAATTTAAGACCAAAAATTTTTTTAAACCGACATCATTAAGACTATATTTTTACCATATACTTTTCTCTCAGGTGGTGGGCAATGTGCATTTTTACCTTAAATTTAATTAATGAATTGATATTTGAAAAAACTGTATTAACATCAAGTGTCATCCACTACACATTTTAAAAAAATGTATTTGAACTTGAGTGGATAATTAAAAATTATTTTATTAATTATTGAAGATTTGAACAAGATATACATAAGGAGAATGTGGACTAATACTGGAAATTGAAACATATATTTTATTGTAATCTTGAAAATTATTTTTTTTTATAACAAACCATTTACTTAATAGTTTTGAGTGTTGGAACATTTAGGTTATATATTCATTTTTTAAAATTTCAAACACTACTTAAAATTTATAGTTTGCAATACTTAAATAATTACTTCATTTTGGTAAATATTTACATTTCTTTTATTATTTAGAATGTATATTTGTTTTAAAAAGTTGTTAACGTATTTCTAAGAAATGTCCAATATTTAGATACCAAATAGACCTGATCAGTGTATTATTAAAATATACACAAAACCACTGATATCACTGAAAACCAGTTAATCTCGAAAAACAAATATTTTTAAAGAAAATAATATAAAATGTTATCATTATTATTTTGTATATTTTATTCAGTCAGTTTAATATAATCACAATACTTACGACCATACGTCTTTTGGCATCTTGTAATAAACTAATTCTGGTTTCAAAATTCTGGTATTAAAACACTTATGTGCTAAGCAACTAATTCCATTCGACAATATTTCTTCTATACTTCGTGTGTCCATCGTGTATATTTTGTTTTACTTCAATGTCCAAATAGTAAAATTCAACTCAGCCGTTGTTAATGTTGCTAACTCCAAGCGTCAATACTATGGACTATAGGATAAGATACAATTCAGAAATATATGTACTGAATCTGGTACCAACTTGAAATTTAGTACTATATGAAATATTAATATAAATTTTTTTAAAAGAAAATAATAGCAATTTTAACAATATATCATAGGATAAGAATATTATGTTACAAATCATGTTTAACATAAATAAAGTAAATTATATATTATTGTCGTATAACTAATTGAGATTTTTAACTGACTCCAAGCTGAAAGATATATTTTTTGAGAATAGTAGTTTAATAAATGTTGAGTATTCGAGCGTGTACTACTTATGTTTTTAAAGTTTTTTTTTTCATAACGATTTACATTTAGAAATGGCTACTCATATAAATTTATAACCAATTCTTATAAAATTTCAATATAAATATTTGTACGGAGCAAGTTTTATGATTGGTTAAAGCTAGTTATATGTATGACATTTATTTTTCTGAAGCAGTAATTCACAAATTAATTCTGACAATTTTATATATATATATATATATATATATATATATATATATATATATATATATATAATGTGTGTGTGTGTATAATTTTAACATATAGTTTTTTCTTGTAATATAGTTGTGGAGACGGTTAAGTACTTTATTCTAATTAAAATAATATAGACATCCTAATACCAAAAATAAAATAGTTTGGTTTTACCTGCATGTATTTCAGGAATTAAGTCCTTCACAGCTCCCCACCAACTAATAGATACATACAAATCAAAATCAAACACTAACATGTGGATGTGGAGTAAATTATTATCTATATCTTCTCTTTTTGTAAATAAAAACATACAAACTGGGACTTTATAATCGTGAGCGTATTGTAAAAGTGTTTTTTTATTTTAATACAAAAGAGTAAAAAAACTGTTGCAATAAAATTGTAATTCAGTAGCTTGGAAATGGTTTTAGTTCAAGGTAAATGTTACCATAATTAATCCTAACCTCAAAAACAATTTTTAAATTAAAAAATGAAAATAGTTTAGCGACATATGTTCAAACTGCTAAAAATTTACATATGGTGGCTATACAAGCTGTTCTAACTTTTCGATAACATTTTTGTTATCACCAGGCTTGAATATGGAGGATATTGTATTTGCATGCCAGATTTGTTTTCTCTTTATTTTCTCCCAAAATTCCAATCAGTAGCTTATTTTAACGGGAACTTCGTTCTTGGTAAGTTGTAGAATACTTAACACAACCTAGTGTAGGATTAGAAATAAAATAACACAATACTAAAATTCTAATAAAAAATAGCACTAATCAGATCTAGTTTTTAATAATGTTTTCGACAGTATGTGTTGGGCATTTTGTAACGTACCAACTAAGTGCCAGTTAGAATAAGCTACTTACTGGAATTTGAGAATGAAAGGAAATTATAAGAGAAAAACAAATCCTGCACATAAAAAGGATATCCTCTCCATATTTTAGGCCTGATGATAGGCAAAAATGTTGGTGAAACATTACCATTGAGTTGTTTTAATAAATGATATATTCAACTTGCAAATCAGTCATTTACACATTATAATAGGTGTGGGTGTAACATGAATAACCAAAAGTTTGTTTATTGTCCGAGTTGACAATGGGATACATCTCCCAAAATGGCTATCCTCATTAGACAAAGAAATTAAGTGCTACTACAGGCAAGTGTAATATTAGTATATGTCGAAGTGTTTAAACACAGTTTGATAACTTGTTACCAAGTGAAGTGGCCTCCATTTTAGTATATTTTGTTTGTATGGCTACACAAAAGTGAGCTGTGTTTCACTTTAGATATGAACTGTTTACCATGTGTAATAGTAAACTTTATTAAAAAAAGCAGGTTTTAGTGTAATTTTAGACCACTACTTGCGATTTTTTTTGCTATTCACAAAAGTTATTGGAAATTAAATTCACAACCAATAAAAAATTATTTAAAACCATTTATGGTGAATTAATAACATCCTATTATAAAAAATGTTATAATTGGATACTTTGGAGATATTTTAACATAGCTATACTGTCATTTTTAATTTAGCACAATGTTTTATAAAGTTTCATGTTTGTAATAAAGTGAGGTTAATGTCAGCAATTTTAATTGTTGGAACTTCAGCACCAAGTTTTGTTATTTTTGTGTATGTGTGTTTCCGAGGATTGTACATCACTATGTATATTTTTTTTGAAATATTTATAAGATCTAGGTAATAATAATGAGGATTTAAGAGATATTCTCATTATTTTAAATGAGATTAATAGGAAGAGAATCAGATTGGTATCAGTTCAAATCAGATTGACACTGGTAGAAAACTAGATTATATATTAAGATGTAAACACTTGTCTTTAGCAACAGTTACTTTTTGTTTTAATGAGAATATCCATTTAGGAGGTGGGATATAACTCTTGACATATGTCTTCATTAAAACAAAAAGTAAATGCTGTATTGTGTACTGTATATTTTGCATCTATTAATTGTAATTTAGTTGTAAGTTGGGATTTCTAGTAACAACTAGCGAATTTTTTGTTGAGTTAAATTATCTTGTAAGTAAAAAAAAGAAAGGGGTGACATAAGGAACAAAAATATCACTTTTTTAAATATTTATTTTATCTAAACACTTGTAAATATTTAACCTCAAACCACCCACACCAACAAAAACTAGCTGCTTACAACACTATGATATATCGCCTACTTAAAACACCATTAGACAAAGAAGAACACTACCAGGAGTTAAACACCAAAAACATATAGCACAAACTAACGGATACAACACAACAGTGGTTGACAAATTATACAACCGCCTAAATAATAAACCTAATAACCCAAATACAAACACACAACACGACAATCCCATAAAATACTTAATCAATACCATACAGATAATTCAAAACCTACAATCTAACCAACACACTACGAAAATACAACTACATAATAGCCTACTCCACACACACAACACTCTCACTAAACAATTTAAACGTAAAATATCGACGACATTTATAACTCCACTGGAGTTTACAAACTAACTTGCAGTTCGTGCCCCAGTTTTTATATAGGCCAGACAGGGAGGTCCTTGTACACACATTACCAAGAACATATAAAAGCACTAACAAACAATAACTACCAATCAAACTTTGCCAATCATCTCAACTCCACAAAACATGACTACATAGACATAACATCTAACCTACAAATTCTTCATAAACAACACAGAAATAACCAACGCTACACAACCGAACAATATGAAATATACAGACACTTCAAACTACACCCTACACACATACTCAACACATAATTACATTACAACTCGCACACCTTTTGGCATCATAACTCTTTCAAAATACACCCACACCAACATAATATCCCACCCCCATCCTAACCTACTTAAACCTTGAGATCAGTTACTGTCTGAGTTGACAATGGGACACATCTCCCGATACAGCCGTCCTCAACAAATATAAGTAAGTGCTACTATAGGCAAGTTGTAAATATTTACAAATGTTTAGTGAAAATTAGTAGCTCACAAGGAGGCCGAATCAACAAAAATATTTATTTTATATTCATTATTTCTAATAAAATACTAACAAGAGTATTTTTAGCTGTGGGAAAAAGCATTTATTATTTCATAAGTAATTATTTGTAGAACTAAGTGAAAACTATTAATTTACTTGGCGACGTATTTCGAAACCGCCGATTTATTGACGAAGGTTAACCTACTACTAGTGATAAATAAATAACAATAACTCTTGCTACAAATATTTAAACACCCTTGATGTAGTTTTCGCTAACACAGTTAGCATCATCAGAAGGTTACAATCATTCTGGGACTAAAAAGAAACAGTACGGTACTGTTTCTGTTTAGTCCCAGAATGATTGTAACCTTCTGATGATGCTAACTATGTTGGCAAAATGTACATCAAGGGTGTTTAAATATTTGTAGTAAAGGTTATTGTTATTTATTTATCATAATTTTGCTACTGTGCTCTGTATAAAATTTCTTGCTACTAGTAGTTGATAGCTTAAGATTGTAAGTGTTTGATTTATGGGTAAGGAGGGGTGTGGGATAGGCGGGTTGTGCACTATGTAATGGAAAAGAGTGTTAGATCGAAGTGTGGTTGTTTAAGATATGTTGTTTTTTTATTTGTTGATTCCATCTTCAACGTGAGCTACTAGTTTTTACTAAAATACTTGTAAATATTTACAAACTTATCTATAGTAGCACTTAGATAAGTAAGTGCTACAATAGGCAAGTTTGTAAATATTCACAAGTGTTTTAGTGATGTTGTTTTTGTGTTAGTAATGTGTTAGACATTTATTATTGTCTAAGTAAGGTATTTATACCTGTACATGACTTTGGGGTAAACATTTTGAAATAAAATCTAATTGACATCTACACCACATTTAGAATTAAAGTAAATTTGTAAAAAACTGTCCAAATTACACAATCCAGTATTAGTGCACCTGAAGTCAAGAATTAAGTGTTTGATAAAGAGATCTTGGATTAGGTTTAAATAAGTAAATGTATTATCCTGAAGCGACTGGCACTAATAGGTTTGGAAATGTCAAATCTCTTATACTGGACTATATCACAAATATATTGTAGGACTATTTGACAGTTTGGTGATCTGATGAATGTTCAAGTATGTGTAAAGTTTATCTACTCTTTCACAGCAATATAACAAAATTTTGTTAGAGCAATTGCTTCTAATTTTTATTTTACTCGTCATGTCTCATGTTTTATTTAGTCCTAGAAATAATGTGCTGCCCTTGTATTATTGTTGTATATATACAACTATGTCTCTTCTCTAATTTTGACAGGTTTTATGAAAGTAGAATAATTTGTGGCACTCAATATATGGTCTGAATGACCAACATTTTTTTAAAAATTTGGCAGCATTTTTGTAACTTTAAGAAATGAACAAACATTGTATTAGAAATACATGCACATAACCATAACTAATTTAATTTCATCTGTACTTTGCAGATGATCTGCTGACTATTTCATAGTAAGTTTTGTCCACTTCACACCACTGTAAATTAAGGTTTAACTAATTTTAAAACAGTACAATAGTTAAAAATTAAGTAATCTCGCCCTTTTTCATGCAAGGCCGCTAAACTAACTTAGAAATATATTCACTAATAGTTAAATATATTAATTTTATTATTTTAATTTAATTGTTCTTGATCAGAATTACCCAGAATGGAATCACCTGTGGAGAAAATCGTAGATAGTGTAAGCGATTCATCGATCGATGATGAAGATATGAATTCTAATGAATCAAACTCAGAAGAGGTTAACGAAGAATTGCCTACAGCAAATGTTTCAGATAAAGATAAAACTCTACAAAATGAAGGCTGGGCAGATGCAATGTCAAAAATTTTGAAAATGAACAAACCAAGAAAAAGAAAAACACTTGTGTTATCAAGAGCCAAGCGAGATAAAACTATAAAAAAACCCAAAGAAGAAAAAATTGGTTTTGAAATTGATGGCGAATCACAAGATATAAAACCAGAAATTAAAGTAGAACCAATAACCGCTAAGTCAGATGGAGTTAATGTTAGAAAATTAAAGGTAAGTGACTTATTTTGTAATTCATCAGGAGTATAATTGTGTTAAATGTAACCACTGCTCTATGATAAATACTGTAATCTGAATAACCAATCAACTAGGAATAGTGGATTTATAAAACTGATAATTATTAGCATCTAACCCATTGAGGATGTAATTACCATCACTGTCACTAGCGGATACAAATTTATTCCTATCGTCAATTTAGTTGTATTTTACTACAAAAATATTCTCACTTATATAGAACAAATATTATATTTTTTATACAGGTGCAATTTTGGTTATTCGTTTTTTCTCTCATCTAGTTTATTACTTGTTAATTGATTAATATGTGTAACCATAATTAGTAAAAACAAATTAAAAGTTTTTTACAGTTTTAAGATTGTTTAGAATCTAGCCTCCACTATTACTGTTTATATCTTAATTACACAAGAATACACTAATTATAAAAATACTTACACTACTGACCAACATTGGGTAAAACCTATACTGAGCTTCTCACTCCAGTTGATATAAAAACTGCGGAAGCATTCTAATATGTTTAGACCTCTGACAGAAAGTCATTAGGCCATAAATGTCTTTATTATTTATGCTGTAAGTATCAAGAGATGTTAAATATAAAAGACAGACGTCTAGTCATGTACGTGACAAATCAGAAAATAAACTTTCTTACCAATAACAACAAACTGATGACTGAGCAGAACGTTGATCGATAACTGATTCTCCCAATACCACTCGGAGGCATCCACTAGTGCCTCTGGAATATCTAGTCTATATCCAAACTAATAACTTCGAATAAGTTAACTTCGAATAACTTAAATAAGTTGAACTTAAAATTATTCTTAATTTTTGTATAGTAACAATTTCTATATACTGAAAGTACAAGGGATTAACCCAAAACCTTGAATTAAACACATTCGAATTATCCAAGTTCTACTATATAGTATATATATATATATATATATATATATATATATATATATATATATATATATATAAACACGAAATAACAAATTACGAAAATAACCTAACCATACTTGAAATAAATAACAACCCAATAGAACTAAACTCACTAGAAAAATACCACATTTATAAAAACATACACAACAATTTAATGAATCTACAAACAACATATACAGAAGACATACTATATAGAAATATCATACACACAGATCAAGAAAAAGTGGGCGTAACGTCAACAAACACCAACTTCACAGACCGAACATCTACAACAGAAAAACATCAGTGATTCGACAATGGTCAATTGACCGAAAGGTGCCTCATCACTCAATGTAAAAATAATTGCACTTAATGGTGGATAAAATTACTTACATAGTAATATATTAACTTCATAAAGTCAGTGCAACGGAAAAACAATGGATAACGTTAAATATCAAGAATATATATATATATATATATATATATATATATATATATATATATATATATATATGAAGTTATTATTAAGATTAGTAGATAATTTTTTCCACCACTAAGTGCAATCACTCTACAATGGTCAAGTGACTATAAGGTACCTCATCACATAAGGTGAAATTATTGCACTTAGTGGTGGAAAAAATTGTTTAATAATAATAACTTCATATATAATTGCTAGAGGCTTTTTGAGATTGATATATAATGTTCTACCTCCTTAGTGTGAAGAACATGTGGAGTGTAAAAAGCAGATAAGTTATATGCTGGTGGTAGTTTAAATGTAAGGACTTTAGGTACTTTTATTCCTATAATAGTGAAAGCCATATTCCAAGCTCTGATACTGGAAAAATTGATACCATTTACTGACACAGTATACATTACAGTGAAGTCATGACAGAGCATATAAATACATATGTATGAGTGGGAGAGCAGTGTTGAAACGTTAATTACAAAAAACAAATGTTTTAAAAAGACAAATTTCATTATACAAAATTCATCTGCGTAATTGACACAATGTGATGAAATTGTAGATCAATGATGCACTTTCACTTAAGGGCGAATAGTATAGTGTCTCCAAGTTATTACGCTTTTTAAAAGAACTTTTCATTCTATAAATTAATGTAATATCAATATATTTTGGTTTTGTCAGGTTATATAAAATAATATAAATAACATACTACGTATATTAAATTTTGTAACTGATATGGATGTTTATTTTTTATTCAGATTTGAAACAATATCAGATTACTATAAACAGCACCTTTGCTTTTCTTTAAAACATTTTATTTCAGAACTGAGACAAAACAAATGTTTTAACCAATGGGTTAAAACCCATTGGTGGACTTAATTAGATTGCACTATGGCACTGAATTGTATTTTCCCAAAACCATATTCTAGCTTGTAAAGCATTTATATTATAAATTTTAAATGTGTGCAATTTCTTTATTCACTATTTTATACCTTATTTAGTTTATTATTTGTTAATTTATTATTATTTATAATCACAATTAGTAAGAACAAATTAAAAACAACGGTTTGGGTTATATTTTAATCATAAACATATGAGGTAAAACATATCAATTATCTAAAAAATCTAGTAGGAATTCTGAGTCCTGATATTTTGAGCCTATTTTATCTATTTCAAGGAAAATGATGAGTTGGACTTCCAAGAAATGGGAAGGAATCACAGATGGGAGCAATTCAAATCAGATTGACACTGGTAGAAAATTAGTGTATATATCAGTGGTGAATGTTTGGGGGAGGGGGTTGGGGCTCAAGCACCCCAAAATAAAAAAAATGGAAAATGTTTAAACTATAAAATAACACTATGAATATAAAACAAAATGTTTTTTTTTTTTAATGTTTGGGTTGGTCCCTGATTTATTTATACTTATTAATTGGTAGAATATGTTTACAAACCTTTAATAATACCTACAATACCTGGTTTTCTAGTATAAAGTGAAATGTAATTTATGATGTAAAAAATATAAAGATTTTACTATATAGTAAATGAAGGTAATTAATGATTGTGTAATGCCACAGAATAGGCCTATAACTATTCCCTTTAGATAGAAGACACTTAGAGTTTACACTATAGCTAACATATTTCATAAATATTTTCTGGCTGGGGAGACCCCTTCTCTTCCCCCCTCCACCAACCCTCTTGGAAATATTTTTCTGGATCTGCCAGTGATATATGTTAATATTTAAACATATAAAGACAATATAGTTTATTGTCTTTAGAAGTTACTTTTTGTTTTAATGAAAATATCTATTTAGGAGGTGGGATATATCTCTTAACACCAATCTTCATTAAAAAAAAAGGAAATACTATTATTGTATACTGTATAATTTGCACCAATTAATTGTAACCTAGCTGTGAGCTGGCCTCTCTAATAACTAGTAGCTGAATTTTTGTTGAGTTCAATTATTGTTTAAATAAAAGAAAGGAAGGGATATGACCTAAGAACCAAAAATATAACTTTTTTTCTGTAAATTTTTAAAAATTATTCCTAATAAAACACTAAAAAGAATATTTTCAGTTACGGATAGAAAGCATTTATCACTTCATAAGTAATTATTTGAAGAGTTAAGTGAAAACTGTTAAGTTACTTGCTGACACACATAGAAACTGTTGTGTTTTTGATGAAGGCTAACCTGCTAATAACGGTGATCGCTCAAATTTAAAAAAAAGGTTAATTGAAAATCTCAAATTGTTATCCCTTTATATATATATATATATATATATATATATATATATATATATATATATGTATATGTATATATATATATATATATATATATATATATATATATATATATATATATATATATATATATTCATGTTTTCCATTATTTTTCCGTTACACTAACTTATGAAGTTATTATTATTAATTGTAAAAAATTAATTTTCACCATTATGTGCAACAATTTTACCTTATGGGATGAGGCACCTTTTGGTCACTTGACCATTGTCGAATCACTAAATTAATTTTCTCTATTTTTCTGGTGTGGTTGTACAGTACATGATGTTGGTATTTGTATACGTCATGCATGTTTCTTCTAAGAAGTCCATACGAAGTGTGGTAAGAGTCCACACTGTAGTCTTGAAATAGAAACACATAAAAGCACTTAAACAATGATATTTCAACCACACAGTGGTCTTTGTCAATCGAAGAGAAAACACAAAAAGAAATATGAGAGAATGAAATAAAATAAATATAAGTTGTAATCACAGATTGTGTAGAGTAGAAATCAGATGTCACAGATGCACAGATTAAAGATATATATATATATATATATATATATATATATATATATATATATATATATATATATATATATATATATATTGTTTCCATGAGCATATGAGTGATTATAGTTTATATAAGTCTGTCAGGGGAAAAGAGATAAGGCTATTAGGAAAAAAAAAAAATGGATTGTTTAAGTGCTTTTATGTGTTTCTATTTCAAGACTACAGTGTGGACTTTTACCAAGGTAAGTCTGTCAGTCTCCTAGTCCAAAAAATCTATCTATCTATATATATATATATATATATGAAGTTAATATATTACTATTGTAAGTAATTTTATCCACCATTAAGTGCAATGATTTTACCTTGTGTGATGAGGCGCCTTTCGGTCGCTTGACCATTGTCGAATCACTGATTACTTTTTCTCAATTTTTCTGGTGTGGATGTTCGGTCCGTCGTGTTGGTAATTGTTGACGTCATACATGTTTCCTCTTGAGTCTTGTGTATAATGTTTTTGAATGTATGTCTTCTGTATATTGTTTGTAGATTCATTAAATTGTTGTGTATGTTTTTATAGATGAGGTATTTTTCTAGTGGTAGGTTCTATTGGGTTATTATTTATTTCAAGTATGGTTTGGTTATTTTCGTAATTTGTTATTTCATGTTTATGTGATATTAGGTGTGCCTCTACATTTGATGCTTTTATATTTTTTGAACGCTCTGTAATGTTCTTCAAATCTTATTTTAAATGAGCTGGTTGTTTTTCCTATCTAAAATGCGTTGCAGTTGTTACATGTAATTTTGTAGATTCCAGATAGGTTATGTTTTCTGTATTTGTTTTGTGGTTTGTACTACTAAGATATTTTATTATTTTGTTGATCGGTTTGTTTGTTTGAGTTTAGTGTTCTTTGTTGTATATATTTGTTCTTTTTCTATTTTGTTATTGGTGTATTTATATTATAGGTAGATTTTTTTATTATTATTTTTGTGTTTAGGTTGAAGTGTCGTGTTGAGGTTAGGTTTTTTTGTATATTTATTGTATATGTTTTTTATAAACTGTTTGTTGTATCCATTTTCTATTGCTATTTTTGTAATGCTATCTAATTCTTCATTTAAGTTTTGTTTGTTATTTTGTGTGTGTTTTATTGCTTTATTTATCATGTTACTGTAAGTGTTAATTTTGCGTGTCCAGGGGTGGTTAAATTTGTTGTATTTTATGGTGTTGTTGGAAGTTGGTTTTCTGTGTACTGTGGTTTCTAATTTATTATTGTTTATATTTAATGTAATGTCAAGATAGATAATTGTTGAGTTTGTTTCTGTTTTGAAGGCGAATTGTATGTTTTCGTTGTATGTATTTAATGTGTTTAGTATTATGATGTGTTTTTTGTGAATGGTAGGTTGGCATATTAGGAGTAGTATATCATCTACGGTATCTTGTCCATAGTAAAATGTTATGTGTGTGTAGTATAGGTTTAATTATTCTTTGTTCAAAGCGTTGTAGATATATTTCTGACATGATTGATTATATGAGTGATCCCATGAGGAGTGCAGTTGTTTGTATATAGTATTTATTGTTAAATTGGAAGTAATTTTGGTTACATATAAGTTTGATTAGTGTAATAATATTATTTATTGTGTTTTCTTTCTCGTTATTTTGTATTAGTTTGTTTTTTATTATTTCTATGGTTTTTTCTATTGGGATACTAGGAAACATGTTGGTTATGTCATAACTAATTATTTTTGTGTTGCTGTATGTTTCTATGTTTTTTATATTATTAATTAATTCGTATCCATTTTTTATATTGTATGCGTTGTTGATATGTAATTGACATCTTATTATTTTGTCTAGTATTTTTGTGATTATGTATGATGGTGCTGTTTTGAAATTTAATAGTGGTCTAAATGGTGTGTTTGGTTTGTGGATTTTAGGTATGCCTGTTAATATTGGTACACATGGTTTTAATGAGTAAAGTCTTGTGTGGTATTTTAATTTATTGTTATAGTTTAGGGTATTTCTGTGTGTTACTATTAGGTGTTTTATTGTATTAAGGTATTTGTTAGTTGGGTCTGGGATTTGTTCGTATTTATTATCCTTATGTGGTTTGTCATTGAATTGATGTATTTGGAATATTCAATTATTACTGGTGTGTTTGTTTTATCTGATTTTAATATTTTGTAGTCATTATTTTTTAGTTTTTCTTTGAGTTCCATAATTTCTTTTTTGTTTATATATTGTTTTGTTTTTTTGTTGGTTTTTATTAGGTTAATATTATTATTAATGCTGTTTCTTATGTGTTCTGTGTTTTGGTGGGTAGGTTTATGGATGTTAGGTTCTGTTTCAACTATTAGGTTTTTTAATATTTGGTTTTAAAACCAAATATTGTGATATTTCACGTTGTCCATTATTTTTCTGATTTATATATACGAGGTGTGTTCAAAAAATACCTGGAATTTTTAAATTTTGCGTGTTTGGAGAGTCTGATTGTCAACATTTTTTTTATTGTATTGGTATACATGCCCCTGATTAATTGTTTACTGTATTAATTGTTTACTTTATCTGTGGCAGCCGCTAAGGTTAGAGGTGTTTTCATGAACTCAGCGATTTTCGATTGTAAAAAAAAAATGGATCAAAGAATTTGTATTAAGTTCTGCGTAAAAAATGAAATAAAGTAACAAAGTGTGCGAAATGTTAACAAAGGCCTATGGTGAGTCTGCTATGAAAAAAACAAGTATTTACGAGTGGTATAAACGTTTCTAAGATGGCCGCAAAGACATTGACGATGACGAACGCCCCAGCACATCAACAACCGATGAAAATGTGGAAAAAGTAGAAGCAATGGTTATGAATGATCGCCGAATCACAATCAAAGAAGTCGCTGATGATGTTGGCATATTGATTGGCTCATGCCATGACATTTTTGCAAACATTTTGGGTATGAAACACGTGGCAGCAAAATTTGTCCCCAAAATTGTTGAATTTTGAATAAAAACAGCGGCGCATGGAAGTTGCTCAGGAATCACTAAATGAATTTAGCGACAAAAATTCTAGGTATTTTTTGAACACACCTCATGGATATATATATATATATATATATATATATATATATATATATATATATATATATATATATATATAGATTTTTTGGACTAGGAGACCGACAGACTTACCTTGGTAAGAGTCCACACTGTAGTCTTGAAATAGAAAACATAAAAGCACTTAAACAATGATATATTTCAACCACACAGTGGTCTTTGTCAATCGAAGAGAAAACACAAAAAGAAATATGAGAGAATGAAATAAAATAAATATAAGTTGTAATCACAGATTGTGTAGAGTAGAAATCGGATGACACAGATGCACAGATTAAAGATATATATATATATATTGTTTCCATGAGCATATGAGTGATTATAGTTTATATAAGTCTGTCAGGGGAAAAGAGATAAGGCTATTTGAAAAAAAAAAAAAAAAAAAAAAAAAAAAGAAATGAATGGATTTATCTGATGTTGAGGTTAGGGGATTCTCTGGACTTGGTATACCACTGGTATGATAGTTCCCACCTTCTCAGTTCTGAGGGATTGCAATCAGGGGGGGGGGGTGATTTAATTATTTTTGTGGTATAGCAGTCATCAAAAGTTGTGATGTTGTGACTCGCAGCATGTTGAGCTGTTGGTCTATCCATATTCATAATTTTAACATCATGTCTGTGGCCATTCATTCTGATATTCAGACCATCCGTGGTCAGGCCTATGTACTGTGCTGAGCAAAGTTTACATTGTAGCTGGTATATGACATTTTTCGATGTACAATTATGATGACCCTGTATTTTGAAGACCATTTTTGTTGTTTGGCTGTTGAAACTATTTGCTGAGGGGTGTATTGGACACGTCTTGCATTTAGGTCTATTGCATGGGAAGGAGCCATGAGGAAGTTTGTATGGTTTCTCTCCATCAGGGTCTGGTAGTTTAGGATGTACTAGGATGTTTTTCAAGTTGGGAGGTTGCTTGTACCAAATTTGCGGTGGATCGGTGAAAAGATTTTTGGTGTGGACGGAAGCTTGAAGAATTTTGAAGCCATCTCTCAATATCTTGTTGAGTTTATGTAGACCAGGATGGTAGTCTGTTATTAAAGACAGTTTATTTTGTTCTGTTTGTGGTTTATGGTGAACCGAGGATTGTGCTGAATGAATTTGGTTTTCAATGAGTTTTTTGGGTATCCTCTTCTCTGGAAGGCTGTTGATATCTTTCTATTAAAATCTTCCAATTCCCTATCATTCGAACAGATTCTCTTACCCCTGATTGCTTGACTGTATAGAATGGATCGTTTTATGTTTATTGGGTGGTTGCTGTCGAAATGGAGATATTGTAGGTGGTTTGTCGGTTTGATATGAATTCCTGTGTTGATATTTCCATTCTGGAGTGTTACCTCTACATCCAAAAAGGTGATGGCTGATGTAGATTTCTCCCAGGTAAATTGAAGTGTGGAGAATTGTGTCAGGCTGTCTAAAAATGCCTCAAGTGTTGAAGCACCCTGTGTCCAAATTAGGAAGATGTCATCTATATATCAACAAGATATTGAGAGATGGCTTCAAAATTCTTCAAGCTTCCGTCCACACCAAAAATCTTTTCACCGATCCACCGCAAATTTGGTACAAGCAACCTCCCAACTTGAAAAACATCCTAGTACATCCTAAACTACCAGACCCTGATGCAGAGAAACCACACAAACTTCCTCATGGCCCCTTCCCATGCAATAGACCTAGATGCAAGACGTGTCCAATACACCCCTCAGCAAATAGTTTCAACAGCCAAACAACAAAAATGGTCTTCAAAATACAGGGTCATCATAATTGTACATCGAAAAATGTCATATACCAGCTACAATGTAAACTTTGCTCAGCACAGTACATAGGCCTGGCCACGGATGGTCTGAATATCAGAATGAATGGCCACAGACATGATGTTAAAATTATGAATATGGATAGACCAACAGCTCAACATGCTGCGAGTCACATCACAACTTTTGATGACTGCTATACCACAAAAATAATTAAATCACTCCCCCCTGATTGCAATCCCTCAGAACTGAGAAGGTGGAAACTATCATACCAGTGGTATACCAAATCCAGAGAATCCTCTAACCTCAACATCAGATAAATCCATTCATTCTTTTTTTTTCCTAATAGCCTTATCTCTTTCCCCTGACAGACTTATATAAACTATAATCACTCATATGCTCATGGAAACAATATATATATATATATATATATATATATATATATATATATATATATATATATATTCTTGATATTTAACGCTATCCATTGTTTTTCCGTTGCACTGACTTTATGAAGTTAATATATTACTATGTAAGTAATTTTATCCACCATTAAGTGCAATAATTTTACCTTGAGTGATGAGGCACCTTTCGGTCAATTGACCATTGTCGAATCAAATCAGTGATTCGACAATGGTCAATTGACCGAAAGGTGCCTCATCACTCAAGGTAAAATTATTGCACTTAATGGTGGATAAAATTACTTACATAGTAATACATTAACTTCATATATATATATATATATATATATATATATATATATATATATATATATATATATATATATATATATATCTTTAATCTGTGCATCTGTGTCATCTGATTTCTACTCCACACAATCTGTGATTACAACTTATATTTATTTTATTTCATTCTCTCATATTTCTTTTTGTGTTTTCTCTTCGATTGACAAAGACCACTGTGTGGTTGAAATATATCATTGTTTAAGTGCTTTTATGTGTTTCTATTTCAAGACTACAGTGTGGACTCTTACCAAGGTAAGTCTGTCAGTCTCCTAGTCCAAAAAATCTAAATAATCTTTACCAACCAAAACTAACCTAAAAATATATATATAAACTATATTAGTTGCATACTTAATTTTTTATGTAATAATTAAACTCAAGCCATAATGAAATATAGTACTACTATGAGATTATTTAAAATATATTTTAATTGTTTTTGTATATCTGTTTAGAAAAAAGACTGGGCTACAAAAGGGCATAAAAAGCCATCGATATTAGACAGAGACCGAGAGAGAGCTTTGACTAAAATCGCAACAAAGTTAGTATGTGTTACACAATATAATAATTTTACTGAAAATTTAATTAATTGTTTTTATTTTAGAATAAAAAAGAAAAATATTCAGTATCAAATCTCTTTTCTTCTAAAATTTTCTTTGAGTGTTAAAAAAATTAAAATATATGACAAAGGGTTTTCAATGTCATGAGAAGTTATAAATATAAATATCTTAAATATATTTAATACGTAAATACATTATTAGTTTGGCATTTGCATTTATTGAGAGTGGTTTGGCATCCCTAAAGCTGTGCTCATTAGGGCGGCATGGACGGGCCTGATTTTTAAAGGTGGGTGCCATACTAGATGGGTACTCCTACCATCCGCACATGGCAGTGTATACTGAGCTACCATGTAGTGAACAAGGTCAAAATGGATAGTTATGACGAGTGTTTGGTTGTTAGTTCAATTTGATAGAAAAAGAGGAAGAAATACTAAAAAAAAAATTTTTTTGGACTCATCAAATTAATAGAAAGAGACCGACTTTTGGTAAATTTGATTGCTTGTTTCTTGACCTTATGGAAGATGATGCCAAATTCTTTCAATACTTCCGAATGACTCAGGAGAAATTCAAATTTCTATATGATCTTATTAAAGATGAAATCTTCAGGTAACAAACTAAGTTTCGAAGTCCAGTTGAACTAAAGGAAAAGCCAGTGATTTGTTTGTAGTAAGTACCTACGTGATTATTTCATTGGTAGTTTTAATTTTCTTTTAATACGCTAAACATACTATTTATTTTGTGTAAACATTTTGATAACCAGAAGGGTTTTATATGCCAAACAATGTATAAAGTTTTCCAGGTTTAGGACAATTTTGAAACCTGAACACAGAATGAAATAGTAGCAAACATTCATGAGTTGTGGGCAAACAGACTGTCCTGTTCAGAAGTGTCCTGAAGTTCTTCCTTGCCAACTTTTTAAAATGGCAGAAGGTGCGGAAACCCTGCCTGGCCAGCCGTACTGACCAAGTGAGCGCATACACATTTAATTCAGTGATTAGAAATTTTTTCTAATTGCCTGTCTGTGTCGCATATTTTGATGATATTATTTTATCTTAACCCTTTGCACTCTGACAACGCTTGTGGCATGGCACTTGAAACCAGGGTATGAACCGGCATACTACTTCATTTATGACTGCATTTACTCCGATACTAGCAACACATTGCCAGGGCTATTGCTCCAATGGCTTGTAACACATTTTTTGTTTTAGTTATGCTGTTATTTATAAAGGCTTAAATAATTAATATTTTGCAATTATACAATATTTTTTAATAATGAAAGAAATATTAAGTTATAAGTTTAGGTTTTACATGCAAACAAATCACATATTTATTTAAAAATATAATGTCTTTATTTATATTCCACTTGCGTGTGGAATCACGCAAGTGATTAAGTCAAAAGTCATTACTTTTCTCATTGTCACTGTCTAGGCCAATATCAAACTCATCATTTTCTAAATTAAAAAATTTACAAAAAGAACTATTTGAATTAGTTTCCTTGTCATAGGTAATTCTGATAGCATACTTTCTTTCATTGTGAAATAAAACTTACTTTTAAACCACAAAACTTTAGTAAAATGAAACAAAACAAATTAATAATCAATTCATCAAAGAAAGACTTTAAAACAAACTTCAACAATATTAACCCTTAAAAAAATGAAACAAAAAACCAATAATATATCCCGCAAACAGGTACTTGAGAAACTTAGTACTTGCTTATGTGAAACCAAGACACTTTGTGACGATGTGAAATGGCAGGATCTGTTGTTCTGTTAATAAGCTTTACCTGAAAACAATAACGTTTTGTACAATGGTAGTACAAAACCCAAAGATTGTCATGTATTAATTTACAAATGCCAAAATATATTTGTTTAGGAGTAGAACGCCAGAAAAATAAAACCGGGTTATACTCGACTTCTGAGTAGAATAAACATTGCCGGGTGTTGTCCAGCTTCGAAGAACTGCGCCAAAGTTGTTGTTCTGTATGTCGGAAGTAAAATGCATACCGCCATTGCTGATTTATAACCGGCAGTGGAGTGCAAAGGGCTAAAATATAAATATAAATATGTTAACAAAAATTTCATTTTGTCCGTGTTGTGCCGGCTTGGTGTGAACGTAGTTTAGGTCAAACAACATTGATAACATCAAATCACAATAAAAATACAGATAATATATACACATCATTACTTTAAACACTATCTCATTCAAGGAGAACTAATTCATATCCAAATGACAAACTAAGTGCTCTATTTTATATCATTGTAGTGCATCAAACTAGGTCAAAGTTGACAAAAAACTTGATAAAATTTCTTTTCAAACAGTTTTCAATTTAAAAAGTGCTCAATGTTCATATTTTACAGCAGAGGGGTTTGCAACTAGGTCTTGTTCAATGCTGTACGTCACTGACGAGATTCCGCTAGAGTCTTGTCCATTACTCACAGCATTGAACAACGCAATGGTCTAGTGCAGTAGTCTTCAATTGCATTTAGTCAGGGTCCGTTTTGGATTTTCTAAAGTCCGCCGCGGGCCTTATATATATATATATATATATATATATATATATATATATTCATGGGGTAAAGAACTTAAACACATTTGAACAAAGAAGTAAAGTCATTTGTTTATATTTAGACTCAAAAGATACTATAATAAGAGAACAATATATCTTTAAACTTTTATAAAATACATTTTAGTGAGAAAAATGACATTTTTTTAGTTTGAACAACTTCCTTGAAGTTTGGAGTTGAGGTTGTACAACTAATTCTAAGCAAGTTGTTAAGATGATTATCTGTCAGACGTGATCTAAAACGATTTTTAATAAAGTTCATTTTTGAAAACGCTGACTCACACAGGTACGTTGAGCCAAACATTGTGCACAACTTAATTGCCAATTTCTTCATCTCCGGGTATCTCTCAGGGCTAACATACCTAATCCAAAACTGGTCACAAGGAAGATCTTTGGAAGACTAAATTTGTCCTTCAAACCAATGTCTTCTTGAACGTCAACCACCTCCATTTGCAAGGCAGCCTTGTTTGAGTGGAAAATCTTCGCTGCTTCACTTGTCCATTCACCATTTGGTTTTAAAGAAAAGCATTTGTTAAGGACTTGTACAACATTTCCTATTTTCCCAAAATCAGAAAACCTAGTTTCAAACTCAAGTTTCAAATCTTTCAACAAATTTTCAAATGGTTTGATATCGATACCATCAGTTTCGTCACAAATAGATTTTAGTTTAGGAAAGTGCAATTGTTCATCAGAGATATCTTCACACCAGATACCAATTTTGTTTGAAAAACTCCTAACTTCCTTGTAAAGTTCACACGCAAGCAGATCTTTCCCTTGTAGCTTTAAGTCAAAGAAATTCAAATGTCGGAAGATATCTGTTAAAGAGGCAATTGTAGCTACATTCAGTTCTGTGTCAAGTAGGAAGCCTAAGTATTCACTTGCGATGTCTTCTTTGCACTCAGACAGAAACACTTTAATGTCGGTAATAACTGCAAAAAACCGTTGAAGAACCAAACCCTTGCTCAACCACCGAACATTGTTATGAAGAAGCAAGTCTTCAAACTGTACATTAGTTTCCTGAAGGAGAGCTTTGAACTCACGGTGGCGTAGAGAAGGCTTTGAACGAATGAAGTTGATCTTAATCACAACCTGCATTTTACATTCAAGAGAAGGGCTCAGTTTGCAGCACAAAACAGTTTGATGAATGATGCACTGGTAGAATAGCAGATTTTCATTGAATTTAGCGTCACTTTTTATTTGACCAACCAAACCTTTGTTTTTACCAGTCATTGCACGAGCACCATCTGTTGTTATCGAAATTAACATTTTAGGATCAAAACTAGCATTTTCAAAAAACTCCGTTAAAACTTTGTGCAAGTCTTCTCCACGGGTTTGACCTTCCATTGGTATGATAGTTAAAAGTTCTTCAATGAACTGGTCTTTAGCTTTATCTAAAAATCTCACAAAAACTACTAGCTGGGCCATATCAGTGATGTCGCATGACTCATCTATGGCCAATGAATAACTGTCTGTAGCTGCTAAAACCTGCTTTAACATTTTATTATTTTCATCTGCTAAAATCTCTGTATTTCTAGTAGTTGTAGCTGCTGAAAGAGGAATACGACTAATAGTGTCAACAACGTCCTGTTTGGTGTCAAATAATGCACTCCCTGCCGCTAACATACATTCTTTAACTATTTCTCCATCACTAAAAGGTTTCATATGTTTAGTGAGAGTCCAAGAAATGCGCAAGGACGCTTCTGCACATTTTTCCTGTGATGTCATAGATCGATTCATTATTTGAGTGGAAGTTGAATAACTGACACATAAGGAATCAACTTTTGACTTGCATAAATTGCTGCCAATTAGAAATTTTTCATCAAAAGACTTGTGTTTTGTCTCTAAGTGACGTTTGACGTTCGCACTTTTGACAACAGATACAGTCTGCTGACATATTAAACATACAGGTACGGCACCAGCGCGATTTGGGAGTATAAACAAATATTTATCAGTCCATTCTGATAGGAATTGTCTATTTTCGCTGTCAACTTTTCTTTTCTTACCTTCCATAGTAGCTGTTGACAAACTTAAACAACTCACTTTTAAAACTTACAACACACCCGACAAAACGTTAAACACAATAAATGCAGATAACGGCAATGAAATAATGTCCACTAGCAGCAGATAGCTCAAGAGTGACAATGACACCGACATCCGACACCAATAGTAAGAGACTGTCGCTAGACCAGACCGTCCGGGTAAGTAAGGGGACCCATAAGTAACGGGAATTACGCTGTGGTGGGGAGGGAGAGTGGGGGAACCTATTGTTTGACCACATGTCCCTTGGTGTCACGCCTCCTGTATCAGTGTGCAAAGTTGTGTCGTTGTGAGATAACTCAAATTTTTGGCGCGGGCCATTCAAAACGAGCTCGCGGTCCGGACCTGGCCCGCGGGCCGCCATTTGAAGACCTCTGGTCTAGTGTGTTGAAAAATATCAGTAAGTTGTGGTTGTTTTGCCAAGTGATAACAAAAGTAGTAATTTAAGAAACCTCAAAATGTACAACATAAAAGCTGTAGGTGTTATTTATTTATTTTTAATAAAATAATGAGTTTTCAATCTAATAATTAAAGTAAATTTATAAAATCTTAGGCAGATAATGTTTTTGGTTGAACTAAAGCAGTCATCATCAGTTCCACAATGAAGATGGCTCAGTGCAATTAAAAGTGTTGTCTCAGTAAGTTTTTCATAAATTTACGTGAGTTATAAGTTAAAGTAATTATTTTACTAAGCTCAAAGTTTTGTTGTGGCGTAATGACACAATATTCCTACAGAAACCTTTACTAGTACTTATAACAAACAACCCAGATACTTTACAAATTTATTCTTTTAATTGTGTTGCTAACTAAATGCTGTCATAAGCAATGGGTATGAAAGGTTACTAAATTAGTGTAGCAAAGGTTGATAATTGAATTAATATATTAAAAAAATTTTTTTTAGAGGTGTAGTGCAACTTTTCAATGCTGTAAATAATCATCAGAAAACATTGGGTACTGAATTGGAGAAAGCAGGCTCTTTGGAATATAAAAAAGATAAAGTAATGAAATCCATAAACAAGAAGTCTTTTCTAGATGTATTAATGGGTAATGCCAAAAGCTGCTCAGTTAACGATATGATGCCTGACAAACCAAAGGTAACTATTACTATGCATATGAAATTATGAGCTACAATGTATTCTAGAGTGATTATGGAGAATTTCCAAAACAAAGGTTCTTTTTTATATTTTCTAGCTCTCAAGCTGTTGTTTCTATAAACTTTTGACACTGCCGCTACAGGCGGAACACTCGTCATATTTATATAATTATGCTGGTAATAAAACTTATTTCATATTTAAACACTATTTATTACTTCACATCTTTCTTAAAACAAAAACTCTAAACAAAGAACTGAGAAAAACTAAAACAATTACAAATCATCTGTTAATTTATATAATGTTCTTTTTCTTTTTTTTTCCATAGAGGATTGTCATAGAGTATTATATTATTGCATTCACAACATACTCCCACCTTTTGAGTTATGGTTTAACTCAAAACATTAAAAAATAGTATATTGTTAAAAGATTAATCAACAAATTTTTGTGGAAGCTTAATTTGTCTGCCACTTCTTGAATATGTCACAATTTTATTTTCTTTTGTCACATTATCTTCTTCCAGGTGTAGTTCATGTTCATTGGTTTTTGTCACTTTTGGTTTAATCTTTTCTTTTAATTGTTCTTGGATGGTTTCTTCTTGCATTTCAAGAGGATATAGTCTTTGTATTGGTCTCAATAAACTTCCAAAAGCAGTCTTCAATTGCACTAATCTACACACTCCATCTCTACTAATGATAGTCTTTTCTATCAGTCCTATTGGCCAATCAATTCTTTTTTTATTTTCAACTTCAATCAGTACTAATTCTCCAACTTTCAACTGTCTGCCGTTTTTCTTACTTTTTAAAGCTAATTGTCCTAAATACTCAATCCTAAATCTTTTTCGCAATGCTTCTCTCAGGTGTTGTCGATAACGTACTCTCTTGTTAAGACCTTTTGTATTTACATGGTCACAATCTGGAACTCCAATTTCTTTTAAGTCATGTAAAAACATATTTGGAGTAATAGCAGTTAGGTCTGAAGAAGTTTCAGATAAATATGTCAAAGGTCTAGAATTCATGATACTTTCACAATCACATAAGATTGTCTCCATTTCCTCATAATCCAATGACGTTTTGCCCAAGGTTTTGCGTAGCAACTGTTTCATGAGTCGGATGAGTCGCTCCCACCATCCGCCCCACCATGCAGCAGAGGGAGGGTTAAACCTCCAGTCAATTTGTTGGCATGAGCTATATTTTAAGATAGCATTCCAATCTAGAATTTTAAATGCCTTTTCTGTACCTGTGAAATTGGTACCATTGTCACTATATATTATTGATGGTCTTCCTCGCCTTGCAATAAATCTTCTAAGTGTATCTATAAATGCTTCGACAGAAAGAAACTTTACTAACTCCAAATGAACAGCACGGTATACTGCACAAGTGAATATGCAGATCCAAACTTTACTGCCATCTCGTAGAAACAAAGGTCCCGCAAAATCAATTCCAACCACTTCAAATACTGCGGCATCTCGTACTCTACTTTCAGGTAAGGGTGGAGTGATTGTTTCTACATTTTTTGAATTATGTCTCTGACAAGGAATACATTTTTTCAAAGTATTACTTATTGTTTTTCTTCCTCTCAATATCCAATAGTTTTCTCTTAATAAACTTAAGAGACCTTGAACTCCCACATGACATGATCTCTTATGTATTGTAAGAATAAGAATATCTACAATGTCATGTTTTGATGGTAGAACAACAGGAAATTTAAAATTTTCCAAATCCTTTCTTTCTGTTAATTTTGTCTTTAGCCTTATAATACCATCAGCAGCCATAAATGGTGACAATGAAGCCAATTTAGGCTCCCTTATTCCTTCAAATGATTGCTGTTGAACAATTCTAATTATAAAATTGTTAGCTTCAATAATCTCCTTACATGACAAAACTTTACTCACACACTTTTCCTTCTTTGAGGGGTTACAATTATGAATAAATCTCAGCAACCATGCAAAAACACACACAATCTTATCAAAATCATTTGAAAAGTAATAAAACCAATCTTTTGGGTAATTATTACTTAAAAGTGAAGGTGTAGGTCCTTTCTTTTTTTCTAAAGAAATTAATTCTTCGTCAGGTTCAGGTTCATTTGATGGCCAGGTATCTTCAGGCAACTTCAACCATGACGGGCCCTCCCACCATCTGGAACTAATCAACCTGGAAACTGAACATCCTCTACTGGGCAAGTCTGCTGGATTCATAGTGCCGGGAATGTGCCGCCAAGATGTTCTGGAAGTGAGGCTGCAGATTTCTTCAACTCTATTTCTAACAAATACTCCCCAGTTTTCTTCTCTTTTAATCCAAGCTATTACTGTAGAAGAGTCACTCCAATAAAAAAATTTAATATTACATTCAAATTTGTTTTCATCTCTTAATTCTTGCACTACTGAAGAACCTAATCTAGCACCTATAGTAGCAGCCATTAGTTCAAGTCTGGGTATTGTCATCTTCTTTACAGGTGCTACACGTGACTTTGCCTGGATTAGCTGTAATTGAATACATGTACTAAGTTCAAAACGCATAAATACTGCTGTTGAGTACGCAAATTTGCTGGCATCACAAAATATGTGAACTGATACAGAAATGATTACGTCATCCACACCTTGTAGCCATCGTGGAATCTTCATCTCTTTTAATTGATCGAGTTCCTGAAACCATATATTGAATCGTTGTTTGATTTCTTCTGGTACTTCTTTGTCCCACCCACAATTATCTTTCCAGCATTCCTGCAATAATAACTTAGGGCATATGGAAATAGGACAAGTGAATCCAATAGGATCGAACAATCTGTGTGCAGTGGACAATATAACACGTTGTGTTACCAAGTTCTCTTCTAAATTTACTATTTTATGAAAACTCACAGAAATTGTGTCTTCTTTCTTGTCCCATGTGAGACCTAGGACTGAAGCCTCTGTCTTGTCTTCCAGACCAGGTTCAGTATATTCCCATCCTCGCAGCTCAAACTTTCCCAAAGAAAATATTTGTATTGCTTCTGAAATGAACTGTTTCAAATCCCTTTCATTATTTACACCTGTAACACAGTTATCAACATAGAAACTTTTAAACAACTTTTCTATTGTACATTTAGAAAATTGATTGTCTTCAGCACACGGTACTAAATACTTCTGCAGGTGGTAGTTGATGACGGCATTGAGCAAAAATGGACTACTTGAGACTCCAAAAACAACTCTTCTATGTCGGAAAATCTTGAGTGATCCATCTGTGTTTTGCCACAGAAATCTTAGGAAATCTCTGTCCTCTTCATATAAACTTATTTGCAAAAACGCCTTTTTTATGTCAGCGATAACTCCTATTTTATAAAGTCGAAAACGTAAAAGCAAAGCTGGTATTATTTCAATTAAGTTAATACCTATTTCCAAACACTGATTAAGGGAATAGTAACCCTTTTCTTTAGACGAGGCATCAAAAACCGGTCTTACTGCAGTGGTGCTGTTTTCTTTTATCACTGGTCTATGAGGTAAATAGTGACCTTCATCCCATTTGCTTATTGGGATTTCCTCAATAACACCATCTTCCAGCCAATCTGAAAACACATTGTTATATACATTATATAAACTTTCATTTGTTAGCCTTTTCACTGAGTTTTCAAGCCTTTTTTTTGCAAGATTGAAATTTCTTGGAACTTCTGGGTGGTCTTCGGACCAAGGTAATTTGACTTCATAGCGTCCTTCTTCATTTACTCTCACAGTTTCCAAAAATTGTGTTTGAACAGAATGTTCAATTTCTTGTTTGCTTCTGGTCTGTAGTGGGTCTTTTATACCTAAAACATCCATTTCCCACAGCTTGCATATTGAATTACTTTGTACAAACATAGAAAGTGCTGTCATAGAACTAAATTCTTTACTTTCTTGAAATTTTCCTGTCAAAACCCATCCTAAATGAGTTTCAAGGGCTATAATACCACAATCTAGAACCTCTTTTCTTCCAGTTAGAAGTTTCCCATATATGTCAGCCCCAATTAATATCTCAATTGGACTGTCTGCATCCTGAAACAATTTAATACCTCTTTCCATCAGTTCATCAGTCCATCTTCCTGGTTTCAAGGCAGGAACATAAGTACAAATATTTATTTCACTAAGTGCCTTGAAATTACAAGAATATGTTTTATCTATACTTTGTAGTCTGACTTTGTAGCATGCATGATTGCGAGGCTTAGTGACCTCTCCTCCAAACAGGCCATGTAATAATGTTTCTTCACCACAAGTGTCATATTTCATTTTTTCAACAGTCGATTTCCTTATGTATGACCTCTGGGATCCACTGTCAAAAAGTAAACGCACATTGAGTTCTTTTGTGTCACTAACAGCCTTGACAACAAGAGTTTGCATGTAAACCTGATTGCCATTCACATTGGACAAGGAATTCTCAAAATTGGGCTCAGCTTCTTTTTCCTCGCATTTAGGTTTAATGTTAGACCTATTAAAATTATTCTGCAACTTTGAACACATAAGTGGTACATGTTTTCCATTACAAATAATACATTTAACAATAGCTCTGCAATGTTTACTTAAATGTCCTACTTTTGTACAAGAAAAGCAACACCTTTTGCTAGTAAGAATATTCTGCCTTTCTTCTAAAGACATGTCCCTAGCTTTAAAACAGTTTTCACTTAAATGACCACCGTCACAAAACACACACATCGATAACTTCGTCTTATCTGTGCTTACTGTAGACGTATTTGATTTTACATTTACAAGGCCAGCTGCTGTAACATTGCTGGTAGGCCTTCTTGTATTTTTAATATGCTTATCTTTACTTGCAAAGTCTCTTTTATATGAACTCGTAGTATTATCACCTGTTGATACTTTTGTTTTTTGTAAACCAAATCCCTGTTTAGCTAAGTTTATTCTTTCTTCTCCCTCCACTTCAATTTTCAAAAAATTCATTAGGCTATCTAGCCTACTTTTACTTTCTGACGCGGTCTCGTCCTGTTGAGAGTTAGGCCTACTTCTCTGCCAAGCTATTAATAAATCCTCCCTGAGACAAGATTCTACTAATGGGAAGAGCATAGCAGCGTACTTCTCCTTTGTTACACCTAAAGTTTCTAAACACCTTAGTTTTGACTCAATTTGATCATAAAGTGAGGAAATAGTAATTTTACTTTCACTGCTATTTAATGTTATTACAATTTTCAAGATTTCTCTTATGTAAAACTCTACTAACAGGTCATCTTTGGCAAAGCGAGATTTTAAATGTTCAATAGCCTGTTCATAACTACGTCCACATGGGGGAAAACTCTCGACAATTTCCCTAGCCTTAGTATTAGGGATAGTCGCTTGCAGGAGATACTGATACTTGTCATCAGAATCAATACAGGGGTCTTCATGGATTTTCTTAAATTGGCCCCAAAACGGCAACCAATCACTAATATCACCACCAAACTTTTTAAACTCAAGTGTGGGTAACTTAAATTTACGTTTTTCTACATTCACACTAGTATCTGTCTTAGGCCTAGCCTTGTCAATAGCCTGTTCAACTAAATACTCAACTATTTTAAACTTGCCTGAGTATTCATCGGCAGATTCTACCTCATTTTCTAAAACTTCAGTAGATGCATTTTCATTTAGTAAAACTTCAATAATTTCTCGGTCTAAGACCTCCAATTGATTATGTTTTTCACGTAATAGCTCTAAATTAGCTTTTAACAAAATCACATCATCTTCATTTTTTATGGATTCTAATAATGTATTGTGTAAACGTGAAAATCCAGTTCTAAACAATTTTCTTTTCTTTTTCAGAGCATCCATTATAAAATACTTACTAATGGATCATAGATTTTAACTGTAACCAAATTATTATCCTGTCACGGTCGCCATATGTTGTTTCTATAAACTTTTGACACTGCCGCTACAGGCGGAACACTCGTCATATTTATATAATTATGCTGGTAATAAAACTTATTTCATATTTAAACACTATTTATTACTTCACATCTTTCTTAAAACAAAAACTCTAAACAAAGAACTGAGAAAAACTAAAACAATTACAAATCATCTGTTAATTTATATAATGTTCTTTTTCTTTTTTTTTTCCATAGAGGATTGTCATAGAGTATTATATTATTGCATTCACAACACAAGCTAATTAACTGAATGAATTCTACCCAATTTTATTACTTCCTTTTTATATTGTAAATTCTCTGTCTGCTGATTATAGGGAAGTTTTCAGCAATTAGTAAATAAAAATAGGAATTAAAAAGGATTTTAACTTATGCTTTCCCTGATAAATCCTTTAGGAGCAACATATTTTTAAGATTTTTTAATTTCATCTTTTTTCTAATTTTTTTTCTATTTTTAATATTTGTTTTGAAAATATTTAATATTTACAAAAGTATAAAATTTTGTCAACATTAGTACGAATCCACATTTTCAGTTTTGAATGGTCAGACACGGTAGTATTTTCACACATGTTATTTGGTTTCCGTAGCATTGTGTTGACCACATCCCTATGAAAAAGTCTAAATTTTTAGGTACCGATGGAAAACGAATTTGATAGAAATGCCTGATTTATTTGTATCAAAATCATCCAACGATCTGTAAACATGTGAGACAAACCATAAATTTTGTACACAAAACGATGATGACTGTGTGTAGCATTTATTGTCCAGATAATACTAAATATTAAACCTAGAGTGAAATGTAATACACAGAAAACAAATTTGTAAATATACGACAATGCTAATCTGAGAGAAATGATAGAACGTTCATATACGGGAATGCCCCCACTGGCCGTTGCACGATCTCATGTACTGGTACGGGAATGGTAATCAAAGGGTTAACAAAATATCGATATAATACAAGTTTCTCTCACAAAAATATTTAAAATTTTGGTTTATTTAATGTATATTAATTTTATTAGTATTAATTAATTAATTATTATTAGTGCCAGCAATTGCCAAGAGAAAATATAAAAAGAGTGTACTTAAAATCTCACTAAACGCTAGTTTATTTACAAATGCTAGTTTCAGTGATGATATCACCTTTATCAGGGATGAGCTAACACTGGTATATTTTAATGAGCATCATCAATATAAATTAATAGTAGAGCTTTCTCATATAATTTATGAAGAAAGAAACACGGTAAAATATTTAATAAGTTAAACACCAAAGCAGTCAATCTAAACAACAAAAAGTCCTTACTCGGGAGACTTAGCGCTTTATAAACTATCTATAAATATAAAATAAATTACATTACACGAAATCATAAAATACAAAAAGTTCACCATATAAAAAATTATATTATAAAACATTTCAAATAATAATCAAAATATCACCAATCTTATTAAGACTTGACTAGGAACCAAAGTATTTAGTTTAACTAAACAATAAAATAACAACAAAATAAACCTTAAAATAGCAAGAAAATACTTAACACCGATCAAACTGTAACTGTTCAACAAAACAACTGACCGTTTGGAAAAAGAATATGGTTTTGGGACATGGTCCACCTCATTGTAACATTTTGGAATTTGTTTATAAACTAAGTCACCCAAGCATCCAGTGTGTTGGACCTCGTTACAAGTTTTAACAACTTAAGATGGTCTACCTCAATGATTAAAGAAATGCTGGCTGTCCAGACAATGTTTTTCCATTGCAAAGTATTCAGCCTTGTTGTTTCTAAATTTAGAAAAATGCTCCTTGGTTGTTGTTTTAATATTCCTATGGGTTTGACCAATATATAATAACACAAAATTACATCTGTGTCACTTTCACAATTCAAAGCATTGAATTGTTCTCCTTAGGAGAACCTAAACTCCATCCCAAAACTGTCAGCACTATAAATCTTCCATATTTCATAAGGCACTTCTTAGCAACACTATGTAGGGGAAGGTTGTAAGCTGATCTCAGCCAATTGTTTTTTGGTTTACCCTTGGCTGAGGTTCTAGCCATTCTGTTTTTCTTAGATTTAGCTTTTCTTATGATTCTCTGTTTTACTTTATTCTCAATGCTGGTTACTTCAGCTCCTCTATATTTCATGTTAATTCAGCTATATATCATGCTCCTTTCCTGCACATAGTTGTTTCGTGAGTGTTAAATGAACTAAACATTATGCCATACTATGAAATGCTTGTAACTCGTGCTCTTTCTGGTGGAGTGAGTCCTATGGGATGTACCTGAAACTTTGCGTTAGGTTTCCTATAAACATTAAAAGAAAGCCTAACATTTTTCTCGCCACTTATATCCAGAAAGGGAACACTATACTTGTTCTCTACCTCAGTGGTAAACTTGATCGAAGGAAAGAAATCATTTGAGATGAAACTCATTGAGGTTCAACTATCAAACATAATAAATTTAATCTACATCGAATCCAGACAGGTTAAACAAATTTCATTGTCACATGGCTTTTAACTTTAGTTATAAAGAAATTAGCTAAGAACTAGTCAGATGGTTTCCTATTGTGGTGCCATTTTTTTGGTTGTTTGACCTTTTAAATATTTTACCTTGTTTCTTTCTTGATAAATTGTAGGAGACGAGCTCTATCGTTAATTTATATTGATATTGTTGATTAAGATATGTGTCATTGATTATATCAATATCACTGATGAAGGTGATATCATCGAAACTAGTCTGTGTAAATAATTCATATTTAATGAGATTTTGAATGCACTCTTTTGATATTTACCATTAGTGAATATTATTTTTTGTTAGAAAAATCAATTTCTTACCTTTTTCAAAGTCTTTAAATTAAAGACGAATATTAGAAAAATGTTTTACTAAAACTCACTGGTTTGTTTCTTAGGAAGAAGACAGTACACCAACGTGGGATATATTGAGAGATAATTTTATGATGAGTGCAAAACTAAAAAACTGGGACAAAGATGTGGAAGTAAAAGAAGAAGTTTTAACATAGTTTATGCTGACAAAAATATATATGTGTAAATAGCTTCAATAAACAATATTGTTTTTATTTCTTACTTCCTTTGATCCATTTTTTTTCTACATAAATAAGGTAATTTCATGTTTTTAAATATTCTTTAAACAGATTAACTTTTTAGAACATAAGTCAACACACTGCCAAGTATTGTCGCCGGCACGCAAGAAGAGCCCTGGTGTAGAAATGAGTCATGCTCGGTTTTCATTTCTGCTCATCCACTGTGGATATATTCCTGATGTAAAAACATATCCTAATGGTACGATAGTTTTTTTGTAGTTATTTTAGTAAATAATATGAGTATTTACAGATAGGTAAAAGCACTAATTTTAATAAGATAGAGTGCACAAAATAAATTATGTATGGTCCCGTTTCTTCATTGTAATTTTCTGTAAATCTGCCGATTTGTTATTTTGGGAATGACATTATCATTTTGACCTGGCTCTTCTCGTGGGCCAATGATAGTTTTTATTGCAAAGTGCAATTTATTTTGAAATTATTCAGTTTATTTTTAAAAATTATATCTATTTATACTTTGAACACTTTATTGTAGAACACGTTTGCTTGAGATTAAATGTAAAATAGGAAAAAAAAATGGACAAAATAATAAGACAAATTTATAACATGTATCTTTGTTTGGGTTGGGTTCTCAGCCAACTGTGCTGGTCATTTAGCACTACCCAGGGGACACATACAGCTTAAAGTATGCTGTGGACCAACTTTGTTCCCCCTAACCTAAATCGACTACAGACACTGGAACAAATATAAACCTGCGAAGTAACGACTCAAGACACAATTATCACCACTTATTTATGCAGAGCAACTTGGAATTAAATTCAACCTGAAACTGGGGCAAGCATCTACATTACCAACCTGCCATCTGGTTTTTCCTTATTACCAGAGAGAAAACTGTCGCTTCTAAATCACAAAGACTCCAAGGATTAGTGATCCCTACATCCTGAAGGCCACTGCTTTGAAAATGATTGCGGATATATACAGTAAAGATAACTGGATCCATGTATACATAGATGGGTCAGCGGTAAAGCATGCCTCTGGTGCTGGCTTTTACAGCAACCACTTTTGAGGGCTGCAGCCCAGTTGAATTAATGCCAACTCCGATGATGAGATTGTGGCTATAGTACAAGGTGCCGAAAAACTTTGTTCGATCTCTGGAAAGTTGGCAAGAGTTGTGTTCTTCGTGGATTCACAGGCTGCTATAATTGCACTAACTAGTAGTACCTCCACCGACTATGTGCAAACAATGAATGGACGAAAGGCCCTGGCAGAGATGATTGAAGAAGGGTGGTACACTGTGCTGCAATGTCTCCCTAGCCATGTCCGCATTGAAGGAAATGAATGCACAGAATAGCTAGCAAAGAAAGGTAACACCTTGCCACAATCTGACAATCCTATATCTCTATTGACAATAAGAAGCCTGATAGAATCAACAATCGATGTAAAAACAAGGGAAACCCAAAATGAAATGAGCGCTAGAAAGATATGGAGGGTCCTGGCGCACCAGTGGTAATAACACATAGCCTACCTCTCTCTCTCTCTGTGTGTGTGTGCGTGTGTGCATGTGTGTGTGTGTTAGTAATAATAATGTAGACTTAATAAGGAGACATATTCTGCACTATTAACCTGAAACCAGATAGGCAGGTTAACTGTAATTTCAGGTTAGATAAAACATAAGAAGATAAATCCTGTAAAAATACACAAACTAGTTATTAATAAATTCTAATGTAAAATAAAAAATTTATATTTTCCAATTAGCTTTGTTATTCATTTAAGATAAATTAAATTCACTGGGTGTCCAATTGTAGTTTTTAACCCTACAACTGGCAATCGCCGCATGAGACGGCGACAGCCGCTTTACGTGGAGTGGCATCGCCGTCTCACACGGCGACCGAACAGTTGCTTTATAATCGATGTTTTTCTCGGCATCTAATAATCAGTTTGCGTAGTACATTACACAGTTAGATTCAAAAGGATGTGGACTTTCATTTTATGTTCACCCAGAATATTTTTACCTCTATGGCCTTGCTAAATATCTCAGACAGCTGTGAGCTGACGTAATGTTTACGTTTTTGACGTATATGCTCCCGTCTTTGTTGCTTGTTGTGCACTATTTTTTTTTTTATTAACTTGGGAGCGGGTTTTAAACTGCCCGAAGCACTGCTACCTTAAGGTATATTGTACTTACCTCCCTGATCTAGTCAAACAGCCCCTTCCCTCTTACCAGGTTTAGGAGTTTCCTGACTAGTGTTTTACCTTCAGCATCCACCAGAGCCGTTCCATCACCAAAGAGGTTGAAGCGCCTCTCGCCAAGTACTTCACATCTGTAAATAATGTGTGTGGCAGTCTCCAGTTCCTGCCCGCATAATCTGCACACTGGTTCATCTTTGTAGTACCCATTTTATGCAGATGTTTGTTGTCCACTAAGGCTATGTCGATCTGTTTTATTGTAATATAATCATGGACAACTTACTTTCAAGTGACATTAGGGAACTATTAGAATGTGATAGTGATGATGCTGATAGTTGGAGTGACATTTCAGACGTGGAAGAAATACCGGAAGACGTCGGGGTCAACCGGGCTACGATCCCTGGCAAAAGGTTAGGCCTCTTCTTGATCATATGAATGCTGCAATGAAAAAGTATTTCATACCCAAACAAAACATTTCGATAGATGAAAGTTGATAGGCATGAAGAACCGCTGCAAATTTATACAGTACCTACCTAAGAAAAAACACTGCAGATTCGATATAAAAAAATTTGAGACATGTGATAGTGACTCCAGTTATATACTAAATGTTTCACTATACAGTGGGAAAGATTTTTTGGCTAATGAAGATGATCCTTTTACACAAAAAGTTGTTGTCAATGAGTTGCAAACTTGTCAACTCCTTGATAAGGGATACCATGTTTTTACTGATAACTGGTATACAAAACTGCCTCTTGCCCAAGAACTAGCTTCAAAAAATACTTTTTTGACAGGAACTGTCAATAAAAATACTAAAGATCTGCCTGTAAATGTAAAGAATGTGAATTTAGGAATTGAAAAAAGTGTTTATTACTGGTATAGGCCTAACAGAGGCAAAGTTTTATTGGTCAAATATAAACAGAAGAAAAGCCGTAAACCAGTTTACTTAATTAGTACCGGGTGTCATGCTGAGGATAAGATGATAAGAAGCAAGCATGGTCTTCACACAGTGAAACCCATCATGATTGACAGATATAATCACAATATGGGAGGGGTAGACAATAGTGACAAGTCCATCTATCATTTGTCTGTAAGTAGGCCTACCAAAAAATACTGGAAGCGAATATTTGCTTGTTGAAGAAGATCAGCAAGATGAAGACAACCTGGATGATGCTGGTAGTAATAGGGAACATTTCTTGGAGCACTTACCCGTATTCAAATACCGTGTTTGTGCAATTTGTATAGATAAAAAAGATATAAAGTTGTTCAAAAGTGTGTACTGGTGCCCTGAATGCAATGTAGGCATCCACCCAATTTGTTACAAAACACTGAAGCACTTTTACAGGCCTACTAAGTCTGTAAAAAAAAAGGAAAGTCTCTGAATTCGAGGAATCCGAATAAACTGACCGTTTTTTTATATGTCACTATAATTATTTAACTTTTTTTTTGACGTATTTTAAAAAAAACCTCTACGGTGGGGTATAAACACCTCGCCACTACAGGATTTTTGACTGCCAGTTGTAGGGTTAAGTCAAAGTGTCTCTCAAAGATTCCACTACCCTGAAAGGAGCTTAAAAGGCTTATAGGAGGCTAATTGGTTTTTGTAACAAATTCAGGGGTTGGTTCTTCTAAGATGTTTATTCCTTGAGATACAGGTAGTCAAGGGATAAACATTTCGTTCTTGCGGATAAGGAGATGTCATCGAGATGAATAGAGGAGTTAGTCGGAGGTCATTGAGGATAAGGCAGAGAAGAGGTAAGGTCTGTGAGAGTGTATATTTAGTTACATATGTGTATATTTAGGTACACATGTATATATATTTATGTCTATCAGTTAGCCACCCCTCCCCAAGTTCTTGCATTTTATTAATTATACTGATGTTATCTCATGCTTCTAATTAAAGAGTTATGTGTGTTTAAAGTGGAAGATATAATGAATTAAAATGCTATTTCAAAACTTGTACATCTTCCATACCATAAAAAAAAGAAGCTCATTATGTTATACTTTGTCTATTATGTAGTAGAATAGTGTAAAAAATCGTTTAAACTAATTTTTGCCTTAAAAAAATGCATGAATTGAATATATAGTTATGGTTTTAGCAGATATTTTTGAAAAATATAAACCCTATTTGAATAGTTTCCATAACACGGAATATACCATAGATTCGCGTATTGTATACAGATTCAATCTATTGTTTGTACTTTAGGAGTTATGGATGTTTAAAATTTTAGGTGTAAAGGCTTTGAATACTTTTACTGGATGAGGTATATATGTTTGAAGTGTAAGATCGGAAAGATTTAAATACTGATACAAAACCTGTATATCTACCACTTTCTGCAAAGTAAAACGCTTATTATGTTACACTTTGTTCCCCTAAATGTACTAATGTATAAAGGGAAACGTAAAATTGTTTGCATTTAATGGGTTTGAATGCATTCATGGATTTTTGTGTACTAGGAGAGTTATGCATGTTTAAAGATTTAGGTGTAATAGTTTGAAATACTCCAAGATAAACATGTACATTTCTGAAACCGAACAAGGTACAAAGCTGGATATATTACATCTTGTTCCCCTGTACATCCTGAATGTAATATGGTATAGAAAAAATGTTTCTAAATTTTCACATTGTTCGCAAAAAAAATCCATGAACTATAGCAGATAGGATTTTGTAAATTAAAAAAAAATATATTAAAATTATGTAAGTAGACTAAATAACACGGAATATATCATAGGTACTCATGGTGTTCACAGATTTTATCTGTTGTTTTTACTCAAAGAGATATGCATGTTTAAAGATTTATGTACTCCAAGACAAACGTGTATATTTCCCAAACCAAAATAGAACTACTAATTTCGTGTGGTGTGAGTTAATTAATAAATTGATCAAAAATGCAGCATCGATATTAACTATTGTCATGAAAAATTTAATTGACCCAACAATTCGTTCCGCTGAAACGGCAAACCAAACACAGATTTTCTTGTCATGTAGTGGACGTTTATGAAATGCATGCGGTTTTATAGAATACCAAATCCTTTTGTTTTGGGCATTAAAATAACCTGATACATGAAACCATGCTTCATCAGAAGATATGAAAAGAAATGGGACCATTTCACCTTCCATTATGTTTTTAAGTAGCCAGTTACAGTATGTTATTCTCTTACCTTATTCTGCTGGCTGAAGTTCATGAACAGTACTGATTCTGTAAGGTTTCAGTTTCAAAGCGTGAAGAACTCTTTGGCAAGATCTACGTGACATAGCAACTTGTTGTGATAAATGCCGAATCGACTTACACAGACTTTGTTCTATACGAGCTGCAATGTTAGCAACAATTTTAGGAGTTTGGATTAAATTAGGCTTATTTCTCGATTTATTTACAATTGTGCCCGGTACTATGCTACTTTTGTAACAACACTTGACCATCCTCTTGGCAGGAATCCTCTTTTTCATGAAACTTTTTACGTGTTTCGTTAATTGAACCACTTCGGACATGCAGGTTGTACACGGTAAGAGAAAAATAGTTGGAATTTCCCATAATTCGGCATACACTATATACAATCTCGGCTGAGTTACGAGATTTATAGTAACTTTAAAGTAAGATTTTAGGTACTTTTATTCCTGTATATTGCTTTACTTTAATATCCAACGTAATATAAAATGGAAAAAAATGCCGAATTTTTTAATTTTAATAATATAAAACAAAGTTACAAATGCAATATAATGCAAATTGATTATATCAAATGAAAAAATTAGTTGAAGGCAGAAACATTATAGTTAACTGGCAGAGTACCTGCCCTTAGTACGGGGTTGACGTGTATTTCTATTGATTTAATTTGTATTTGGGTTAAATTTAATTTACTGAAATTAAATCCCAATAAATATATCAAACTCTAGTTTATAAACTTTACCGATTATTGTCTTAAAAATCCAAAAGAAGAAAATGCTTCTGCTTGCATCATGACATTTGTAAAGTATAACTAACCTTGAAAGATAAATAGCAACAAACATTTACTATCACCTGTTTAATTGTGTTCAAAAGTTACTTTTACAGGGGATTATCAGCTGATTAAGCCAAGCCAAGTATATAATGAAATATGGATAATTGAGTGTTAAGGGAGTTTTCAAGGTCAATGAAAACATTCCTTGAAGGAATTTCTAAATAAAAATATGCCTATGTGTTAACCAGGTACCATAAAATGTCCATTTAAAATTTCAGCTCAGTGGGTCTAGTAGTTGTTATGTGGTTGAGTAACACACACCATTAATTTTTATATATATAATAGTATAGATTTTTATAATAAAAGAATTACATACCTTTTTGATGAAGTATATTATGTAGATTGTTTTCTTCTTGAATGCACTTGCTAAGTTTACATCTGTCTGACTATTTTTGGATTGGTTTCATTTCCATTTATGTGTCCTATTTGACATTCATGATTTAGACATTGTATTTAGAATTTTCAAAAATTTGTCTCTAATGACCCATTTTTATTTTACAAGTGCCTACAAGTGTTTTTGTCTTAAAATACATTTGTTATATATGGATGGATTTGTATGTTACGTATGGATGTTATATTTTGTTTAAAGAAACAAACAATAAAATTAACTTAAATTAAATTAATTTATTTGCAAAACATTCATATTTTTTATAGTTGGTAAAATTAATTAAATTTTAAAAATGAGTCTCACCATAGATGATATGTTTGTATAGATTACATCTCCCTTTTTTTAATCGTTAATAAAGTACTTTTTATTCATCCACTCAAGTCCAAATACGTTTTTTAACCCTAGATTCGTAGACATTCGTCTCTCAGACGACGCAAAATTCCGTGAATTGAGAGTTTGTGGGGATGGAGTTGTGGTAGGGGGTGGGGGTTTCGTCTATTCTTCAAGGTCAGTGGCCTGACAGTGATGCAGTAGAGTCTGTGACGGAAAGTTATGCTATATCGGTTTTATTTGTGGTTATCCTTTTGGAGTAGTCTGGCGGGCGAGTGTTTACGATTAGTGTGACTGTTGTTTATGGGTGCGTAGTCTCCGAGACGAAACATTACGAACAGTGATAGAGTGAATTTTAGTGGTCGTGTATAAATCATTTTTCTGTAAATATTAGTATATATCTATATTTTTTATCTTATATAATTATTTCTTTTCACTCAATAGCACTTTAGTAAATGCTTTTATTATTTACACTCATCGTCTTATCCAAGAAAACAAGAGACCCGTAACAAGGAGAGAGTTTGCGAAGCTTCTCAGAGAAGAGCTGATGAAACCTTGGCTGGAGGCGAGGCTACAAGTACCAACTTTGCACCGAAAACTCAAAGTTAAAATCATTGAAATACTGGGTTCGTCCATTCGAAGACTGTCAACCGCAGGATGCACCAAAACGAAAAATTTGAGCATTTTGCCCTTCAAAAAAACGAAGAATGACGCAGTACGTATGCTTCAGCTGCAAGAAGCACATGTGTATGGAACACCGTGGACTGTTGTGCACAGAATGTTCAGAAAACAGCATTTAAGAATAAAAAACTATCAAATGTGTATGTAAGCACTTTTCTTAAACTATTGTGTCAAAGTAAAAATAAAAAAAAGATTTTTAATAATTTTTAAACATTTTTTTACCATGGTAGTCTCTCAGACGAATGTTTACGAATAGTGTCACTATAAAATAACATTACGAATCTAGGGTTAACTTGTAGTGAATGACACTGGATGTCAATACAGTTTTTTAAAAATATTAATTGTTAATTAAATTCAAAGAATTAATTTTAGTTTTGTATGGCTGAAAAACCTTTCACAAAAGGGGCAAGGTATGCGATAAGGTATCCCATTTGGCATAAAATAAGTGATCATATATGATTCGTGAAACAGCTGATTATATGTGACAGGTTATGTGGTATAACAGCTGCTTTAACGCATAGGTTATGTTTATTTATATTATTTGTAACTTTATTAAAAAGTAACTACAATATAATTTGTCTTTGTTGATGCAAGAATTGACTTTAAAAAATATTTGTTTATATTACTTGTGCCTTAGTTATAACCTAAATTTTAAAAAATTTGTTGATAAAATAATAGCTGCACAAGTTTCTTTTGCTCCTGTTTAGATATTACATTCATCCATAGGCTATCATTGCCTGTGTTTTCAACTTGCGTCTGACGAGATAAAAGAATGGATATGGATACAGGATAGAAAAGTAAATGCAAAATTGAAGAATTAACAGCAATATTTATCAAATAAACACAGTTGACATTTTTTTTTCTTTTTTTTTATATAATTATTTTTATAAAACATAAAAAGTTTGATATCCAACAAAAATATCTACGTGTTTTTAATTGGGTACAAAGCAACGCTGGACGAGCCTGGCGGCAAGGGCCAAACTATCCAGCTGTATATCGTACAAAAATTAGAAAATGTACAAAATTCATAAAAAATAGGAGTGATTGAAATGCACACAAATTATGAATCCCCTAATCTAAAATACTATAACTAACAGTATTAATAAAAAAATGAAAGCCAGAACTAACCATTCCTAGCTTGCACATAAAACCTCAAGAGCTGTTTTGCTTTGGCAGTTGTGTTCTCTACGTTACATTTAAAATAGTTCAACAACACAATAAACATAGAACTTTAGATTATAGTAAGAACATATATAAAAGTTCTGCTAAAATATTTTATTTGGAAATCCTAGTGGCTCTTTTGTAAGATCAATGTAAATGCGTCTGTTTAACAAACGCAATTATACCCTGCTAAAGGGAATATAGTTTCTTTTCATAAAATAGACTAGTATATGGCCAATAGATTTCCAACCTATATTAGCTATTGCACTTAAAACATTATGTCAAAATGTATATTTTTTTTATAAAACTATAAAATTTTAAAAACATTTAATTATTAAAAAAATAATTTAAATTTATGTAATCAGTAGAAAAATGTAAAGGTAACTGAACGCCATTAGTTTAAGCAATTTTTGCTAAAAATCAAAGTTAAAAACTATCAGTTATACAAAAATAAAGATTTTATAAAAACACTCACAAAGCCATTAACAATAAAAAGTGCTATAATGACTTATAGACTACAGAGTGCACAAATACTTATAACATACTGGTAACATTACAATTGATTATGTCCTCTATATATATATACAAATGAACACATTGGCTTATTAGCTGGCCAAAGCAAAACAGCGATGTGCAGTTTGCGTCTTCTGTTCACAAATACTTTGTACTTTACAATAAGACAACACTCAACCGAAGCTAGAAACTGTGCGACACAGTATCCGGCCGCACACACTTGGCTTGTACTAACAATGCAATTAAAAAATTAACAACATTCAATAATGTTCTGCAATTAAACAAAAGCGAATGTTGTCGACTGACATCCCAAGCTGTGATTGGTCAATCATAGTCTTGGTAACTTGAGTATTGAAATTAGAAAATGGTTTATTGTATTTTATAACAAACTGCTACATATATTAATATTTCAGTCAAATATAATTTACTTTTGTCATATAATTGGCACTGTATGAAACAAACACAAATATATAAAAAAAATATATACAAACATATTAAAAATTATTCTAACAAAATAAAAACTCTTAAATAATACAATAAAAATAAACTAACTAAATTATAACCATACAATAAAACATTTGAAATTTATTAGTAACAACAATACAGTAATTTTTAAAACACTTTTTAACAAAAATATAATAAAATAATCAATATTAGTAACAATGGTAAAACTTTTGCTTGATTAAAACACTAAAGGTTGCATTAAATTAACCAAGATATTAATACCCAAACACCAGTCAATACTACCAGTGGTAAGCTTCATTAGGGTGACCAATCATTATCATGCTTGCCAACTATCTTACCACACCTACTAACATTTATCTCTTTTCACATTCAACCAATTTTCACCCAGCAGACGTTTTAACATTCTGTTGTGAAATATTGGTTTTTAAAAATATACCCATCACCAAATTGATTTTTCCATGTTAGTGAAGAATCAAAATACTAGTTGCATTGTATTAAAAACTTTGAAAGCAATGACACTGGTTTATAAGATGATGAATTTCATTCGTCTATATAATAAATCACAAACATACATTTAAAAAATAACCATTATTTTTTAAAATAAGAACGTAATGGACTTCAAAATTCAAGAATATAACCATATTGGTGTCTGTCCAAAATACTAGTTCTGTTGCATTAAAAACTTTTAAAGCAATGTTACTGGTTTATAAGATAATAATTTGAATTTCATTTGCTAATATAATGTATCAGGAGACATGCATTTAAAAAAATAATCATATTAGTGGTATGGACAAAATACTAGTTGTGTTGTATTCAAAACTTTTAAAGCAATGATACTGGTTTATAAGATAATAATTTGAATTTCATTTGCTAATATAATGTATCAGGAGACATGCATTTAAAAAAATAATCATATTAGTGGTATGGACAAAATACTAGTTGCGTTGTATTCAAAACTTTTAAAGCAATGATACTGGTTTATAAGATAATAATTTGAATTTCATTTGACTATATAATGAATCACGAAACATGTGTTTAAAAAAAATAACCATATTGGTTGTCTGTATTGTAATAGGGTCAATTATTGTAAACGGTTTTGTCATTTTTTTAAGTTTAAAATAATGGACATGATAAAGACCACAGTAAGGAAGCAAATATAATTAAAAATATACATCCCAAGAAAAACAATTACATTTTTTATAGACTTTTGCTAAGTGGAAGAGATTTTCCAAATTCTAGATTCAACTAAAGTTTAAAAAAAATTGAAATATAATGATTCCATGCTGAAAAACAACAAATATTTTATAGGTTTTAACTCAGTTTTGATCATAAAAAGTAACCTTATTCTAACTGAATAATTGTCATAACTTTCTACTTGTAAATCAATCATACTAATAAATTTTATATTAAAACTATATTAATAAACATCTGTTGTGTGTAAATCCTTAAATAAATCAAATAATGTATAAAAAAAACATTTTAAAATTATAAAAATAACTGGTGTGTGTAAAAAGTAAATTTGAATATCTTTGATTTTATTTAGTCAAATATTAGAAATCATGCTATTTTAAGATAAGTGCTTCTAAACTACCCACTAGAATAAAAGGTTTCATTTAAATTGTTGAAATAAAATATTTTACTACCACAAAAAATTTCATATAAATACCACAAATACCCAATTCTACCACATATATTTAATTCTAGACAATTTAAAAAAGTGTTACTTTTAATGCACAACAGACATAATAATAACATATATGGACATAATATAAATTTATGCTTCAATAGACAAGGAACTAATTATAAGGAACTAAGTCAATACAGATGTTAGCGAAAGATCTATAAAAAATATATATATATAAGGAGATGTAATAATTTTTTGATGAAGTAAGAGTAGCAAAAAGTAAATAGCAAAACAGAATTAAACTACAATGCATACAACAACAAGACTTATTGAACTAAAGAAAAATAATACAAAAATCTAAGTGTTTATTCTAGAGCAGCGGTTCCCAGACCGTGGTATCCGTACCCCAAGGGGTACGTAGAAGCTGGTACACAAAAACTGGACATCAGTATTTCACACTTTAGATTTAAATCAAATATAAGGTTACACTAGTAGTTGACAAGATAGTTTGACGTGTTGCTGATCACAAATTGCTTGAAGCTTGTATGTTTGTGCGCGACTGAAAGCACAGAATAGAATAGCGATGGGAAACATCTATTCCAGATTTAAGTGAACAGTACAAATGCAGGGATGGGTTTACGATTTGATGATAGGAAACTGTCTGTCGTGTTCCCACACAAAAATATCGTATAGACGGCCGGTTGTCCCCGCTCCACCGATTACTTAGAAGGCGGTTAGGCAACCACTTTTTGTTTAACCATGTCGAGGAATAGGGGCAACTGTACTTTTCATTAGAAAAACTTTTTTATGGGTATGTGAAATGAAAAAAGTTGGGAGCCACTGTTCTAGAGAATAAGAAAATTATGTTTAAAAAATTTTAATGCTAGATCTGTATCATTAATGCATGCAAGAAATAAAAATCGGCAATCTTAAGAACTCAAATTCTAAATGTGTTAATAAATGCTTATGAAATAGAGTTTACTCCAATGGAGGACTCCAAAATATAATTGACATAAACCTATTTCCCGAGTGAAATGAGGAACATAGTGTTGTGAAAATACTTTTGAAGTGGATTCTTTAAATTAATTGAAAAAAAGGAATACTAAGCTATAAAAAAAGGATTATAGACAAGATCACTTGAGGGAACGCCTAAAATATACGTAACATAGAAGTGAATTTATCCTTAGAGTAGATATAAGCCTGGAAAATGTGTGTGGCTATATTGTTCAAGTATTACAAAGTACAGTAGAACGTCGGTTATCCGAACGTCAATTATCCGAAACGTCAATTATCCGAACACGAAAAAAGGTTGCGCGTAACCTGAACTAGACCAAACGTCACCGCGTAATAAACACTCGTCAGTTTGACCTTGGTAGTCGGCGCCGCCGTGCGACGTAGCAGACGTTAGACGGCACTCACAGCAGTCGCTTCCTTGTCAATCATTCACTCGCATAGTGCAGCGCTAAAAGTACATTACAGTTTAGTTTATAATTTGTGAAGTTAAGTTTGTTTGGAAAGTACAGTACAGTTTAGTTTATAATTTGTGAAGTTAATAGTATTGGACTGTACAGTAGTTTCAAGAACATTAGTCCAGTAAGTTAGTTTTTTCTTTTATTCTGTACATTATAGTTGTTTTAAGGTTAGGTTAGTTGTAATATTGTAGGCCGTAGGATATTTATAATTTGACATGGCGACCTCTAGTAAACCTAATAAAAGAAGCAGAAATGTTTTATCTATTGAATCAAAATTAAAAATCATTGAAAAACTAGAAAAAGGTGAAACAGGGACATCTTTAGCAAAACAATTTAACGTTGGCAAGGCAACAATATCAGAGATAAAAAGTAAAAAATCTGAAATCCTTAAATTTGCCTCCAAACTGGACAGCGAAGATGGATCTAGAAAAAGGAAATCGATGAAAAGACCTCAAGATGAAAAATTAGAAGAGGCGATGTATCTATGGTTCATTCAAAGGCGAACAAAGGGGGAACCAATATCAGGCCCTTTGCTTTGTGAAAAAGCCATCCAAATCAATAAAAAACTTGGTGGGTCAGCCGACTTCAAGGCTAGTACAGGGTGGTTGAAGAATTTTAAATCACGCCATGGTGTACGTGAGCTTGACATACAAGGTGAAATATTATCTGGAGATTCTGCAGCTGCAGAAAAATATAAAGAGACATTTTCCAAACTGTTAAAAGATGAAGGATATTCATTGGATTTGGTATACAATGCTGATGAAACAGGCCTTAACTGGAAGGCACTGCTGCGTAAATCATTGGCATCAAAACGAGAAAAGGCGGCGCCAGGATTTAAGGTTAGCAAGGAGCGTGTAACAATCATGGTTGCAGCAAACGCTACTGGTACGCATGCATTGCCTCTCCTAATGATAAGCAAATCTAAAAAGCCTAGGTGTTTTAAAAATGTGACTTGTTTACCTCTTACCTACAAATCACAAAAGAATGCGTGGATGAATTGTGAAATTTTTTTAGACTGGTTTACTAATGAATTTATCCCTGATGTCAAAAAGTACAAAAAAGATAACAATAAGCTGGGGAAAGTACTTCTCGTTATAGACAATGCCCCAACCCACCCGGATGTTGAAATATTGAACTCAATCGACGAGGACTTTAAAGTGACCTATTTACCACCTAACGTGACAGCGTTACTTCAGCCCATGGACCAGGGCGATATAGAAAAACTTAAAAGGATGTACAAAAAGCAAGTTCTTCGTCGCTTGTTACTTGCTGATGCCAATGAAGAAAGTGTTGTGCAATTTGCCAAAAAACTCAATGTCAAAGATTGTTCTTACATGATAGCAGACTCTTGGAGCACCATGAAAGAAAGCAACTTAAAAAATGCTTGGAACAAAATTTTAGAAAAGACTCGTGAAAACATAGAGCCTGAAGTTACAGACCAGGAAGATGTTGATGAATTTTTGGAGTTGTATGGAAAAATTCCTGGATTTTCAGAATGTGACATACAAGATACTGAAGATTGGCTAACAATGGACAATGACCCAGGCTTCCAGATCATTGATGATGAGGAAATTGTTTCTCTGATGCTGGCTGAAGATACCACCCAGCATGACAGCGATGAAGACTGTAACACAGATACTGCAGAAAGCACCAAGAATCGTCCAAGTCATGAAGAAGCTTTTTCGGCATTTAATACTGCGATGTCTTGGCTTGAAAAGCAAGAGGAGAGCTGCCCCACTCAGCTTTTACTGCTAAAGAGGCTTAGGGACTTAGCAGCTAAAAAACGGTCCTCAAGTTTAAAGCAAAAGACAATAAAAGACTGTTTTACAAAGTAATTCCAATGCAATACATTACAGTATTAAAAATGTTACTTTATCATATTTTTATGTTTCTATTTTTTTTTTAATTTGACATTACTCTTTATAAAATGTGTGAATATTATATTAACTTCAGTACAAAATTACATAAAAGAGTTGATAATATAATAAAAGAGTATTATGTATACGTAAATATGTTGTGTTTTTAATTTACACATGCTTAATCAATAATTTACCTATCAGTAAGCGTCTCAAATGGCATTATTAAAACTATGTTTGATTATCCGAACATTTGATTATCCGAACACCCTCAGGTCCCAATTAGTTCGGATAACCGACGTTCTACTGTATAAGTATTAATTAAGTATCATGAATGATCTTTGACTGGATTACAGCAAAAGGCAACCGGCAATACTATCAATGGCGAGTAGTCATGGTAACTTAGTATTCAAACAGTAATCATTCATTTTAATGAAATGAGATATTAGTGCTATTATATGTACAACATAAGGAAAACAGTTTTGTCACAACAATAATACTGTAGACATGTTCCAGTCAGTTACAGAAGATTTAGGTCAGCAGAGAAATAAATATAGAAAGATCTGAGAAAACTATATGATCTGAATCAAGAGGTGAAAAACAGCTACAGAAGTGAGAATAGTGATATATAATAAAATTTAGGTTGGTTGAGAAATAAACAGAAAGATATGAGAGAAGTGTGAATCAAGAATTAAAAAACAGGCAAAGAAGTGAGAATGGTAATATGTAATAAAGATCAGTTTGAAGAATTTGGACTTTCAGAATTAAGGAAGAATATTTATATCTAATTTATCGTAAAATTACTTCAACTATAGAAGAAATGACAAGCCGGTTGAATATCGAGTCAAAAAATCATTTACTTATTAATACTGATTTGTTGCCCTTATCAAGCCTGTAGTGCTATGAAACACAAAGCCTATAAATATCAAATCTACTACACCTTACTGAGAAGTTTTTAACTCGTCTTTCCGTACCAGAGCTATAGCTCAAAGGAAGTTCTTGTTTTGCCTCCACACATACTCACTTGAAGCCTAAATGTAAGGACTTTGTGTGTTTCATAGCACTACAGGTTTGATAAGGGTAACAAATCAGTTTCTGAAATGTAGCGCTAAATAAATAAACTTTTGATTAGATTTTCAACTGGCTTGTCATTTGGTCAATGATTATCTCGAGTGCTCAGATAAATATGAATAGCTACTTGAACTATAGTTAAAAAATACTTGAAAAAAAGTTATGTACTAATAATATAAAACTGAAATTATAATGAAGGTTTTTCACCCTGGTGCCTTTCATTAATAATCTGTACAAAGCCGTCGATTACATTAAGAAATCTACCTAAGCAAACTTAAATAAATTTATAAAATTTTTTGTTACCGGTACTTAGAACATATTTACAGATTTACATTATGTCTTACATTCATTTATTAAAAACAAAACACCTATTTCGTTTAATTATAACACGTGATTTGTTTAATGCAACCATTTTCTGACATTCTTATTACATTTAATAACACTTTACCTAAAAAACTGTGCCAACTATATGACTTGACAATTGTAAAAAACTATTAAAACCTACATCAGAATTATAGTACTCTTAAAATATGTTTGTTTAAGTTCTCAACAAAAATTTTTAATTATGCTAGCTTTTCTTACATTTAAAAGTGAAAACACTGGTCCTGGTAACCAGAAAAACAGACTCAAAAATGAAGATGTGAAAAACAATAAAAATATAATCATTTGCTTAAACCATTACACGTATTGTTAAAACGTAATGAGTCAAGCGTGTGAGTCTTTCTACATAAATTGGTAACGAAGAGACACTTATTCATGGTTTGTTTAATCACACAGAAACAACTATTGTAATATTTATATATTTATATATATATACTGTATATTGGTTTTTTTAAAACTTTTTAAAAATTTTTCATTCAGTCAATGAAACAATCACACATCAAATGACATGTAGCACAATAAAAATATTGATTTCATGATATCGATAATTGGAAATTCAGAATGTTACTATGCTATGAAAGAGCTATCTGGGTGCCTGTGCAGAGTCACGGTTATATGAATAATATTGTATATATCATATAAAGCCTAGCAGACTTACGCGAATACTCGAGGTCTGCCAGGTCCTACACACTAACCAAGTTGATTATTATACAACATGTGGAATTTTCACACTGGAATATTTCTATACAAATTTTTATAGTCTTAATTATTAAAAAAAAGTGTTTTTAATTATAGTGCTAGAACTTTAACCCAAGGCTAGAAATGAATCACGAATAGGATTTTGTATTGAATACAACTATCACATAAGTCAAAAACCATCCTTTTTTGTTACATATATTGCGTATAGAGAAAGATACATTTGTTAGGCCTAGCCTATGCACTGCTATGCAGTACCGAGGCACCTGCTCTTAGCAGTTGATCACAAGCATAAAAACAACAAACGCAATTGCTAAACATACAAATGTATTAAAACAATGTAACAACTACTTTTTTTTTTAATTTAAGAAAGTAAAAAATAACATACAACTAACTATTATTCAATTACTTGGAATTAAGTATTTAACACTTTAAACATCGTTATATTAACAGTAGTATGAAAAATTCTCAATAAGAGTGAAAAATCTAAAATAAGCAGTAAATCTATTACTGCTGTTATATTATTAAAAATAGAAAATTAAAATCCAACTACGAAACTTTGTTGGTGCACCGTTTTTTAATGATGCCAACTCTTTCTCGTCAAAGTGGCGAGTCCTTTACAAATTCAAAGCATTTACAAATCGTAAAAAAGGGGGACAATATAGGGAAGGGAAATTGTCTATATTAATAATGTTTAATATACCTAGGAGATATAAAATAAAGGATTCTTTGTACCCATATGGTAATTGGTAGAGAAGACACTTCCTGTAAGTTTAGGAAAGTGTGCGGGCTAGGGATCCTTGACTAGAAACACCCCTCAGCTTCCCCTCACTCACCTCTGACTCTTTGGTATAGGGAGATCACGTGCAGACGTACAGAGACAAGGAATACACCTAACAGACTAGCCCTAATTAACATTACAATATATGAGCAAACAGACTTCAATTCATCTGTCACTCACCCCCAAAACACACTCACACACACTCTCACAAGTTCTTTAACTCTTTCAGAAAACACATCTGATTAAAAATAATTTGCTTTAAATAAAAATAAATCTCTATATTATATATCTATATTTTTATATTAAATTTGAAAATAAAAAATAAAGGGCTATACAATAGAAAAAGGAAAGGAAGTGAGCAACAGATGTCATCGTTCCACAACATTAAATAAGGGCGAATGTGGACAAGTAACAAATTTACAACAGCGAATATCAAGTCTGGTCCACGACAAACTACCTCTCCTTGATATTAGAAAAAGTTAAAAAAGTTAGGTATTTATCTAGGTAACGTATCAAAAAGTCACAGTCCTGCCAATCAGATTATTAATGGTCGGTGGCAAAGTAAAAAAGTGTTTATGTACATAAACGAGTCCCAAAAATAAACTAAACTATCTATAAAGGAGCTTTTTATATAGGAAACAAAAATCTTTAATTTGAACTACAAGGTATATCTTTTGGTTTAGTACGAATTAATATTTTTACAACGTCTATTTACACCGAAGGAAATTACAAAAAAGATAAGGGCTGATAGTTTAAAGGACCCTAAGACGATGACTTGGACTCGTGGAAGATAAAAAAAAGTTTCCTTTAAGCTTTGCAGCACACAACTTCCCAATAGATGATGCATATTTACAAATACCCTGGAGAAAACTTCACCAAAATTCTATGTGAATGTGCCGAAACGAGCAGCAAGTAAGACATCAACTAGGTCTCACCGCTCGTCAGCACAAGTAAGACATCTAAGAGTGGTGAACAGTTTTACATAAAAGTCAATATGTAATGATAACAGTTACGGAGAATTAGACTAATGAATTAACTTACAGCGAATCAAGAAGAGCTACGCTAATATACGCATTGGCTACTGAATTTTGCTAAGTTGTGTGCGCTAAAGAGCGCCGGGGTTAACACCAGCGAAAAGGGACGGCTCGGGGACGGTCAGCCCCTTCTTTGACGAGTGGCTTGTGAAATTCTCGTCCAGGTCGAGAGTGGATGGTGGCCCAACAATGCTCACAGTAATACTGTCAACAAAAAAAATATATTATAAATATGAAACACACTTACCAACAAACAAATTTGTATTACCTTTTCTAATAAAAATACTATAACAAATATATTTATGTAATTTGTTTTTGTATACATCAAATAAGATAAAGAGAGATAGAATCATCTTTTACAAAAGAGAATATTCACTTGTACACTGCAAATTGAATTTACCTTGTTACACGAGCATTTGCAAACAATGTATCTTTTTGGAATGTCTAAATAACTCTATGTTCGAATATGTTCAATCAAGTGTAATTCGTAATTGGATTCAATTTGCCTATACATGACTATGCACAAGTTTACTATGCAATAAACACAAGTTTGTTATGAATGCTTACTTCCAACTTTCAACAAAGCAAGTATGTTGCTGAACTCAATGTTCTAACTGTTAATTTGTTCTCTTAACTACAATCTTAAACACATCCAAATATTTTGCCCTCTTTGGATACTTTGAACCTCATTGAAAAAAAAATATGATTTTATATGTGACATAATATCACTTTTCTTTATAATTATAATAGAAAAACGTAATGGTATAACAGAACTAACAAGATGAAAATGTTTGCTTTTTAAAATATTGTAACAATTAAACAAAATCAAACAGTTTTAAGCAACTGTTTCTAAAACTACCATACCACAAAAAATTGAGTTCTTTTACATGATATCTAGTATTTTTCCAAGTTGTAAAACTTACTTTACAATACTAAACACAAAGCTAATACTCCTGCAAGGCTGAAGTTTTGAAATTTATTGAATATTATAATTAATTATTGCCTGAGTGAAAGTTAATGAACTTCATTGCTGACCTGTTTTCAAAACAACTATTTCATTAACGAAGCTGACCCGCTACTCAGTTTGTTAGATTGTTTTGAAACACGTCAGCAAGTAAGTTCGTAAGTACTCTCTTAGTTACGCAATAATTAATTATAATTTTATCAATTATTTCAAGATGATTACAACAAGCAACTTGATTCAATATGTTTATTTTTGCAGTGGCTGGAATCATTTGCAACTACTAATGTAACGAAACGATAATTTATTTTGTAGTTTTTGGCAATCAGCCAGTATGACTATTATTGACTAGAAAGATAGAAGAAGATTGTAAATGTAAGAACATAAGATTTAGATAAGAACATAAAATCCCCAGGGTGTAAGGGAGACCATGTACAACATGTCCAGGGCCATATACCTTAATCACAACTACTATTTATGCAGGTGATAATGAGGTGTCTCCTTATGAACTTCATTGTAAGAAGGAAGAATATTTGGGATTGAGTAGGATAAAGGAAAAAGCATGATAGAGCTCTTATATTGGGACTAGGGGAACATTACTTTAGCATAAGCAGGATTGCAGGATTGATTACCTGAAGTATACCTCTTCTTTAACAGGGTAAACGAATGTGCCTACCCAATACCCGGAAAAAAAATGCACAGTATCAATTCGAGTAAAATCCTGAAAATTAATGCCAAGTGCCTTACAAATATAGATTGGCACCTAATGCCGTATCATTCCTGTAAGATTAAAAACATAATACAACATTTTTGTCAAAATACCTGTAGGCAGGTAACGTTGGCACAGAAGAACGGAGCGAACTTGCCTCCGCAACGTTGGCCTTGGCATTCATCACACATCTGGTCATCTAGCACGTATGGCTTTACTTCAACCTGAAATAAATTTATTTATTGTTTGCTCAGAAACTATAAATTAAAAAGTCTTAAAAATAAAAAAATCTTGTATGTACCCAGGATATAAAGCAAAATTATTTATTATTTACAAATATTTCATATATTAAAGACTAATCCTATGTTCTTTAAAATTACACCTAATATCCCTACTCTACCCCACCCCATCCCAACCTAAAACAACCAAGAGGACAGTTATGGTCGAGCTGACAATGGGACATATCTCTCTAAATGGGCGTCCTCAATAATAAAAAAATAAGTGCTACCATAGGCAAGTGTAACATAACAACATATGTTCAAATGTTTATTAGTTTATTTTTACTCGCATTATCGTTGTTCATTTAATAGTGCAGGAAAGTATTTTTCTTTCATAACATTTATTTTCATTCTGCCCTTTTGTATGACTAAGTCCATTTCATTAAGTTCAAGATATTTTTTCTGTTTTTGTCGGAAGACCAATATCATTGGCATAACCACAATTCTCTCTCAGTATACTATGATGTCAGCATTAACTACTTCGCTCAGTTTATTAATAGCCTGTTGGATATCAGATGGAATAGGGATTGTGTATGCATCAAACTGATAATATTACAATGAATATAAGATTACAATATTCAATACGGTTCACTTGAACAAAGTTACAATCCATGCAGATGGAAACATTTTATATCCATAGTTATTGTCTATATTATTTTAGAGACAGAACATAACTTGTACATCTTGCGACTTAAAGGAGCCGATGGTTCTGGTTCATTAATACTCTCAACCGACTTCACACCAAGAATTATGACGAACTACCTTTATCTACTACCTTATTGAGCCTTTGCCCCCACAAATCTAACCACAAACTCTTGACTCCCGTCCGGGTGACTTGTTTGGTGTCATGACCCGTGGTACTAGTATGTTAGAAACAAAAAATCTAATATTATTTCCATAACAGTGGTATGCATGTATCATATTCATGTACAACTAAATCCAACACACATGTATCAACAGTCAAGTTTTAAATATGAGTCAAACTAAGTCACAAATATTATACTAGGCATATACATTTTGAAAAAGTTTTAACAATCTTATTTCTTTAAAAAGTTTAATATTCAGTTAAAATTTGTCGTACAATTTTTATTTTCAAATTCATTAATTATTTGAGTAGCCTGGTTACTTTGTAACTACAGTCAAAATATATCTCTATGTATAATTAATTATAACCTATACATATGACATATTAGTCACTGAAGATGAGAAATTATATTATTATATATAAAATAAATGACCAAAAAATACAGATATTGATTGTCAATTATGCTGATACTTGAAAAAGATAGTCAAATCTAATTTCAAGTTATTATATATGTTAGTTAAAAATACATTCTAAGTAAAAATCATGTTATTAAATGTGACAAACCATAATTATAGTAATTTTAAAAATATGAATATATCTTCCATTTATAAACACATAAAAACTGTAAAAACTCAAAATGTACTTAATAAAACAGTGCACTATAGTTAGTTTATATTATTACATACAGCTATGTAACTGGACACGTTATAGGATATATTTTAATATAAAAAAAAACTGAAATAAGGTTTTACTAATTTCAATAAACTGAAATGAGTTAAACTAATGGCATTAGATAAATACTAAAATTTTCATGACAGTATTGAAATATGGGCCTTCTAGAGCAAATCAAACCGTTTTGAAACACAAGACCTCATTAGTTAAATGAAACATGTTCTTACTCTTTTGTCGATATCCCCATGCTGGAGCTGGACAAAACGGGCACTAATAGCAGCAATGTAGCTCTGTTGATTGCTGAAAGCTACTCGGCCAGCTCCTTTGGGATACTTAAGTTCTGGATCAGTATCAATTCCAGCATAGCAAACACCTCCATACAAGCGGTCCATAATCATAGCCAGCTCAACTGAAACATTTAATATTGAAATCTTTATACTTGTCTATTATTTTATAAATTATTAAACAATGTACGCTAATAACAAATGTGGCACTTTGTCGTTGATTTAGTATCTGACATTTAATTTGTATTGCTCTTGTAATGCATTATTTTATTACAAACATTTATTAATATAAAATTCTACATATACCCTAAACCTAAATCAGGGGTTCTTAAACTCTGGTACGCATAATCCTTGGGTTTGAACAAAAACTTTCAGAGGGTAAATGGGTCAGGTTAATGAAAAATTAAACCATTTTTATTTCTTTCTGTTTCGTACACCGCAAGGTTATAATTTAGTAATGGAATCTAACTGAATACATGTGGTCGAGTTACTTGGAACCAACAGGTGCAATAGGTTTATCCCACTATAATTAGAGATTTTAAAATATATTGTGTTATTTATATAAAAAGTGTTTTTAATTTAAAAACAACAACGAGAGGGTATTCAAAATTTTAATTTTTCATTAAAGGGCACAGTTTTTGAAAAAGAGGGTTTTCTCATTACAGGGGGCATTGTAAAAAAAAATAAAAACTTGCTTCGATAGATTCACGTTGATTTAAGCAATGGAATGAAGTATTAAGTGAATGAGTTCTTTTGTAGCTCAAACGAAGTTTTAAGTGAAGCATAGGGGTTTCATATTTTGTCTCATATTACACATTTGAATGTTAAATATAAGGACTTTGTTTTTTGTAGCACAACAGGCTTGATAAGGACAACAAACTAGTTGCCGAAACATTACATTGTTAAAATAAATATGTTTGACTCAATTATCAACCAAAAATTATCAACAAAAACAATTAATGTAAAAAAATTACATGAATGATGGCTATCAAGTATCTGTGTTTCAGGGCTACGTAAGTCAAACTCAAACCTATAAAAATATAATATAACTGTATTCTACGAAGAGTTATTCCATAAATCGGCACAAGTGCCTAAGGCTGTGGACATAAAGAAGTCAACTGGTGATCTACGCAACGTAAACTTGAGTTGTTATTAGAAAAGTTGCTAGTCAGTTTACAAGATTGTTCATATAAAGCTGCTAGTTTAGTTGTCGTCATTTATTTTGTCGTCAGAGGAAGATTTTTATTTTATGTCTATATTTTACTTGTCTATATGTTACTTATCTATATTTTAAAAAAGAAACTGCAAAAATGTTACAAAAAAAGACCCTTATAACATTATTCATGCGAGACAAAATCAATATATTGCTGTGCAAAATTCACAAATTTACTCAGACCAATTTTTTAATTATTATCGTATGAGCATTAGCTGTTACCACTACCTTATAAGTCATGTATTTTAGAACATAAAAAAAAATCAAATAATTGGCGAGAAAGATGGAGAAATAAATTTCAGCTGGAGAGAAATCAACAATAACACTCAGCTAAAGTTAATTGCTCATTTATGTATTTCTTTTCATGTATAACTGTAAAAATTAAAATCACATTATATTGCAATGAAATAAAAATTAGTTTTTAAACAAATAAAATTTTATAGTTGAAGTGCCGATTTTATATATTTTGAAAAAATTATGACCAGAACCAGCAATTTTTTTCGGTTTTCTGACATATGTTATACCAATATAATAAAATACTATTAAAAGAAACAAAAACACAAAAAATACAAATAAAAATAATTATTTAAATACAGGAGCACTCTTGAGCAACGAATACACAACAGAACAATTACTGTTTGCAACTGAGAAACTGAGCAGCGAGTTAACACCATGTCGTGACCGGAGCAACTATAGTTTCTGTGTCACTCGCTAGTCGTGTTGCTATCACTTAACTATGAATATGTGCATTCAACTCTATATGCTGTGAAAAAACAACTCAAGTTTGCGTTGCGTTGCACTCACAAGTTGCCTTCTGTATGTCCGTAGCCTTAACGTAAATAGAAATTTCATCTGCTGTGCTGGTTCTAGTTAACCTAACCTTGTAACAATAGCTATTATTATGGAATTTATCATCATTTACCTCTTTAGTAGATGTGAGTGTTTTGATTGAGCATGCTAATAAAAGCCCAAATAAATATAAATTTTTGTCATCAAATGTTTTCAGTTCATTAAAATTTTTGATGATGAATTTTCTTTCCTCAGCACTTGAATTTTAAAAACTTTTAATCTACTACACTTGCAGTGTCACCCAATATCATGTGTTGACAAATGAAGTTTTTTCATAACATCAGGCGTTCGACCACATTAAGGTTTTATCTTCATGCTTCGCTCTGACCATACTCTTACTACACTTATTTTTACTTTTTGAATCCTCCTTTTTCATAAAATGACAAAGAAAAGCTCTAAAACAACTTGGCTCATTCCAAATTACTACTGAACTCACGAACCCCTCGCTCGACTGACAGTGAGACTGAATCATGATGCATTTGCTTACCACCAAAACTGACAACCAGCATTCTCACAGTGTAGGCTCCTGATATCCAGTGTTATTGCAGATTACTACATTTTTATTTTCCACTAAAATTAGCTGTCTGTTATCGTTTCTGCCATGTAATTGGCATGTGGCTTTTTAAACTACAAGAAGCAAACGTTTCCATACTTAATACAGACATTTTATGTCCGTATTAAGGTACGTTACTATGGCCATAAAACATTTTTCTGCATAAAGATCAGCTGGTTTGATAGATACAAGACATAAAATACTGTTTTGATGGAGGAATGATTATTTACTGATAAGTGAAGTTAAAACATTGACACTTATTTATTATTTAGAACATAATTTATAAGTAATGTATTTTAATACAAATTATCATTGTTAATCTGTAATTATTCATAACCTTACAGATGGCAGAGTGTAAATTATTCAAAACACAGATTTTATTCAATAAAAAAGTAAGTTTAATATAAAAAAATAATTACAATTTGTGAACATTTAGTAACTAGATGTCCTTTTATTTTCTTACTGAATGGTACATTATTTTCTTATACATTACATTTCTTACTTACATTATAAGGTACATGTTTTAAACTACTTGTTTTATTGGTAAGTTAGGGTATGGTATTCAACAATAGGTGGGTCTTTTGCGTTATACGACCTCATTTCTTGAAACGTTTTCTACGTTTATTTAGAGTGTTTAACTTACCTGAAATAGTGATTTGATGTAGTGAACAAATGTTCTGCACTATATTCCACGCAAAAAACACTATATTTCAATAAAACAAAAACACAACATAACTTAACCTAGCGAACATAACAAATTAATTCCTTAAACTGTTGGTGGCCAAAAGCCAACAATGTCTTTTATTATTTGTTCGAATGCATCGGTCTCTTTATATCATTGCCGCCAAAGAAATTCACATAAATAGGAATCAAGGAAGTCTCCTGGTTCCGCACTCTTTCTGGTTCCACCTTTTTGCTGACGCCCATAAAGACTCGATTTTTTGAGTGTGAGCTCCTGTATATGCGTCAACGAAATTTTCGGAGTGATTCACCGTCAAATGTTTAAACTGCATCCCAGGAATATTTTCAATACCGGCGTAAGAAGACCACATATCTGTGATTATTGTAGTACCTGGTTCAATACAATCTGTGATAACGCTAAGTAGCATTGTTGAAGTTCTATTTGGAACAGCATACATGAAACATTGTTTATCCTTGGTGCAAATACCGTCGAAACACCCATATCGCCAAACACCCACGTCTCCTTGGTATCAATTTCCCTTACTAGACACAACAAAGACATATTCCACCATTCTAAACCACTGTACAACAAGACACTGCGACTGTATAGTTAGACCGGGACCTGCGCCAATACCAGATAAAACAGGATTTTGTGATAAGATAAGTAACAATGATTACTGGTCGCCGCTCACTGATTACTGCTTATCTACTTTCATGTATTGATGTAATACAGGTCTAAGAATGTGTTCATAGCATTAATGCATCAGTGAAACACTCTAAATAAACATAGAAAACGTTTAAAGAAATGAGGTTGTATAACGCAAAAGACCCCAATAGATTTTTCGTAGAGCACAAATCGGGGGCTTTTAGACCTATAGCTTTGCAAACTTGAAATATTTATTTTTTTCGAATATTGCGAAGTCATAAGCCCAAAAATAAGCCTGATTATATTTCTATGAGAAACATAACGCTGAATACCAAACTTCGTTAGAAACAATTCCTAATTTATCATTTTGACCATCATGACTTGTAAGAATAAAATAAAGTTCATATTTTTCTTTGAACTTATTTATAATTCGAAAATAGCTCGCATACGATTAAAATAAACTGATATTGACGAGTATATTTCTTGTCAGCAGTATTAATATTTTTGAAAATATTTTAATGAGTTGATTGTCAGTTTTTTATTAAAAAAAAATAATTCATCTGTCCATAAAGTTGCGAGGGGGAATGGCCCTCCTTGCCCCTCTTAACTCCGCCCATGTCACTTGGTAAAAATCCACTACTTACTGTTATTCTTCAGTAGACGCATTTTGCACAAGTGCATTGTTCAATGCTGTGAGTCACGGATAAGACCGTTGCACAGGTGTGTTAAGTTATTGCTGTTTCGGTGTTCTGTGACGTTTTATTGTTCATACAGTAGTTGTTAATTATGTGTTCAAATATAGTATATGATTGTATTTTGCCTTTTAGAATGTGTTGTGGTAGATTTTTATGGTGATTGTATATTTTGAAGTTTTGTGTAATGTTTAGTTCATTGCTTTTTTGGATGAAATATAGAATTTTTAGATTTGTGTAAATCTTGGTATATTTGTGTAGTGTGTTCTGTAAATGAATAGTGAAATTTGATTTGGGTTGTGTGCTTTTTAAGTGTTCCTTGTATTGTGTGGTAAAGTTTCTACCCGTGTTTATATATATTTCTATGAGTTATGTATTTTATCGTGTTACGTTCATATTCTGTCTTCGTTATTCATGGGTATATTGATTGGTCTATGTATCAAAGAGTGGAAGGCAGTGTGTTTGTGTTGCACAAAAAAGTTAAAGATTTACAATACAAAAACTCCTTTATTCTACATCACTTCATGTACAAGATTTGAATTTAATTAGTATACTTAACATTTAAAAAAACCTATTCACCATGAAACCATTCCAATATTATTATTACTATGAGATTATGTCTTGTAGTGCTATCTATTTTTAAAAGTAGCTTTTTACTTCTACTCAAAGTTATTTGATTGAACCTAAATCTGGGGAATTTACCTGGCCAAGGCAATAAATAAGGGTTTTATTGTTTGAAAAATGTTTTCAATTTCTTGGCAGTGTGGGATGATTAAATTTTGTCGGAACATGTCATTGTCTTGTGGAAATTTCTTCCAAAGTTGTTTTATAACTTTGACTTGAAAAATTTTGATATATCAAAAGCTTGTTAACATATTATCTACTGGAATTAATTAACAAAAATCTGAAACAACCTCAAAATATTTGAATAACTTAGAGAATGGGCGTGGTTAGCAGTGTAGCCACATCATCAAAATAAACACAAAATTCCCAGCGGTCGAATTGATTTGCATGCTATTTTATACAGAATTAAAATTTAATCTGAGTAAAATAATGATGAAGTAATTATATGAAGATAAAATTTAATAATATTTTAACATAACTCCTTTTTAATCCTGATAATTTTACAATCCAATTGCTTCTTTCAGTGTACTGATGTCCTAGTAATTCTTGCTTCATCTTGAGTTACAATGTTAAAAGTAAAAAAATAGTGGATAAATGTGATTGACGCAAGATTAAAATAAACTAGATATGGTACGATGGCCATACTTTATTTCTTAATATAATTTAAGTGTTAGTTTAGCTATGTAATTTAATAAAGATAGTGCTACACTAAGAAAAAAACCAGCATTCAAGATTATCACACTGCAGATAATTCTTTTTTACCCTTGCTTACACAAACCTTGTATTGGCTCAATTCTAAGATTCTTTTCAGGTTTCAGGGTTTTTTGTTATGTTTGTTAACAGTAGCTGTAGCTATATATAAAGAAATTCAAATCTAAAAGTAAGAATACAAAAATACAAGGAAATTATTTTTAATATTTGACCACACTGCTGTTACATCAAAACCCCTACATCTCAAGGACCCAATTCATCCCACGATAATTTTATTACTCTTTGAGTATATTGATTTGGCAAAAAACTACTACTTACTGATATTTTCAGTAGATGCATTTTGCACTAGGTCAGTGCATTATTCAGTGCAGTGAGTCACAGACACACAATGGTGTAGTTTGTGACCGACAGCATTGAATAATGTGCTGACCTAGTGGGAAACGCGTCTATTGAAAATATCAGTAAGTAGTAGTTTTTTGCCAAGTTAATACCAAAATGTGTAATTATAAAAAAACCTCAAGATGTACAACACAAAAACTGCAAGAAATAATGTTAATGTTTCTGGTATGAGTTGATCCTGTGTCAGTCACAAACTTGAAAAGTAAGACATTTGAATGAGTCTTACCTTGCATTGTTAAGAGTTGAAAGGTCATGGTGATAGCAAGTTTGTGTATTTGTAGCACACATCCTAAAATTTACTGTATATGTTGAATGTATGTGTTTGTCTCAACATTAGTTGTGGTCAACAATGATTACACTTCAGGTCAACAATGATACATATCCCCAAAACAGCCATACTCATTCAAAAGCAGTGCCACTTTAATCAAGCAAGTATAGTTTAAAATTAACATCAGTGGCAATAATTAAAAATGGAAGCAAATAATGCTGTAATTTATTACCTGCTTTTAGAGGGCGTGGTACACCCCCAACAAACACCGTCTTCCGAGGGTCTAGTGGCATAGAGGCATCTAGTACAAAGTCTGCATCTGAAAGGCGCCATGGGCGAATTTGAACTGGTTTGTCTTTGATTGTGGGTGAAGAGACACACAAATATAACTTATCATCATCTTGAATGCAAGCGTCAATTAATTGCTGAACCGAGCTTTCATCCTGGTAAACAATGACAACCAAGATAACGTAACTGGTAAAATTGAAAAAACTTATTGCAGATTGTTTTAGATAGGAGCCTGAGAAACTCACTTTAATAATAATTTAGTCTTTTTTTGTAAATAGAGAAATAATATATATATATATATATATATATATATATAATTTTTCAAGGTAGATAGATGGATAGACTTATTGTGAGTTCCAATCGGTTTCTGAAATGTAGATGAAGAAAAGGAAAAACACTAAAACTTTTAATATATGTAGTAATCTGTTGTTTTACACTTTTTTTCTAATTTAATTGAAAAAAAGAAATAAATCTGAGAACTATCAGTTGTTTTAGTGTTTTTTTTCTTCTACACCCAATAAGGAAAACAGATTGGATTATTACCATGCCAAGCCTGTCAGCCTCCTATCCAACCCAGAAATTGACTTAGAGAATATATAAGTTAAAACAATATTATTAATTTTGTAAACTAAATATGTGATCTGCTACTCAAATCACAATTACATACATAGTATCTCTGAGTAGGAAAGTTTATGTTACTATTCTCTTTCAATACCTTCTATTAGTTCACACTTTCCTTATATATATCTTGTTCAAATTTTCAATCATTAATCAAATACTTTTTATTAATCCATTCAACTTCAAATACATTTTGTAAACTTCTAGTGGATGACACTTGATGTTAATACAGTTTTTGCAAAATAATAATCATTAACTAAATTTTATAAGTAAATTTTAGTTTTATATGGGAATAAACTTTTCACGAAAGGAGCAAGGTTTGCCCCTTAGATAGTTATTTCGTCCTAATTGGTTTATAATAAGTGATAACATATGATTTCATAAAACAGCTGATTTTATGTTATAAATTGTGTGGAAGAACAGATGTTGTAATGCATAGGTTAACTTTATTTATATTAATTGTAAATATTTAATAAAAAATAACTAAAATATATATATATATTTTGACTTGTGTAGGAATTGATATAAAAAAAGGTTTTTGTTTATGTTACTTGTTTGACTTAAATACATTGTTACAACTTTTCTTAAGAAATTATGTATCTTTATAATATTAAATTTTATTATTTAAAAAAATTCATTACTAAAATATAAAATTATATATTATATTTGAGTATGTTATATTTACATATATTATGTTTTACATACGAGTAGATATTTGTTCTTTATATAAGCCTATAATATTTTTATTGTACTTGAGTATTATTTATATCTAAATAGTTAATATTTAAAAATGAAATAGCCCTAGAATTTTTATCTATGTAATAAACTTTATGTATATCTATAAGTTATTGTATGCATATATATATATATATATATATATATATATATATATATATATATATATATATATATATATATAAGTTACACTATAATGTACTTGAATAAGAATCTTACTTGGTACATATGCGAGTGAGTCTCAGTTGATGCTCGAAAATGAAGACTCGTAATTAAAGTCTTCGAAAGTTAACTCGCATATATACCAAGTAAGATTCTTGTTTAAGTACATTATAGTGTAAGTGATAAGTGAATACAAGAAAACAGTGTTGCAAAGCTATATATATATATATATATATATATATATATATATATATATATATATATATATATATATTCTTGAATTTTGTAGTCCATTACGTTCGGTGAATCTTATTAATTACTTAAACAATAGTTCGCTCTCCTGTTTGCGATTGGAAACGTTCTGTCTCAGTAAGTTTTAAAAAATTTACAAAATTTAAAGTTCGGATAGTCATAAACTATTATATATATATATATATATATATATATTTTAAAACAACATAGGTTATTTAAATACAAGAATATTCTTGTATTTGAATAACCTATGTTGTATTAAATTATTAAACAAGAAAACGTATTATATATATATATATATATATATATATATATATATATATATATATATATATATATATATATATATATATATTAAATATGGTGATATGTTTTCTTGTAAATTTATTAATTTAAATTTATTAATTTATTAATTATATATATATATATATATATATATATATTGATAATTTTCGTTATCCATTGTTTCTCCGTTGCACTGACTTTATGAAGTTAATATATTACTATTGTAAGTAATTTTATCCACCATTAAGTGCAATGATTTTACCTCGTGTGATGAGGCGCCTTTTGGTCACTTGACCATTGTCGGATCACTGATCACCAACACCACTGAGGTAAAATCGTTGCACTTAATGGTGGATAAAATTACTTACAATAGTAATATTAATATATATATATATATATATATATATATATATATATATATATATATATATATATACATATATAAAACATAAAAATATAAGGAGTAGTTATATTAATGAGTTAATATACTTGTTGCATTTAAAACACACACATCTACACATTTTAATATATTTCCGAAATTTTAAGCCTATCAAATATTTTGTAGATTAGTGCAATAACACATTCTTTCTGTGCCTGTAACTTCATCCTTATTCTCAATGAGAACATAGATTGTAGCTATATTTTACTTATACATTTTGTCGTATTATTTTTCTTGCTGTATATGGTTTAATTGCAGATTAAGTCTTATCTTTATAGTATTATTCAGATGTGCGTTCAATGGTTGGTGTTTGCAGGTATTATATGTTGTTTTATTGAGTCAGAACTAATCAGCACTCTAACACCTCGGAAGAGTTATTTTATGTTTCATTGACAATCTCAATAGCAGCAAAAATAATTATACAGCAGTAAATAATTATGATACTCCTAGATGAACAAAATCCACGAGAACAAGATGCCAATGTAGTTACACTAACAGAAAAATAGCCATATCCTGTCCAGGCAATACTCTGTGAGTGGTATAAATATTAAATCCGATGTTTCTTTTTAATCAGATTTCAATATCAATTTAATTAAACCAACAGAGTGGGATTTCGTGTAAACAGGCTTTAAGTGCTCTCTGTTGTCAATGCTAATAAAATGGAACAATACTAGTCCGTGCATAAATTTTCCCAGGTTTTTACATCCAATGTAAAGAAAAGTTTGATATCATTAAACTTCAGAATTGATTGTCCCATAGCTTATAATTTTATTATAAACAAGTAATACAAACAACAAATTTTTAAAGTCGATTCCTACTTTTTAAGGAAAAAAATGATTTTAGATACTTTTTAATAAATAATTACAATTATTATAAATAAAGTAACAACCTATATGTTGAAACAGCTGTTCTACCACATAACCTACAGCATGAAATCAGCTGTTTTATGCAATCACTTAATTTAAGCCAGATGGGACGAAACAATTATATTGCATAGCTTGTTCCTTTTGTGAAAAGTTTTTCTCCCATATAAAACTAAAATTAATTTAATAATATAATTAATGAATTAATATTTAAAACTAGGGATGGGCCGATTCCGATTCTCGATTCCAGGAATCGTCGATTCTAGTGGTATCGAGGAATCGTCGATACTCGATTCTTCATTCATAAAAGTGTCGATTCCGATTCTTATTTTGTTAACTATTAAAATCTGTGTGTGGAGTAATTTCTTGGAAAAATAATTAATTACCGACTATATCATATTTATGTATTAGTTGATTTGAATGAATTAAATGATTAAATTAAACGAAAATATTATTATTTATCAAGCAATATCAATCAAGATCGTAACCATTTCTGGTCGTTTGACATCGCTCGTCTCTCTCTCTCTCTCTCTCTCTCTCTCTCACTAGAGCGGGTTCGATACACACTCTCTCCTCCTCACGTGTCTTACTGTCACTGATTCATAGATGTCAGAACAAAACACAAAAAAAGTACAGTAAAAACTCGATTAACCGTCACCGTCGGTACCGTGGCCATGACGGTTGAGCGAATAGACGGATAACAGAAACACTGTATTATTCCTCCGAAACTTAACCTCAATCGATTATATTATAGACAGATATTACTCTCACGGTAATGTAATATATTTCGGAGCGAAAAGAAAATAAACACCATTATAATAGCAAATGAAACTATTTAATAATTTTGTACTTTTTATGTTTCTCGTTCGTTTTTAATTTTTGTTTTGTTTTGAGAGGCAATGTAAATAGGCTTAGGTATTTTTTCAAACTTCATAAAATAGTGTAAAGTTCACATTTTTAACTCTAAAATAAGTCATTACTTTTATCTGATATGTTTTTATGTTTTAAAAAATTCCTATTAATAAATCAAGGTTGAAGGTTTTTTGTAGCTTATTACATTAAAACAGAGCTTTTAAAAGGTTTTGCCGTATGACCAAGATGTTAACTAAATTAATTATTAGAGGCCTAGCATGTAAGCTAATATAACATGCAAGAATTGAGAATCGACTAAAGAATCGAGAATCGAAAGGAAAATTTTAGAATCGGAATCGGAATCGAAAATTTTAGGAATCGGCCCATCCCTATTTAAAACCCTGTATTAAAATCAATTGTTATTCACAAGTTTAAGAAAGTGTATTTGAATTTAAGTGGATGAATAAAAGGTATTTTATTCACAACTGAAAATTTGTACAAAACATATATAAAGTGTGAACTAATAGAAGAAATTGGAAGAATAAAATGTTTTTAAGGAGTATATAGCCTACCTGAAATAATAAGAAGGCGTATCCTTTAGGAGGAAAGTAGGATTTGCTCTCAGCTTTGTGAGGCCAGTCCACGACCAGAGGGCCAAAGCGCCGGAAACTGGCTGTGATTTCATCTAGGAAGAAAAACAAGTTATTTGGATTAGAAAAAAGTTATTGCTTATAAAAAAAGAACAAAAACAATAGTTGTAGCTAAAGCTAATCGGTTGCTGCACAGGACGTTACTTTGAAAAACTCATTACTTCTTTACATAAATCCAAACCTGCCCTAATCAGATACGTTGTTGATAGTCTGTAAAATATGTACATAATAATTTAATTAAGTATAATTTTTGTTCTATTTCAAAGAGAATCTTTCACTTTGTACCTGCATATATATAATTGTTCAATGTTTTAGGTGCTATTTAATCTTCTGTAACCTTGTCCTGTTTATATCTACTGTGCTTTACTCCAATCTGTTTAAATGACCTATAAGCCTACAATTCTTAAGGCTTTATAATGTAATATGTTAGTTTCCCTAGACACTGAGCTCTAGTTTGTATACCCATATATAGTCACATTGAAATAAAGGTTTGAGTTTTTCTTTAAAGAAAAAAAGAAATCTCATTTAATATTGACTAAAATACTATGCAAAAAATTAGAATTAAAACTGAAATTCAACCAATGAATCTTCAAATACACCCACAAGTTGAAATAAAACCAAACTCAATGATCTATATTACATTGTAGTCCAGGGCTGTGCAATGCTATGATGTAGAGAGGTGGTTGCGCTTTGAGGCGAGGGGATGAGTTTGGAGTCACGATATTTTTTTTGGGTAGCGCCAAAATGCAAGTGATAAGGATATAATGAAAGCTCTGAAATTTGTATAATACTGTGCATAAATCAAGGGTGCGGCGAACATCGCCTTTTTCAAAAGCAACAAAAAATTGAAATTTCTTTAGTCCTATCAAAAAAAAACTGCAACAAGCAATTTGTTTTTAATATTTTATCAAAATTTACAGACCTTCCACGAGAACAGCCCCAGCTGGGATACAGGGAAGTATTTTTATTTCAATCACCTAGTGTCTAATGTAGATGCATTTTATTAAAAATGTGGGGCGGCAATTTGGAGATTTGAGTCATACTCAGAAAATGTACCGCATGGCAATTAAATGTATATTTCATTGAAGATGGCAGTAAAAATCTGGATTATGAAAAATATTATGTTATATGTTGGGAAACAAAAAAATGAAGAACAATATTTTTTTTCTCTTGTAGTACTTTTTTATTATTTCTAAGCAATATTGTTTTTAAAGTTCCTAATATATTCATCTTCACCTCTGTTAGGAATATTTGTATATATTCGAATACATTTTTCTGCCTTTTCTAACATTAAAATATTTTTCTTTGTTGACGCGTTTCAGATTAACTCCATTCTCAAAACTTTAAATAGTACTGTTCGCCGAAACCTAGAGCTCGTCTTTATATACAGTTAGCCCCACCCCCGCCACATAGGAAACGATGTCTGTAATTAGTGAGGGGCGAGGCTAACAATATATAGAGACTCAAAGTTTGTGCTAATATACTATTTAAAGTTTTGAGAATGGAGTTATTCTGAAACGCGTCAACAAAGAAAAGTTAAGAAAGGCAGAAAACTGTACTCAAATGCATAGTATTGTTTTTACTTTCATTATTAAATAGTATAAAGATATTATGAAGGAATAGCTAATATTACAGCTGGTCACACGTAAGTTGGCGCGTGATTTCGAAAGGCAAGCAAGGGTGGGGAGGCAGAGGAAGCAAAAGACCGTTCCACAAACATTAAAATATGAAGTATAGTATTTATATTGCAACAATGTAGATTTGACAAAGCCGGAGCCCCCCTATAAATATTATTGTACGAGTATTTGATTTGTCATATTAAACAAATCATTTAGATCAAGTTTTTGAACAAATTTACTTAAATCAGTTTCCTAAACGACCGCAACGCCTACAATGTTTTAGTGTTGGTCTTTGATGCAACACGCACTACAAAAACCAATGATTTTGCAAAAGGGTAGCTTCTTGTTTTCTATCGATTGATCGCGCGCCGCTTACGAGTTAACAACTATACTATTATTACAGATTACACAACTGATTAATTGGTGGTAAAACCATTAATATGTACAATATATAATTCCTTACACTATACACTCACCTTCATCAATATCTGGTGGGAGTCCACCAACAAATACTTTACGGGAAAACCTTTCGCCAGTTTCAGACCCTTGGCTGTGTGGGGAAGACCGCGAAGGAGAGCTTAGAGGTGGCGGAGGTGCTGCCATCACTTGTCCATCAACCAAGTGCGATGTTGGATCTTCTAATAGGGTTGCTTGGTCTTCTAATCCATGAAAGAATGGAGATTTCCCTGTAAAAAGAAAAGTAAATGAAATTCTTTTTCTTTAATATTTTTACTTTAAGGCAAAATGTTTTTATATTAATTTTATATCTAGATATAAAACATTATCCTTTCTCTTAACTTTTCTATAAGACCCAACGTCCTTGATCTAGTTTCTTTTTTAATGTGGAATGTAGAACAAATATACCAAAAAAGGTTTTCTATTTAAAACTTTTATATGGTTATATTTCGTTACTATTTATTAGGAATATACTGTGGTTGAATTTAATAATAAATACACAAAAACCTCTTAACCACAAACAAGAGGTTTGTGGTTAAGAGGTTTTTGTGTATTTATTATTTATTATATTTCGTTCTTATCAACTTCTTAATAACGTACATGATTTTATAACTGTACACTTTTATTGGCAGTTCTAAGACGGCCTCTGTATTTATTTAGAAAGCGAGGATGTATTTACTTAATCATTAAAGTTTTGCAAAAATAAAAGTGGTAAGTAGACTGATGTAAAAAACTGAATTCAGTAAAATGGTGAAAAAGATGCAGTGTGTAACATGCATTTTACTACAACCACGCCAGAACGGTATAAAAAATATTTTCGAGTCTTCATACAAAATTATTACATATCAATCATTACATTGATAATAGATTATTTTTCTTCAATTATATTTATAGGACACTACGAGATGAGTTTAGAAAATGTAACCTACAGATGAATTTTAATTACAACACTTCATTTTATATGGACAAACATCAAAATAGGTTCATTCAAATTAGTTTCATGAATTTGGTTTGATTGGCTACAGCGCCGGCCTTAGGCTTTACCGTTTAGTCGGGCAAGATTTCTTTCATTGACCTTTTAAGAGTAAAGTAATTGAAATAGGTTTACCATTATAGAAACGAATATACAACTGTAAACGTCGTATTTTGTTTACACTTCGTTTTTCTGAAATAGTTTTTACCTTCATCGTTGTCAAAAATATCGTTCGACACACTTTGTAAGGTGTTTTGCACATCGTATGTTGCAATCCCTCGCGTGTCGCTTCGCTCCATGGCAGAACACTTATACGCGCTTGTATGGAAAATAACTATTAAAAGAACAAGGAAAAGATAGACAATTTTCTTCACGTTTTTAACTAACTTCATTGCTTCTAATGAAACGAAAATCTCGCAATGGATTAGGTTTTCTCTTATTGCATTCTGATACGAGTCTAATCACTGGATCCAATAGAATCTAATAAAAATATAAATTTTACTAGATCTCAAACAAATTAAAAAAAACAGTTGATAATCTAAAACGTTTTTTATAAATTTACTTAAGAAACCAAATATTCAAGATAATTACACACATGTGTCCTTGAAATTTTTAGTGTTTAATATGATAGTAAACCAAATCATTAAAACCTATTCGTTGTATTTTAAAAGAGAACCGATACAAAATTAGATCTTATATTATATGTTAAGCCCGCACATTACAATACATTATTACAAAACTGTTAGAATGTCACCAAACCACTAGACAATAAATTTCCAGGGATGTGATATAGTAGGTATAATAAAGCCGCATTATTGTAGAAATGATGCTGGCATGACTCCAGTTTTTGAGGCCAGGCTAGCTTTTTGGCAGTCACTACCTCTGTCATAATGCTGATATATTGCATTCAAACAATTAAGCCGGCCTGTTGATAGTAGGTTATTTTCTTGAAAATTCATTATATGCGACATTAATGCAAACTAACGCGTAAAGTAAAATGCAAAATATACCACCAAGTTGTCGTTTGTAGTAACTTCTACAAATGTAACGTACTATCTATTTAACAAAATTGTACAAGTATGGCGACCATATTTTTAATAGTCGAAGGGCAACCTACTTTTGGGTGTAGTAAAATGTAAGAAACACTTTGACCCACAACAGTTCAAAATCAATAAATTTATTAAAATTGTATCATATCATATATAGTAGAGTTTCGATAATTCGAGGTAGATGGGACCGGAGCCCCCTTGGATTAGCGAAAACTCGGATTACACAGAAATACGTGTCTATGCATTAGCAAAAATAGGAGTTTTAATGAACCTAGACCTAATACCATAATTAAAAATGCACTAAATAAGTTTATAGCACTTCATATGAACATTGCTTGAAAACCCGACTCATTTCCTTTGCATACAGTACGGCTATAAACATTTCTTGGAATCCCGAATTATTTCCTTTGCATACAGTATGGCTATAAACATTTCTTGGAAGCCCGACTCATTTCCTTCGCATACTGTACGGATATAAATATTTCTTGGAGGCCCGACTCATTTTTTCTGTATACCGTACGGCAATAAACATTTCTTGAAATCCCTACTTATTTCCTTTGCATACCTACGGCTATAAAAATTTGTTGGAAGCCCGACTCATTTCCTTTGCATACCGTACGGTTATAAACATTTCTTGAAATCCCTACTTATTTCCTTTGCATATCTACGGCAATAAATATTTCTTTGAAGCCCGACTCATTTCCTTTGCATACCTACGGCTATAAAAATTTGTTGGAAGCCCGACTCATTTCCTTTGCATACCGTACGGTTATAAACATTTCTTGAAATCCCTACTTATTTCCTTTGCATATCTACGGCAATAAATATTTCTTTGAAGCCCGACTCATTTCCTTTGCATACCGTACGGTTATAAACATTTCTTGAAATCCCTACTTATTTCATTTCCATACCTACGGCTATAAACATTTCTTGGAAGCCCGATTCATTTCCTTTGCATATTGTTCGGCTATAAATATTTCTTGGAATCCCGACTCATTTCCTTTGCATACCGTACGGCTATAAACATTTCTTGGAATCCCGACTCATTTCCTTCGCATACAGTACGGCTATAAACATTTCTTGGAAGCCTGACTCATTTCCTTTGCATACCGTACGGCTATAAACATTTCTTGGAATCCCGAATTATTTCCTTTGCATACCGTTCGGCTATAAACATTTCTTTTAAGCCCGACTCATTTCCTTCGCACACAGTACGGCTATAAACATTTCTTGAAATCCCGAATTATTTCCTTTGCATACCGTTCGGCTATAAACATTTCTTGGAATCCCGAATTATTTCCTTCGCACACAGTACGGCTATAAACATTTCTTGGAATCCCGAATTATTTCCTTTGCATACCGTTCGGCTATAAACATTTCTTTTAAGCCCGACTCATTTTCTTCGCACACAGTACGGCTATAAACATTTCTTGAAATCCCTACTTATTTCCTTTGCATACAGTACGGCTATAAACATTCCTTGGAAGTCCGACTCATCATCATTTTCTTTTAAATAGATAAAATAGGCTTAGATAAAAAAAATAGGTTCGAATTTAATGGAAGTTGGAAATATCGGGACTTAGAATTTCGTGATTCTACTATATTATATTACTTAAAAGGTCTGTTTCTGTTGCTTAACTTTGACAACAAATTAAAATATCAAAAATAACCTAACCTTTATCCTCCATTAGAGTCAAACATACATGAAAACTGTAATTAGTTCAACTTGTGCATAAAGCGTTTATTTATTCATAAAATAAACCGTTTACTTTAATATTTGCATGTAATTGATAAAGAATTATAAAAATAGCGAAAACACAGAATGTTCGTACAGATGAGATTGTACACAATGCTGGTAGGTGTAAATGTCAGGGCCGACTGTATAACATAGATTTGGCAACAGTGTAAATCTAGTGGAAATAAACGGATTTCAACCCTATGGCAACTGCTTGTTTGCCTTCATTTGAATACACGAGTACTGTTTGTATCAACACATCTTTGTGCACCAGCTGCATAATATCTGCGCAAGCGGACAGTACCGCATGATTTATATGACAACTGCAAATTCATCATTGACTTTTGTCCCCCATTCAATTGAGTCGGAATGCAAACGTTTACAATGAGTAATGGCCACCTGTATTGTATGATATGGCAACAATCCTGGCGTTAACTGCATTACGCAAATGTTTAGGTTTTACTCAAGTGATCACGTAACGCACAAATGTTTTAGGTTATGTAACTGTGTGTACTTACTAGCTGCACATATTAGTTAATGAGTTCACAAATACACCCAGATGTTTTTATGAAACATTCAAGAATGCTTTATTAAACGTTGAATCAAATGAAACTAATATTAGAAAAAAATCTAAATCTTATATTGTAATTGTAAAACAAGGCCTAATATTAATTTCCAAATTAAAACAAGTAACAGAAAAAAACTCAAAGTCGGTTCCTACTTAGGTCAACAAAAACAAATTTTAAATATAAATAAACATAATTTTAAATATAAATAAAGTAACATAACCTATGCGTTAAAACAGCTGTTCTACCACGTTACCTATAACATAAAATCTGCTGTTTTATGGAATCTGTTATCTTTTCACTTATTTTAAGCAAAATGGGACGGAGTAAATATATTGCATACCTTGCCCTTTTTGTGAAAGGTTTTTCTCCCATATAAAACTAAACTTAATTCATTATTAAATTTAATTAATGAATTATAATTCGAAAAAACAGTATTAACATCAAGTGTCATCTACTACAAGTTTAAATAAATCTATTTGAAATTGAGTAGACACTAATAGAAGGAATTGAAAACTCAATATGTTGATAAAAAAATACGTGTGTATATATATGTATATATATATATATATACATAACATTGCTGAAAGTAGCAAAACTGACATAGTTATCTTTGAACGTAGGCAAGGCAAATCTTTGCTGACTACCCATTACTGTACAGTATACAAGCCCGCGTTGGAGAAAAACGAAATAAAAACAAACAAAATTCCAAGAGTCAAAACTGGCAAAGCAAATTTATTGTCGTTAAAAAGGGCATCTGGAAGTAATGGAGACATACAGTGTCGGTAGGAAGTGTAAAAACATGGCGGCCAGTAAAAGCTTGATGAATTGTAGACATTTTTAGCGGGGGGGGGGACATAATTTACCATAAACAGATCATTACGATCTGCCTCATATATATCTTGAGATGCTAACCCCCTCCCACACATTAGGGCTAAAGGCGGGCATTAGATTAAGAGATTTCTTAAACAGCACGTGTAGGGTTCAATGCCCTAAAGGGTGTACGCAGGCGCACTGGTCAGCCCGGGTCACGTGACTTGACGCCTGGGAGTGCGAACGCACAGGCTGCCATTCAGCCGTGTCCGACATGCTGAGTGTTGGTCAACCCTCACGTCAAGTGGGCCCGACAAGAATGTTTTACAAATCCGTCCGATCGATATTTAAATCAAAATAAAACGCTCGCTACCAACAGGGGTCGTGCCACAACAAGGGTGGCGGATTTGGGTTATATTTTTGTAATTCCGCAACATTAAAGGGGAGGGGCCGTACACGTATTTATATTTGAAATTAAGTAGGGTGTTATTATTTGTACATGCCCAAAACTGAACTTTTGGAGTGTTGTCAGACAAAAATAATTTTTTAAACACGTAAATTGGGGAAATGTTTTTAACACCTCCCAATATATTGGATTTAATTTCAGTAGTAAACTGGAAGTGTTCGTGAAAATAAATAGGCAACATGTCAATACTATTATTTTATGTGTATATATGAATATTATTAAACGAAATGTAATGACGAAAAGAAGAGAGGAAAACACAATTCATACAAAAATAGTAAAACTTTACAAAGCATATCGATATCGTATATAAAGGTTTTCTATTAATTGACAATAATTATAATAAAACTAAAAGTAATAATAGAGACCTAACAGCTTCAAAACAAAATAACTATGTGGTCGATTCTTGATGATAAATACATAATAACTTCCGTCTATAAAACCCGATGTATTAAAAAAATAAATAAAACATTCCTTTACAAATAATACACAGATTCTTTTCTTTATTTTGTTACAAAATAGTGACAATTCATATAAATTTTTAAAAAAATTATCTTTTAAATGAAAAACCATTCGGCATACTTTACTTTAAAAAAGACAAAATACTTTAATAGTGCAAGGACCTGTAAAATAATAATGGCAGCGAAAAACAAGACAGACAAATATAGACGACTCTAATATAGACTAAATCTATAGTATTCCGTAGGTAGTTTTGCCTCTGAATAGTAGAAGTGAGACGAAAGAAGGTAGGGTCATCACTAATCAGTAAAAGTCGATTACCTACTAAAGGATTACAATAATATGGAATGCGGCAACAAGACGCCAATTGGTTCACTAGTCCATTATCTTTCTTCCATCCCGCATCATATCAGAGGCAAAGTATCGGCGGGAGACAGTAACACAAGACTAGAAAACAAAAGTTTAGATCTAAGCCACTGTTATTCATTACTTTGATAATTGAAAGAAAGTAAACAATATGAAAATTTAACTTGAAATTTTAATTATTTGAACACGTTTTTTCATCAATAAAAATAATAATAATTCCTAAAATATTATCAACTTCTTGCTGTGATTTATTCCTTCTAAATAAGTGTTTCTTTCTTGCTGAAACTTTACAGCCTTTAAATTTATATAATAGGACATTGTTGGACTACGGTACATTACAATATTTTCGAATTGTGTCAATTTGAAGAAAGAAAGAAAGATGGTGAAAAAGAACCGTGCTGACAAGGACTATCAGGTTCTGACGAACTTCCTTCTTGTCAAAGGGACACATATTAATTACTTAATGTGGGTATTCCATGGTCTATCATGTAAAACTCCCGCGAATCCAACCTCAAACCTGTAACCCACACCCGGGAAAATAGCGTCAGTCGGGGCTTGCTGCCACGACCCGTGGTACCAGTATTCAAGAGTCTTTTGACCTTACTGTAAGGCCTGGACTGGTGACCGCCACTGGGAAGAAACGAACACCAACCAGGTACAGGGGTGTCCAGAACTACTTGGGACAAGTTCTTGTACCTCAATACCTCGTCTGATTAGTTCAGTCCAGGTAGTGCAATCGGATCTTTATCCACTCTCGGTTGGCCTTACCTAAGGGCCGGTCCTAAGTGGGCATAGCCCATCAAGATAGACCTTGAAAGCTACATTACAAAGTATACAACTGGTATAAATTTGGTTGTAAATATACAACACAAAGTTTGCTAACGTAAGCTAACATGACAAGTGGAGTGCCATCCATACTTTTAAACTTATTCTGGCAGCCCGTGAACCCAACAATGCTCAGAACTAAACAGTGAAGTGATGCAACATTGTGAGCGGCCACACAAACACTGCTACTCCGATTATACGCAACTCGCAATATAAAGGGGAAACTGGAATCAATCGAGTGCTCCCCTACGCTCCCCCCTTCAATTATAATCTGGCAACCGTTCCGCCCACTTAAAACCAGATTCCCCCTTGTGCTACCGAAAGACATTCAATTTGCTACATATATTTAAAGCACGCATCGCAGATTGAACATTTACTTTTGTCTTTATTATAATCCACTTTTGAGGGAAAGAAAAGATTTTTGTTTTAATGACGTACTTGGAAATTTCGATGTTAAATGTAAAGTCTTTCATGTTGCCTAAACAAAAACGTGCCTAAAATGTTAAACATCCTGCCTTAGATAGTAATAGACGTTACGATTTTGCGTCTATCTTTAATAACGTTCGTTAAAATACGTAAACAGATTGATCAATTTTCTAAATATTTCGGGAGGAACCTTCGAAACCCATTATACATCACTGTAATCCATAAACGCCACTGTGACCCATAAACCCCTTATACACCACTGTAACCCATACATGCGACTGTGACCCTTACACTCGGCTGTAAACCATATAGGAAACTGTAACTCATATACACCACTGTAATCCATACACTCCACTGTAACCCATACACGTCACAGTAACCCATATACGTGACTGTGACCCATACACTCAACTGTAACTCATATACATCACTGTAATCCATACACTCCACTGTAACCCATACACGTCACAGTAACCCATATACGTGACTGTGACCCATACACTCAACTGTAACTCAAATACACCACTGTAATCCATACACTCCACTGTAACCCATACACGTCACAGTAACCCATATACGTGACTGTGACTCATACACTCAACTGTAACTCATATACATCACTGTAATCCATACACTCCACTGTAACCCATATACGAAGCTGCAACCCGTATACGCCACTATAACCCATGGGCGCCACTGTAACCCATACACGTCACAGTAACCCATATACTTGACTGTGACCCATACACTCAACTGTAACCCATATAGAAACTGTAACCCGTATACGCCACTGTAACCCATGCACGCCACTGTGACCCATAACCTCCATATACACCACTGTAACCGAGTTCTTCTGTCATTTAAAATGTTATCTCCCTTAGCGAGTAGTCGCTCGCAAGGTACGCATGTGGCCAGTCCACAAAAATGTTGTTTCGCTAATTTGCGTAATTAGTATAATTATAGGAGTTCTTTGCCCACCATTTCAGTAGGTCTTACCTTCTATCTAGAGTAGGTCTCTCTGAGTAGCGACACACTTGAACAATTTTTTTTCGGAAAGCTCATTTTATTTAAACTCATACGGAATTAATAACAAACTATAGCGTCTACGGCACACAACACTGTCACTGTCCTGAAATATGACACAAATCGCCCACGCACACACGACGTAAATGTGTAGAACCAGTAACAGCGACAAATCAACCAATGACAGCCTCGGTAAAATATCAGTAACAATACACTTAGTGACGCTTTGCCCAATCACAACAGAGAAAATCCCATCCCCTTTCAGTCAACGACACTGCACGATCATCGGCGCCGTGAGCCGAGCGGTTAGAGTAGATACAGTGACAGCGACAAATAAACCAATGACAGTCGCGGTAAAATATCAGTAGCTTTCCAGCCAATGACAACGACGTTTTCCCTCCGATCGATCCATTGTCATTGGAACTGGTATTTTCCATATTTTGTCACCGGTACCACCAGCGACAAACGAATATAAGTGACAAAGTCTCCGGGACAGAAATATCGACCATCCCTAAAATACATGCCACTATGACCACATAATCAGAATTAATCCCTTTACAGAATCCCCATTAATCTCTTTATAGAATCACCGTTAATTCTTTTACAGAACTCACATTAATTTCCTCACAGAATCAGCATGAATTATTTCACAAAAACCGCGTTACTTCTTTCACGGAATCAGAAATAATTCCGTCATAGAATCAGCATTTATCCCTTCACTTAATCAGCACGAATACTTTCACATAATCAGCAAGAATGCTTTATTAGAATCAGTATTAATTCCTTCACAGGATCACCGTTAATCCCATTACAAAATCAGCATTAATTCGTCCTCAACGTAACAGCATTAATTAATTTGCAGTATCAGAATTAATCCCTTCAGAAAATCATCGCTATCCCTATACAATACACACAGTATTTTCTTCATTTGGTCAACATTAATTCCTTCACAAAATATGATAAAAGCCAAGACCAAACTTTTCCTTAATACTTTTAGTGTAGTGACAAGAAAAATACATTTTTAATTTTAATTCAACAACGACCTTTTATTGCTTTAAACGTAGGCGAAAGGAAATGAAACAGGTCGATGAAGAAACCAGCAACGCCACGATGCTTCCTTAAGGATTAAATCTTGTAGTTTACCATAAAGCGTATGAATATTTGTAACGAAATGCTCTGATCCTGAATTCACGGCGCGCTAATATCCTGTGAGGAATTTCACACGTGCCAAAGGCGAGGCAAGCAATCAGTCATGTTCGCAAATTGATTACGGTTGGGGACGTCTTTATATTGAAAAAAGCGCCCCCCCAGCACGAAATGTGGGTTGTTAATGCAGCACCTGTCATACACAGTGATGTATTATATCTCTCTTTCCACGCCCATCTTGTATCATCCGGTACGATTCAAACCACACAAATTATCTTTAGGGCCACGGGATTTCGTAGGTAGAGGATGAACCTCTCGTTTAGAGAAAATACTGCTAAATTTTCTAACTGTTAACACTAGATAACTAAACTACATAACCTAAACGCTTGTCAATTGTTTTTTAAAATAAAAATAAAGTAATATAAAAAATTAAGTCAAATTCCTAATACAAACTTCTTAATACAAAAATTCTATAAAGTAAATTCCTATTTAGATCAAAAAAGAAATATTTCATTTCAGTTACCTTTTATTAAATAGTTACAATTAATATAAAATAACATAGCCTATGCGTTCTACAACATTAAAGCAGTTGTTCTACCACATAACCTATAACATAAAATCAGCTGTTTTATGAAATGATATATTATCACTTATTTTAAGCCAAAGGGGACGAAATATATATATTGCATACATTGCCCCTTTTGTGTAAAGTTTTTGGCCCATACAAAACTAAAATTATTCCTTATTAAATTTAATTAATTAATTAATACTTTTGAAAAAAATCTATTAATATCAAGGGTCATCCACTACAAGTTTATGACGGGGCGAATAAAAAGTACGATATATATATATATATATATATATATATATATATATATGTATATATACATATGTAGTGAAAGTGTGAACTAATAGAAGGAATTGAAAAAATAATTATAACTTCTCACTTCTAAAAACATAAAAATGTTACACAATTCGTATAATTAAGTTGTTCAACAATGTTAATTAAAATAATAAATGTAAAACACTTGAACATACTCGTCTCATAATAACGCGACACTCGCCTATATAGCACTAACTTTTTGGTTTAATGTGGATAGCTCAGAAACTATCCCGTAACGGGCGTCCTCATGAAACAAAAAAGTAAGTGCTACTGTAGTCAAGTGTCACATATATAGGTTCAGAGTTTTTAGTGTTAACCCTCAAATTAAAGAAGGAATAAAATACTATCGTGTTTGTTAAAGGAAAGTAAATAATTTTTTATTTGTGCTGCTTGACCTAGGAAGTATAAGTCTGATAAAAAAAATGTTTAAAATAAAAAAGTTCCTGAAACTATAAATAACATGGACCTAGTTTTTTCAAAAGAAAACATTACATATCTGACAGTCGGGGGACTTCAAATAAGGTTTATGCCCTTTGTAATTTAATCAATAAATGTAGCAAGAGAATAAGTCAGGATAATCGATAAATATTTTTACCTATAAACTATTAGGAAATAATGCAATTTATTTTAATTTAAATGCATAGGACATTGCATTCAAAACCACATCCACTTAGTACTCCTAAGTGATGACGTCACGTACAGGTGAAGTTGCGTACGTTACGCCTAAAGAGCTACACTTTAAACAAGTAATATAAACAAAAAAAAATTAAAGTCATTTTCTACATAGCACAACAAAAAAAAAAAAAATTTTTTAATTTTTTTTTTATTAAATAATTACATTTATTATAAATAAAATAACACAGCCTATGCGTTAAAACCACTGTTCTACCAAATAACCTATTACATAAAATCAGATGTTTTATGAAATATTCATGTTATCACTTATTTTAATCCAAATGGGACGAAATAACTATATTGCATACCCTTTTTTGTGAAAGGTTTTCTGTTGTATAAAACTAAAATTAATTAATTTTAAATTTAATCAAGGAATTAATATTTGAAAAAAGTGTATTACCATCAAGTGTCATCCACTGCAAGTTTCAAAGAAATTATTCTATTTGAACGAGTGGTTGAATAAAAAGTATTTTCTCAACGACAAAATATAAGCAAAGATATATATATATAAAACTATTAAAAGGGATTCACTCTACATTAAAGACACGGAAACTATACTTTTTATAATCGTAGATGAGTCTGAATGACTCTATGCTCACAGTGTAAATACAAAACAACTGTTTTGCCTGACTGTAGTGGCAAATGTTATTGTTGTACTCGCGCTGTGGACTCTGATTTTACGAAATTCAACACCGCCAAACCATCTCGCATTTCAACACCGTTTGAAATGACTCTCAACCAACTTTTCATCTTTTGTTCTTCAACAATTCTCCGAACAAATTTTTACTGTCAATTCTTGACCGCCAGTAATTTCCGAGGAAAGTTTAAACCGATTAGGATTGTAAAAATTATGCTATTTTGAACTAGTGTTAGGAGATTAAGTCCCTTAAGGGAAATCCTATGTAGATTCTGACCATAATTATCTTTATAGTCGGTTAACTATTCCACCTGTACAGTTACGGAATTACAAATATCATTATCAAACAGTCAAATTTAGCGTACAAATATACAGCATACGTGTATTTAGGCCTAAAGGTTTATTATTACTATTTTTATTAATAAGGACTAACATTCTAGTGTCCTACATTACATTACTGCAACTACTTTCAGAGCTCTGCTAGGCAGCGGCTAGGCACCTATCTTCACCCCAGCTGAGAGTAGATGTATAGTTACGTTCAGCTAATCGCGCACATGCGCAACCCGCGTCTCGTTTACTACCACTTCTGAAAACATATTACATTTACAGCTTTTGAAGGCTGCGATCAGAACTACAGTAGGCTATTATTAGACTGCCGCTTTCTCGTGTATTACCACTTCTGAAAACCTGTAACATTTTCATAATGTTCTACACATCAACAGCTTCTGAAGGCTACGATCAGAATTACAGAAGGCTACTATCAGACTTCTGCTTTCTCGTGTACTACCACTTCTGAAAACATGTTACATTTTCATAATGTTCTATACATCAGCAGCTCCTAAAGGCTACGAATAGAATTACAGATGGCTTCTACTAGACTTCTGCTTTCTCGTGTACTACCACTTCTGAAAACATGTTACATTTCCAGAATGTTCTATACATCAACAGCTTCTGAAGGCTACGATCAGAATTACAGGAGGCTACAATTAGACTTCCGCTTTCTCGTGTTTTACCACTTCTGAAAACATGTAACATTTTCATAATGTTCTACACATCAGCAGCTTCTGAAGGCTACGATCAGAACTACAGTAGGCTATTATTAGACTACCGCTTTCTCGTATACTACAACTTCTGAAAACATGTTACATTTTCATAATGTTCTACACATCAACAGCTTCTGAAGGCTACGATCAGAATTACAGAAGGCTCCCGCTTTCTCGTGTACTACCACTTCTGAAAACATGTAACATTTTCATAATGTTCTACACATCAGCAGCTTCTGAAGGCTACGATCAGAACTACAGTAGGCTATTATTAGACTACCGCTTTCTCGTGTACTACAACTTCTGAAAACATGTTACATTTTCAAAATGTTCTACATATCAACAGCTTCTGAAGGCTACGATCAGAATTACAGATGGCTACTATAAGACTTCTGCTTTCTCGTGTACTACCACTTCTGAAAACATGTTACATTTTCATAATGTTCTACACATCAACAGCTTCTGAAGGCTACGATCAGAATTACAGAAGGCTCCCGCTTTCTCGTGTACTACCACTTCTGAAAACATGTTACATTTTCATAATGTTCTACACATCAATAGCGTCTGAAGGTTACGATCAGAACTACAGTAGGCCATTGTTAGCAACGCATTTGAACGGAAACTGAGAACACTGTAGTAATGTAGTTTTATGTTTACTAATCACGAGTGTTTCGACAGCCCTTATCATGTTTGTAGGAAAGATTTTAAACTAACCCTCTACCTCCCGTCTCAACTATTCCGATCTCTCAAGGTCAAGTGAACGGTAAAATGGTTCTGACTATACTTCAAGTAGGCCACCCTTTCAACGTGATATAATTGTATACTCCTCTCAATATCACAGTTTTACTTCCACTGTACTACACAATTCTATTTGACCTTTTTTATCATTTTCCTTGCAAGAATTTCTGCCAAGACTTTTGGTCACAAACGTACACATTTCTTAAATTACCAAATTTTTCTGTTTTGAAAATTTTGGTATGCTCATCTTCACTTCTGCTAGGAATATTTGTATATATTTCAGTATTTATTTCTGTCTTTCTTATCATTATAATATTTTTTTTGTTGACGCGTTTCAGAATTACTCCATTTTCAAAACATAAGTACTCCTCTGGTTTGCTTTCAAAAAGGTTAGAACGAATACAATTGCAATTAAAAATTAGAATACAATATAATTACATTTATTACTTATGTAACAAATTGCAAGATAAGTTGTATAGCGCAGTAAAGATTTCCTTATCGCCCCGAAAGAGAGTAGATCTACTTCAAATAAGCCAACCTAATCAATTAATCTTATTTCCCCCTGTTCCCAATAGCAAGATACCATTATGCCCTGTCTTTACTCTTACCTAAAGTTACCTTTTCCTTAACCCCCTTCTTACAAGGTTGTATAACGGAGTAGACATTTGTTTATGACCCTGAAAAAGATTAGGTTTACTTCAAGATTACGAACATGCGTACGTGTTGCTACGATCTAGCCTGTATCTTCTATCTAGGGATATTTGTTCTTAGGGAAAAAAGATGGATGATAGATCACCGTTAAAATATTATAAATGGATCACAAAAATGTGAAAAACGAAAGAAAGACCAGGAAATCGTGGTATAATGGGGTTAGAATAGCAATGAACAGAAGAGATGTAGAAGAAGAAAAGGAAGATTCAAGGCAAAACAGGAAATAATAGCTTTCGAATTGCGATAAAAGGTCAATAATGCTGAAATAAAGTTGCTGTATATATATATAGCTGTGTGGCCTATAGCTTACATTATTTGTAATTTTTATTCCTGATGATATTGGTACTGTTTACCAACGAAAAGCTTTGAATATAAATTAATAAATATTCTTGTATTTGAATAACCTATGTTGTTTTAAATGTTAAATAT